>CM077017.1:53678845-54303845 GCA_039090855.1 Macrothele yani
TAACTAGTGGTTATTGGCAGGTTGCTGTCCACCCAAATTCTGTAGAAAAAACTGGATTTATTACCCCGTTTGGAGCATATGAGTTCCTACAAAAGCCCTTTGGTCTGGCATATGCTCCATCAACATTTCAGTGCCTAATGGACTCAGTCTTACGTCCTGTGCTCGGACCTAATGTCCATGTCTATCTGGACGATATAATTGTCTCTTCTGAGACTTTTGAGGATCATCTGTCTCTGTTAGACCAAGTTTTCGAACTGTTACATGATGCGGGTTTGATATTAAAATCTGCCAAATGTCAAATTGGACGGGACGAACTAGTATATCTCGGATTGAAAATTACCTCTAAGGGTCTTCTAACTGACGACTCAAAAGTCAAGCCAATTTCGGACTTCCCGAGGCATAAATCGGCAAAAGAATTGTCTAGATTCCTAGGCATGACAGGGTGGTACCAACAGTTCGTTCTGGGGTACGCTACTTTATGCGAACCTTTATTTACGTTAAAAAGAAAGTATAGACACTTTGTTTGGTCCACGAGGCAGAGACTGCCTTTAATGCTCTTAAACATGCCTTGGTTTCGCCACCTTTGTTAGCCTTTCCTAACCATGCCGAAATGTTTAATATTTTTACCGATGCATCAGGTGTTGGTCTAGGAGCTGTTCTATCTCAACGAGGGCATCCTATTGCATATGCCTCTCGAATTCTTAACAAAGCAGAATGTAACTATTCTGCTACTGAACGAGAATGCTTAGCTATTTTATTTGCTATCACCAAATTTAAATGCTATCTCAATCATTTAACTCTCAATGTCATTACGGATCATTCGGCACTACAATATTTAACCACTGCAAAGAATCTGTCTCGAAGATTGTTAAAATGGACACTTCGACTTCAGGAATATAATGTTCGAATTCAGTATCACCCTGCTAAGTCAAACCAACAGCCTGACGCACTGTCTCGCTGTCCGGTCAGTTCTGGTGGCCAGGCGGATACTGAACATCCCTCCCTATTTCTAATTTTGGAAATCACCTCAAGGGTGCAGATAATTTCTGAACTGCCGAATGATCCAGATTTTAGGGAAATTTATAATTTCTTACTCGCTGGTTCTTCTGCTCCTAGTGAACCTTCTTTAGCGGGTCGTAATCAAAATTATGAGATCATCGATGGTATTTTGTATTATACAAAATTTGTGAATTCGAGAGCTGAGTACCGCCCTGTGATACCTCAGTCTCTCCGCATGGCCTAACTCCACGAGTTCCATGATATTCCTCTTGCCAGCCATTTAGGCATACGAAAAACTCGTACTAAACTTCGAGACGTAGCCAACTGGCCGGGCATGTACAATAGTGTATTCGCATACACTCGCTGATGTGAGTACTGTCAAAAGTACAATTATGATAATAAACGACCGGCTGGTCACCTTATTTGTAGTTCAAATAATTATTTATTCGAAACCATCTCTATAGATTTATTGGGCCCTTATCCATTATCAACTAAAACTAAGTCTCGTTATATTTTAGTTGTTACAGATAATTTTTCTAAATGGGTGGAAGCATTCCCCATTAAAGCAGCTACGGCTGATGTAATATGTGATACTCTAATACATAATGTTTTTACTAGATTTGGCTGTCCCCGTACCGTAGTCTCGGACCACGGGGTTCAGTTCATTTCGGAGTTATTTGAGAGAATGTGTGCGAGGCTTCAAATAAAACACAAATTTATCTGTCCATATCTCCCTGAAGCCAATCCGGGTGAGCGTGTGAATAGAACCTTACTAAAGATGATCTCATTCTTCATTGGCAATAATCATTTGTGTTAGGACGAACACATTGAAATGTTTTGTTTCGCCCTTCGCTCATCATTTCATGAATCAACGCGGCTTGCTCCCGCTGAACTTTTTTAGGGCGCAAAATCCGCTCCCCCTTTGAGACTTTAACTGGCATTATCGATGAAATCAACCAAAGCCCAACACCTGAATCTGTAAAACTACTTGTGCAAAAGGCATGGGCTGCTATCAGTCGAGCTCAATTAAGGTAAGCTAGGCACTATAATGCGAAACGGAGGGAACCAGATCTCGCAGTTGGAGATCTGGTCTTATTAGAACCTCATTTTCAATCCTCCGTTGCACACACGTTCGTGAAAAAATTTGCACCTTTATATGAAGGCCCCTTTGAATTGGTAGAATTGTACAATAATAATGTCATAATAAAAAAGCCAGATGGCTCCCTACATTCTGCCCCTGTGCAGCAATGTAGGAAATAGGTTATTAGAAGCAATGATGCAATTATTAACCCTAAATCTAGTAGGAATCCTCAGGCAGAGGGTGGGACTTCTTCACAAGCAAGTATAGTTGATGATGAAATTATTGACTCCACCTCTGTCCTGTCCGATTCTCTACCTTCGTCTGAGCGGATCTTTGCTTCCACTTTTAACGATTCTCATTCGGACATTATTCCATTCACTCGGGGTACTGCAATTATTTCAACTCCTCCGTCTCCTGCCTTCTCAAAAGACGAGAGTTCTAGTACTTCCAGTTCCTCTGGAGATTCTTGTCGTGTGCAACGAGGTTCTTTTTCATCTGCTTCTCATACTCCAATCACTCCATTTACTTCTTCATGCATAGTGCCTCCCTTTGGTTTTAAATCAAAAACATTAAAAAGAACAAGAACTGACATTTTATCATCAGGTAGTTCCATCTCTCCTGTGCCGAAAAGAGTCGTACCTCTTGCTGAAACTGGATCATCGGATAATATTGTTGAGGTGCTTCAGTCTCCAAGTAAGAAAATCCCTCCTTTTGTTTCTACTGAGCAGCTGCCTACTTTAGGAACATTTGATCAATCTGCAGTAGGGCAAAAACGTCCTCTTTCGCCATCTGTGCCATCTAAACCTACAAAGCGTCCGCCGCCTGAATTTCCCCCTCCTGTTCCACAGTCTCCTAGTGCAACTTCTAGTGTTGGGCTACAATCCAGACATAGAGTCCAGCATTTGCATCCGCCAGGATTTCGTCCTTGGAATCTTCGCTCGGGACGGACGGAGCCTATACCTTCCTCCACCGTTCCTCGTCGTTCACGGAAGCGCTCTTCTAGTTTTACACCGCTTCTTCGACCTCCAAAGAAACGACAGGATCTTCACCCTTATCAGATTCCGGGTTCGTCTCCAAGCCAGCCTGGGACTTCCTTGCTCCAGCCTGGGACTTCCTTGCTCCAGCCTAGGACTTCCTTGCTCCAGCCTGAGACTTCCTTGCTCCAGCCTGAGACTTCCTTGCTCCAGCCTGGGATTTCCTTGCGACAGCCTGATGACCCTGCTTCTTCTGGTCAACTTGCTTTGTCCACGAGAAATCCTGACACATCCCGGCGATCCAGTGACCTGCAACCTCAGCCTGTGAAGCGGGAAGCTTCGAGAGTACCGTTGTCACACCGACAGCAAAGTAAGAATGTCCGCACACGGGTATTCTTTGCTAGCAACCGGTACTGTTAAAAAAGTTTTGTTATTACAATTGACCTTCAAGCTCAAAGGAACTTTTTACTATATAGAGCTTTGCTCTATAAAGATTATTTGAATCTTTCCTTATACTCAAAATGTATCACAAAACTTTGCTATCAAAAGACTATTTATTTGAACTTTTCTGTCCTCAAAAACTATCACAGAACTGTTTTTACAGACTTTGAGAACAAAATATCGCATACATTATCTCCTTGTCAGTATGTAATGTTTGTTTTCTTTGGTGTGGTGCCACATAATTTTTTTAGTACTAAAATGCTTGTCAACTCATTTTGTGCATGTTGTTTTTTCGGCATAACATAAATATCAGCCATTGCCTTTGTTGATATCTATAAAGATGTTTCACTCCCAGGGTAGGGTTTTCTAGGGTTTCCCCTATCCCATCTAAAAATTGATGTGCGAGTGCATGGGAGTAGTTCGGAGTCGGTCCTGGCCGCCAAGTGTTCACTTGAAGGTTTTTGTGTTATAATTCTATAATTAACCTTTTTGTGTGCTTGACCCTTCTTGTGTTTGGTGTTGATTTTTTTCTGCTAGTGCAGTTTTTTTCAACTAACTAAATTTACACCATATTACAATGTTCGACTATTCAATTAACTTAATTTGAATGATTTGTCTTCCCTGAGAAATTATCAGGAGTGGACAAATGTGTAAATTAACTTTGTTACAAATGTTGTAGTTTTTTTTCCTGCCATACGAAGTTTGTTTTTACTACTATGCTACTTCTTATATGTATGAGAGTTCTCCGCACATATATGATGAGAGTTCTCCGCACATATTGTGACAAAATATTTATCACCATTTATGATATAGAAATTTGATGTACAGAAAGTTTGTTTTTTCCCATGTTCGTGATATTGAACTATTGATGTCTAGAGATTATGTGTACTGATATAAAGTCAGTTACAGCAACTGATCAACAAATCTCTTCATCCATTTTGTAAGTTCTGATCTGAAAAAGTTGAATGAATGATCAGATTGTTTGAAAGGATACCTCTACAAAATTGTTAGGTTCTTGGCGCAAAAAAAAAAAAAAAAAAATTACGAGGGAGATGATGTGACGTATATTCTAAATTAACTTTCCTTTTTAGTTTCTTTCCCTATGTAAATCTTGAGTTTATTCTCAGGTATTCTTCACTCTTAACGTAATATCTTTTCTCTCAAACGAATACTGTTGGCAACATAATTGAAGTTGAATGAACGTTACGTATGCCTGAGATAAGGTAAGAACGAGAGATAAAAACGATGACTAAACTGTTACTAAGCGAGCGTTGTAAAATATAGCGTTGCTTGGAGAAGTTTTGCAAGTTGAGCGTTGTGTTAAGAGCTGTTAAGAGCTGTGTGGTGTGTAGAGAGTTGAATGCAATATGCTATGCTATGTTACGATGTGTTAGCTACATCCTTGAATAAAACATCTTTTTCCGTAAGTTTGACTTCTGTTGTTTACATGTTTCGTCTGGCCGTTAAGGTTTAATTTAGGACCTATTTCATCTTATGGTTATGTTTTTAAAATAACGTAGAAGTACGAAAAGACTTCTACGTCATAGATATTATAATTGATTTATTTTTCTGTCATTTAACGTCTGTTCACATACTTCTCTTGCTCGACTAAGAGGTGGAAAATTTTAACCAAAAATGTGTCTCAGTTTACCCTGAAAGCGGTTGCAGACACTCGCTGGGAAAGTCGAGTTGAAACAGTAAAACCTTCACGATTCGGTTTATCGGACGTTTGTTACAGCTTATCAAAAATTACAGATGATGAAAATAGTGAGCTACCTGACAAGCATGACATCCAATGTTTGTTAGAAAAATTGGAATATTTTAAGTTTATATGTTCCATCGTTATATGGTATGAGGTGTTATCGAGAATAACAGTTGTTTCCAAAATGATGCAAAATCGAAACACAGATTTATCACATTGCATTGAACATTTAGACCTCCTTAAAAAAATCTTCCAAACAACCGAGATAAATTTGAACGCATGATACGTACTGCGTCTGAAATTGCCACCTCACGTAATGTAGAGCCACACTTTCGTTCTCAACAGTTTCGCAGGAGAAAAGAGAAAACGATGTTAGAATATGAACACGAAGATGAAACCATGACCAACCCTAAAGATAATTACAACATAGATTTGTTTTATATTTTGTCATTGACACAGCTGTTAGATCAATAGACGAAATATTTGATGAGGGGCTACCGTAAGTGTGTCTGAAACAACAGTTCTGCGAATCCTGCTGAGTATGGAGCTCCGATGCAGACGGATGGTCCCTGCACCTACTCTAACAAAGATACATCGGCAGAAAAGGCTTACATTTTCACGGCAGTATTGGTACCTCCGGTGATTGGCAAAGGATTGGCTTCTCCGATGAGTCACGTTTTCTGCCTCATCGAACGGATGGACGTTGGCGCATAAGGCGAGAAACATCGGAGAACAAACACTTTTCAACCATTGCTGGAAGAACACAAGCTGGTGGAGGTAGCGTTATGGTCTGGGGAATGTTTTCGTGGCATTCCCTGGGTCCACTCATACATGTGGAAGGCACTATGGACCGAATTCGTTATGAATCCATCCTTGCAGACCACGCACACCCATACATACTGATTGTCTTCCCTGGGGCGGATGGGAACTTCCAGCACAACAATGCGACATTTCACATAGCTAGAAATATTCGAGATTTGTTGGAAGAGCAGAATGAAGACTTAAAAGTACTTCCCTGGCCCCCTAATTCCCCAGACTTAAACCCAATTGAGCATCTGTGGGAACACCTCGATCGTGTTGTTCGCACTATGGATCCTCCACCATGCACCCTCCAGTAGCTGTCAGATGCACTGCAGCCAGCATGGCTCCACATACTTTTGAACACCTTCCAGCACCTTATGGAATCACTCCCAGCCCGTCTAGCTGCTGGCCGCGCTGCACACGGCGGTTACTCCGGATATTAGCTGGTAGTCACAATAATGTGACTTGACCGTGTGTGTATATGTATATATATACACACACGGACCTGGAATAATTTAACCGACTTTTGTCTAAATAATAACTACATTGGTATACGTAACAAAGTATCCCATATGTTGCACATTCTCCAGCACTATTTCTAATCTGTTTCTACATCTGAGGGAAGAAGAATTTGTGTCTAACAATACAGAAGATATAGGTACCATCTTCCGCTATGTTGATGATGTGATAGTGTTCAACTGTACGTCCGTCGATTCTATGGCAAACACTATTTACCCAGGGGAACTCATTTTGGAAAAAACCTCAGTACAAAATGGTCATGTCCATTATTTAGGCCTAGACATTTGCTTACGGAACAATGGACAGATGATTATCGATATGTACGATAAACGACGGACTTTTAGTTTCCAGATCAAGTATTATGCACAATGGACATCAAGTGTTTCTGTTTCAATACATCGGAATATAATTATTTCTCAGTTAATCCGTATTCACAGGATATGTAACAACTATGAGTCATTGTTCAAAAACCTAAAAATTCTATTAAACCTCTTGAAAAACAATCAGCTACTTATCCGCTTCATTTACAAATATTTTTCTCAATTCCTATCAGTTTCTCGGTATAATAGCCTAAAACATACATACCTTCACTCTTTATTTTACCGTTGATCCTACAATGTTAAAACTTATTAGGGACTCCCAAGTGCTGTATGGCGGATCACTTACAGCCAATATTTACTAATTCATTTTGTATTAAACTTATGCAGTTTATACTTAGTTTTTACAGTCACTGTGATGTTCATTGCTCACTAGATTTTATTTCCATAGTGCTCATTACATTAGCATTTTTTTTTAACCGCAACCTATCGGGGTTTGGTACTAAACTGTTTTTGTCGTCATAGCTTTCTGTTATCTTCATTCTGTATCATTCGTATTCCGACTGGTGATTCCGGCTCTTACTGTCATCAGAAAAGTCGCTTGTATTATGGTCCGGTGCTTTCCTGAAGAAGACGGTCCATGCTTTTCATTCTTTGTTTTCGTGATCATCTGTTTTGCTCTCTAATGCTACGTTTTAAAATGGACTTGGACGGTCCATGCTTTTCATTCTTTGTTTTCTTGATCATAGGTTAGTGCTACGTTTAAAAGTGTACTCAAGTTTGGAACGGGTTTTTGAATTAATAATGTGTATATATATATATATAAGAAATAGAGGCGAAATTTTGACAAGAGTGAAAGATTTCTACTCCAAATTATATGAAAGGGATGATACATGCACTCCAGACATCATGAAAGATACCAGTACCAGAGTTCCTCCAGTCCTTCCAGCAGAAGTTGCACATGCAATCAAGAACATGAAGCGGGGAAAAGCTCCAGGAGAAGATGGAATTACTGTAGACATCATACAAGAAGCAAGTGGAGAAATCGAAACAGTACTCGCCCAAATTTTCACTCGATGCCTTAATGAAGGAAAGATTCCTGAGGATTGGAACACCGCTACAATGATCCTGCTACATAAGAAAGGTGACATTGAGGATCTTGGAAACTACAGACCTATCAGCCTCCTATCAGTAGTTTATAAAATCTTCACTAAAGTTCTTTCACACCGCTTGAAGGTAACACTGGACATGGCTCAACCGAGAGAACAAGCTGGATTCAGGAGTGGCTACAGCACAATAGATCATATCCACGTGCTGAGAGAACTAATTGAAAGAGCGAGGGAATATGAACTTCCATTGTGCATGGCTTTTATCGATTATGAAAAAGCCTTTGATTCGGTGAAACCATCAGCAGTTACAATGGCTCTGAAAACCTGCGGTATTGAAGATGCATACATTAATATTATTAATAACATCTATGAAAATGCAAGTGCAAAGATTAGGTTGTTTGAAAATACAACACACGTAAAAATTGGAAAGGGAGTGAGACAAGGTGACACCATATCTCCGAAGCTCTTTAATGCCACTCTGGAGGGTGTTTTTCAGTCGCTGAGCTGGGAAAACAAGGGGATAAAGATTAATGGAGATTATCTAACCCACCTTCGTTTTGCTGATGACGTAGTCATTTTTGCAACTACCCCATCAGAGCTGCAGAGTATGATCCAGGAACTTGCTGACAAGAGTAAAGAAGTGGGATTAAAAATGAACTTTCAGAAGACAAAAGTGATGTTCAATGCTTTTACAAGAAATGAAGATTTATCGATTGATGGAGAAAAGCTGGAGATAACAGACACGTACGTTTATCTTGGACAGCAGATATCAAGTGAGGGTCACATTGATGAAGAAATTAATCGGCGTACAAAACTTGCCTGGAGAGCTTTTGGAAGAAACAGCATAATTTTCAAGAGCAATATGCCATTATGTCTTAAAAGAAAAGTGTTTGATCAATGCATCCTTCCAGTGCTTACGTATGGTGCAGAGACGTGGACCTTAACTAAAAGAGACATATAAAGGCTGCAGACAACTCAAAGTAGCATGGAGAGGTGCATACTTGGTGTAACCAGGAGAGATAAGAAGAGGAACACGTGGATCCGAAAAATGACAAGAGTGGAAGACATCATGATCAGAGTTAAATCCCTGAAATGGCAATGGGCTGGACATACTGCCAGAAGGACAGATCATCGATGGACAGCCGAAATTTTAGATTGGATTCCAAGGGACAGGAAAAGACCCAGAAGAAGACCACATGGGAGATGGGTGGATGAAATTCGAAAGTATGCAGGGGTGACATGGAGGAGACTGGCACAAGACAGACCGTTGTGGAGGAAACTTGGGGAGGCCTTCGTCCAGCAGTGGATTGATAATGGTTGACAATGATGATGATGATGATATATATATATTACACACACGCGCACACATAGGAGAGGGTGCAGCAAATTTTTCTGCACCAGAGAGGCAAGTGGTCTAGCTCCAGCCCTGTCCACGTGTGAGTGTATCTTACATGCACATGCAACTTGGTAAATACCTACTGCATAATACGAACTTTCGGGATTTATTTTCCGACTGGATTTGATGAAATCTATTAAAACACAAAAATTTGGCATTATTTATTTCTCAAAGCGAGATAAAATTAATCAATTTTCCTTATGATTTGAAGTGCAATACTAAAAGAACTTTTACAAAGGCTTAAACAAAGCGTTAGTTACAGTAGACCTTAGCTCAACAATTCCTGTTTCTACGGTTTAATGAAAGTTAGATATAGTTTGTCTTCGACTTGGAGATATAGGGAATAAGACGAAGAACATACAGTATTTTACAGTGGCGTGTTTTTGAGGTTGAATAAAGAACCAAAATCGAATGTAGGTTCTTTGCATGAATTTTCTGATGTTCAAATTTTCTTAAACACAAAAATTATCTACAAGTTAGTTTTGATTTAAAAAGCGGAAGTTATACGTCTTCCAATAAACATAAAACGATTTTTTTCCCCAATGGGAATGAGGTACATCAAAACACAAGAAAGAATTACATGAAATACAAAAAAATGGAATGCATCTGCCGATACAATGAAACAGTAGAAAATGATAAATACTACTATTCATGTACACTGTTAATATTTTTGTATTAGGTTGCACCAAAAGTTGTGTAACATCAGCTGCAGTACTTTTGGGGCAAAGGTAAACCATTATGTGATGCATTTAATTCAAATAAACAAGACGCAATTATGCACCATTGTATGGTACAAGTATCCAACCTAAATGGTGCAAAGTTACACGCATTGGACATGTTTGTGTATGTTTCATGCATCGCACAATGGTTTACTTTTACTCCAAAAGATGCGCACCAGTTTTTGGTACAGCCTTTTTCAAAAGTTTTAACAGTGCACACTGGTACATATAGAATTCAACTACGTTCTAAGAACATGTTCAATTGCTGTTTCGAATGTTTTAGACTTCAGTCGAAGTGGCAAGAAAATTAAGAGAGATTATATATGCAGTGGTTTCAATGCCCATATGTTTTTTCAAATCGTCAGTACCAGTAACTGGCAAATGGCCATCCACAAAAAATTACTTTAGCGAAGAAGTCAAATTCATTTGGCACCTAGTGAATGGATAAATCAAGTTGCAGGCATGAAATTACCAGACGTTTTATATCTTGTCTGAGATTCAAACCTACATCTAAAAGATAGCACCCTTCCATGGGATTATAATCCCCCAGCAGGATGCCTTATTTCATGAAGACAACGCCCAGTCTCATCTCTCCCTTTTGGCGAAAGCTGGAAGAGGAGCATTCCATGAAGTTTTCATTTTTTTTTCATTTTCATTTATTCATTTTTCTGTTGCCACATATTACAATGCAAAGTACAAACAATATAATCAATTACAAAAAATGTAGCAACCAGGTGGAGGAGGGAAAAGGCCGTAAGGCCTGACATAGCCCTCCCACCCCTAGTACTAAAAAAAAAACAAAAAAAAACACGAACAACAAAAGACAAGTCAAAGGCACATTGAATATACCTGAAAAATTAAATAAATACATAAGTGTATGTAGATGCAAGGTCTATTCATAAGCCGTGAAATCAATCCAGCGACCAGATCAGGTCAACTCAGCACTAATTGAGAGACTTGTTAATAAGGTGATGCTTGAATTTATTTTTAAATAGGTCAAAATTGTTAATAGATTTTATGTCATAAGGCAAGGAGTTCCAAAGTTTTGGACCCGAATAATTAATATTCATTTTAATTGTTTCTGTTCGAGGGAAATTAGGTATGAGTGTTGATCGATTCCTGGTTTCATAAGTATGAATACGAATATTTAATGAAATTAAGTCATGGTATAAATCATTTTTAATTCTTCTGAACATTATTTTACCAAGCTTATAGTCAAATAATTGTTTTATTGTAAGTATATCATTTTTATTGGGATTTACTTCTGACAAGGTAAAATTAGGTATAGAATAATTAAGAGTTTTTAGGTCTATTAATCTTATATATCTATTCTGTAATACCTGTATTTTTTTTAAGTTATATTGTGTTGTTTGCCCCCATGTCAGTATACAGTAATTTATATGTGTTTGTATTAGTGTGTAGTATAAAAGTATCATTATTTTAGGGTACAAATTTATCATAATCTTACTAACTACCCCAATGTTTCTAGATATTATATTAGTCAGGTTGTCAATATGCATATTCCATTTCAAATCATTTCGAATCAAAACTCCCAAGTAAGAATGACTATTCACAAAATCAATTTTAACTCCATTCAAGACCACCACGTCACTCATAGATTGTAGTATTTGTAGTTTCGAAAAGATCATCATAGCCTTGGTCTTGTTTACATTAATAATCAATCCATTGCTATTTAACCAATTTGTCACCAACACAAGTTGTGCATTTATTCTGGATGTAAGATCCAAAGTATTATTACCATTGAATAAGATTGTTGCATCATCAGCAAATAAAATTAAATCATTATCTTTTACCACTGTAAAGAGATCATTAATATACAAATTAAATAATATAGGACCAAGGACCGAACCTTGCAGCACTCCAGAAATCACACCTCCCATTGTGGACCGTGTCATATCAATCACAGTATATTGCTTCCTAGCTGAAAAATAACTTTTGAATAAATTATATGTAGAACCCCTAATTCCAATAGAAAATAATTTGGTTAGTAGAATATCATGGTTTAGCGTATCAAAAGCTTTAGATAAATCTAAGAAAATTGCAATTGTTGATAGATTTTTTATAGCATTTTGTTGGATTAAATTATGTGTAAATGAAATTGCAAGCTCTGTTAATTTATTTGGTAAAAAGCCAAATTGATTTTTGTTAAATATGTTGTATTTTTGCAAAAAGGAAAGTAATCTCATGTAAATTAACTTTTCCAGCAATTTAGCAAAAATAGTCAAATTTGCAATTGGCAGATAATTATTTGCTTCGTTTTTTGTTTTTTTTTCGTTTTTTTTTTGATTGGAGGTTTAACGACCACCGTGAGCAGCAACTCAATGGGCTATAAGCAGTCTCCCGTCCCTAAATTATGGTCATTGGTTCCAGCGAAGGGAGAGAGCCAGTGCCGTAAGACAAACACAACATCCATGCCTCACCGAGATTCGAACCCGGACCCCTTACGGAGGAATGATCAGAGGCCATCGCTTAGACCACTGCGCCAGACCTTTAGACCTTGCTTCGTTTACCGAACCTTTCTTGTATTTGGGAGGAATTTTAGTTATTTTCAAAGCATCTGGAAATATGCCTGTAGTAAATATAGAATTTTAAATCAACAAAAGTGGCTCCACAATAATATGAGCCACATGATTGATAACCAATGGTGAAATTTCATCATATCCAGGTCCACTATTGACATTAATTTGCAACAACAAAGTGTAAAAGTTCAGATCGTGTAATTTTAAGCAAGTGAAACGTGTTTGATTGCTGTGAATTCTGAAAGTACTGATGATATTGAGAATTTGTAAGTAAAACTTGTTGTTTAAGAATTTGCAGAGCTAATATAAAGTGATTATGGATTTCATTGACTATATCCTGTTTGGATTTATTTATTTGGGTTAGGTATTGTGGTGTAATTGAACCTGAAGCTTTACCCAGTAATCTGTTTAAATGTTTCCAAGTTAATTTAGAATCGTTTTGAGAAAAGATATTAGTATAATATCCTCTTTTAAATTTCCTAATATCAGAATTTAATTTATTTCTATATGTTTTAAATATTTGAAAATCAGTATGTAGTTTACTTTTTATAAATTTCGAGTATAATCGATTTTTTTATTAATTCGGTTTAATAGATGTCTAGTGAGCCATGGTTTACGTTGCTTTTTAGCTTTTTTCTTGTTAAGTAAAATTGGAAAGGCTTGGATGTATAATTCATTTAGCACTGTTGCAAAGCTGCCATATAAAAGATTTGGTTCAGTCAACTGTAAAACATTTTTCCATTTTATATGTTGTAATAGATTATAGAATTTATTTAACGTATTATGGTTTATTAATCGAGTTGCTATATAAATTATTTTTTTATTTACAGCATGTGTATGTTTGTAAAATGTAAAAATTGGTAGATGGTCACTAATATCATAAATTATAACTCCTGAAAGAGTCAACTCTAAAGGAGCATTCGTAATAGATAGGTCAATGGTAGATTCAGTTACTGGTGTTAATCTCGCTGGAGATGTAATTGTATTGCTAAACCCAACAGTATTTAGCAATTGAATAAATTGTTGAGTTTGTAAGTAATTTTGGGAAATATCAATATTGAGGTCTCCCAACAAGAAACCCCTTTTACCCGTCAAGTTGATATAATTAAGAATTTCAAATAGTTTATTAATAAATAAGGATAAGTTAGAACTCGGAGGGCGATAACAAACCATTATAATATAATATTCATTTTCAATTGTCAAAATTTCTATATAAGGGTCAATAACAGTTAAATCTGTTATCAAATAATAATTTTGGTGAATAGTATTTACATAAATTGCCACTCCACCTCCGTTTGTTTTAATTCTATTATGGAAAAATATTTTATAACCAGGTATATCAATACCATAATTTTGAGTCGGAAACCATGTCTCAGTTAAACAGAGTATGTCAATCCCCGATCCGGTCGCCTGAATCAATGCCTCAACAAGAGTAACCTTAGACATAAGAAATCTGGCATTTATATGAAATAAATTCAAGGCATCATTAAAGTCGCCAGACAACAGATTAGAAACTTGCTGAAGTGTATATATGTCACTCATTATTATTAACAATCACAGGCCACATATGAAGACCAAACATCAATAAACAGAACCTCCAAGTACAATTTATAATATACTATATAACAAATTAAAAAACTTATTTAAATTAACCTAATTTAAAAACAAAAGACAAAATACCAAATGCCACCCCTTTGCCAAATTTAACTAAAATTACACATCCCAGTATCTAGCCACATCCTACTTCTCACCATCTCATCATTATTAAAAATATAGGGAGTAAGATTATGAAATTTAAGGAAACAAGGTATCATCTCAAAAAATGCAAACTAGTTTTTAGTAAACGGATATCCAATTCAATATGCCAGACAAAAATTTAACATGTAATTACAAAATGATAAATCACCAAACATAGAAACATAATAAACAGAAAATAAACAAATCAATCATTGTCTAACCTTATAGAAAAAAGAAAATTTACAATCGAATCACAATTGGTAGTACATGACATTGAACATGATAAGCCGAAAAATACAGAAGACAAAAACCGATGACTAATAAATACCTATTAGGCAAGAGATAAACAGCAAATTTGCCAAAATATAATCATCTTATGAATCATGTATTATGAATAATGAAATGCCCCTATGGAATACCTATTCATAAGAGCTTTCTCCTTTTCTCCCTCATTCCACTTCCCTCACCTAGTTTTCCCTACACACCATTTTTCCACCTTTGTTCTACACCTTCTTTCCCCATTTCTATTTTTTCCCTCCCTTTTTTTTTTATATAAACAAATAAAATAGAATCAAAATTAATAAGACAGGCCGACGAAATCCAAAGTCAGGTTACATTAACCACTCCAAAACTAAAGTAGATAACAACACCGCCACCAACTCATACTCAGAAAAGAAAATGAAAAGAATATAAAGTTAAACAATCAGATCAAAATTAAAGAAGTAAACTTTCTATTTCTATTGCATCACAGTGGTAAGCATAGTATTACGCATGATAAACAAAACTGTAAAAAATAAAACCAACTACCAAAACACAATAGGAAAAAAAAACATTTCAAAGTACAGTTGTCACATAAATTAATCTCGAAACCCTCCATCATAATCCAAAGAACTAAATTAACATAACATATTATTTAACCAATCAAACCATAGGTAAGTGAAAAATCTCAAAGTTATAAACAATTTACAAAGTAATCACTATCAACCATTACATTTGTATACATATATTATCACTATTAAAACATAAAGAGTCAAGTCACAACAGTGTAAACATCCCCAAATTCCAATCTTATCCCATAGCATTAAGTTGGTAAACAGACTAAGTATTTAGTTCACAATAATCTTATATGATTAAAATAATAATAATAATAATAATAATATACCCCCTTATCTCTCACCAATAAGAATGAAAAACCTCAATAGATAGACAAATCAGAAGAAATTAATCTGATATAGAAACGATTAATAATCTTGTGTCAGTCCAGGAAGACAATCAAAATCAGAGAATCAGACCATAGTCATATAGGTCTTCAAGTATGAGTATCTTCCTTTTTGGGTCAGATTCACCACCTTTCACAAAAACTTTTCCATTACTTACCCATGCGTACTTAATTTTCTCCTGATGTAATAGTTTTCTAGCCTGCCAGAATAAGTGTTTATAATCAGGTATCAAATTTTCATTAATGTATATTTTGGATGATGCTAAAGTTCCATCAAGATCTGAATTCAAAACAGTTATTTTTTTCCTGAGTAAATATCTATCTCTAGCTGTTCTAGTCTTAAATTGTACAATTACTGCTATATTTGGTTTTAGATATGAGTTCACTTTAAGTGGATGAATAATATCGATATCATCTTGATGATAGTTAAGAACACCAAATGCATCTGCAATTTTATCAATATGGTTTCTAAGTTCATTCTCATTATGAATCAATGTCAAATCCAGACCATATAGTTCTAAATTTTTATTGCGATGATATTGGTTGATTTCGTTTATATCACTTTTTAATTTCTGTATTTGGAGATGTTTTATATGAACCTGTTGTTCTTAAACTTTTGTCTTCATTAAGGAGTGATTCACATTGTCAAGCAATCTCATTATATTTAGTAGATACTAGTTCAATAGTTTTTTTATACTCTTCCAATTCCTTCTTAAGCTCAGTGATTGACTCAAGCTTAATATTTATTTCATCCAGTGATTTCTTCAATTCCTGTCTGACCTCAACATTTGATTCCTGGACTTTTAAATTAATGTCACTCAATGCTTTCAATAGTACATCCATATTAAGATCAGATACACCTCCAGCTGGTGGTGTACTCGCCCTAGATACATTTGAATGAGCGCCTGTATTCCGAGTTCCCATTCTATATAAGCCAATATCAAACTTGATACAACAAGTAAATTATAATATGACCTCAAAACCAAATTAATACTTCAGCCTTCTCAAATCGAAGATAGATGGCAGCACTCCACCAAGATGTATGTGGAAATCTGTAAGTTCAATTTTAATGCCCTGAGGCTGTTATAATGAGCAAACACAATAAAATAGATGGCAAAGTTAATTATATTCCTTATGGTTTGGTCTTCAGAAATTCCAAATCACAGAATGTAATTATAATTAACTGCGTATATCAACATATGATAATAAATAAAACACCAAGTATCGTAAGTCCAATTCTGTCGCAAGAAGACCACACAATTATCTTTATCGATGTTATATAGATACTCGCAAACTTCAAATCACCCTTCAACTCTACGGATTTGAAGCCGCTTGAGCATCAGCGGGACGAAGTGGAGCGATGTATTCGAGGTCGAAACATTCCACCGAAAACTTTAGGTGATTTACAGACGGCTGTTCTGGAATCATTGGCAGTAATACCGCCCAAACATTTCCATCAGCTGGTAGAGTCCATGCCATGATGTGTGCGTGGTGTTATGAAGGTGAAAGGTAGACCTTCAGGTTACTAGATGGTCATGTGAATACATTTACATTTTCTTTTCATGTAGATAGGTTTATTTAATTGTTACTCCCTGTGACCAGTTACTTTAAAAACTTAGAATTCTATAATGAGACATACCCATACTCAAATTGAGTTATTCTGGTTTGCTTGTACTCCGTGATGATGAAATTTCTCAGTTCATTGGGGAGTTCGTTGCACAACTGTAAGTTAATTACTGCATGCATTTTTGCCAAAAAAATGGCAAAGTTCTCATGGAGTTTAAAGGTAGTATGAAATAATGCAAGACATTTTTTCTTGCTTTAAGAACAGAGAACGACAGATGCCAAAAGTTTAAGACATATATGTTTTTAATTTGTATTCTTTATTTATTTACCAATTTTTCAAGGACGAAATAGAGACTTCTTTCGTATGTACATCAGCCAAAAACTGCAAAACAGACTATTCTATCTTTTACACAGACATGCGCATACACATTTTTAAAAACGACGGCTTAGGCGTAACGTACGGGCGCTAAAGTGTATCGTTCTCACCAGGAAACGAATTCTCGGTGGACTACCACTTTTTTGGGGAAAATGCTTCGGTAAATTTCACCGTCGCAATATAGAAAACATATATTATGTAAGTTTTTCACTTGCCCCAGGAACAATACTACCATTGCTGAATGGCAAAAGTCAATCAGGACATGAGACCTCAAAATGTTCTGAAAGAATAATTTATAATTTCATTAGCTATTTCCTTATAATTACTTTACAATTGATATTAATAACTTACGTGTGGGAACAACGTGCATCTCTTCCGTCTTAACTTAATACATTGTTATTTTATCATTGTTATTATTTTCATAATTTATTTTATTTTAATTTTCAAGTTTAATTTTTTCAGCTGATTCTTTTTAAGATAAAAAAATAATTTAATTAATTGATTTGAAAATAATAGTGAAATTTGTGTGCACATTAAAATAAAGTCGTTTTTTTTCTTATTATTTGGGGAAGGGGATTTTCCGCCCCTTCTTCCTTCCTTAGGTTTCTTAACCCACTTTGAAGCTTTGTTTATTTGCAGGTGGCAAGAACTTCAGTGCCTGCCGGACTTCATTTACACTGCTGGCCACCCAAAATGCAACACCAAGAAGGACACGAGATACCAAAGCCAGATTTACTGGACACATAACAACAGATACAAAGATGAAACGATTGAGCTTACAAACCCGTGCGACTTGCGGAACACGCAGGCATCAATAGTTCGTGTGGCCCCCATGGCTGGCAATAACGACCGCTACACGCCGCGGCATCGAACGAAAGAGGCTTTGGATGTGGGCTTGGGGTATGTCGGTCCAGGCTGCTTCCACACGTTGCCACAGTTCATCAGGTGTAGCAGCGGGTGGTGCTTGCCGGGCCACTCGTTTGCCGATCAGCGACCAGACGTGTTCGACGGGCGACATATCGGGAGAACAGGCAGGCCACGGCAGCAGTGACACCTGGTGGGCAGTGAAGAAATGTTGCACGATGCGTGCCACGTGCGGGCGCGCATTGTCCTAGAGAAACGTGGCCGCTCGCAGGTCCTACAGGTAAGGGAGGACTACAGGCTTCAAAACGTCGGAGATATAGCGGTGGCTGTTGAGTGTGCCGGCGATGCGTACCAGAGGGGCGCGGGTGTCATATCCAATTGCGCTCCAAACCATAACGCCAGGCGACGGACCGGTATGGCGATGCATAATGCAGGTGTCATACAGTCTCTCGCCACGGTGCCGCCACACCCGAATTCTACCATCGTGGTGTTGAAGGCAGAAGCGGGATTCGTCGGAGAAGACAATGCCGTGCCATTCCGTAGTCCAGGTGCAGCGTTCAACGGCCCACTGCCGCCGCACTCGCCGGTGGTTTAACGTCAATGGTAATCTGAGCAATAGGCGTCGTGCGACAAGTCCCCGCTCCTGCAGACCATGTCGAACGGTACGTGCTGACACAGGTTGTTGCGCAACACACCGTAATTCTTGCGCTGACATTCGTGATGTGGCGGTGCGAGCCGTCAATGCCCGCCGCACAACATGCCGGTCCTCTCGTTCGGTGGTGTGCCGCGGCTACGGCAATCGCTCACGTCGGTCCGCCCGTCCTTCCTGCGCCCACCGAATCCATACTCGCCTCACTGTGGCCGGATGTAGTCCCACACGGGCGCCGATGTCTCGGTACGATAAACCGCTGTTGCGATAAGCCACTATTCGTCCTGTGTCTAACTCCGAAACGTGCTGGAATGACTGCCGTATTCTGCGACGCTGCATCAGGAAGCTTCCCACGCACAGGTCCGGCAACACAACACACTTCCACTACTTACACCCGCCTTCTGTGCACCCTTCTTATAGTGCTTCCCGGAGGCGTGCCGGGCGTACATGATTTGCATATGCCCTTCAATGCTAATCGTTTGCATGTTTTCACGCGGGCTACGCATGCTGAGAATTTCAGGCCAATCGGATGCTTCCTTCTTTGTGTTGCATTTTGGGTGGCCAGCAGTGTAGTTGAGTGCATATTACTTATAATATACACTCAACCAAAAGTTGAGTCGAGTGTATATTACACGCAACTAAAAACGTGTGAGCCTAATTTTTGCTCCCAAAACCGCAGCAACACGCCGTAGCATGGAATCCACTCATTGTTAAACGTTCGGGTGGAATTACGGCCCATGATTCTACACTGAAGTGCCAAAGGTCATGGGATTGCAGTATGCAAATTTTAGAGTGGTGCTACCGTCGTATAAAGGCTTCGATGCACGCCACGAACTTTGTCGGCTGCGAGGTGTAATCTCGTGAGTCAGGTTGAACAACCTCCAGTAGGATTATTGCAAGACGACGTGAATTATCAGAATTTGAACAAGGCATGATAGTGGGAGCCACACGGATGGGACATTCAATTTCTAAAGTTGTGCGAATATTCAATATTCCTCAATCCACGATATGACGTGGTTGCCGCTAATACCTCATGGAAGGCATTATCACACACCGAGGACAGCGCAGTGGCCGACCACGCGTGCTGAATGCCCGTAAGAAGCGGCGTCTGACCAGGATTGGCAATGCTAACAGAGAAACAACACTGGCTCAAATAATATCCATATTCAATGCAGGAGGTACCAGAGACATATCCAATAGGTCAGTGCAGCGTAATTTAGTGTCCATGGCGTATGGGTCCAGAAGACCCACCGGAGTGCCTTTGTTAACACCACAGCATCGGACACAGTGCCTCACCTGGGCTCGTGAACACAGTAATTGGACCCTGAAAGACTGGCGACATACGGCGTGCTCCGATGAGTCACGCTACGAGTTGTTACTAGCTGATGGTAGGGTTCGAGTGTGGCGCAGACCCCATGATTCCATGGACCCAAACTGTCAACAAGGCCCTGTGCAAGTTGGTGGTGGTTGCATACATGTGTGAGATGTCTTTACGTGGCACGAGTGGGTCCTCTGATCCTCGTAAGCACTATTAACCAGTAATCAATTTGTTGCTCTGCTGGGTGACCATTTGCAGCCTTTCATGGACTTCATGTACCTGATATATTATATAATTTGAACTGGTTGCTATGACCATGTGTTATAAAGTAAAAATACACTTGTATAAAACAATGTGAAACAATATGGCACGTGATGTAAAAAAATTAAGCAGTGGTAGAACAAAAAAAACTGCATGCACAAACAGCAAAATTTACATTGTCGAAGTATCTATTAATTAAATTTTACCAGGCTCAGATCCTTGAACTCTGCCAAGTGCAGAGGTGATTTATGAGCTTGACAAAAAAAAAAAAAGGTTGCACAAAATTTAACTCATCAATACCTTGGATTCACTGAACACAGATTAACAAGTAATAAGGGTGACTCAGAATTTTAGGTGTAAAAACTGATTGTCAGTTGTATTTATTGTTGAATAGGCCTCTTGCCTGGTCAAAATTATGATGACATTTTACAGTGAATTTTTTTCTCTCTTGCGCAAACCACCCACAAATGCCAAAAATGAGTTTTAGAGTCCAATTTCATTTTTGTTCGGTGTATATTTAAAATTTATTACACAATTTTCTGATTTGGTCCGATATTCAAAATTTTTAACATTTCAATTTGTAAATTTTAATTTAATTATCCAATATCCAGCGTGATTCAATTTTCATTTGTTTAGGAAGAAAAATATGTGATCTACACTTGATATTTCCCTTTTAGGTACGTTTACAATACATCACGCACAATGCAAAAGAACAATACACTTTGGCCAAAAATAAAATGAGCACTGAGGTTTCTCAGCATGTAATTCATTATACCTGCCACTGAAGGTTTTTTTTTTTGTTGTTGGCTTACCTCAAACCATTTTTACTCCCTTAATTTTTTTACCCTCTTAAATTTACTTGCATGTTTTACCCTTTTTTTTCTTTTGAGATTTAACCAAATACAATTCAGCTATGAATAAAGACAATAATTTTTTTGGCTATGACAAAAGTATCCAGACGTTTAATGACAATGACTCAATTTATGCACTGCATAACAAAAGAAGAATTCACTTTCGAAAAAATTAACTCCCCGTGCTGTGTGGAAATTCAAAAGAAATCATCCGCCGCTTTGGTTGCAAGTATCACAAGGCCGTGTTTAAAACATTTTCTGAGTGAAAAGAGTCTGTGGTGTAAAATGTAACCGAAAATTAGAAATTATCAAAATTTTACCTCCTTTTGGTGCCAATTATTCCCTGTTCATAGGAGGCGTAGAGTTTTTTGTTGTTTTTTTTAATTGGAACTTCATTCCGGCTGGTGGTTTGAGATAGCAGCAGTTGCAATTTCACCTTTTTCTAGGGATCCGTCCAAAGGGCGGTGTGGCTGCAACAGAAGAATGGGTCCGCATTCGGCGTCCTCTAGGTCTGGAGATTAGGACGGAGATGGTCGCTTCTTTGGCACTTGTAGCATTATCGACACGGGAAAGGGTATAGTTATTTTTTTGTTTTTATTTGGAACTTCATTCCGGGTGGTGGTTTGAGATAGCAGCAGCTGCAATTTCATCTTTTTCTAGGGGTCCATCCGAAGGGCGGTGTGGCTGCAACAGAACAATGGGTCCGCATTCGGCGTCCTCTAGGTCTGGAGATTAGGACGGAGTTAGTCGCTTCTTTGGCACTTGTAGCATTATCGGCACAGGAAACGGTAGAGTATTTTTTTTTAATTGGAACTTCATTCCGGGTGGTGGTTTGAGATAGCAGCAGTTGCAATTTCATCTTTTTCTAGGGGTCCATCCGAAGGGCGGCGTGGCTGCAACAGAACAATGGATCCGCATTTGGCGTCCTCTAGGTCTGGAGATTAGGACGGAGTTGGTCGCATCTTTGGCACTTGTAGCATTATCGACACAGGAAAGGGTACAGTTATTTTTTTGTTTTTAATTGGAACTTCATTCCGGGTGGAGGTTTGAGATAGCAGCAGTTGCAATTTCATCTCTTTCTAGGGGTCCATCCGAATCCGAAGGGCGGTGTGGCTGCAACAGAACAATGGGTCCGCATTCGGCGTCCTCTAGGTCTGGAGATTAGGACGGAGTTGGTCGCTTCTTTGGCACTTGTAGCATTATGGACAAGGGAAAGGCCTGCCTTGGTCAGAAGGCACGCTTCACTTTCAGCTCTAGCTTCATCGGATGAATCTCTTTCCGCGTTGAAGTTGGAAGGACAGGGCGTCACACTATGGATACATCATTAGTCGTCTTTTTTGGTGCAGCTGGAGCTGACTTTTACCATGCTGGTTGCAAAAAAAAAAATCTCCTTCCTAAATTGCATTGCTCTCCTCAGCACAAAGTAGAGCTGCTGTCAGCTCTAGCAACAAACAAGTGAAATGAGTTGTTGACCCGCGATGAACAGGAGGCAAGTGAGAGAGTAAAGGAGTGAAGAGAAAAATCTCCTCTTTGCTCAGACTTTTACTAAACCCTTGCGCGCATGCGCCAAAATGGATACTCTACTTTCAGCCACGCTATTGGGTCAAAGTCCTTCCTCATGCTTTGTAGCTTGGAGCGAAAGTGTTTATGAGGGGTGTGGTGGATGACGAAAGAACCTGCTGGTTCATCATCATCACCATGGCGTCCCTCTTGACAATGACTTTGCAAAACCTTTTTGAAATTCCCCCTTCTGTGCCCTGGGGACTTGTGGTTTTCAAGGTGACTTACTAAGGAATTTCTGGGCTAACAGGAAACGAGATTCTTAACTCTGTGTTTGGCGACTCCCTGTCTAGTGAAAAAAAAGGAAATGGTGCAGATTCCAGGGATCCTAATGTTCACACAAAATTCACATCAGGTACACAATTTAAAATTTTTGAACTCAAGAAATACAATGATTTTCACATCATTTTCTTTAGAAATTACTGAAGAAGAAATTTCAGAATTCGGGGGAAAAGAAGAATTAATTTCCTTAAAAAAGATTATTCTACTGACATAATGCACGTTTGCATACCAAATTTTGTTGTTGTGTCTTGTTAACACACCTGAACGTCACAAACTTTTGTACCAATATATGCTTCTCATTACACACTATTTAATCTTAGTCGTAATGTAAGCTTAATTTAATTAAATTAATTATGCACGAGTGCACTTTAGGATTCCAATGTTCATAATTACTATATACTGTATAAATATAAAATTTTGTTTTTTAAATGAAGTCAATAATTTAGTTCACAAATGTTTTAGTTCCGCACATAGACTGAAAGTAATTTTAAGCCATTTATACATGTTCAAATTCTTTTCTAGCTCTCGTTCCAAAGGAACATATACAGTACACGCACAAAAAACTATAAATACACAATTTCCATTGAAATCCTTGAACGAATGTTTAAGAAAGTGAAAAAAAAATGTTTTTCCTGTCGCTCGGTTCGCCTCAAAAAGAAAATTAAAAAAAAATTAATGAGAGGAAAAATTTAAGGAATCATTCTTGGTGACAAGA
Source organism: Macrothele yani (assembly GCA_039090855.1). Lineage (NCBI taxonomy): Eukaryota > Metazoa > Arthropoda > Arachnida > Araneae > Macrothelidae > Macrothele > Macrothele yani. The sequence continues at coordinate 53,702,842 of CM077017.1, forward strand.
ATGTGTGGAAGTGTGATTTCTTCGCATAGTGGAACCAAAGATCGGGCCCTAACCTCCGAAACCACTAATAGAAAAACATCAACACATCAGATTCCAAGAACGACGGGATTTTCCAGGCGGACAATGCACCATGTCATCGGGCCCAACTTGTCCAAAATTGATTCGAGGAGCATTCTGGACAGTTCCGACGGATAGTGTGGCCACCACGTTTGCCCAACATGAACCCAATGGAGCACTTATGGGACGTGGTGGAAAGATCCATTTGCAACCAAGATCCTGCACCTTAAAAACCACCGAACTGTGGGCGGCTGTTCAGACGACAGACGACGTGGCTCAACATCTCTCCAGAAGTCTTCCGGCTACTATTGGAATCGATGCCACATCGAGCTGCTGCACTTCGCCGGGCTAGAGTAGGTCCTACACGATACTAGATACGTATCCCATGAATTTTGGAACTTCAGTGTATGACAACCATCAGTAAAGCTCCAATAGTTGTCGTGCTGGGTTTCGCTCTTGAATGCAAAATTTCATCCGTCACACTGACGCTCAATCGGGTTCAAACTAGGGGAGTGAGACGGACATTCGAGGGTTTGGAAATGACTAAAATGTTCCTTCAAACATTCTTTCGCCCAACGAGAGTAATAAGAAGCAGCATTGCCTTGTTGAAAGATGACATCCTGCTGTGAGAAATAGATACCCATGAACGCGTGTAGGTCGTCTGAGATTTTGTCAACCGTAGTATTGTGGGGTGATGGTGTTCTCAACAGATACAAGGGGCCCCAAGGTGGCCCACATAAACATGCTCGAAAGCTTCACACCGCCTCCGCCGGAGGCGGTGTAGACCCTGTGACACAGTAGTCAATGGCGTAGTCTACTAGATAGTCGTCAGAATTGAAGCCAGGCCCTAGCCTCGGATGAGGTATGGGTGTTGCGCCTGTTTCATGGCTCCTGGCCCTTTCTCCTCTGTAGAATCAGTTACTCCAAATTTGGAATTGGCGACTGTTTATAGTAGCTTCAGATGCTAAAGCAAAAAAAAAAACCCTAAAGCAAAAACAAAATCACCCCTTCTCAAAAACAGTCATTAATCTGCATTAAAATCTGACATGTACGTTCAAGAGACTCAAGTCTTTTATCACATCTTGATCACGTCTTTATCGCAGAACTTTTATAATCAGAACTTATAGTCTTTATCAATTCTTTTTTCTCATCTTTTATCACAGAACTTCAGCTCTTTGATCGATGTTAATATCTCTGCAATCTGCGTAAACTGATGAAAGAAGCAAAGCGAAAATCATTGATGGCTAATGGTTGGCAGTATGTTATATAAAAAACATAATAATCACTCAGCGCTTTATTGTTTATGCAGATAGGAAGGAGCAAATTAAAACGAATTTTGTGAACATGTGCTGCAAGAAATCTATGAGATATTATCTGTTAAGAATATTACAAAATGTTTGGAAGACTTACTTGATAAAAGCCATTTCATCTGGTTCCGTTGAAAATAATTTTGCATGTAGATCCGTTGGCTGTAAAACATTCAGAAAGAGTAAAGTCACTACTTGAAATCTTAGCTATTAATGTTAATAATTTTTAAAATTAATCTAAGTATTCAGCATTATATTGACACTGAAAAGCTTGTTACAGTTCAAACAAAGCAAAATGTTTTCACGTCAATGTAAACCCAAAGAAATTAGACATATATACCTATTGGCTTCGTAGTTTTATTAGTTATCTTGAAAAATAACTATTAAAAGCTTGTGTATGTATAGCAAAACAGTAAATAGCTATGTATTAAAGAACAGCTAAAACATTTAAATACGTAAGTGATATTCTGGCAGTTTTTTATTCAAGTCAAAATTTAGACATATATGACACATATCTGGGTGGACATATGGACCACAAAACAACCCAAAACAATAGCTGCCCACACAGTGATGGTCCGCTAGACTTCAAGCTGATCCTTCCGAAGAGCATGGGAACTTTGCTGCTCCTATCAGTGACTGTTGCGAAACTTTCAAAAGGTCTCGTTTAAATCGGGAATGGTCGGTCCGCAGCATCCTATGTAAAAATATTGCCTTTGCAGCAGCCAGTTACAATAACCTAGATAGGAAGTGTAGCCATAAGCGAAGAGACCGTTGAGTCCTATGCCCCGCAAAACGCTGGGCAAGGATTTGATATATGTCGCCATGCTCCTCAGTATTTTAGAGTAATGATAGAGAACTAGGCATCAATGACTGAAGCTGACAGCTTTAGTCGGAACACTGGTGGGAGTTCCTCCTAACAGTAGAAACTCACAAATGCTCATACATGTTTTCGGAGCTCTAACGTATACTTTTTTTCACATGCTCCCCAATAATTGCAGCTACATTATTTTTTGTGAAGGAGACTTTCATTTTCTCGCTCAGTCATTTTTAGCAAAGATGGGACCTCAGTTCAACACCTGTTACTCCTAGACTATGAACCTCAAAAGCACAGCCTTTCACAAGTGGCTATCTACCCTAACTCTTGAATCAAGAACATGTTTACTAGAACCTGCAGAAAATTCAAGAAAGACACTAATCGAATAATGGCAAAAATCTGATAGAGGAAGTTTTTCCCTGGTTACTTCCCATCTTAAAGGTGATCACTTATTTTTGTATGTTGTCAAAGCTGAAATTGTTTCTCTTTTTTACATTCCGCCCTGTATTTATACAAATAGTTCTTTTATTCATTTCATTCCGCTTAAAAGGGCTTATGTACTAGCTTCATTTTCTTCTTAGAACTACGGTTTGCATGACACCCATAAATCTCCCTCCCGGTTGTATTTCGTCTAGCTTCTGTCAACATGCCAAGCTGAACATTTCAGTCATAAGCTACGCAGCATAAATGTTCCAGACTGCTGAAATAAATAAATCACCCAGTTAGTAAAAAGAAGCTATAGAGGGCATTTCTATTCTGAAGTCGCTTGTATTGGAACTAACATCTCTTTTGTGTCGTTTGCTCTGAATATCATTTTCAACAGTATTTTATCCAAGTGGTTGGAAACTATTCTCTTCAATCTAATCGATAAAAGGGGCTCGTACTGTGCGTCCCAACAAGATGCCTATCACTTATACACCTATTTTGTCTAAAGTCACAGAAAGTCAATTTATTAGGTGTTTCTGTGTTATATGTGTTATCTGAGACCTATAACTTTGACATCTGGTTTGCCTAAACTTATGGAGAAGGCTAGTGTTTAGCAGATTTCGCTCTGTTTCATAAGGGTAAAATATGATATATTGCTAGAGGCTTTCCACCTTGCTCTGTTCTACCTTTAGTATTGCACTAATATGTAAGATTATGTTGCACTGCATGCAGCACAATCTTACACCAGATTGGAATGAAGCCAAACTGATTAGCATGCATAAAAAGAAACAAAAATCCGAACTGCTGAATGTTCTTATCGAGAAAACACGCAGCAACACGTATTGGAATAGAAATAATCAAGCGATTTATCGCAGGAATGGAAAAGCCTTGTTAAGAAATTATAAATCAAAGACAAAAAATGCTGTAAAAAGCAAAGCAAAGATTAGTTTCAACAGATGAAAGTAACAAACAACCGTCAAAATTGAAATAATCACTTTCATAACATCTCCAACGCTATTCCGCTGTTAGAAAAACGGCATCTCCATGAAGAAAGCCCAAAACAAGGACTAAAATGCATACAGATTTTGTACCAGTTTTCTTCGTCTCATTAATGGACTAAAAAACCAGCAACAACAGAAAAGGAGGAAACAACCTCTTAGCTTTTGAATAACATCAAGCAATCAAGAGAGTACCCTGGTACCATGTGTAGATAATTTATGCTATGCATCATTCGCATGACAAGATCTTAGTGGGTGTGAAATAAAACTAGTGATTCGATAGTATGCATTTATTTATGTACAACACATTGTATTTATTCGCATCACTTGCAACCATACCGAGCCACAGTCCGGTACAGATCAAAATTCGCTTTTATTCAAATCATACAGATAGACCGGTGATTTTGCTGGTAAACAAAAGGTGACTATATATAACGATGAGGAGAACGTACATATATGCAGTTGTATGACAATAATGAATATATATACAAGAGTGAATGTGATAAGTAAAGTAAACGCGGAAATCAGCAATCATTATGAAGGAGGCAGAAAGAAGACACTGAAGAGCAGGAGCATTCATCATTGAACAGCATACATAATTCAAGAGAAAGTCTGGTACGTATATTGGTGATAATTTGTCGTTAGTTTGACCGAAAGTCAGGTAAAAATGCGGACAAACCTGTCTGGAGCAAGTCCGTAGAAGTCAAGGTGCGTCATGCAGGTATGTCAAACAAAGTGAAAAGTTTTGTAAATCGATGAAACACTGAACATCGCAGTACTTTCCTTGATGCAACTCAAGTCAACTTTGCGAAGTTACACCACACAAAAAAAGGCTTGTTTATATATATATATATAGATATATACAGGGTGATAGGCATGTTACTTGCATCTATGGCCTTGCAGTAACCCATTTCCAACTAGGTCTTTGTGGAAGTGAGAAAATGCAGAGTTTTTGCTGGTCCTTGATAAAGCCAAGGCTCAGTATTCTCGACACCTTCTACATTCAGTTGTTTTATTTTATTTTTTTATCTTTTCTCCTTTTACTCACACCGGTAGATACATAACCTTTTCTATGTTGTACTTGGTATGAGTCAAAAATATATATGTATTTTTTTTGCTTAGGTCTCTTCTTAATAGAATATATATTATATATATATATACAGGGTGATTAAAAACTCTTGGACCAAACTTTACGAGGTGATAGAACACACCCACACAAACACTTTTCGTCATACAATGCAGGGTCGTAACTCAAACGGTGAAGCTCTAGGGGTTAGCACTTACAGTGTTCTGAAACGCTGAAACACTAGAATGACAGACGATTTATGAAAACATTGAAGAAATGACAGAACAAATGTGTTTGAGTAAATTACAGAACAGAAATTAATTGACAGCAATTACAGAATGTTATGGAACAAATTGCAGCAACTGCTCAAAAGAGCGACCGCCAACAGTAAAGCAGGCTTCACACCTTCGACGTAGTGATCGCCGTACATTGGCGAAAACACCAGGTATTTTGCGCACAGCAGCAGCGGCAACAAAAATCCGGGCAACTAGATACTCAGCGGAATCGATGGAGCTATTGTAGATGAGTCTTTTCATATGGCCCCATAGGAAAACGTCCAGACATGAAGGATCGGGTGATCGTGCCAGACAAGCGATGGTACCACCACGACCAATCAATCGTCCTGGGAATTTAGCATCCAAGGCGTTCCGCACATTCACGCTGAAATGGGGTGGCGCTCCGTCGTGTTGGAAGCACATACGTGTTTTAATGTTTGCTGGAACAGGGTTCAGTAATTCTGGCAAGACTTCTTCTAAAAATACGAGCTACGTTCTCCCGTCCGGTCGGCGTGGCAGAAGATATGGGCCAATCAAATAGTCATGGACGATTCCAGCCCATACATTTATTGAGAATCGCCGCTGGTACGAATGTGGACGAGTAGCGTGCGGATTCCTGGTTGCCCACACATGAAAGTTGCGGGTATTAAACATTCCTTCACGTGTAAAGGTGCATTCGTCAGTGAATAAGACATGTGCGGGAAACTGCGACTGAGCGCTGCAGTTTGTTGTAGTAACCACTGTGCAAACTCGACATGAGGCCGATAATCTACAGGTGTCAACGCTTGCAGCCGCTGAGTATGGTAGGGGTGTAAGCGTTTGTTTGGTAGTATTCGCCACACCTTCGATTGGGGCACAGGTACGGCATGGGAAAGTGCTCGCGTGCTATATTCGCGACGATCTCCAACCATACACAGAATTTACTCTGTAACACGTGGTGCCCGCACACTCCTTGCACGCCCTGTAAGCCGCTGACAAAGAAGTCCGTGTTACACAGTTACTGGTGCAATCGCTGAAAGGTTTTACGATCTGGTACGCTTCTTGTCGGAAAGCGCTCTCGGTAGTCTTTGAGCTCCATATATGAAATTCATGTCCGCCTTCTCCTGATTCGTGAAACAATCCATCCCTTGTGAAATCAACGGTAGAAATGACGACGAGCGCGAAAACCCGTGCTTACATGGGTTCACTGGACAACGCCCTCTAGCGCTTAACCGTTTGAGTTACGACCTTGCATTGTATGAAGAAAAGTGCTTGTTTAGGCGTGTTCTATCAGCCCGTAAAGTTTGGCCCAAGAGTTTTGAATCGCCCTGTATATACACATATGAGGAAACATAGGAAAGTTGGTCGCTCAACACTCTTTTGCAGACGTCAATGAGATAGAAGTAGCAGAATACAATATTCAGCACACAAAGGTTTGGGCATACCCAAATGGTGGCCGCACAGAAAGCTGCTTAAAGCGGGAGTCGGAAGAACACGTTGAAAATGAAGCCATTCAGCTACAACGCTAACTGAGTAGCAGCAGAAAATAACAAATACTCTGATAGTGCATCTGAGAGTGAAGGGGAATAAACTTGATGTTAGGCTGATAGGGTGATGAGAGACATGAGAGTCGAGGACAGGAAACCACTGTCCGTTGTGTGACCAAGAAGAGAAAAATTGATAAAGAGTTGGAGGCGATAACGTAGTAGAATATTCTGCTTGAAGAAGAGCAATTGTAAGGCCTCTACAATTAAGAGTCGTTGTTGGAAGGTTTAATGTCCATGGCTGTGTGAATGTCTTGCTCACTAACAAGACGACGAATATACAGTGTCTTATTATGTAAGAAAAAAAGCCATGGTTGGAAATAAATATCAGAACGGAATTCTTGAGTAATCCACACTTCAAATCCTCCCATTTAAGTTATAACTTCTGTAAGAACATCGTTATGGAGGGAAATAACGGAAGCTGTATAAATTTTAACGCCCTTAGGGATCATGAATAACTTGAAATGTTCTAGGAGATGAACATGTTCATCTAAATTAGGTGAATTAGGTGCAGTAGAAACACGAGAATGAAGCTGTTCTTGTGTAATAGGAAACGGGTCAGGAGGTGTAGCAAGAGCAACGCTTGTGGAACAAGTTTGTCACAAAAAAGCAGAGAGGTTGAATGTAGAAGCATCGCTGGATTTCGCTTTCGAAGACAGACTTCTTGGGCTTGGTGCCAATCGAGGGACTTTCAAGACGGCTTTTATTTGAGAGTCACAAAAATCCTCAAGATCCTCCTCAGGTGTTGAAGTTCTGCTTCACGTTCGGAACCAGATCGTTCTGTGGGTAAACTGGAATGAATGTATGGATGTTGCCGTAAGGGAGGAAAATGATAAGATAATGAGGAAGCGCCGTTTCCTCTACATGCGAAAATCGCTTTAGTAGAACCGGGGGCCGCCCCGGTGGCGCAGTGGTCTAAGGCGTTGGCCTCTGATCATTCGTCCGTACGGGGTCCGGGTTCGAATCCCGGTCAGGCATGGATGTTGTGTTTGTCTTACGGCACTGGCTCTCTCCCTTCCCTGGAACCAGTGACCCTAAATTAGGGACGGGCGACTGCTTATAGCCCATTGAGTTGCTCACGGTGGTCGTTAAAAACCTCCAATAAAAAAAAAAAAAAAAAAAAAAAAAAGAACCGGGGTAATCTTGTCTGCGAAGCAATAAAGAGGGAAAAGTGTTATCTTGTGACGCGGACGAAGCAGGGTGAACAGTGGCTGGGGCATCGTCTGCAGCCGAACCAAAGGTTTGATCAAGGGAATGAGGGCAACTTGACATCTGATGCTCATAGGCACTGCAGTTATAGCAATGCAACGCCGTTAGGACATCAATCTTGTGCATCTTTGAACCAAGTACTACAGTGAACGAATTGGGGCATTGTAGGAGGGCATCTTTATTAGGGAAGATTATTCTAGCAAGACGTCGAAAACTTAGAATGTACTTGGAATCATCGCCTGTTGGTGCTGCAGAGTGAGTTTTGCTAGACCCTCATACGCGGCCACTTTGTGATAAAGCAGCCACAAGTAGGTCATCAGGAATTTCTTAAGGGACGGGATACATGACCACAAGGATTGATCGCTGCGAAATGGGTTCAGCGGTGAGATAGAAATCACCAATATTTATATCCTTATACACTGCTGGCCACCCAAAATGCAAAACCAAGAAGGACACGAGGTAGCAAAGCCAGATATACTGGATACATAACAACAGATACAATGATGAAACGATTTAGCTTACAGGCCCGTGCGACTTGCGGAACACGCAGACATCAATAGTTCGTGTGGCCCCATGGCTGGCAATAACGGCCGCTACACGCTGCGGCATCGAACGAAAGAGGCGTTGGATGTGGGCTTAAGGTATGTTGGTCCAGGCTGCTTCCACACGTTGCCACAGTTCATCAGGCGTAGCCTCGGGTGGTGCTTGCTGGGCCACTCGGTTGCCGATCAGCGACCAGACGTGTTGGATGGGCGACATATCGGGAGAACAGACGGGCCACGGCAGCAGGGACACCTGGTGGGCCGTGAAGAATTGTTGCACGATGCGTGCCACGTGCGGGCGCGCATTGTCCTGTTGAAACGTGGCCGCTGGCAGGTCCTGCAGATAAGAGAGGACTACAGGCTCCAAAACGTCGGAGATGTAGCAGTGGCTGTTGAGTGTACCGGCGATGCGTACCAGAGGGGTGCGGGTGTCATATCCAATTGCGCCCCAAACCATAACGCCAGGCGACGGACCGGTATGGCGATGCATACTGCAGGCGTCATACAGTTTCTCGCCGCGGTGCCGCCACACGTGGATTCGACCATCGTGGTGTTGCAGACAGAAGCGGCATTCGCCGGAAAAAACAATGTCGTGTCATTACATAGTCCAGGTGCGGCGTTCAACGGCCCACTGCCGCCGGTGCTGTGCCGCGGATGCTGCAATCGCTCACGTCGGTCCGCCCGTCCTTCCTGCGCCCACCGAATCCATACTCGCCTCACTGTGGCCGGATGTCGTCCCACACGGGCGCCGATGTCTCGGTACGATAAACCGTTGTTGCGATAAGCCACTATTCGTCCTGTGTCGAACTCCGAAACGTGCTGGAATGACTGCCGTATTCTGCGACGCTGCATCAGGAAGCTTCCCACGCACAGGTCCGGCAGCACAACACACTTCCACATCGCCTTCTGTGCACCCTTCTTATAGTGCTTCTCGGTGGCGTTCCGGACGCACATGATTTGCATATGCCCTGCAATGCTAATCGTCTGCATGTCCTCTTGCGGGCGACGTATGCTGCGAATTTCAGGCCAATCGGATGCTTCCTACTTGGTGTTGCAGTTTGGGTGGCCAGCAGTGTATAAAACATTTTCAACATATTCCAGTTTTGAAAAAATAAACAACACTATATGTCTTGCGAGCCATGTGAGTTATGGCACCTGAAGGCAAAAGTTGTTGAAGAGCCACTGCATAAAACTTAAGCTTTGTATTTGGAAAGGTTTGAAAGCAAGCGCCAAATTTTTGGGTGGACAAAATCTTTTGCCCCTAGCTGAATCTTCAGAGACAGTAATAGAATACTGTAGTATTCTGACGGCAAATATATGAAGATATAATCGGAGTAAAAGTCTTACCGCCAGAGGTTGAAGCCGGTACAAGACTACAGGATCCACCATAGCTGCAGGAGGGAAGGGCTTGCTTGGTTAGATCTATTATGTCAGAAGCAGATGTGCTGGCACAACTCGGGGTTGTATCCATTTCAGTTAAGTTGAGCGGGGAAGACAGACGCTGTTCTGTCGCAGGACCAGTTATTGTAGGCGAACGCAAGAGGTATTCATTGCAGGGGACTGTTGGCGATGAGATCCGGCCGACTCTGCTTCCGACCTGCAATCCGTCGCTGATGTGGGAGGGACTGCCGTCATCCGGTTAGGCCTGTTCGTTGGCAAACGGAGCCAGGGTTTAAACACTCAAAAGGAGATAGGAGTAATCCACCAAACATCGAAAAGGCTAATTGTAATGGTTAAACGGAACACAACTATCTTAAAACTGAAAAGTACACAAAATTAACCGCTCAAAACTCGAAAACTATCAAAATACAAGAGACGGGCCAGGAGCTCCAAAAACAAACGACCACAATGAGCCACAGTTCGGTACATAGTAAGACGAATTAAATCATAACAACACACAGTAAGGTTTACTCATTCCTTACATTGAGCGGTACTTAAGTAGGTGGATTAATGAATGTTATTGTCATAAAGCCAATGAAAGGAGATATGTGAGTCACAAAAGTAAATACTTACCAAATTAGGGCAACGCGATAGTAAGTATTTAGACTGTTTTGTTTTAAAAAAACAATAGTTTTCTTAGTATTATTACATATTATTCGGATTTAGACGAACGTAAGAAACGACCCTGCCACCAACGAAATGTGATGTAGCTACAAAAGTCCATCTGCGCATGCGCAAACTAAATTCTGATCTCAAGATAGGAAGAAAGGCTGAATCGCAAGTATGTTGGTAATTCTTGGTCTAGGTTATCAACAGGTTACACTGCCGCGTCTTATACATCATTTTAAACCCCTTCCTTCTGGGAGGTCGAAAAGAAGCCAAATTTTGCTACGAGCATAGTTTGCTGCAATCGGGAAAGATGCATAGCATCAAAATGCATTTTTCTAATGGCTTTTGTCACATTTAGCATGACGTTTTCGTAGATTACGCAAATTGCAATACGACATTTGTTACGTTTTTGTAAAACGTGATAAAATAATGTTCTGCGATAGTTTAGTAAAATATATTGTTGAGTAACAGTGGACAGCATGCGAAACGATCTGATTTCAGCGATGTTTTTGTTAATGACACACCGTTACTCATTTTCGTTGCGTCGAAATTTTTTACTTGGGGTTTACTTTACTACTGTTGGGAAAGATGCACAGTATAAAAAAAGACCAGTTAAAGGACGACAAGAGACACATCGATGTCGAAGTGATATGGCACAGAAGCAACATCAGCAGCAGTATAGAACTAAAGAGCACGGCGGAAGCCTCCACCATTAAAAAATTTGTATAAAATGTCACTTATCTATTCACAATTTTTTATATTGTTTATAAAGTTTCTGTTTTGTTTGTCTCTTAGAAATTCATTAATTTGGTTAATCTGGTATTTCAAATTTATAATCAAGAATTAGAGATTTAGCTTCAATCGATCAATAGGTTTATCGATCGATCGATTAGAGATTTAGCTTCAATCGATCAACATCATAGAACTGGATATTTCGATCTATTCACTCAACTGGTGATATTTCAGACTTAGAGCTGGAAATTTGGATCCAATCATTCAATGGGTGATATTTCAGTTGATATTATCTGTGTTTGAAATACAATTCTGGAAATGCCCTGTGCGCGAGGGCGAATGGTCTGAAGCGCTGGACTCTTACCATTAGTCCAGAATGAGGGAATGAGTAGTGTGTTTGTCCGATGGCTCTGTCTCTTCCCTGGAGCCAAAGGCCCTAAATTAAGAACGGGAGACTACTTATAGCTCTGCGAGTTGGTCATGGTGGTCGTTAAACCTTGAAACAAAGACTACAAAAAAGCAACGGCGAAACTCATGTTGTTGCATTAAATATTAGCAAGACTTTTAATAGTATAATATTCCATCGAAAACGCTTAAAAAGTACCGGTCATTACTCTCTTCACCTGCATTGTTTCAGTTGTTCCCCAGCTGTTTTGTTTTCTACATCGTACGTGTAACTGAGACAAGATGCATGCTCTCAAGAATATTACTCTTTTATGTGTATGTCAAGTCGACCTTCTTACCAATACAAATAACATGAAGTACACATATTTGTTAAAGTTAATGCAGTCCATGCTTCTTGTTTCCTAATCTGGCCGCATGGTGTTCAATATTAGAGATTACACTGCGATGTTTCCTTCTTCTCGAAAGGCGATACTAAATCCATTTGTCTTTAGGGTGAGGCCAATTTCGATTAGTTCGAGAACCCAATCCCTTAGTGTAGGAATCAAACGAGAGTAAATGTTTCCTACAGTTTCCATATTAGGTAAACTTTGACAAAAAGCACTTTCTGCTTGTTCTTGGTCAAATTATTTTCTGCAATTTCCGCAGCACGAAAGCAATTCTTCATAGTTAAATCTACTCTAGTAAAATGGCAATTTACCTTTCTAGGTAGACTATGATTTTTTGTGCATAGTTTTTGACACTATAAAAATCACAGATGCTTCCAAAAGCAAAATATATTAGTAAAATGACTTAGTAAATCAACTTTAGTAAAATGGCTATTCATCTTTCTAGCTAGAATATGGTTTCTTCTGGATAGTTTTCACACTATGAAAAGCACAGGTGCTTCCAACCGAAAAATATGTTTTTTCTCACCTTTGTGTTAGAGTACCCAAATCAATGTTAAAATTTCTTGATACTTTGCAAAAGCACTGCATTTCGTCTGATTAGGAACTTGAGACTCACTTTCTCACATGCAGGAAACGGCAGCTCTGTGCATCTTTCACCGGTGTTACTCTCAGCATTGAATTTTTGTCCCACTTTCTACAATTTTAAAGTAGCTCTACAAGAGGAGCATGGGCATGTAACACCCATTTCGTCTGCATAGACTAAGTATAGTACCAATTGCTTTAACGTATTACGTCATTCTACGTATCATCGCAAAAATAATTTTTTTTTTAACGACCACAGGTTTAACGACCACCGTGAGCAACTCAATGGGCTATAAGCAGTCGCCCGTCCCTAATTTAGGGTCACTGGTTCCAGGGAAGGGAGAGAGCCAGTGCCGTAAGACAGACACAACATCCATGCCTCACCGGGATTCGAACCCGGACCCCTTCGGACGAATGATCAGGGGCAAACGCCTTAGACCACTGCGCCACCGGGGCGGCTATATATAAAATTTCTTCTGGATATGATATAAACTGGAAAAAGGTGTACCGCTGGTGTCAAAGGCGAACACTCTAAATTTCAGTAGAAGCGACGGAAGTTTTGTTTTACATAATGCTTATTAAAAATGGCATGCACTAATACTTCAGTTTGGTGGCACTTGATATTTCTTTAGTTTTTCATGACGTACGAAAGATAAGACTCCTAAATCAGCTTTCACATTTTATCAGTCCATGTTGATGTTTCGGCGTCTTTAACTTAAACACTTCGGGCAACATGTTATTTACAGTTCTTCCAATTCACCAAGAAAAGTCGAAAACTTCTGAAACTTGATAAATGAATTTAATATTAGTAAGTTGCTTTCTTGTCATAAAATATCTTCCTTACCCGTGTTCCAAAACAAAAGGACGGCAGCTAATACAAAATGGATGGTAGAATCCATGGGTTTGATTGTTTTTGGTGTACTTTTGAACCGTGTAGAACCTTTGAAACACTGGACGTTCTCTTGATCAATTACATGAACATTTTTTTGTATCCTATACTTTGCAAGTTACCTAGTAAGCAATGTAGACAATAATTAGTCTTTAAAAATAGTGCGGCTAAAGCTATCTGTCAGAATTTTCGGAAAAACAGTTTTCGAAATATTGAAGATATGATGCATTCGTGGAAACAGTGGAAGGCATGAGACCCCGGGTCTTATATTTTGCTCAGGAGAGTTGATCGTTCTACTGGAGTAGTTTCCTACGCGTTATGCATGAGATATCAGAAATACGCCTAACGGTTCGGACTGAAATTTCTCAGGGCATGTTTGCATAGAAAAAACAGCGCCTTTAGGTAAAGATTCGATTCTCGATTACATAGAACGCAAACAAGCGGTTTGGTAGAACCCCCAAAGCATGTGGACAAGATGAATTAACCTGCAGGACTGTGGTTGTCTTGGTAATAACGCCTGGTGTCACAGAAGTACTAATTTGAAGACCATACCTACTACACCAGTAGCAATTGAAAACACATGGGCATGCTCCTTATTAACCAGAAATTTGATTAATTTTTATATGCCTGAAACGATGTTACAAACAGGAAGACACTGCTTTTAAAACACATTATAACGAAGTAAATTTCTCCGTCAATTTGGTCCACGCCGGGGATCGAACCCTAGTCCTCTTATTCCGGAACAAATCTCTCTACCAACTGAGCTACGCAGAAGTTCGTTCTTGCTGCTATCTGCCTTTATGTCGTGTGCGTCCTGCGGGACAGGCACGTCACATCTCTCCCCCGAAAGAGGGCCGGGGGCATGGCCCACGTGTCAGCCGTGACCATGAATCGTCGCAGGCAGCCATCCGCTGTAGAACATGCACTTGAAAACTCCCAGTCAATCTGGTGTGTGGAATGCAACGTCACACACATTTATTTTTCGAAGCGCTGAAGAAGGGATTCTCTTATTTTTCTTATCTCGCGGTGTGGAAAGAACATCACACCATTGCGAGATCTTTAACGGCCGGGTCATCCGGGAAGTTCGGGCGCCAATATAACGTAATGTCTTTTTGTACTACAAAACATCACCATACGATGAAAGAGTTCCTAAAGTAAACCTTAACGGCCAGACGAAACATTTTAACAGAAGTCAAACTTACGGAAATTGACTTTTATTCCAGATGTTTTCATCAATACTTCATAGCACTTGACATTTTACTTAACAAATCAGTATCAACCACAAATCCAACACCCCACACGAGCAACTGTTGTACCGTAGTTTATATCTCTGGTTCTTATCTCATAACAGGCATACGTCACGTTCATTCACTTCAATTGTGTTACCAACAGTATTCGTTTGAGGGAGAAGATATCATGTTAAGTGTGAAGTATAATTGAGAACAAACTCAAGATTTACATAGAAAAAGAAACTAAAAAGGAAAGTTAATTTGGAATATATGTCAAAACATCAGTTGTTGTGATCTACTTCAAGAGCAATGTCTCCCTGTATAAATAAGAACGTGTAATCTGACATGTTGCTTCCCACACTGTGGCGGTCATTTTTTTGCAGGTGAATCCCACCCCATCACTTCTCGACAGGAGATGTACGACTTTAGTTATTGGGGTAAAGCAGCCTTCCTTATTGTTTTAAAGTTTTATTAAGTGTGAAAGAAAATGGTTACCAGCATGTCATAGCGCTTGGTATCAAGACATCATTTACGCCAAATCTTTTTGGAAAGTAAAAACCAACACTGCTCGCAACAAACCTGTTGATATCTTATGTTTCGACCAATGAGAAATTCGACCCTAAAGCTATCGATTTAGAGGAAAAGAAAAAAGCGCCAGAGAGAAGCAACAGGGCAACTAAAATAACAATAGAATATCCCGGATGTACCATTAATACCAAAATTGTGAATCTTCCGGAAGTGCCATTAATATCCGGACGACTGCATGTCTAAAAGTTATCTTTATTTACAGAAAATTTAGTATTGTGGGCTGAAACCTTTGACCCTTATGACGGCATCTATTCTTCATGCAATACTGTCCATCAGTTTTTAGTAATTGCCGGCCGTTATGTTCCAGCACTCGGCTTTCAAAGCAGTCACCACTTCAGCGTTGCTCGTTGGGTGATCTCTTCTTCCACGCACCCAACGATCCAATTCGTCCCAGGTGGGCAGGACAGTGCAACCTTTCGACACCTACATCCTCAAACAAAAACACTAATGAGGCGAAACTGAGACAGGAGAAAGAGCTCCATGCCAACATGCTACGTCCACCAAACTTCACTGTCGGGACGATACAACTCGGGTGGTCCTTTTTGACGACATTCGCCAAACGCAGGAACGACCATCAGACTGGTAGACTGTGCACCGTGACTCGTTAGTTCTAATCACAGTTTTCCATTATTCTACAGTCTAAGATCGATATTCCTTACACCACGCTGACGACGTATTGTATTAGTTAAAGTGATTAACAGTTATTGAGCGGCAGCTCAACCGTGGTATTCAATTTTGTGCAATGACCTGCACACTGTATTAGTGCAAACATCAGCCCCAATAACTCCACATAGGATTTGATGATTTCGAGCTAGTTATCAATTTACGAGCTACTTTTCAATTTCATTTGTTAGAAATAATGTCGTGGCTTTTAAGCGAATGTTCGAACACCTTCTGGGAGACATGTGTTCAACATCCTTGGTTCTTTCGTATGGCTTCGCACAGTATCCTTAATCAATACTAGCGACAGTCTGTTTAATGTCAAGTTCCAGTTTCCCTCTGCAATTAAGTTTTCCTTGGGAAAATATCAACAGCAAACCGTTAGAATATTTCAGATGTGTACAACGGAACACTTGAAGGTAAAGCCAAAGGGTGAACTGTAGCGCAGTAGTCTAAACGCTGGCTACTAATCATTTGTCCGTGACGTGCTCGAATCCAGATGAGGCATGGAAGTTATGTTTGTCATACGTCAACCTCCTCCTTTCCATGGAACCAGTGGCCCAAATTACGGGCGGGAGACCACTTAAAGCCCAACAAGTTGCTCACGGTGGTTATTAAACCTGCCAACAAAAAGAATAAAAAAAACCCGGTAAACTCTCAGCGAGCACTTCCCGAAGACAGCTGATGTACTCGCATTCCGTGCAGCCTTCCTATCACGCTGCAACCAGTAATCATTTTTGTTTCCTTTCATCAGAGAAATTTACAAAGTTCTGAGTATATTCCAAGTCAGTTGTCTCCTAAAAAAATGGTCGTTGCATAATTTGTCTTAAAAACATAACACACCGCACATGCCATCTTCAAGCGAATTCTGATTAGGTTTGTGATTTCCTTGTGGCTCTAGATTCAGCACTCCACGCACAACTTATCTGATTATTTCACTGATTATAATAAGACTAGGCTCCGTCAGGACAAAATAATTACCAAAAGGCTGCACCACCTCTTCACTCACAAAATGCATAATCGGTGTTAAAGCTGAGTAGCTTTAACTACTATAGCACTCTTGAAATAGGTAAGTCCCTATTTCAGCATTCTGATCCCTTAATGTTCCCTTTTCACTTTTAACTGTGAAAACATTCTCAAATATTCCTCACGAAATTGCAGTAGTGTTCCTTTCTTCAACGTTGCAGAGCAGTTCTATTGTCAAATCTACGTATCTGACACTAGAAATTATTTCTGGGTAGAAAATTTCCCGAGTACCAAAAGTTTGGCACCAGTTCATAAAATGCTTAGTTCTGAACGTTTTTGCTGAATGTTTCATTAACAGAAGGGAATGATTTCCATGCAAAGCAGTGTTCGGAAATAAGCAAAAAGATCAGGTTGTGAATGCAATACGTTTGTGTGTTTTTTTTTTTTGATTGGAGGTTTAACGACCACCGTGAGCAACTCAATGGGCTATAAGCAGTCGCCCGTCCATAATTTAGGGTCACTGGCTCCAGCGAAGGGAGAAAGCCAGTGCCGTAAGACAAACACAACATCCATGCCTCACCGGGATCCGAACCCCTTACGGACGAATGATCAGAGGCCAGCGCCTTAGACCACTGCGCCACAGGGGCGGCGTTTGTGTTTGCAGAGCTGTTGTTCAGCTAGATTCAACAATAACCAAAATGAAGATTACTC
Source organism: Macrothele yani (assembly GCA_039090855.1). Lineage (NCBI taxonomy): Eukaryota > Metazoa > Arthropoda > Arachnida > Araneae > Macrothelidae > Macrothele > Macrothele yani. The sequence continues at coordinate 53,720,256 of CM077017.1, forward strand.
GATTGTCAACTGAGGTTAGAACATAATACGGAAGAAAATGAATCCTGGTTTCATTCCAGGTTATATCTCATTGCGTGCATTGTTATTTTAGCACACACTCTGAATGATTAAGGAGTAATACTTGTTTTACAATAACATCACTCTTTACAGACGGATGGAAAATTACGTTAAATACATACCACATCAGGTAAAGATATCTCTAGTATTCTGGCACATAAGCCTGGGTCGTAGCTCATGCTGTGGCGCGTTGTGTACAGGATGTTTTGGACAACACATTGCGTGTATTGGTGATCCCAGCGATATCCTCCAACGAAGAGCCTTGCTAGTTCTTTCTCCAGTAGTCTCATGGTATCGGATCCTAAGACATGGCGGTAGTAATCGTTTTCTGCATCAAATGTTTCCAAGCAATGTCCAAAAGCATTATCTACAAAAACAAAAACAAATGTTTGACAGTTGAAAACATTTTGGAATGAAAATATGTTACTGCAAAATTTATGAAATGTTTTGCCAACACATTTCTGTGAGACTATGCATGCGATAATAATAGCAAGGTACTGACATTAAAAACAAAATTTCCTAAAGATATCCGAGTGTTTTCTTTACGACAAACAAGAGCACGGGATTGAACGTAGCAGTTTAGTTACCCGGCAAGCCTTGCATGATTTTCAAATACGCCGCAGAGGTCCAAGCGCTGGCCTTTGGCCAATTGTCCGAGATGAGTCCGGGGTCGAATACCGGTGAAGCATGGATATTGTGCTTGTCTTACGGAACTGGCTCTCTCCCTTCCCTGGAACAAGTGACCTTCAATTAGGGACGGGCGATTGTTTATAGCTCATTGAGTTGCCCACTGTGGTCGTTAAACCCCCAAACATTTTTATTTAACAATAAATAAAAATCTTTGCATCCAATATTTTAATTCCAATACAAATCAAATAATCTTAACCACGTGTTTCTACTACATTTATATGAGTTTCTTTTTACTTTTTTTATCTGCAAATCGATAAAACACATGCACTGTTAAAAGCATTTCAGAATATTTGAATCGTAGATCAGTCTTCAGAGTAGCTTTACAATTTTTCTGGTCCCAGAAGGGACACTAAATAATATTCACAGCCAGATGGCCTATGTATTTGACGACTCCGTCATTCGAAAGCATTCCAAATTCTTGACACAATTTCAAAGGAAATATTGTACTTAAATTTTCATTCGTAACATTGTGATATTACGAGAGTTCCTTTCCATTTTTGTTTCGAAACTATTGCTCAATGCAATTAGTGAAACACTGTAGAAAACAGTGACGAGTAAAACTTCCGAAGCACGTGGAAAGGACATAAACTTATTACATTTTGCATAAAAAATCTGAGGAGTCGGTCTTACAACTTGAACGTTAAGTTCGGCATTTTTGGGTGAAAATTTTCTAGCATAATCTTTTTCTTTCTTTCTCTTTTTTAACGAAGTTTCTCAACATACAAGAGCATAAGTTTAGGAGAAGTGACGCATCGTTAATTCAGGGTAATATTCTCTAGGGAATGAAGAAAATCGGAATGGTGGAAAAAATGAGTACCCATTTCTAATGCAGGACACAAACCCAAGCTTTAAGCGTGGAAGGTGAGCTCTCTAGCATCTCAGAAACAACCGACCGATTGATCATATCTTTTTCATAAAAACGGTACCAAAATGAAGCTGCGGCAATGTTTTCTGGTAGGGTTTTCGATCATGTAAAATGAGCACTTGTCTGTTCCGTGAATTTTATGGCGAACATTGTTTGGCCTTTGACATTTTTACTAGCATTGTCCTATCTATCGGACTTCATAATTTAAAGCAATAATATTAAAGGCTCATTCATTCCAGTGGAAACTCTACCCTGCAAGTAGAGTTGCTTTTATCCGGAATTACTGCAAGCTGCTTTTATCCGAAATTACTCCAAGGTGCATCGAACAGGAAATTCGAAGCTCGAATTCAAGTAGTACAGCGAAAACACCAAAGAACTATCTTCTGCGTATTTGAAGGAAATCCATCAAGTAGCCAAATCGAGTGAGGCACTATCCTTATGCTGCCTGATTAATTTTAAAGTCAGGCACGCTGCTTTCCATTAATAAATTAATCTGCCAGTAACAAACAATGGAGCTCGTATGTGGCAAACGGTGGAATGAACAGGAATCTAATGTCAAACAAGAATGATAACATCGTATTAAGGTACGTAATGAGCACGTCTTTCGAGTCAAAAGAATACGTTAAAATATGAAATGTGCTAACCATCGAGCTTTTATTGGACCATGAAATTTTAAAACTAACGGTACGTAATTACTAACAACCTGTTCGGCTAAAAGAATGCAAACTAATAAAAAACATAGCGTTTTAGTAATTCATTTAGAAGTAGGGAAACGGTCGCAAATTGAAATATCCATATACGCTCCTGCCAGAAAACTAGTAGAAGGAAATTCACATAACATACTGTACTATTTCTTCAAAGAAATCTATCTGTAGGAAAATACTTTTTATTGGTCGGGCATTCAGAAACACTCATATAGTCACAAATAAATATAAACTCTTGTATCCTGTAGTAATAAAATTGCGCATCATTACAAACAGCAAATACACGTAAGTCTTTTCCACAGTGATCGATATCCTAGGCAGGCGAAATTTTTTCAGCTGAAATATTGTAAGCACAACTATGACCAAAAATTCAAATATTCATTTCCGCTGTTTAACGGCAGAACAGTACATTATGGAAAAGTAGAAGTGGGCACAAAAAGTTTCCCGCACACAAAAACAGATTCCCCACTAAAAATGCTTTAAATGACTAGCCGAAATTCAAAGAAAAAAGAATATGCACTTGCTCCCATACCGAAAAAAATTGGCATTTTTCAAAATACAAAATGTGTGCAATGTTATTCATAGTGAATGTTTTTTTCACAGTTAGAAGCGGATATGTAAACTTAATGGACGAAACGTTACAGATACCTACCTAATAGCGTGCTGGTCCTCCTCTAGCGCGAATAACAGCATGTACACGTCGACATATCTACTGCACCAGATGCAGGAGGGTTTCTGGAGGTAAAGCCAGTCCTGCTTGTTGCAGTATTGTCCACAACTCTGCCCGAGACGTCTGTCCAGAATCCATGGATCTGATGTTCCGCTCAACGGAACTCACAGCTTCCACAAGGTTCAAATCCGGGGAACTAGGGGGTGGAGGCACTGAATGGTTCCAAACTCAGATGAGTGTTCGTGGAACCATGCCTGGATTGTTGCGACCCGATGGGGCTGCGCATTGTCCTTATGGAAAAGACCATCTGCTACAAAATGCCCAAAAGCCATGAAAGGGTGTAGGAGATTAGCCAGCATATTCTGGTAGCGCGCAGCGGTTAAGAACTTCTCCAGACATACCAAATTATCTAATGCACCCTATGAGAAGGTTCCTCAAACCATCACACCGCCACCATCGCCTTGAACAGATCCGACGAAGAACGACGAGCCATGGCTTCATACTGTTGACGACACACCCGCACCCTCCCGTCAGATCGGTACAGTTCGAGATTCATCCGACTATACAACGCAGAGCCTCTCCCTAGAGGTCCAGTTTTGATGTTACCGGCAGCAGGCGAGACGTAATGTGCGATGACGAGCAGTCAACAGTGGCATACGAGTAGGGCCGTTGGCTCCCGTAGTCCAGTTTATACAGCATGCATTAGGATCCAGTTTATACATTAAGGCTCCCGTAGCCGAATTTATACATTAAGGCTCTCGTAGCCCAGTTTATTCATTAAGGCTCCCGTAGCCCAGTTTATACATTAAGGCTCCCGTTGCCCAGTTTATACATTAAGGCTCCCGTAGCCCAGTTTATACATTAAGGCTCCCGTAGCTCAGTTTATACATTAAGGCTCCCGTAGCCCAGTTTATACATTAAGGCTCCCGTAGCCCAGTTTATACATTAAGGCTCCCGTAGCCTAGTTTATACGGCATGCGCAGTGCCGTTCGCTTACTGATGTTTCTTCGGCTCTTACGTTTAACCTGAATGAGATTTGCGCCGCCGCTGTTGCCAAGCGATCGTTCTGTACGATTTTGGACAGTTTACGCCGACCCCGGTTATGAATGGCGTGTGGTCGGCCACCGCTTTTTCTCTCGGCGCTGGTACGTCCTTCGATGGTATACTCGCGGTACACACTTGATATAGTTGCCCTTGGGAACCCTAGGTTCTTACAGCTTGGACGATAGAATGAACCATCTGTCTTGCGCCGACAATGCGTCCACGATCAAAGTCTCTCAGATCACCAAGTTTCCTCATGTTCGTAGATTGTGATAAATTGTTGGGAAGGCCTGCTGGTCGCTTGTTTATCGCCTGCGTTCGGTCTGGATTAGTTCCACTCTGCGCGGAGGATGACCATGTGAACTGCCCATCACCCTTATTTCCAATGTTTTGTCTATTAAGTCTACTTGCAAATTGAAATTTGCTCTTGCGTCAACTTAAAAGATTCTCTAGGACTCTGCATTATGAAAAAAATCAGAAAACGTGCAAAAAAGAATCTTCATAGTAGAAGATACCCGAGGCGAAAAGGTTAAAGGATTTATCAAATCAAACTTTTCGGAGCAAAGACATCGAAAAAAATACAATGTAACTTTCCGCACCTAAGGCGCAACTGTGCAATATCTGAAGAAGAAATTTCTCGTAAATAGTTCTTCACAGCAGAATGTAACAGACCAAGAAAAAAAATTTTCAATCAGATTTTTAAGAGCGGACGTACTGTTGCCCGGAAAAAAATTATGTACTTTCGCCCAGTAGCTCCAGAAATGTGCATCGCTAAAAAGTCCAAAATACGAAAAAGCTATTCCTCATAGTAGAAGATATGCAACGTGAAAATAATTTTTCAAATGGAATATTTCGAAACAGATATAGCACGAAACCAAGATATCCATACTACAGAAGGTGAGTTGAAAGTTTTGCAATATTTCGATCACTTTATGTCTTCACACGTACCTTTAAGACGAAAGCTGACTAGCATTCAAAGTATAGGCCATCGTGTTGCACGGTCTTTAGTCATCTGTCTACCAGTTCTTCGATTCCGCTGCGGTACCAGTTCTTGTCCTTCGAGGTGAAGAACTCCTTCACCCCAGCTGCCCCCTTCTCCTGGTTGCTGAAGTGCCGCCCGCGAAGGAGGTGGTCCATGGACCAGAACAAGTAATAATCCGACAGGGCAAGGTCCGGACTATATCCTGGGCGTGCCGTCAGTTCGATACTCTCAAGTTCCAGGAATTTTGCCCAGGTCGTTCGTGCGGTATAAGGCCGAAAGTTGTCCTGCTGTAGGACCAGTGCCGGGTACTTCCCCTCCAAAATGGCATACATCCGCTGCAGCTGTTTCGACTAGAGGTTCGCGTTAATGGTCCGACCGTCTGGAACCAATTCGTAATGGATTATCCCCTCGTCGAAATTCCACCAGACGCAGAGCATTACCTTGTGCTCGAAGCGCCCATGTTTGGCAACAGGTTCTGGAAGCTGGCCCGGTCTCAACCACTGCCGTTGTGTGTTAGGATTATGGAAATAGGCCCACTTTTCTTCGCACGTAACAATTCTCTTGATGAAAGGTACAACGCGCGGGGTTTCCAAAAGTCTCATGCACACTTCCACTCGGCGGTTTGCTTCAGCTGGCGTAAGTTCGTGAGGGACAATGCGGCAGCTGCTGTAGACCTTGCCGAGGTCCCGAAGGTGACGAACCACGGTGGTCTGTGATATGCCCAACTCGCCTGATAATTTCCGAGTGCTGGTTCTTGGATTTGCCTCTACGGCCTGGCTCACGGTTCGCTGCCTACCTGATCCTGGCTGATCGTCGAGGTTTCTGTCACCTGAGCGAAATTTCTTGAACCATCTGGTTACAGTGCTGTAGTCCACGGAACCTTCCCCCTTCGCATGATAAATGTTTCGTGTTGCTTGAACAGGGTTATAGCTGAGTTCAAACTCGTAAAGCAGAAGTTCACTAATTAGCCGGTTGTGTCTGCTCATCTTTTAGGCGTCCCAACTACAGACAGAATGACGACACGCAATGCTGTTCACAGTAACGACTACCACTTTATATCCCTTTCAATTGACTGCAGTGCGCGACTTGAACTAGTTTAAACACGTGACATACCCGCCACAGCACATGCATTTATGCAAATATTGCAACACTTTCGACTTACCCCCCTGTATTAGATGCCAGTTTATTAGAAAGCAGTACATCTTGATCTCATTAAAAGAATATCTCGTCGAAAAAATATGCACTCAGGAATAATTGAGCAATCAAAATGACATATTTTGAATTCAAATATATATGTGTACTTAATCTATCGAAATCATCTGTAATGAATTCAACACACAAAAGCAAAAACGCACGCGCACACTCCGGAATGACGCAGTCAATCAAAATTCGCTGCTAAGAATTCAAAGCAGGTACACATACCCCTATTTACTCATAATGTCCTTCGTGGAATGGAACACGCACACATACTTGTATTCTATTAAAACAGTATCTTCGAAATGCAACAAACACACAACTGTACCCCTAAAATACTATACACAATAACTTTATGCACATATGATTTATGTAAACAGCCATCTTGTAATGCAACAGGCACATACACGTCCTTTCCCACAGTACTTAGAAAACCAAAAATACGTAACTGAACAGATTCGTCGACAAACTTTTCAAAGTAGTTTTCATACCTATAGAGCCATACCGTGTTTGAAGTTATTTATTTTAAATGTGTCCTATGTGGATGACCATTATTGCTCGTTGCTAAAACGTATCGCAGCCGCCCCGGTGGCGCAGTGGTCTAAGGCGTTGGCCTCTGATCATTCGTCCGTAAGGGGTCCGGGTTCGAATCCCGGTCAGGCATGGATGTTGTGTTTGTCTTACGGCACTGGCTCTCTCCCTTCCCTGGAACCAGTGACCCTAAATTAGGGACGGGCGACTGCTTATAGCCCATTTGAGTTGCTCACGGTGGTCGTTAAACCTCCAATCAAAAAAAAAAAAAAAAAAACGTATCGCAGGTTATGTTCTGCAGGCCGAAGAGCAAACTGTGACGTACCACTGGGGTGACGCAAGAGTTAAAACGGCAAGTTGCAGCGATAAGCCAAAATTGGTGTAGATCAGCCGGGAGAATAACTGGCTCCGAAGCGAGACATTCGAATCCCACCACCGGCCAGTGGGTTTATTTTCACATTGGCGCCTGAACAGGGATAAAAATGAGACTTCTGGCCGTGAGATTCGAAAATAATGTGTGATGCTTCTTCCACACATTGTCCAGAATTAATGAGAAATCCTTCTTCAACACTTTGAAAAATGTTGGTTTTATACCTCCGCATTGATGCCTACCATGTATAAATGAATAATTATTTCTTCGGAGAAATTCGTTTCTCAAATATCCGAAAAATGTCTGATGCTTCTCCCACACGTCGCCTGGAATTAATCAAAATTTCTTCTTTTACAGTGGGCTACTTCAAGCATGGTTTGCGGCGGGTCCGAAACCACCTGCGATTTCGGGCCCCCGCCTTTCTCAAGGAAGGATATGTGCGGTGTACCACTGGGGTGACGCACGAGTCAAAACGACAAGTTGCAGCGATAAGCCAAAATCGATGTGGTTCAGAGGTGAGAATAACTGGCTCCTCAACGAGACGACGTGAGTTCGAATACCACCCACTGCAAATGGGTTTATTTTCACAAGACATGGATAACCATGTCCTCAACTTGACACTTTGCAGTTTTGGATTGTATTGTGAAAAGACGTGGAATTCTGTAATGTTAGTGACAATGATACACACACATACATCATCTGACTACCATCTGAAAGATTGTCTCTGTGAGTTTCAGTAGTGGGACGGCACGGTTGTATCCAATACTTCTTCTCTTAAGTAATATGTTCTAACATGCTGAAGGATTGAAACGCTGTTAGTCTGCAAAAGGTGCCACTAACCATTTCTTTTTTGTTTCCATGCTCATGCAGTAATGATCCGAAGTAGATGGCATAATTTACCCACCTTTCATATTTAGTGATAGTTCTTTCGGTCTATCTTCCGTATCGGTTTAGAGTTTCTATACAGAAATCTTGTAGTGCTTTAATAATCTCTGTCAGTTGACTCTACCATACAAATTAATTTCGCCTACTCACGCGAAATAGAGAAAAAATAAGTTACGCGAACGAGATATCTTCCGTATAGGACGAAATCCAATGTTGGCTATCAGTAATTCAATCTGATAGGAGAGGAGAAACGGAAATAAGATTGGTCCTGAACTGAATACAATGTCCAGAACGTTTGGCTTCTGCAATGGCCATCATTACAAAGTTTTCAGATAGCGGGGTTCTATGTATATTTACTCAGACAGTGGCGTAACCATGTTTTAAAATCTGATGGGAGGAGTGGGGTGCGATCACACATACACACATTATATGCATGCATATATTATATACACTATTATGTACATTCTATATAAGATAGAGTTTGGGACCTCCTCCCTCTACACACACAAACGCAGGAGTAAAGCAGTTGCTGAGGCGCGATCTAACTGGCACAACATAGGCGCCTTTGTTGGCGAATTGTGAAACTTAGCGAACACAACTGTAAAACTATGATAGTGTTACGACCCACCTCCCGCCATTAATTCTGGAATTAATGGGTGTGGTGGATGTATGGAATTAATTAGATATTAATTGAGTTCGAGGCTTTTTGGGGTTAACAAGTGTAAAGAGCAGAGGAAGTTTTATCCAGGGTTAGGAAAGAAAAGGGAGGAAGAATTCTCACACAGGTTGGGTGGTCGGAGTTTCGAGCGCTTTGAAGTCGTAAATCGCAGGTCGCAGCTGACGGATAGACTACACACCAGGAAGGAGGGACGGGTCGAAGCGAGACATTACAGGCCACTTGTAGAATTAAATGTCGATGGGGAACAAGATAGTGAGTGAATAATCATACATTTGTTGATTGTTTAAGAACATTTTAGAGTACAGTTGCTCTCTTTTTGTGTAGTCTGGTCGGTAAGCAAGATTGCGCACTTGGCGTTGAAAATAAGAAAAAAAGCTCAGTTGCTGTTTTGGAGTCTGACGGAAAGAGACTTAAATACGAAGTCTGGGCTACATTCTGGCCAAATGGCGAGATACCAGGGCATTATGATAACTGCACAACAACTCGTGGAAACGAATTTAAAAAGGTATTGCTGTGGAGCAGCAGAGCACTGAATGGTGCATACGAGAGCGCTGGAAATCCGAGATAAATAGAAACCTATTAATTGCTGACTGAAAGACGTGGACAAGCGTGAGAGAGCAAGTGTCGTTGGAACACCGGGAAATGTCCAGCGGAGTAGGTCATTGACCCTCATCGAGAGAGAAACGCGCAAGGAGGGCCATGGACGGCCAATAGAACCCCTTCATCAGCCCCAGCGGTGGCAGAGTACTAGGGGAGCGACAACGTTTCCTCTGACGAAGAGGGAGGTGTATGTGCGTCTGACTACGAAAGGAAAGTGTTCTGCAAAAGGAACCAGCGTATGTGATAATCACCGTGAAAGAAAGTGAGTGTGTGCGGCAACTTTATGTCAGTGGGTGACTGATATGCATCAATTTTATGAGGCTGCATCTGATGCTTTAAGTTTTGTGGATACATCATCCTTATCATCAAATTGTAACTACGTTATCTATTTACACTTAGGACTAAAAACAAATAATGACTAAGTAACTGAGACTAAAATTGTGAATTGGCAATTACCTCATGTAGTGAACTGAACTGATAGATTTCTTTTAAAGGACTGAATTGATAGATTTATTTTTAAGGACTGAACTGTAAGGTTTAAGAACGCAAAACCCCTTTACCTGTAATAAATTTCGGTCAGAAAAGACCACTCCACCAAAAATAGATTTGCATGTATATAGCCTAGAATTCGGTATCCTTATATAAACCATTAAATTGTTTGCATGTGAAGTCAGAGCAGTATTGTGACCTCTTTTCAGATGAATGTTGTCTTATCTAGGTGTTTGAGTGTTTGCCCACGAGAATTCAGTCTTCGCGCAAAGGATAACTCCTTGTAACTGTAGATTATAAATAATTGCTCGACCACGGTTACAACAATAGATAGGGCAGAAATGTAAATTATTAGGCGTGCAGCTTAATTATCGGCCACAGGCACGACACGTTGACAGCAAATTATAGCAAATCGAATACGTACCTAATCAGGGAAATACTCCCCGTCATGTTGGACACATTTGAGTCATCGGTCAGGAGCTGCCGAATGCCACTGCGGAAAAAAGAGGGCTGTTTCAAGTTGATAAAGTCATCAATACTTGTGTGGACCTCCGCTGGTAAATGCGCCGGATGGGAAAAAATCTATCCCAGGTCAGTGATCGTGTTTAAAGTCGTTTTCGCGGTGTGAGGACGCGCGTTATCCGGAAGCAACAGGACCGACCTTCTGCCCTTGCCGGTGTATGGCCTTTTCGACTCCATTGCGTCACTCACACGAATAAGTTGCTGACAATAACGCTCAGCATTGACCGTATCACCAGGTTTGAGCAAATCATAGTGTATGACACCCCGCTGATCCCACCATATGCACAGCAACAACTTCCTGGCATGGATATTTGATTTGGCGGTACTGGTGGTCGGCTGACCTGGATAAACACACGATTTGCGCAGCTTAGGATTATCGTAGAGGACCCACTTCTCATCACAGGTCAAAATCTTGTGGAAAAAATCTTTCTTCTTGAATCTGGAGATCAAGGACACAGCAACATCGTAGCGTCTAAAATTGTTCACAGCTGTGGGTTGGTGGGGCACCCAACGGCCCACCTTGTAAATTCGTCCAAGCTTGTGCAGGCGCTTTGCAATGTCTTGCCGTGTTACTCCGAGTTCCTGGGCGAGCTCTCACTGTGTGCATGAACAACGTCTTTATTTCGTGCGTAACATAAAGTAGAAAGTAAAAATATCAGGCAGCTGTCTGCTTTGCACGATACATTAAAAACCCCTAAGGAATAAAAACCTTCACAGATCCAAAAGGATTTTATTTGATTACAAAAACCTTAAAACCTTAAAACATGAGATCTTTCGGGCTTCCACTAAGCCCATCCTCAAATGAATGAAACAGTAGCTCAAATGGGGAAGACCTAAATATACATTTGTCAGTGTGACTCATGACGTAGAAAAACGGGCGCAGGTTCTGACAGCGCCGTGAACACAATAGCAAGCATGCACATCCAATGAATCGTTGCTTGTTAATAAAAAGATATTTGATGGAAATTAAATCAAAGTTATAGTAATACCAGTGCTGTACACAAACCGAAGAGAAATACTTCAATTAATACAAAAAGGATACAACACTTCAAATTGTACGGTATTCAAAGTCCAAAATATTAAAGCACGAGAGAAATATAGCAGTTTAAATTGCTAAGTAATTACAGTTCATATAATATATTAAGGAGAAAGGAAAATTCATAGTCCCTTCACATAAAAGTTTTTTATGTCCCTGGGGAACTTAAATTATTATTATTATTATTTCTAAATGTTGTAATTCTCCACACCGTACATCGAAATGTTGGTGTACTCGACACCGTGCATCCGCATCAATCACAACACTTCGAAACAAGGAGAAAACATTAAAACAGACATTTTACGTTAACCAGGAACATCAAACAGAGGCAATCGCTCTTTCTACGTTTTTATAAGTAAGTCACGGAAAAATTATCATTATCCTCCACCGAGAATCAAACCCAGGTCTTCCAGTTACGCGCCGGATATGCTTCCACTGCACCACAGCGGCATCGAATTCCGCCTGACTCACACACACCAACTGCCAAGCCAATTTGGCAGGTTGCTTCTTGGATCCCCGCACAATGCTGGGGATTCACTAAAGATGGTAAGCAGCAACTGAACAAATAATTAGAAGCCGAACGAATAATCAATACAGATATTTGACGTGGACCAGGAACATCAAACAGAGGTCATCGCTTCTTTCCACGGTTTTATAAGTAAGTCACGGATTTTGGCTTGACAGTTAGTGTGTGTGAGTCTGGAGGAATTCGAGGCCCCTGTGGTGCAGTGGAAGCATATCCGGCGCGTAACTGAAAGACCCTGGGTTCGATTCCCGGTGGCGGCCAATGAGAAATTGTCCGTGACTTACTTACAAAAACGTGGAAAGAGCGATGACCTCTGTTTGATGTTCCTGGTCCACGTCAAATGTCTGTATTAATTATCCATTCGCCTTCTAATTATTTGTTCAGTTGCTGCTTACCATCTTTGGTGAATCCCCAGCATTGTGCGGGGCTCCAAGAAGCAACCTGCCAAACTGGCTTTGCAGTTAGTGTGTGTGTGAGTCTGGAGGAATTCGAGGCCGCTGTCGTGCAATGGAAGCATATCTGGCGCGTAATTGGAAGACCCTGGGTTCTATTCCCGATGGCGGCCGATGAGAATTTTTTCGTGACTTATTTATAAAAACGTGGAAAGAGCGTTGACCTCTGTTTGAGAGGGAAAAAATAAATTAAGCTCCCCAGGGACATAAAAATCTCTTATGTGAAGTGACTATGAACTTTCCTTTCTCCTTAATATATTATATGAACTGTAATTATTTAACAATTTAAACTACTATAGTTCTCCCGTGCTTTAATATTTTGGACTTTGAATACCGTACAATTTGAAGTGTTGTATCCTTTTTGTATTATTTGAAGTATTCCTGTACGGTTTGTGTACAGGACTGGTTGGTTGGTTAGGTTTTATGGCGCAAGGGCCATGGTACAGGACTGGTGTTACTATAACTTTGATTTAATTTCCATCAAATATCTTTTCATTAACAAACAACGATTCATTGGATGTGCATGCTTGCTGCTGTGTTCACTGCGCACTCAGAACCTGCCCGTTTTTCTACGTCATGAGTTACACTGACAAATGTATACTTAAGTCTTCCCCATTTGTGCTATTGTTTCATTCATCCGCAGATGGGCTTAGTGGAAGCCCGAAAAATCTTATATTTTAAGATTTTTTGTAATCAAATTAAATCCTTTTGGACTTGTGAAAGTTTTTACTCCTTTGGGGTTTTTAAGGTTTTTAATGTATCGTGCAAAGAAGACAGCTGCCTGATATTTTTACTTTCTGACTGCGTGCGACAGGGATCCGCGTCTAACAGTTGTTCCAGTTGCTCATCGTCAACTTTCTGTGGCTGTCCCGGACGTTATGCATCACGGAGTTCAAACTTTTCCCTGCTTAAACTGCTGGAACCACTTCTTACATGTACTGTAGGACACAGCATCCTCACCCAAAGCAGCACAGATCATTTGCTGGGCTTCCGCGGCACTTTTTTCAGCTGAAACGCGAACAGGAGGCAGTGCCTCAAATGTTGCTTCTCGAACGACATTGCTTTCACCGTCAACTTCCGTCTCTTCTGTCACTACATCTGTGAGCTGTTACGGTTGCCTGGAAAGCTGTTGAATGGCGCTGCAATCAGCCATTATCGCACACAGCTATTTGCATTTGCCGACGTTCTATGATCGCTTGTTGTTAGGGGCCGAGAATTAAGTTGCACACCTAATACAGAGTTGTAGAACTGACTTTGCTTATTGAGAATTGACATCGCTGTTTTATTAAGTACATATTAAACACGTGTTTGCATTCTACGAAAAATTACAATCTTATATTATTAAATTTGGTTGGTTCACATCATAAAAAAGTGTGCATTATATCATTATATTCCCCTAAAAGTTTAGGAGGGCCCTTTATATTGGGGATCCCCGACTTTGAAAATCTGGGGGCCTACACCCCTACCCCCCGTTGGTTACGCCTATGTACTCAGAGCAGGAAGCCTTCGTTCCTGGACTCCTATATGTAGCTCTTATCACGTTGGACAATCAAGAAAGATCTCAAAGCTAAAATTACACTCACCGAATATCTAAGATAGTAAGTATATCGTGATGGCTTACAATAAACGTACTCTAAGTTTCTTTGAAGGATATTTTTTAGGTTATGGGTGTGTAATAAATCTTCTGGGAACAACAATAATAAGGATAACAGGGGTTTATAAAACTTAACATAGAAGGGGACAAATTCCCCTAATGAAAAGAGATTGGTGACTATCAAGCTGAGAGTACAAGACCACACTTTTTCAGAAAACAGCTCGAGATTACGAAAACGAAAGTTGGAATCTAATTTAATGCCGCTCTATACTTCTAATTGAAGCCAATACTGATAAAAGTACATTCACGTTCGCCCGTTTTCCTTTTAAAATGTTTAATGTATCAGATTTCCGCAAGTTTATGTTCTAAAGCAATCTTGCTCTGTGTACAAAGGCAAAACGAAAGGATATCTGCGGCAAATCTACTTAACCCTCGAGAATAATTGCCTTCCTAACAACAGCTTTCGTTTCCCACAATAAAAGTCCTCGCTCCACCGGTGTGACTCCATAACTGCTAATTTCTACCTTTATTATGACGCAACCCGTTCGCTAGTAAGCAACAAGAGAGATTTTTCAGCCACGCTATTACCTCATTATCTCGGGATGAATTGGGAGTCTGTTGTCTCTGGCGAGGAATAATTTGCAAATGACTTCCGATTATATACGCTGTAATTAGCGTCAGAAGTGGGAAGAACGCTCTAATGATTAATACGTAGAATTTTCACAACCTTGAAATGAATAAATTTGTTTCTGACTCAGATTTTGTAACTGTACAAATGTCGGGAAACCGCCGAGCATAGAGGAAAAGAAATGGGTGATACGCCGCAACATAAATTTTAGGTTATGTGAGCTTTCTTAATAAGTGATAAATGACAGTTTGCACTAGATCTTTTGGAAAGTTGAGTATCACCGTAATAATCAAAGCCTTGAAAGAATCATACCAGTATAATGCTAGGCTAGACATCAATCGGTTTTAGTTAACGAATACTATCTCCAACGAATAAAAGAAAGCCATAAATGCAGAACAGAATTCCAGTCTTCCCCTACCTTGTCTAGGTACAATCCGAATGTTAATAAACACTGAATTAGCTTTGCATTAGGAACATCTACTTAATAGCGCGTTGGTCTACCTTTCTGTGCTATCACGGTTCACAAACGCCTAGGAACAGATTCTACAAGGTGTTGAACATCCTCTATGCGTTACTTAACCCACGTCCGTAGCAGCAGCTCCATCAGTTCACACTCATTCTGTGAGGAGGATCATCAGTTCTGACACCCCATTCTATATTACCCCACAAATTTTAAATTGCGATACAGTCAGTGGAGTTTGGGGGCCAAGGTAATATGGCGGATTCCTTGTCGTGTTCCTCCAACCACTCAGTAGTTACACAAGCCCAATGACACGGTGCGTTGTCCTTTTGAAAGATGGCACTGTGGTCCTGTTAGACCTGCTGGAGATATAGATGGAGATGGTCTGCTAACAGGTCTCTCTAGAGTCCACCATTCAGTGTTTGTGGGATGATGATCAACGGTCCTAGGGCTTGCCACCAGTACACTACCTCCACCGGTCTGTTGAACCCCAACTGTGTAACCAGGGTGTAGGGTTTCATGCTGTTTACGCCATATGTAAACCCGGCCATCAGCATTATGCAGCAGGAAAGGGACTTATCACTCCAGTCAACCTTCTTCCATCTGTCGAGGGTCCATTGCCGACGTTCCTTGACCATGCGATGCGTTGTTTGCGACGACTGGGCGTCATCATCGGTACCCTCGTTGGTCACCAGCTGTGGAACCCCAGGCGAAAAAAGTTGCGGCACATGGTACATGTGGAAATAGGTCGAATTGTGCCGCTGTTTTACTAGTGGGTGAGCTAGGTGATTGTTGCACGTCGTTTCTGAGGTACCAGTCGTGACACCCGACGCTCGCCTCTAGAATCAACCGCGTGTGGCTGACCAACGTTAGCACTTCACCTGTATGTCTGTGCATGGTTAACCCAGTTATGGTAAATCCTTGGTAGAGTAGTACGGGAGCAGCCAACAAGTGCGGTTGTTTCCGAAATACTGGCACCTACCCTCCGGGTCGCAATTATCTGGCCGCGGTCAAATTGGCTTAAGTCGCCACGTTTCCCCTTTACTGGGAAACGTTTACTGATTACGTATAGAGGATAGGTGCACACAATTTATAATAGCCGCACTTGACGTTGATATGCTCCGTTATCGCTCCGAATATGTAAAACGGGGGTGTTCAGTTATCGCTCCGAATATGTAAAATCAAGGGGTTCAGTTATCGCTCCGAATATGAAAAATCAAGGGGTTCAGTTACCGCTCCGAACATGTAAAACAGGGGTGTGCAGTTATCGTTCCGAATAAATAAAACGGGGGTGTTCAGTTATCGCTCCGAATATGTAAAACGGTAGAATTCGGTTATCGCTCCGAATATGTAAAACGGGGTTGTTCTTAATGCAAAGCTAATTCAATTTACAAGTAGACAAAATAATGAAAACATCAATAAGAAGAACTATGAATGTGCATGCGCGTTTATCGATAGGGTGTTGGACCACCATTCCTCTTAATACTGCTGAATTCTGTGTGAAATTGAGACAAGTACAGTCGAACACAAATAAAACGAGATCGCATAATACCAAGTTCCTCATAAACGAAGTTTTTATAGATCCACTGAACTTCGTAGTATTCTCCCTTTTTATTCAAACCGCATATCACTATGACATTTTTTTAAGCAAACGCATATATCGAAAATCAGCACGGTTATCAGCAAGCAAATAAATAGCATTTACCCAGTTTGTAGCCCTTCCTGTTTCACCGGACCACTAGAGAACAATACCTGGTGTTGAAGAGTGTGTCCCCTTACAGGCATGAGAACAAAAATATTTCAGTTCTTTTTTTCCACTTCCTCCCTCTCCAACCCTTCCAGAAACACGCATTTTCTGGATTAAGACAATCGGCAATGAAATGAGAAGAAATAAGAAAGATGGCACCGAATTTTCGGTTGTAATGAGCACGTGTTTTGAATCCGTTCTGACGCGAATTAAATTTATCAAAACTATTCAGTGGAACCGGTTAGAAAAACAATCAACCGGTTTCAACAATCGATAAAACACCCATCCAAAAATAAAAATAACTGCTTAGTTTCACCAGCAGCTAAAAAGCATGTTACGAAAATTAACATATGGCGCAAAACTAGTTTTTTACAGCACAAGGAAGGTATCGAAGAGAAAAAGATTTTCATATCGAACAGTTAAAAGAAGAAATATAGAAGGAAACATAATTCTATGCCGTCTAGAGGAAGAATTTTGCTTAATGGAAAAGTTGAAAATAGGCGAAAAATGTTCTGCATGAAAAAAGCTATGCTAAGGAAAAAGAATCTTTCAAATACGTCTTCCGGAAGCAGAAATAGCGAGAAAAAATTTGATCTTTACGCTCCCTAATGGGAAGTATGTGCATTATTTAAAGAAGATAATCCTCCACATTTCTAATATAGCGAATGGCATACAGTAAAAAAGAAATTTCCCAATAGTGTTTTTGGAAGCAACGATAAAGCTGAAAACTGAAGTAAACAAACACCACCCATCGACAGAACTGTGAGCTACAAAATTCTTCATATACTACCCTAAAGTGTGGTACAAGGTAAATGGCATCCGGTGTTGAAAGAATTTTTTAAATCACGCATGTAAAAGCAGAGATATTGAGAAAAACAGTCACGTGTAAAAGCAGAGATATTTCGTTGCTCCCTGGCGACGAAATTGTGCATTATTTCGAGAAGAAAATAAGCACACAGGGTTTGAACAGTTTGTAGTATCTGCCTGAAGAAAGAAGTTTTTCAATCCGGTTTTTAGTCCCGCAGAAATTACTGTAAACGGAAACGTGAGCTTACGCGCTCTGGTTGCATACTTGTGCGTTAAGAAAAAATTTAAATTATATTAAAAACAGTTCGCAGTGGAAACTCTATCCAACAAAGAAGGAATGTTTCAAATTGGTCTCTCGGAAGCGGAGATATCGACAAAAATAAGATACATATCTATGCCCCCTGGCGAAGAAACCATGCATCATTTTAAGAAGAAAATATTTGGAAGTTTATCGACGTGACTGGTATCGGTCCACGAAGGAATTCTTCAATCGAGATTTCAGCAGTTCAGATGTTGCTGCAAATGCAACAGAAGCAGAAATTAAAGCTTACGCCCCCTGGTGGACAAACTGCTTTTTACGAAAAATGAGAAATTATATGAAAAAGATTTCCCATCAGGAGCTGTATCCACTGCAGAAAGAATTTTTCAAATCGGAGTTTTAGAAGCAGAGATATCGGGGGACACGCAGTTTACTTTTACGCCCCTAGCGGAAAATATATGCGTAACTTGAAAAAGTGAATATACCTAAAATAGTATTCGACAAAAATGGAATCGAAAAGTGAAAGGATTTCTTTGATCGGACGCAAATATATGGAACAAAATGTATTTTGAATTCCATATCATCTGCGTTTACTCCCTCTAGCGGCAAAATTGTGCATCGTGTGAACAAGCTAAATAAAGGATCATGATTCGCACATTGCAAGTTTTCCAATGCAAAAATAATTTTCCAAATCGAACTATTAGTTGCGGAGATATAGTGCTTTCAGACGGACGGACGGGCAAACCGATAACATAAGCACGATCTTTTTGCATAAGACGTGCTAAAAAAGCAAAATATTGTTCTTATCGCCGGCAACTCTACGACCCACACAACAAACGTGGTGTTTCAAAAACGACAACGAATTACTGTGTTCCTTCTAGCTCACAGAGATCCCAATGGATTAGGCAATAATAGAAAATATGAAAGTTCTTTCCAAAAAAATTATACTTCGTAAAGTTCTAATTAATTTACAAAAAGATGAAGCAACAGTTATTGATGCTAGAATGTTATGTGATGCCCTAAGCTGTGCTTGAAAAGCTTGTAACGTATACTCTAATATTACTTTCCTTTTAAATTCCTGTCTCAATGTAAATTTGATTCGTTCTCCTTAAGCATTTTCCACACTAAACGTTTACATTTTCTATCTTGCCAGAATGTCTTTTGGGAAAAACAAGTGCTGATGTCAGAAGTAGCGTGACATATGTAAAAAAGTTGGATAAGGTTGTTTTCAATGTATGTTTGCTGGTTGACTGGCTTACGAGATGTGAGATCTGTTTTGTTTTCGGCTGTCTCTCGTTGAGCTGTCTTCAGTTAATTTGATTTGCATTAAGTTGACTTTTGTTAGGGTACATTTCATTTAAGGAGTTTCGTCAAGCAAATTTTGTATTTACTAACTCACGTTCAATTAAAATCCAATTCAAGTTCTTGTTAATATTGTTATGAGATAGTTGATAGTCAAAATCTGAGCTGATACTATAGTGATTATTGAAAGGTGTTTCACTATTGTGAAGGTGATATTCGTTATCAACGTGATGTGAATATTGACTACTGATTGACTAACTCGAATTAATAATTTAAAAGCTTTAAATAGAATTATTGATGCTTTCTCGAAGTGCAATTTTACTGCTTTATTAAAGATATTGAAGGTAAGCTATTCCGGGTACCTACTAATTCGAACCAGCTACGGTATTTAAAAACAAGTTTCACGTATGGTGATGTTCTAGATTAAAGTGACTTTTCACATATAGTTACACTCCTAAAACCTAAGAACATTACAAAGTGTTGCAAAAGATACAGTTCTAAACTGCTGGAAGCGTGAAAGTTTTGGAAAAGTCCTACAAGTGCACAACGAAGACGATCCTGCATATGAAATTGAAGATAAAGGAAATAAAATGATAAAGATGATACTTGGAGTCATCTGAGAGAAAAAGAAGATATCACCTGTGAGGTTTCTTTTGGAGGTTATGTGAATAGTAATGAGGAGCTCTCGGTAGAATTGGTATAAGCAGTTGTGCATATGAACATACAGGTTAACAATGATGATTAATCAAAAGATGAAAAAGAAATCGCCATGGAAAAGAAAACGATTTCAAAAAACATGCTATTGAAAGTTCCGAAAATCTTAGTAGTTATGTTGCATCTAAAAACATTTCAATTACTGCGTCAGAGGAAATTATCATAACAAGAACACAAAACAAGCAACAATTGGCCCATATTTTCGATCTATCATGTTAACAGCAAAACAAATGTAATAGACGAGATTTCAAGCTTTTGCAGTTACTTTAATTTTTTCAGTAATAAAGAATTTGCTTGCTGCAGATCCTATTCACATTTTTATTGTTAACTATAGTTTTTTATTAACACGCGTTATTTCCTTTGATTAATTGACAAACAGTTTATGAGGTTTTTATGGTTTTAGGTAGTTCCAGATGTACTGTTTTGCGGACGATTGTATCGTTGAGATTACTACTGAATTATGTTATTATTGTAGCTGAAATATCTTGCTCTTTCTGGCCACAATGCTTAATCACAACCCTCTGTCTCACTCAACTGAGCTTAGGTTTTTGTTTACTGATCATACTCGTAGAAGTTGTCTGCTCATGTGTTGTGAATGTCTCTGTGATTTTCGAAACTATTCCTCTGGAAGCAATAACTGATAATCATGTTCAGTCACGGACATCACTGCCAAACACTCATCGCCAATTTACCCTCTTTGAAAAATATAAAAATTCCTTCATTTTGTTTTGCAGTTTGCTACACTTCTGAAATATTCACTTTGTTTGATAATTGAAACATCTGTTGCCATACACTGTAAAAAGCAACAAGTTAGTAAAACCATGCAATGCATTGATTATGATAAGCTTTCCAACATACCAGAAATCATTACTGAAGTTATTACTCAAATTATGTGGATAATGGCTGTGGAATAAATCTCGCTGCTGTCGATGTTATTAAACAGAATTGGTTCGGTATACCTCCGGAACAACATACTAAAATTTTGTCGCAATAGAAGCACTTTTAGTCAAGTTATGAGGATAATGGCTGTGGAATAAATCTCGCTCCTGCGCCCTGACCTTTGACCCCATTTAAATGAAATTCAGCAGAAGCGGTTCAGTACATCTCCGAAACAACATTGTGAAGTTTTGTCGCAATCGAAGCATTTTTACCTAAGTTATGACGCATAAGGGCGATGGAATGGATCCCCTCCTATGTTTTCACCTTTGATCCCATTTCGCCCAGTTTTAATAGGGTTCCTTCCCAGGTTTTCTCCTACCACATATATAGCGTAAAAGTCTTTTCTACTTCTACGTTGTTTTAACACATCAACATACTAAGAAATAGTTCCTAAATAAAAGAAAACTTAACGGCCAGATGAAACATGTAAATAACAGGAGTCAACTTACGGAAAAGATGCTTTATTCAGGATGTAGCACACACATCGTAACATAGCATATTGTAGTGAACGCTCCACACACCACACATTATCACAACACTCCTATCAATAATCAGTTTACAACACAATGCTCTCTCTTACAACGCTCTCAAGCAATAGATCAGTCGTCATTTTTATCTCTTGTTCTTATCAAAATTCAGGCATACGTCACGTGCATTCAACCTCAATTGTGTCGCCATACGTATTCGTTTGAGAGAAAGATATCACGTTAAGAGTGAAGAATAACAGAATAAACTCAAGATTTACATAGGGAAAGAAACTAAAAAGGAAAGTTAATTTAGAAAATACGTCACACATACTATAATTTCATCGAAATCGGACCATTTTTACGAGAGTTATCGTGCAGACAGACAGACGGACGGACAATGCTGGAGCATATACGCTTCTTCAACCTACGGTTGGAAAGCGTAAAAAAATGCTATAAGTTCACATATGTACTACACTCAGTAGACACAATATTAGAGATAACGGTGATGGCAAGTTAACATGGGCATCCCTCGCTCAGAGGGGAACAGACCCAAACCGAACGCGAACGATAAATAGGCGGATAGCAGGGCTTCCCAACAGTGTATCACAATCGACGAACATGAATAAATGTGGTGATCTGGGCGACTTTGATCGTGGGCGCATTGTCGGTGCAAGACAGATGGGCCATTCCATCGCCCAAGTCATAAGATCTCTAGGGTTTCCGAGGGCAACCGTGTCAATGGTGTACCGCGAATATACCATCGACGGACGTACCAGCACCCAGACAGCAAGCGGTGGCCGACCACACGCCATTGATGACCGCGGTCGACCTAGACTATCCAGGCTCGTATAAACCGACAACTTGGCAAAGGCGGCGCAAATCACATCCAGGTTAAATGTCAAAAGTTCAAGCAGTGTCAGCTAACGAACGGTAAGGCGCACGCTGCATACTCTAGGCTACGGGAGCCGACACCCTACACGTGTGCCATTGTTCACTGCTCATCATCGGAAATTAGACCTTATAACGAAGTAAATTTCTCCGTCAGTTTTATCCGCGCCAGGATTCGAACCCGGGTCCCCTCATTCCGGAATAAGTTGCTCTACCAATTGAGCTACGCGGACGTTTTATTCTGATTCCTATCTGATCTATGTCGTGTGCGTCCTTCTGGCAGGTACGTCACATAATCTGGTACGTTACATTATCTCCCCCTTATATTTTTTTTTTATTTATTTATTTATTTATTTATTTTTTTTGAAGTGCTGGAGAAGGGATTCTTTGATTTTTCCTATCTCGCGGTGTGGAAATAACATCACACCATTGCGAGATTTTGAACGGTCGGGTCATCCGGGTAGTTCGGGCGCCATTACAACGAAGTAAATTTCTCCGTCATTTTTATCCGCGCCAGGATTCGAACCCGGGTCTCCTCATTCCGGAATAAGTTGCTCTACCAATTGAGCTACGCGGACATTTTATTCTGATTCCTATCTGCCTCTATGTCGTGTGCGTCCTTCTGGCAGGTACGTCACATCTCCTGGTACGTTACAACCTCGCCTGGTGCCAGGAACATGAAAACTGGATCTCTAAAGAGTTGGGATCCACGCTTAACGTTCATGGGGAACGAAGGTTAGAATACCAATTTCGTAGCTGCCCAATTTAGATCGATGTGAAAATGGTTTTGAGTAGAGATAAGGTAATGCATAAAATAAAAGCAATCAGCATGTGCAACCAGAAAAATATTGCTTAGCTGTACTTTCAGGCAATTGTTTGTGGATCAGCCAAATCATTACAGCGCATGATGTAAAAATACACAAAAAGGCGGATATCTATGGAATAAAGATAAATAAAAATAAGACAAAACTAATGGTAATAGGGAAGGATCCAAAACAGGCTTTCCTTAAAATTGAAGGACAATGCATCGAACAAGTTAAATCATTTCGCTATTTGGGTAAATTATTACTAAAGATGCGAAATGGAAATTAGAGTGTGATTGAGAATGGCAAAAACGGCTTTTAGAGATAATCACAGACTACTGACAGCCAAAACTATAGATATGAAACTGAGGAAAAGAAGTTTAAAGGCTATAACGAAGTCAATTTCTCCGTAATTTTTGTCCACGCCGGGGATCGAACCCGGGTCCCCTCATTCCGGAATAAGTCAGTTTACCAATTGAGCTACCTATCTGCCTTTATGTCGTGTGCGTCCTGCTAAAATTGAAAGGCAATGCATCGAACAAGTTAAATCATTTCGCTATTTGGGTAAATTATTACTAAAGATGCAAAATGGAAATTAGAGTGAGATTGGGGATGGCAAAAACGGCTTTTAGAGATAATCATAGACTACTGACAGCCAAAACTATAGATATAAAACTGAGGAAAAGAATTTTAAAGGCTATAACGAAGTCAATTTCTCCGTCATTTTTGTCCACGCAGGGGCTCGAACCCGGGTCCCCTCATTCCGGAATAAGTCAGTTTACCAATTGAGCTACGCGGACGTTCGTTCTGACTGCTATCTGCCTTTATGTCGTGTGCGTCCTGCTGGCAGGTACGTCACATCTCCTCCCCCACCCCGAAAGAGGGCTGGGGCATGGCCCACGGGTCAGCCGTGACCATCAGTCGTTGCAGGCAGCCATCCGCTGTAGAACGTGCACTTGAGAACTCCCAGTCAGTCTGGTGTGTGGAATGCAACGCCACACATTTTTATTTTTCGAAGCGCTGGTGAAGGGATTCTCTGATTTTTCCTATCTCGCGGTGTGGAAAGAACATCACACCATTGCGAGATTTTGAACGGCCGGGTCATCCGGAAAGTTCGGGCGCCATTATAACGAAGTAAATTTCTCCGTCATTTTTGTCCACGCCGGGGCTCGAACCCTGGTCCCCTCATTCCGGAATAAGTCACTCTACCAATTGAGCTACGCGGACGTTCGTTCTGACTGCTATCTGCCTTTATGTCGTGTGCGTCCTGCTGGCAGGTACGTCACAAGGCATATGTTTGGCCAGTAGCTCTCTACGGTTCTGAGACATGGACACTGACAAAGAGGGAAGTGAAAAGGCTGGAGGCATTTGAGATGTGGAGCTATAGAAGAATGGAGAGAATAAGCTGGCTGGAAAGAAAGACTAATGAGGAGGTTCTGGAGAGAGTGGGAGAACCCAGGAATCTGATCAACATGTTAAAAAGAAGAAGTGTGCTATGGATGGGACACACATTGCGCCATTGAGGCCCGATTCTAGAAGTTTAGGAAAGGAAAATTCAAGGCAAGAGAGGAAGAGGACGGCCAAGGAAAGGTTTTGTGGCACAATTACTCCAAGACACCACCACTAGGACATATTATGACTTGAAGAGAACGGCGGAGAATAGAGAGGAATGGAGAGACAGAGTACTTCTACTGAACAACCAGTCCTTGGACTGAGTAACCAAGAAGAAGAAGCTGTGCTTTATCCTGGGTATCTTTGAAAACCTGTACGTCATTTCGGTTGATAACTGCCATATTTTTGCAGATTAATGTTCTCAGCGAAGAACTTTGAATGTACAGACCTCAAAAAAAAAAAAAAAAACGAGCCAGCCCCTTAACTTTAGAATCATTTGCCGCAAATGGACAAGTAAGGTACCGTTGGAAAGCACTCGAAGGGAACTATCACGTGATGCAAAGAAAAATGCTAATTAAGCTAATTAACATGTTAATTAGCTCACCATCTCTAATTTTTTCCATATAAGGGGTATGTTATTTTATGCGCATTCTAATTAGCACATGGAAAACCTCTTAAATTTTAAATATCGTCCACATCGGATGATTAATAGCGAAGATATGATGCGAGCTACAAAAGATAGAACTGCGAGCTACAAAAACCAATCAAATACAAACCTAAAGTGTTCCACAAGGTAAATGGTATACAGTGTTAAAAGATTTTTTTTAAATCGTACATTTAGAGAAGCAGAGATATTGAGAAAAACAGATAAAATATTTGCGCCCCCTGGCGGAGGAAATGTGTATTGTTTTGGGGAGGAAATACACCTAATTTTTTTTCTTTAATTTCCTGTATCTGACTGAACAAGAATTTTTTCCAATTGGGTTTCTAGTCCTGCAGATATTGCTGCAAATATGCTGTAAACTGAAACATAAGTTTACGCCCTCTAGTGGCATATTTGTGCGTTAAGAAAAAATTGAAATTGTGTGAGAAACATTTCTCATTGGAAACTCTCTCCGACCAAAAAACAATTTTTCAAATCTGACTCTTAAAAGCAGAGATATCGACAAAAATAAAATGTTAAACTAACCCCATGGCGGAAAAACTATGACCTATTTTTAAAGGAAGATATTCTACAAAAGAAGGTTTTCCGAGATGAGCGGTATCGGTACACGAAAGAATTTTTTCAATCGAGTTTTCAGAAGCTCAGATTGTGCAGCAAATACATCAGAAAGAGAAGTAAATAATTACACCCCAGTTGGCCGAATTATTCTTTGCAAAAAATTATAAATTATATGAAAAACGTTTGCCACGAAGAGCTGTATCCGATGCAGAAAGAATTGTTCAAGTGGGGCTCTTAGAAGCGAAGATATCGGAGGAACCGTAGTTAACCTTTACGCTCCCTAGCGGAAAATGTGCGCATTTCTTGAAAAAGAAACCATACCAAAAATAGTCTTCGTTGTAAATGGCATCGAAGGAAAGAAAATTTTTCAATCGGATATTTAGAAGCAAATATATGGAATGAAATGTATTTTGGAATCAACAGCATCTGGATTTGCGCCTTTTAGCGGCAAAGTTATGAATCGAAAAAGAACGGGTATGCAATGATCACCGTTCTCACATTTCACACTTTATAATGCAGAATGAGTTTTTTTAAATCGGACTAATACAGAAGATGATCACACATTTTTAGAACGATTTTCCAGCAATATAATTAATGTTTAAAATAGAATTATTTCTTTCTTAGATGTTCTATCTTATAGCCCTTCCTCTGGATATGAACCTACATTTGATTTCCAAGATGACACTCCTCTTCCACTGTTTTCCATAGCCCAATCATTGTTTTAGGTCTGCGTTTAAAAAGCGCTCTTTTTGGCAGTCCGAAGGCACAATAGTCCATTTGTGATACAACAATGGACACTGAAGGAATATGAGCAAAAGGGGTATAGACTTGATAACCGTCTCCTTTTTTTCCGTTTTTCAAAAAAATATAGGCGTAGATTTGGATGTATGACTGGTAACCTTCTCCTGATGGAGTTCTACCCTTTCACGGCTCTGTGGACAACGGAATGGTATTACTTCTTTAAATATAGGAGCTAAAACATTACTTTGTAATATGTAGAATTGATTTGACATTCTTTTCAACTTTTTTTAACTTTAATTACCCATTGTACAAGAAACCAGAAATAATCATGAATCATTTACTGAAATTTTTATTGGATTCTAGAAACCAAATTTGTAAGTCGTTTTCTTTTCTTTTGCGATAGCAAATCGACTTTTTTTTGTTCCAGTCGTTTAGGTGAGATCTATGTTTCATTAATAGTCACAATAAACTTCCATCTGTGTCCGGCTAAGTGATTTTCATAAAGCAGTCTACACCGTGTTCTGCGCTCAGCCACTGGCATAGCCGAAAGGCGGTGAACATTACGTTTTTTTGTTTCTTTCAGATTCAAATCTTTGTTTTTCACCTTGTTTACAGTTGATACTGAGATTTTTAACGACTTAGTGATTGCTGATTTGCTCGGTGGCTTTTCCTTTAAGTTAGACCCCTTTCTTTTGAAATAGTCGTAAAATTCTGTACCTTCTTTCGATGTCCTATCGGTGTCCTTTTTACTGTCAAAAGCATGCTTGACGATTTTTCGTTCTATTATTAATAATATTGCTTATTTTACATTTAGAAATGCCAATTCCATGATTTTTCACAGCTTTTTTTTAATTACAGAATGCGAATATTTATCTTCATAAAGAGCAAAAGCATAACCTTCTATCCACAACTTGTTTACGTGCGCCATTTTCTTAGCAGGCGATATTTAACCGCAGCAGATATTTCGTTCGTGTTCATCTAACACGCTGTTGCCAGTTTCAATTCTTTGAACCGCTTTTATTTTTTGTAATTTCTGATCAAAAGTGTTCTAAAAATGTGTGAACATCCTCTGTAGTTGCAGAAATATCGTGTCCACAGACGGATGGTAGAACAAAGTGATAACATAAGCACGATTGTTTTTTTTGTTTTTTTTAAAGACTTGCTAAAAACCTGAAACCCACATCCGCCTACAGCAGCGGGAACCGAACTCGCATCTCCCGATTTCCGTTCCAGCGTGCTATATGTTACACCACACAGGAGAAAGTAATTCCACGAATCTGAACAACTTCAGATTTAGGCCAGTGGAAGTATTCATTCTGATGCTTCCTCGTGTCGTAATAAATCACTACTGTCTGAGATATGGAAATTATAGAAGAAATACTCTTCACAAATATACATAGAATATTATTAGAATATTATTCTCACAATAGTAGAGCACCCAAACCAATCATAAAATTTCCTCATGCTGTCCAAAAATTAACAACTCGTCAGACTAGCAATCCCACACTTATTAATTCGCGTTTCAGTACACTTTCCTCCAACAGGCTTTCACTTCCAAATCTGTGCACCTTTCACCAGAACCACTTTTAATATAACTTATAGTTTTCCATGCTACTACAAGAACATCACCGAAAATCCAATTTATGACCAGCTGATTAATTCCCTCATCAATCTCTTCGCTCACCCATTCATGCCTCCAACATTCAGTATCCTTGCTGGGTTATACGGTCCATATCTTTCCAGAAAATTACAACCTTCAACTACTTTAACAAACGCCATATAAACACCATTGCGTTTAAAAACAAGAAAATAAACTGAGCATGATGCCACAGTTTTGCTTTCCATGATGATTTCAGCATAAAAAGGAAGTTTTACTTTTCCTTTCGAAATGTTTTTGACAAATATTCTACAGTTTGCAGGTAAGTGTGTCTGTACACATTTTTTTGTTTGTATTGTTGTGGGCGCTCTTTGTCCCATTGAGGGTTTTGCGCTAATAAAACCCAACAAGCCAGCCAATCTGTATTCTTAGGAGTCGAATTATGCTAAACTCATATCCACATTGACGCAGTTTTTTCTATTTTTCTAGATGAACTCAGTTTGAGCAAATATTTCAATTATGCACAAGCAATCCAGATATGGCTCCAGAACACTTTTCAAGTGACTCGCTAACATTTCCACGCAGATTATCAATTTTTTTTTTACAAAGGAGATACAGTGAGTGCTCGTTAAAATGAGTTAATCCCCATACTAGCGTAAAGAGGAGGAAGGGCTTGTAGGCCAAAAGGGTGCGTATAAAGTGTTGGTGGTTTAGTTAAGAGTGAAGTTACGGAAGTGATGGGAAAACCCCAGGATATATCGCAGTTTACGAAAGCCACATTATGGGTGCACGAAGAGTTGGGGCGTCCATTTAGAAAACGTTGACACTTGTGGATTATACCAGGGCCTACGTGGTTAAATTCTACCACAAGTAGTGCCAAAATGACGAAACATCCAACCGACGATACAGCTGTAAAGGGTGACGAAAGGTGTATTCCAGAGGTGAACGACGGGCATGTCGCCTTGTACAGGACAATCGGCATAGTACAGTTTCGCAGTTGACTGCCCCATGCAATATCGGTCCGCCAGAAACAATATCCTGCGTGAATGCTCGTCGCACACTGCAACGGATGGGCACAAGTACAGATGTCCTATAACCTACAATCTTCTAACAAACGTCCATCATCATAAGCGACTCTCTTGATGCCAACAGCATGCAAATTGGACGACAGAAAATTCGAAGCAAGTGTACTGATACGATGAATCACGATATGTATTCCATTGTGCCGATAGTCGAGTACGTATTTGGAGTACGCAGCAAGAGACTGCGGATCCGTCATGCATGGCATAAACTGTCCAGCCCAATGGAGTGATTATAATGATACGAGGAGTGTTTAGCTGGCATAAACTGGGACCCCTGGTACGTGTGGACCAGCGTTTGATTTTCTGTTGTAACGGATGCAGCCGAAAAAGTTCCTTCTAAACTCTATCGTCGATGATGAAGTTTGATGGAAAAAACGTGATGGTATGGAGCTGTTTTTTGATGGTATAAATTGGACTCATTACTTGTTTGGGACAACACCACAAACGTTTATTTGTTATTTTATACCTCATTTGTTGTTTTGGACAAAACCAGGAATTCCGTGAGTCCATCAACAGAACAAAACACCATATTATACTATTCGCGTTGTTATAGATTGATGAGGACATGGGCTGCAAAAAATTAGACTGGCCAGCGCAGAGTCTTGTCTTGAACACTATAGAAAATCCCTCGTACGAATTGTGTAGTCGGGTGCGCAGAAGTATAAATCACTCAACAAATAAAGTTGAATTGGTCACAGCCTTGTCAGCCGAATGGCGGAAGATATCGGCGGATATTTACAAAAAAAAAAAAAAAACTGGTGGAGAGTATTCCACGAAGACTAGACGTCGCCATAAGGGCCAAACGTTTTGACACACAATACGTATTTTCTTCTAAATAGAGATTATTTGTAGGCATGCAGGTGTCTGGATATTAATGGTAGGGAAGTGTATGTAACAGGATATTGACTATTCTACCAAACACAGTTAAATAATAAGTGATGTTTAAGACATTCAGTGAATTTTATTTCCTTCGTTTTGATCTTCACATAATGCCCTGTATTGGGGCACGTCGCCTTGCCATGTACACAGCGACGTGACGTCGTTCATCCTATTTATTCACGCAGTGAAGCAAAGACATTGGGACGATTGTGAGAGTAATTGCTGTTCAGACCGTTTCTTTTGGGATCTGTGATATTTGAAGTTTCTTACAATATTCAATGTACGTATGCGTTCGTGATCTCTTTGATATTTATAGTTATTTATCCACTCTTGGCAGTGTCTCTTAGAGGTCGACTGGTATAAGGCAGGGGTTTCTGAATTTTTTTTCTTCCAGGTATGGGTTCACATCCAGACGAAGGACACAAATTTGTCTTTACGGTGCTGTTCATTTCCCTTCCCTGGTACCAGTAGCTCTAAATTGGGGATAAACCACTCTTTAAAGCCTCAGATGTTCATGGAAGTAATTAAACTCCAAAATGAAAAGAAAGAAACGAAAATGTGTCTATCGCTGTGTTCCTTCCTGGCAGTCTTTGAATTCACAACTTAAGTCCTTTTCCCCAGACAGGATCTTCTTATATGTTTTAGCATGTATGTATTCCACAAACTTTTATACGCATCAGGGATAATATTTTCATAATTTTAGAGTTGTATCATGAAGACTAACTCCTTGATACATTTTTCCCTTACCGAAAGTTACTCCCATAACTTGAAGAGCTTTCATCGGTAATCTTCTAAAGAAAATATCGACCAGATGCAAATCTGTGATGAAATCGCAACCCTGAGCGGCACATACCAACAACAAGATACGAATTAGAACATGCAAATCTGCAGCACTGGCAAATTTGCGCAGTGCCGAAGCTCAAAGAAAACCGGATGTACGTATCGCGATCGCTGAGTCGTTCTCGTTAGGTAGGAAGCTGCAGCTGCAAGTGTGCTTCAGTTAACGATGTCTCAGAACGTGATTTACCAGATTCGACAGCTTGGAGAGCAGTCGAAAGGCTGAAAGCTGGCCAGACATAGAAAGAGTGTCAAAAGCGTTTAGAATGTCTTAAAGGGCTAGCAGTAGACCGTAGAGGCTCTTCCAGTAGACCTGAAAAATACAAATAAGACCAGGACAGGGTCGGTCTACATCCACAACAGCACAAGACGACAGGTGTTTGAATTTATTTGCTCGCAGGAACTGCCGACAATGTTCAAGTGAACTACAACGCCTGTTTACTGTGCGGCCACATGACAACCTTGTGAAAACACAGCTTTGTCCACGCCGGGCATCGAATCCCGGTCCCCTCACCCCGGAGTAGGTCGTTCTCCCAACTGAGCTACGCGGACATGTGTTCTCATTGCTATCTGCCTTTTTCTCATGTGCATCTTGCGGGGCAGGCACGTCAACCCCCCGAAAGAGGGCCGGGACCATGTGTCGCTGTAGGCAGTCAGCCCATGAAGAGCGTGCATTTGAGAAATCCCAGACAATTTGGTGGGTGGAAAATTAGCATCACACACATTTATTTTTTCGAAGCACTGAAGAAGGGATTCTCATTTTTCCTGTCTCGCGGTGTGGAAAGAACGTCACACCATTGCGAGAAACTTAACGTCCAGGTCATCCTTGAAGTTCGGGCGCCAATGTGAAAACACAAGTTTGTCCACGCCGGACATCGAACTCGGGTCCCCTCGCTCCGGAGTAAGTCTCTCTTCCAACTGAGCTACGCGGACATGTGCTCTCATTGATATCTGCCTTTATCGCATGTGCGTCCTGCGGAGCAGGCACGTCACAACCTATATCCACCCGATGCATAAGAAATTTGCTCCACCAAAGCGGACTCTATGCCCGGTGACCAATGGTGTGCATCCCCTCTTCTACACAACACCTCAGATCCAGCACAGAGGGGGTGAAGACTATCGTTGTTGGGAATGTGAGCAGTGACTCTTCGTTCTTTTCACGGATGAGTCGCAGCTCAACCTTCAGTCCGGTAATCGCCGCATTTTTCTCTGACGTGAACGATGTACAAGGAATAGTCCACCATTCATGCCAGAAAGAGTTGCCTTAGGAAATGGAATCCTCGTGTGGGAGGGCATCAGAATTGGCTCTCGTACAGATCTCTACGTCATCTGGAATGGATACCTGGTGGCGGCCGGATATCAAGATCAGATTCTGAGACCTGTAGTTGTGCACATGCTGCACGGCTGGGTATGCGTCCTCTTCATGGATGACAACAGACTCCTTCATCGAGACCATCTGGTGAAGACATGTTTCAAGAACAGGGCATCGAGCGTATGGACTGGCCTTTGCACTATTCTTCGGACCCCCTTGACCCTTCAGCAGCTGGAGCATGACCTCAACGAGGACTAGTGAAGAGTCTCACATCGATTGCTGGATAATCTCATCTCTTCGATGCTTCACCAATGCTCCAATATTTTAGCTGTCGCTGGAAAACACACGCCCTACTAGAGATCAGTACATATCGTTTTCCTCCATTTGAGACATGAAGTGTAACTTCACTACCACGTGTTCTGTCTTGCCACAGCATTGACGTCTGTTTGCTCAAATGCCTTGTGTGCTGTTTGTTACCAATCCACCATGCGTTGTCTGCGCTTGGTCGCTACCGCAATATTTCGTAACTCCCCCCCCCTTTTTTTTACGCTTTCCAACCGTAGGTTGAAGAAGCGTATATGCTCCAGCTTTGTCCGTCCGTCTGTCCGTCCGTCCGGCTGTCGGCACGATAACTCGAGTAAAATAGGTTCGATTTCGATGAAATTTTAGTATGTGGTAGGGGACCACCTGGGGACGAACCCTATTGAAAATGGACGTAATGGGGTCAAAGGTTACGGCATAGGAGCGGGATCCATTCCATTGCCCTTATGCGTCATAACTTGCGTAAATATGGTTCGATGTCGATGATATTTAGCATATTGTAGGGGACCACCTGGGAATGAACCCTATTGAAAATGGGTGAAGTGGGGTCAAAGGTCACGGCATAGGAGCGGGATTCATTCCATTGCCCTTATGCGTCATAACTTGCGTAAAAATGGTTCGATTTCGATGAAATTTTATTATGTGGTAGGGGACCACCTGGGGACGATCTTATGACGTCACAACTCACGCCTGAGATGTTGGCGCGCGGTCACGCCGTCTGTCTCATACGTCACGCATTGTGTGTGGATCCTATTAAAGTTTTATGACGTCCTACTCTTGCGAGCAGATGGTCGCGATTCCCATCTGCCTCATTACGTCACGCGTTGTGTGCGTATGCCCGTCCGCACGATAACTCGCGTAAAAATCGTTCGATTTCGATGAACTTTTAGTATGTGGAAGAAGAACACCTGGAAAGGAACCCTATTGAAAGTGAACGAAATGGGGTCAAAGGTTAGGACATAGGACCGGGATTCATTCCACTGCTCTTATGCGTCATAACTAACGTAAAAAAGGTTCGATTTCGATTAAATTTTAGTATGTGGTAGGGGCCTGCTGGGGACGAATCCTATTGTAAATGGGCGAAATGGGATCAAATTTTAGGACACAGGAGCGGAATCTATTCCATAGCCCTTATGCATCATATCTTACGTAAAAATGCTTCGATTGCAACAAAACCTTATCATGTTATTTCGGAGGTATACTGAACCGGTTCTGTTAAATATTATCGAAATGGGATCAAAGGTCAGGGCACAGGAGCGAGATTTATCCCACAGCCTTTATCCTCATAACTTGAGTAATGATTTCTGGTATGTTGGAAAGCGTATTATAATCAATGCATTGCATGATTTTACTAACTTGTTTTTATAAGCGATGCATTTTGTTCATAAACGCAACTTCTTTTAATATTTCAAAATATACACATATGAAAAACATTATAACAGGAATGCTAACGTTTCAAATATTCAGATTATGATGTCTGTAGATAAAAAAAAAAGGAGGGGAGATACCCTGCAGTAGAAAACAGATGGAAAATTAATAATTTCTTGATAAAAGCGATAGCACAATAATGGATTCTTACTGGGGTGATATCATCTGAAACTGCGCATTCGGTAACGTTGAAGCTGTTTCTTTTATTTCTTTTGATTTTTCAAGCAGAACCAGTGAAAAAAGACAATGAAAATATATTTATAAATGATTTGCGATATCCTTTTTGCCTGTTGCTGCATTAAGAATTGCACTACGATCTTAAAATATCGTCCAACAATTTTCGTTGGCGTTTACGAAATGCAGAAACCCTATGGTGGCACAATAATTTTGATTTACGTCCTTTCTCATTATATGCCGCAAACATTCCGCAAGCTTTTGTGTTAAAAACAAAACAGTGCTACATTTTCTACTTTCCCTCTCATTTGTTGCTTGCAATGTAAATGAATTTTTTATTAGCTGTCAAACGCATAGCTGAGTATTTAAATTATTGCACCATTTCTTGTGTTCTCTCTCTCTCTCTCTCTCTCTCTATCAGCTTCTCTCTCTTTCCCACGTGAATTCTTTATGCCCCACATTCCACACACACCAACACATACATACATGCACTCCCTTTTTTCTGTAGCTGCAAAGAACCCAGGTTCCCAAGATTATTTTTCGCCTGCCTAACAACAGGAGCTCTAATTAGCCATCCAATCTGCTTTATATCAAGTAAAATTAAAACCAAAGCTTGGTAATGACTTGCTTAGGCCTATTTAGCAAACGAACAGCGCATAATAAAAAAAAAAAAAAAAAAAGAAACCCAGAGCTCCGTGATGACGAGAAAAAAAAAATCAGTGCCATAGAATTCACTAATTGAAATGCGCGAAACTCCAGCCAGGTTCGATGAGACTAGGGTTTTTAATTTCGTAGCTCCTCGAGAGGTTAAGGAGAGAAAAAAATGTAGACACGGAATGTTGAGTTGGCCACGGCAGGCGAAAAACAGGGTGGCAGAAATTCGCAATGCACGCAGTGACAAGCATTCGTAAGAGCTATTTAAAAAGAGAAAAATGCGAAACTTTCCTGAATCAGACTTAATCTTTAAATAATTGACATAATCTGCCTGAAGATATATAAAGTGCCAAGCTCGTAGAAACAAGGAAGAAGATGAGGGGGGATTCGTGAGTTGAGGAGGGAGGAGGCGGGCGGGACCGACCTGCTGGCTGCGCCGCTTATTTATCGTACTGGTAACCAGAGACTTGGTCACAAAGCTCTGTGGACGAAGGCAGCCAATCAGCATTCGTATTCAACTCTGTTCCCAGGGATCTGGTGGGCAAATTGATTATTAGAGAAATCCTGCGTTTGTTGCCGAGGATACAATAACCATAATCAGTGCAAAGGGATTTGTTAGCAGAAAAGCCCTTTCCGTACTCACCCACGGCTCTGCCGTACCCACTACCCCGATTTCGCCTGTGTCGCTGCAAGGAAAAGCTGTTGCCAGTTGAGTATTTCGCCTGCACTAGAATAAGTATCTGCGCTCTCTCTCTCTCTCTCTCTCTCTCTCTGCATCACCCCTATCGAACCTAACATACCGCATGCAAGCCCACTGTTCCCTCCCACTCCGCCCCCTCACCCATACCCTCAAAGACCCGCCGTTATGAAATTTCCCCTTTGTGGTAGAACAGAATATCAGGCGGTGGTTGCTAGGATTATCCCCTGTTTCTATGGCGCTCTTCCGTCACGAGTTCATAAAATCCATCGAATGTAGCCCTGCGAGAAAAATTATGACATTCCCCTGTATTTAGGTAGAACTGCATTTTATTTTATTACTTAATGGACTCACTCAGACATCGAAATCAGGTAACGGAATTAATACTCGCTTCTTAAATATGATAAACAGAGATAATGCATGGCCACTGATGCAACTGTTAATGTCTCGAAGAAACTTTGATCAGTGCCTAAGAGATTTGCACTTTCTCTACGAATAACTTAGAAAGTTCGCATAAGAAATGTGTCTGTAAAAGTACGCCCTCAACATTAGAAAAGGAATCTGCACCATATTTACGGAGCTTATAATTACGCGATATGTTCTGGGAAATGTAATAATGCCTAAAGTACAGAATTCGGCATTTGGTTATGGGTGTTTTTCAGGGCTTTTAGAATAAAGCAATTTAATGTTTATATTCATTTATGTACTTATATTCATAATTATGTTTATTTATTTTCATATGTTAGGTTTTCAATCACTTAAATTTTGAAGTAGTCTGCAAAAAGGATTTTCAAAGCCATACGCGCTCAGAAAAGTACTTAGAAAATAAGTACATTTATATTATTTGCGACGTATTGCAGTATTTGAACAAAACAGAGATCACGTAGAACAGAAAGCTTTCAAAATATGTTCCGAATATCTCAGTTAAGTACATGAAAGGTATTTCGAAAGCTCCTTAAACATTTCGAGTACGTCTGCTGGGTATCGTCATCGGCACCTGACAGCTTTCTATTGAAAGGAAACACAGAGTCTGTTTACATTATTACTAATGTTTGTTCTATACTTTGTTTATCCTCAGCTTGAAATGAAAGAACAAAAAAGACGGCACGGAAATTTCGGGTGTAATAAACCCACACTTTCCGACACGAAAAAAAAATATTTATAATCATATTTTTTTAAGAAAACATTCGACGAAAAAGAAAATGCATTCACGCCTCCTAGAGAAAATCTGCGCATAATTTAAAATGTGCAGTGTAACCAGTGTTCTTCCAAGTGAATCGAACCGACCCACAAATAGAAATAGCTACTTTCGGCTGTAATGCTTTTAGATTTCAAAAGGGTGTCAATATGTGTGAAGTCAATTCAACCTAAGAAACACTACTTGAAGCGTGTTCTCTAATTAATTTTCTTTAGGTGAAAACCTTGGATAGCTTACTACATGTGGAAGAATCACTTCAAAAATTTCAAAGAATAACTACTTTACCTGCACTAGATTTTTATTCTTCATCAAGGTTCGGTTGTCGGCACAGGATATCAATAATCATGCATTACACAATAACTTCGTTGTACAAAACACTAAAGCTAATTCATACAACTGTTAGTCGTGAAGAAGGTAACAAACAGATGCAAATCCGAAAGATGTACTAATCTACCCTCGTTTAACATTGATTTCTCCACACATTAT
The DNA here is from genome assembly GCA_039090855.1 of Macrothele yani. Taxonomy (NCBI): domain Eukaryota; kingdom Metazoa; phylum Arthropoda; class Arachnida; order Araneae; family Macrothelidae; genus Macrothele; species Macrothele yani. The sequence goes on from CM077017.1 coordinate 53,757,177, forward strand.
ATACTGCGTTCCTAGCTTATCAAACATGTACACGTCATTCACTCCTGACCTCAAGACTGTTGCCACATAACGTTCCGTGAGTGAGAAAATATAAAGTTAAGATTGAAACACAAAAGAGAACGTACTAAAAATTTACTTAGTGAAAGAAAACTAAACTATGAAGGCTAAGTTAGAATATATGTCATACGACCATTAGGGCTTTGTGATTTTTCGTAGCGCACATTTTGTGTGCTGGAAAAAATCCCAAATGGTGCACAAAGCCTTTCTGATGACGAAAGTTATCCCAAACAAAGATTATTATTCAAGTTGGGTTCTCAGAAATGAAGATATGGTTTGAAGTATGGTTATACAAATGAACACGTACAACCCCTAGTGGCAAAACTGTGTGGTACAGAAATTGGAAAATATATGATAAATACTCTCATCACAAACGCTATCGGTAGCAATTCTCATCACAAAAGCTATTGGTAGCAAAATGAATCGCTTAAATTCTACTTTTAGAAGCAGAGATATCATCACTACAGAGATTTAATTTAATGTCTCCTAGCAGAAAAGTAAACAATATTTTGAAAAAAATGTATCTGAATATTTTCTGGAGTGGGTAGCGTCTGACGGGGCTTTTTTTGTTTCACTTCGATTTTTGGAAGAGAAGATATGATTGCAAATATGTTAAGAACAGAAATATGCACTTACGCTTCCTATTGGAAAAGCATTTTGTCACAAAATACATGCAAAATATTTATCGTGATGACAACTATCAAATAAAGTATTTTAAAATCCGATTTTCAGATATTTCGATACAAATGCAGCGCATATGCTATTTCGATATAAATGCAGTACCCATAGCGGTAAAACCGTGCATTATTTCAAATGCAAATTATATATGAAATGGCCTTCGAAGTACATGGCATCGGAATGTTAAACAATTTTCTGAATCTCTTTCTTTTCTTTACGCTATACAACTTTCCGAACAGCAGTAAAGTAAATGCAAAAAATGTCGATGTAACGAAAATGGGTAACGGAAATAGTCAAAACCATTGTTGAAATCAAATTTTTGAATGCTATCCCATAAAGCAATGCAACAATAGTTAATTTCATTGTTACTCAACAATATATTTTACTAAGCTATCGCCGAACATTATTTCATCCCGTTTTACAGAAACGTGACAACATCTCATGGAAATCCATTAGACAAAAAGCCGTCTTATGCACGATAAAATCTTTACTAGCTAAAAAACACATAGGTTAAAATATACTATGAACATTGGATCTTTCGAACTGGCTACCAATTCGTCTTCAGATGTAATCACACATGACGCAAGGGCAAGAAACCCACAAGTGTAAATACAAAACAAAACACAGCGTGACGTAAGCACTGTATGGAATAGACTGATCAATGAATCACAAAAATCCACAAACGGTGACACAAAATTAAAAGAAGTTGACCCTAATCATAATCAATGTTCAGATTGTCACACCCTCTTCCACCAAACACTTCCAGGAGAGGGGGATACCGAAGGGTAATTATCATTACAGCATATGGGTTTCAATTTATGTACCATGAGGCTATCCGCAAACAGCAAACAAGATTTAAGGCTAGGTGCACAAAGGATCTCGGGCTCGTTCCAAAGCAGCAAATGCATGCCGCTTAGGCATAATCTTGACAAAGCTGTAGTCTCGGTTTCTCTTATGGAATGTAACACCCAACTGCTACTGCAGCTTTGTCAAGATTATGCCTAAGTGGCACGCATTTGCCGCTATGGAACGAGCCCAAGATCCTTTGTGCACCTAGACTTAAATGGTGTTTGCGGAGACCCTTATGATACATAAATTCAAACACATATGCAGTAATGATAATTATCCTTCGGTAATCCACCTTCTCTGGAGTGTTTGGTGGAAGAGGGAGTGTGGCAATCTGAACATTGATTATGATTAGGGTCAACTTCTTTTAATTTTGGGTTACCGTTTGTGGATCTTTGTGAATTCATTAGTCAGTCTATTTCATACACTGCTTACGTCACGCTGTGTTTTGTTTTGTATTTATACTTGTGGGTTTCTTGCCCTTGCGTCACATGTGATTACATCTGAAGACGAATTGGTAGCCGATTCGAAAGATCTCATGTTCATAGTATGTTTTAACCTATGTGTTTTTTAGCTAGTAAAGATTTTATTGTGAATAAGACTGCTTTTTGTCTACTGAATTAGATTTAGCACGACTTAAGAATCATTATTTTTATATCATGGAAATCTGTGTAAGTTACGAGAACCTGGTGCTAAATGGGATAAAAGCCATTACAAAAATGCATTTTTGATGCAATGAGAACGGTGCGTAGCGAAATTTGGCTTCTTCTCGATCTCCCCACAGTAGTGGTTGCTTGCTGTTGACAACAGCTTTAAAATGATGTATAACAGGATGGGGTGTAACTTGTAGATATCCTACACTAAACGTTACGCATCCCCCTCTCTAACACACTAGCAATTCAGCATTTTTTTTCTATTTTGAGATCAGATTTTACCTTGCGCATGAGCAGATTGACTTTCGTACCTTCATCACATTCCATCGGTGTCAGCGTTGTTTCTAACGTTCGTCTAAATGTGAATATGTAAGAATAATAATAAATATTGATTTGAAAAACTGAACAATCGAAATACTTACTATTGCCGCCGCGGTAGTTTAGTAAAAATTTACTTTTATGACTCACATACACTATACTGACAAAAGTCACCGGATACCCCTTCAAAACAAATGAACGGATCCGCTGCGGTGTTAAGATCCGCGGTACAGCTGAAAATGGTATAAAAACAAGCCTGCATATGACCGCGATTATATCGCACTGTGAGGCTGAGTGAAAATGTCGCGGCGGGAGAGAACTTACTTTGAGAAGGAAATATTGTTGGGTGTTATATTAGTGGGTTGTCCATAAGAGAAACCGAGAGGCGTTTAAACATATCCGGGTCAACTGTTTTGGATGTACTGAATAAATGGAAGAAACATGCCGTGCTTGAAGCAGCAAAACGTACTGGCAGACCAAAGAAAATCAGTGATAGAGGACGTCGAAGCCTCAGGAAAGTCATTACAGCTAATCGACGGAGTACTGCACAAGACCTCAGTGTACAAGTGAGTAAAAATACTGGAACCTCGGTATGTACACGCACCATTAGCAAAGAACTTCATTCCATGGGTTACCTTGGTCGTGCGGCTGCTCATAAGCCTTTCGTCACCACACGGAATACTGCTCGTCGTTTAGGATGGTGTAAAGAACATTTAGCGTGGACCGTAGATCAATGGAAACGGGTCCTATAGACTGATGAATCCAGACACACGATCCATCAGTCTGATGGCCGTGTGAGGGAATGCGGCAGCCGGGGGAACGTTATTTACCACAGTGTACTGTTCCCTACGGTCAAGTTTGGAGCTGGCAGTGTACTCGTGTGGAGGTGTTTTTCATGGTATGGTCCCGGCCCATTGGTTATCGTGGACAAACGTATTAACCAGCACGTCTACCTCGATATTCTGGAAAATTGTGCCGTGCCCACTCTGTGGCAATACTATGGAACCGAGCCTTGTTGGTACCAGCAGGATAATGCACCCAGCCATAAAGCAAGGACTATTACGGCGTGGTTTGACGATAATTCCGTATCGTGTGTGGACTGGCCAGCACAGAGCCTTGATCTTAATCTCATAGAGCACCGTTAGGATGAATTAGAGTGCCGCATAATAAGTTTGGAACCGCGTACGTCCTACTACTAAGCAACAGTTAGCAGCAGCATTATGTACTGAATGGAAGCGCATACCTATGACTGTGTTCTAAAACCTTGTCGAAAGCATGTCTCGAAGGGTCAGTGCATGCATTAAGGCCAAAGGTGGACCGACACCGTACTAATGTATGTCAATAAATGCTATATTGTGTTTCGCTTCTAGGTGTCCGGTGACTTTTTTCAATATAGTGTACCTTCTTTCAGTGGTTTTACGACGATAACATTCATTTATCCAAGTACCTAAGTATCGTGCAGTGTCAGGAATTGTCTGTTTTTATGATTTAATTGAACTTAGTATGTACCGGACTGTGGCTCGATATGGTCGTGTGAGTAACGCGAATAAATGGAATGTGTTGTACGTAAATAAATGCACTCATTGCCATCAAAATCCGCGCACCACGAAAAAGCCGGGCGATTAACGCGGAACTCGGCGAATAGCTACGGGGAGGGCAGACCTGCAAACGATTTAAGTTTCGAGCGATTCCACATGCCCGAGCGTCCAAGACCTGCGTTGTAATCGCAATCCTTGGGGCTTATAAGGCGCCGTGCAGGGGACTCCATATTCGCGCCTAAGTGCACGGTAAGAGTCAGGTGAGATCCCTGTACGATAGACATGCCGAGGTGCCGCCGTAGATGTGCATACGGGTAACTGAGGGAGTTCGAAGGAGTCCATATCGTCGGTATGACAGAGGCGGCCGATACGGCCGCCATTTGGTGCGTCGGACAGTACGACGCAATCGTGTTGGGAGCAATGGACACGGGAAGGCACCTAGACACGACCGACTGGCTCTGGACGACCCAGACACACTACCAGCGGAGAGGACCGGGGGATCGTGCGAGTGGCACGCAGAGATGCAAAGACGTCCTTGTCCAATATCCAGAGACATGTGGCGGCTGTACAAGGGACTCCTGTTTCCGCCAGAATCATTTCTGGAAGCCTGGCAGAGGCGAATCTGCACTCTCGACGGCCCTTATGTTTTCTGCCATTAACACCTGACCATCGTCGGCGTCGATTGCAGTGGTATCACCAGCGAGCAACGTGGAATGCTACGGACTGGCGACGTATAGTGTTCAGCGACGAATCCCGTTTCTGTATGGGAGCGGACGACCACCGTGTCAGAGTGTTGAGGACTGTAGGTGAGCGCTGCAATCCCAACCTCACTGTACGTCGGTACACGTCCCGAATTGCAGGCGTGATGGTCTGGGGAATCATCGCGTATAACAGCCAGACTTCCCTCGCGGTGATCTGAGGGACGTTGACAGCCCAGCGCTACGTACAGGAGATCCTGCGGCCCCATATGCTGCCTTTCCTGGCGGCGCGGTCCGGAGCCATTTTCCAACAAGATAACGCCCGTCCGCACACGGCTCGAATTTCCCAGAACTGTCTACGTCAGGCTTCGATATTTCCGTGGCCTGCCAGATCGCCTGATCTCTCACCCATCAAGCACGTGTGGGATCAGATGGGACGCCAGCTTTCCCCACGTCCCAGTGTTCGTGATTTAGAGCGTCAAATGCAAGACGTGCGGGCCAATCTGCCCCAGGATAATATATGGTTTCTCTTTGACACCATTCCGGACCGTATCACCGAATGTATCTGAACACGAGGCGGTCCGACGCGGTACTAACGTTGACCGAAATGTGTTTCGTATGTCCGCGGGAAATCGTCCTGCTGCTATGATATTGTAATCACTTCTGTCCTTGGCATGTACCATCCGCTACTAAAATCCCATTTCAATCCGACGCCTCCTTCTTGGTGCGCCGGTTCTTATGGCAATGAGTGTATATACCCTCGAATCACTCGTTTTATTTCACAGCCATAAAGATTATTCTATGCGAAAGATGCATAGCATAAATTATCTGCAAAGAGTACCGGGGTACTCTCACGATTTTTTTTGTTGAAGCAATTGTATAGAGTAAACTACACTCATGTCCAAAAATTAGATATCAACGACAAAAGGCTAAATTTCGGACTAGCAAATAGTTGGTTAGCGGTCAAAGCATTCTGACGTCATCCAAACACGTAAGAGCAAGCGATGTGAGAAAGTTTGGTCATATACAAATTATCAGGAATCGTGTGACAGATGTGTACTGCCGATCGACGATGAAAGCTGAAGATTGGGTGGGAAGAAATCGTTTGCTTTGTAAGTGTTAATGTGTGAATCTGCGTTTTTTGTTCTTATCGCTACTTGTAATTCATATAGAAGAACTCAGTTGGATGATTTTACCCGTGGACGAGTTGTTGGTATGTTGGAAGAAGGGCTGACAACGAGTGACGTAGCGAAGGAGTTCGTAATTGTCCATAGTGTTGTATCACGGATATGAAAACAAATTTCTGAACATGGAAGGACCTGAAGACAATTTTCTGAACAAAGGTTTAGTAGTTGTCAACCCCTCAAAACTACTCCATCACAAGATCATTATCTTGTTGTAACGGCTAAAAGAACTCGCCGAATAACTGCTGAAAAGTTAGAAAAACAGCATGAATCACGCACGGGTACCAAAATATTGTGTCAAGACGTTTGAATAATTTTGGATTGCATGCCCGAAAACATGTACCTAAAACATGTACATTGTGCATGTACATGTACAATATAAATAAAATATTGTACATGTACATGTACAATATTTTATTTATTCTAGTCCAGATAAACCTGAACTAGAATAAATAAAATATTCCGAACTCTTAAAGCGGGCTTTGCTGCTGCAACGTTTTATCCCACTTGAAATATCTAGGATACAGGGGGAAAAAATTAGAAAAACGAACAAGATGTTAATCATCATTTGCTACCACCGATTGTTCAGGGTGTATTCCATTCTTTACACAGGGTGTCTCCAAAGGGTCCAGTGAGACACTGGGAATCTGTTCTATTCCGCATAGTGATAAAAAAATCCTATGAATGTTGGACCAGGAACGTTTCCATCCAGAGTACACCCTGCGATTGCAACTAAGGAAGCCTGTAAAAGGAAACACACCTAGGTAAACCTGTATCATTTGTATGTTTGACTGCATGATCTATGCATATAAATGTTGTACGAAATGCCTCAATACTGCGTAATGCTACATCAGGTGAATCAGCGGTTGTTCGGCTAGTCACGTGTAAGTGAATCAGTAGTGTTGTTGTTACTTTAACTATGAATAATCAGTTCTCCAACGCCGAAATGTCAGAAATTCGTTTTATTTTTGCACCAGCGAAGGGAAACAGCAGTGAAGCTCATCATCTCTGCATATTAGCATTTCAGCAAAAACGATGCATAGCAAAGGATTATTTTGCAGTCATCCATCAGTGTCTTCGAGAGACAGGATACGTTTCGCCTTTTACTGTAGCTGGGGATGAGCTGGCACCACGTGTCTCAGCATCAGCTTAAAAGAACGGCTGCTGGTCATGGAGGATCGAGGAACCAGCACGAGAACAGTAGCGACAGACATAGGATTTTCACATTTAGCTGTGTATGAAGAATTTGTTTGTCAAGAATAACTGTACCCACATCATGCGCAGCAAGTACAGGTCCTCTCACTTGCTGATTTTGGTCCACTAGTCGTGTTTTGGTAATGGCATCTGCAGCAATGTATTGTATCTGGTTTTCTCCATTGCGTGTTTACGCCGATGAACCACAATTCACAAGAAATGGCATTGTGAGTTTTCATGGCATTCCAAATAGGCACCGTGAGATTACCCAGTCTCGGTATCATCAGAGGTTTTACGTTAATATTCGGTCTGTTATCTTTGATGACTACCTGATCGGTCCATTTTCTTGCCATTGACACTCAGTGGCCAGAATTATATGCATTTCGTGGAGACGGAACTATCTGCATGGCTGGAAGACGTTGCTTTAACAGCACGACGTAGCATGTGGTTCATGCAATATGGCGGAAGCGGTACATTTTATCCTCATTACACGAGAACATCTCAGTCGTATGTATCATGTACGTTGTTAAAGATGGGCCATTTGTATCACCTGCATGCTCTCCAGATTTCAATACACTGGGTTTGTTCTTGTGGGGCACCATAGAGCTAATGTTTAGTTCCCCGTTCCTAGCAAACAAGTTATCTGCAAAATGGATTGTCACAGAATTTAGAACACGGAGGGACGTTTCATACGTGTTCGACAATCGACTAGAAGACTCAACGAGGGGTGTATTGCTGCTCATGGAGGCCATTTCGAACACTTGCTCTGATGTAAAATTTAGATAATTGTTCTCATCGACCACTTCCAGTGTGCTGAAGTAATTTAAATACAAGCTGATTAACTTCATAGGCTACTTAGTTGGGCTCTTAAAATGTATCATAACTTGGAAGGGAAGAGTTTCTGGCACAATATTCATAGGAAGTCACATATGTCCAGATGTTAGAAAGCTTAAATTAGTTATTGAATAGGCTTTCTTTAACTTTTTTTTCCTCCTTTGAGTATGTATCGAACGATTTCAAGTTGGAAGTATGTTTATTTGATCGTTCGTCAATCTGTGTTTTTTCAATGATAATGCTGCACGGAATATATTCTAGTCTCTATGTTGTTGGCATTGACTGAATTCTTGGCTGGTAGCATCTTGTAGGAATTTTAAAAGAATGCCATGTTCTTAAATATTTCGGTGAATCCGTGTATGTGTCATTTATATTATTGTGAAAGCTCTCAGCATTCGACTTCATAAAATTTAATGCCCTTATTTTTTTTATTTCTTATACTAAAATTCATAAACTTTAATGCTGTGAGACTTGACTATAATTTGAGGCGGCTGTGAATGCAAATATCGCCAACTGCGATCATTACCCAACTTCTATTCCTTAATTTTGCCACGTTTTAGACAGTGTCTAAATGTCGTCCTAATTAAATAATACGCTGGGAACATGTCTTTTGTTTTAAACTTCAGTAAGTCTAAACAGTTTCTTCCAACTGTATCTCAGGTAACTGGATTTTAGGGAAACCAGTGCTTTGGCAACTCTGTTGGGCGTTAGACAATTTATGGGTGCAAAGTTTTACACCATAAACAAATTTACGAATATACTATATTTTTGAAGAATCTAAATTCTCTATTATTAAGAACATTGAATTTATTTCTTAATGATAAGAAACAAGGCACGTTTTTTATTTTCGTTTTTCTTTTTGTTTGTTTGTTTGTTTTTAAGAAAACGTTCCTTCAGTTTTAAGAATACTTTGTGAGTACGTTTTCCTAGGAGTCTACCCTAGCTTGCTGTCTGTAAGTTTCGAACTAAGATCATGTCTAATAAAATGCTTGCCGTTTGTGAAAATATATTGACTTGGTTACTCTTGAATTATCAGGTTTCAGCTACTTGTTGAGAACTTAATGTTTGGTTTGACTTGTTACTCTTAGTAGCTGCAAACTTAACTAAGCTTTTGCAAATGTCTCTAACTACAAATTTTATCTGTTTAAATTAAACGGTCCACTCTCAGTGAAACAGAAGTTGTACTTACATTTCAATGTCTATTTTCACGCTCTTATTGCCACATCATAGCAGCACAACGTTGAGTGTAATACACTTCAAAACAATGAAGGCTGATATCAACACGCACTTCACACAATTTTAAGACTTTATTTAGATTCCGTTCACAAATCTTTAACTCAAAATATCTTGTTTTTAACAAATCATTAACTAGAAAGAACTGCTCTTAGAGTGAACATTTCAATACTACCCTTATCGTCAACAAGAAATCCCTTCACGTAAAAAATCGCTCTCTTAACACATCGATCTTGTATCGTTCTTCGTTCGCTCAATTCTTAGCGCTCTTTAATATTTTGTTTATTTGTTTGTTTGGGAGTTTAGCGACCACCGTGAGCAACTCAGTAAGCTATAATCAGTCACCGGTCCCTAAAGTAAGGCCACTGGTTCAAGGAAAAGGAGAGAACCAGTGCCGTAAGATAAACATAAAATCCATGCCTGAATCTGGATTCGAACCGGCACCCATCTCGGACGAATGGTAAGAAGTGGACAGAAGACTACACTTCCACCAGTGCGCAGCGTGAGCGGCTAGCTCTCTTTTTAGGTCTCCAAAACTGTACGCATCACATCATTACATTGACCTCAGACCCACTGCCAGTGATGCCAACTTAGCATACTTGTCCGGAGAATTAATGTGTCGTTAAGTCAGAAACGTTTAACGAGAAGAAACCGAATTTACATAAGAATACAGAAACTCAAAAACAAGGTTAAATTAGTGGTATACGTTACACGCTGAAAATGAGATGAGAATATTTACATGCAGAAAGCAAGTTTCTTTTTGCATGTAGGGAAATTTCATGAAATACGGAGGTCGTAACAAAAGTTCTACACACTGTCCACTTTTGAGAAAAGTGTGAAGTAACCGAGAAAACTTGCCTTCCCGTCGTTTAATGTAGTCTCCTCCGCTGCTAATGACAGCTTGCCAGCGGTGAGGTAGGTACATCCTTGATGCCTCGTAGTACGCCATCTTTGTTCAGCTGTCGTATTACTCGGGTCACGTCCGATGACAGTTCGTCCAGCGATTCATAGCGGATGCCACGGAGCCGATTTTTTAACTTTGGGAAAAGATCAAAGTCGGGTGGACTGCGATCGGGGCTGTATGGTAAGGTGGGGGATAAAGTTCCCCAGCCATGACACGCCGCTGCACCATGGCACGTTGCACGTCACGACGCTGCACCATGGCGCGTTGCATGACACGTCACGACGCTGCACCATTACATGTTGCGTTCTCATGCAGCAAAATCGTTCCCGCTTCCAACAAGTTGGGGCGATTTTGACGAATTTTCGGTCTCAACTTTGTCTTCAGAAAGTCATGATAATATTGTGCGTTGATAGTTTGCCTTACCAGCACTCGATCAGAGACTCCAACATCATGGGCATCGTACGAAAAAATCATCATTTGCTTCACTTTGGAGATTGTTACCGATGACACTTTGATGGGCGTGGGGAACTTGGTTGCCTCCATTCCGCTGACTATGACATCAGTTCCGGCTCAAAATCACGGGTCCAAGTCTCATCAATTGCGACAATTCTGTCCAGGAAGGTGTCGTCCTCCCTCTCGGACTTGTGGAGGTGATCCTGTGCGATGCTCACTCTGGCTGCCTTTCTGCTCGGGGGTGAGTTGATGAGGCACCCAGAGCGCGGCGATTTTTCTTTTTCCCAGTGAGTCGGTCAAAATCCGGTGAACAGACATCATAGACAAATTTGGTTGATGTTGAAATATCCTCGGCTGTCAAACGGCGAATCTCTTCGGGAAGTGTTGCAACAATGGTGAGAAATGTTTTTTCTGTCGCCATTTGAGATCGGCCTGAGCGGTGATTATATTTGATGCTACGTCGGCCCTCCCGAAAGCGCGATGCACATCGAGAAATTGTGCTTCGATCAAGAGTTCCTTCCCCACATCTGTGTCGGCCTTTTCCTCCGCAGTTTCTATTTTCACGTAGGAGCGCTGGTCTAAAGCCGTGACTCGACCTGAGCAGCTGCACGCGTCCATAGCCATACCCTCCCACGTCCACACAGCAAATGATAGCGCGTCGTTCTGACATCACTACATTGGTGATAGTCTGACCTTGACATGACGCAATCATTTTCTCGATTGCATCATCCGCTTCGGTTTTAGATTAGCGTGTGCAGAACATTTGTTATGACCCGCGTAGTATCAGCATTCAAAAAGAAGTTTTCCTTACCTCTACAGTATTTTGAAGTATAGCAGACGACACAACCGATTAACTTGTTAATTTCTCTGTTTTTAAATTGTATGCAATTTATTAGCTGTAAGGAATTAATGTAAAAGCTTGAAAATATCTTTTTCATGTCATCTACGAGGTAGGATCCAAACTTTCCCGGACTGGATCCATATAGCAATATATACTTAGAGTTACAAAGTTGAAGCACGTCCTCCTTTAAAATAAGACCCTGTTGCAACAACACTATTTGACCGAGCACAACATTGGTCAGAGGCTGCACACATGGGGTTTCATTGCTTACCAGTCATCGGGAAAGGTCTTCCTCAGGAAAATCATTACAAGTGTTGAAAATTGGGTTCAATATGACAACTTGCAACACAAAAGGTCATAGGCGGACACCAGCCAGCCATTGACATCAACACTGAAGACCAGCCTCCAGGGTAAGATCATTCTTCTCTGTATCTGATGGGTCAATGCAAGGTGTGGTGCATCATAAACTCATGCCACCAGGTCTAAAGTGACTGCGATACGCTACAGTCGTCAACTGCTGTTTCTGAACAAGAAACTGCAATGGAAGCGGTCATTTTTAGAACGGCTTCCTGAGGTCATTCTGTTGCATCATAACGTACGACCCCCTATCGCTGCAGCGACCCAGGAACCAAACATGCAGCTGGGTTGGGAGGTTCACCCTCATGCGGCTTACTCCCGGGAATTAGTCCTTCCAGACTTCCACTTGCATCGCTCGTTGTAACATTTCTTGGCCGGCCAGCAGTTCGCCAAACTTGAGGATCTGTAAAAAAGCCTAGGTGCCTTCGTCGCATCAAAACGGCCGTGGGTGGTTCTTTCACAACGGTATTCGCCAGCTCCAGACAGATGGCACGAGGTTATAGCTCACGGGAATGTGTACTTCGATTATGATTAAGATTATGATTACTATCATTATGAAGCCTGGGAGAACCATGTCGTATTGCCGTTTTTTTTTTTGTTTTTTTTTATTTTTCTTGTGTAAGTACGATATCTATTCGTCCATAAACATGCCAGAAACTTACGCATTGACCTAATACACTCTTTTTAAAAAAATAGAAAAAAAACAACGTGGCACCCAGAAGAAATCATCCAATCGAGATGAAAATTGGTATGTGCAATGTACATGTATAGGAAAGAAAATAATTGCAATTCCAGAGCAGTTGGGCCATTTATTACAGAGCAGTTGGACCAGCTACACAAGTGGAACAAGTATTTTTAGCGCCATCTTTAGCTAGGAAACAAGCGGTTACCGGGCGTGCCATAGACGCATACAGTTCATGGATGCTGTCCTGAGGTATAGCATGCCAGATGGTGTCCAAATTGCGGTCCAGTTCGCCGACATTCCGGGATGGGCGCAGATGGCGTCCCATCATGTACCAGATATGTTCGATCGGTAAGAAGTCGAGCGATCGAGCTGACCATGGAAAAGTGTCGACATTATGGAGACAGGCCTGGGAGAGCCGTGTCGTATTGCCGTGTGTGGCCGGGCATTTTCCTGTCGGGAAATTTCTCGCTGATGCTGCGACAGGACTGGCAACACAACATGTGGCAGAATGTGGTCGACGTACCATTGAGCCGTGAGATTGGTACGGAGGACTACCAAGGGTGTCCGAATATCGTAAGGAATGGCTCCCCAGACAGCTACTCCCGGTGTTCGAGCTGTATGTCGTTTCACGGTAAAGGCAGAGCCCGTGCTCTGGCCGGCTCGTCTCCAGACACATTTGCGCTGGTCATGGGCGCCAAGTGCAAACCGTACCTCATCACTGAAGACAACAAGAAGCCACTGGACACTATCCCACGTTGATCGGGCCCGACACCAATGCAACCGGTGCCGGTGATGCTCGCTAGTTAGCGCTAGGCGGCGGAGTGACCTCCTCGAATGTAGTTCCCGTGGCGTAAGTCGTTTGGCAACGGTCTAAATGGCCACTGCCATACATGTAGACGACGCAACATGGCCACAGATGGTCGAGAGCGATGAATTAGTTTCTGTTCGCGCGGTTCTCACAATTGCTGGATCTTCACATTCTGTCGTTGTCCTCGGCCGTTCACCGCACGCGTGCCTCTGGGGTGTGACTCCTCTCCCCTTTCGCGCCAATATCGTCCGATTGCCCTGTCGCTCCGACCAAAATGCCTGGCGATACGGCAACTTGACCAACCAGCCTCTCTCAACCCAACTATACCAGATCTCACACATTCTCTCAACTCCCAGTATTGTGCACATATCCGACGTCAAGGCATCTTCGCAGCCCGTGGTGTACAATGCAACCGCAATCAGCTGTCACAACTGTTCCTGCGTGCGAGCTTTGCTCTTCATATACCCTCCTCTACGCGCGGTTCCCATGCCCTGTGGTAGGCCACTATTTAGACATTGGTCGTTATTTTTCAATCATTTGCATATTCGGCCCTGCATCAGGATCGAACGACTTTGTCGGGGTACTTCGTATCTTTTTTTTTTTTTTTTTATTGCAAAGAGTGCATTTCAAAGGACCACATACTTGTCATTCGATAATTACTTTCACTTTGACTTAAGCGATATGGCTTCCAAATTACTGAGAGTTAAAGACCATAATATGGAATGCTCAAAGAAAGCATGAGAGTGTCTAAAAGAAATGTTCATGCACTCTGTATCATGAGACGAAGATAGTGAGTTTTCAATAACTTCATGTCAAAACCTCAATAAAATAAAGCTTTATGACTCAAGGAGATGTAATATTACAGAAAATACTTTTAATTAACGGAGTGAAATATGTTTCGAATGTGAAGGTAGTCCCAGTTCAGGGTAATTTCGGCATGTATGTTTGCAATTTTGATTAGTACTCAAGCAGAATGTGGATAGGAATGCAAGGTAAAGGAGACGTCGTTAAGCACGGTTTTGCTATATAATTCTCTTTATAAGTTTGTTACGTTTTATCTCATAAATGCAAACGACCCAGTTTGTTTTCCTTAAATTGTTACTTTTCTTAGAAAAAATACGGGAGGTCTGAAATTTCTCAACATTTTTATGCGTGTGCGTAAGGTATAAGTACAAAAGAAACAGAACGCGAATTGTTCGCTTCATCTCCAACAATATTTTTTACAGACGATAAATCCAGCATTCAGAAAAAATCTCTGCTCTTCGTTTCAAGAAAATCCTCTACTTCATCAGTCTGATAGCGTACATTATTAGTGGGATATATAATATCAATTTAACTTTCGCATTCTTCGTCGGTTTACAGTCTTCAAACTTTCCCCGTTGTTAGCCAGGACTTTAAAAATTTGAGATGAGTCACTTGTGCTCTCTAGTTACACTCTGAAAGAATTTTTATTTCTCCTTGGAACAGAGCTTCATTTTACTTCTTTCATATCTCGACATACGGGAGTGGTGTTTGATGTCTTCTAAATGAATATGCGAAGTGGGAAATGAAAGCTCTTCATGTGAACATGAACTTTTACGTTATAATTTACTGATGGCATATCCCATGATTATGAAATATACCATCAGCAAATTATCCCTTGAATTTAGTTTCATTTGGCTTCTTTCATGTCTCTGCACACGGGTGAGTTGATTGATTTGTTTTAGATGTACATGCGAGGTGGAGAAGCAAAATTCCTGATGTTAAGGTGATCTCCTCCCACGTGATAATAGACTCATGGTATATCCTATGTTTATGCAATCTTTCCTCTTCATTTCGAGAAAACCTGCTTCTTCATCATCCTCATGGCTTACTTTTATGTGTTTTGTCTTGTACTTTGCGCTTTGCCGTCGACTTCATTATTTCACACTTAATCAGCGGTGCGTTCGGATTACACAGGATGTTCCAAACCACGCTGAAAGAATTTCATGTAAGCTCAAAGGTGCTTAAGCGTCGGCAAAGGGCCTCAAATTCAAAGTCCTAAGCGGAAAAATCAAACGATGAGAAGTAATAATCCGCTGAATTCCACTCTTTGTACTCAGGTAGATGTCGCTCGTTGGGCTTTCTCCACAACCAGAATGTCACCATCCTTCACGTGTCCCCAAACGATATGAACAGTACATTACGCCGAAGCGGTGTATGTTTTTCATGAATGCTATAGGGTTTGCAGCTGTACCCTGGTGTGACTGTGTGAAAGTTCCTGTGGGCAAAGGGCACGCTCATTGAAGAATGTGAATTAATTTCTGCGGCAATTATCTAAAACATTATAATTTCCTTTTGTCTGAACGTTTCCCCACTGTTGTTGTGCAGTTGAAAGCCGTCACCATAGTAACAACGGAAAAAGAAATATTTGTGGCGTCACGCTTAGCTTTTCGTGTTTTCGTGCAGGTGACGTCATCACTACGTACCACTTTGTTGTCATAGCAACAAAGACTGATTTCTCACATTTGCTGGTGTGCCGTCATCTCATCCAAATCATTCTGACATGAAGTCAGAGATGCGTTCTGACATGAAGTCAAGACACGATCAACATTTTGGAAAAGTAAAACGTTACGTCAGGAATTTTGGTTTTATTTTGTTGTTCATAAACGACATACAGATTTTTTCATTTACAATCCTATCGTATGAAATTTAATTTTAAGATTCCCCTTTGCAAACCTAAAATGATTATTTTAGTCATGAAAGAAACACGGGATTACGCCATATAATACAAATTTTGAAGATGACAATCCGATTAAAACAGGACGAAGAAAATTTTCAAGTTTTCGGATAATATCTGACTTACCATCCTTGTCACATTTACGCCAAAAATCGGATTGTCATTTTCAAAATTTGCATTATATGGCGTAATCCCGTATTTCTTTCATGATTTATGTGCTTCTCCGGGCAAACACGGGATATGATTCTTAACCTCCAGATTCTTTTTTTTTTTTTTTTTTTTTGATTGGAGGTTTAACGACCGCCGTGAGCAACTCAATGGGCTATAAGCAGTCGCCCGTCCCTAATTTAGGGTCACTGGTTCCAGGGAAGGGAGAGAGCCAGTGCCGTAAGACAAACACAACATCCATGCCTGACCGGGATTCGAACCCGGACCCCTTACGGACGAATGATCAGAGGCCAACGCCTTAGACCACTGCGCCACCGGGGCGGCAACCTCCAGATTCGCTAAACATGAATGCCGGTTGCTTCGACTAGCGAATCCTGTGATGGTTATATTCAAATTGATCGGAAACTTGAAACTTGGTCGTTCTGGGTGGTGTAGTGGTTAGCATACTCGGGCGTTTTCTGGGATAAGCGGGTTCGAGTCCCGCTCCAGGACGATGAAAATTTTCAAGTTTTTGGATAATATCTGACTTACCATCCTTGTCACATTTACGCCAAAAATCGGATTTTCTTTTCTCATTTAAGTCTAAAAATTGAGAGTTCCAAAACAATAGGTAACAGTGTGTTATTATTTTTTGATGCGTATGTTGAAGAAATGAGATTTGGGTTCTTTCTTTTTCTTTAAACCACCAAATTCTCTGAATAAAACTAAATTTTTTTCGCAGAATATAACCAAGTATTATTTAATTTATATCTGTAGAAGAAATGAAAAATAAAGAAAAAAATAAAAGAAACATCTGCTGTTTGTTCTTCTGCGCATGAACTACCATAACATTTTAACATTTGCAAATGCGCAATTCTAAGTTCATAAACAAAAAGGAAATACCTAGTTATTAAAACATTTCTCTACACATCTCATTTTTCCCGTCGTTGTTGACGGGCTTTCACCCAGTATCTAAGAATGGTTCTCCTCCTGTAGAAGGTATGACCGTCTTAAGGATCAGACAACACCCTTTCCTGATTCCCCTTAGCTTCCCAAACGTATTTCTAAAATGAAATAGCATTCTTACTCTGCCACATTTTACCACATTAATTACCCTTCACTTTGGAATTGATGCAAGAGAATGTGGGGACAAGTTGTTCTGATGGGATATGACTATCAAGCCATGATGGAAATACGTAAGATCATCACCCCAGGGAACGTCAGTCGCGAATGTTATCGATTAACTTAACTACACTGCTTTAAAACCCAAAATTATTTGCTTGTACGGAATTAAAAACTATTTCGCTTATCTTTCAGAGAGGAATGTTTGGAAACGTTTAAAAAAATAATGAATAAAAATAAATTTGCATCACTTCTTCAAACAGCAGAAAAATGAAAATAAATATTTTCTGGGATTGCATGAAAATCATATAGCATATTATAAGCATAGGAATATGGCCGATTGTAATGTGCTGAAACTGTTAAACAGATGAGATGCATTATTCATACATTACTCGGATTACAAACTCTATGCACATTTTATTCACACGTGAGGAGCAAAGTTCCATTTTGATGACAGTAACTAAAGCACGAGAATCAAATAATGTTAAATTAACTTAAGAAAGGGGGTGAAAGTTATGAAATTGAAGCACTCTGCAAGACAAACAGTGTACGGGCTAGAAGGGTAACACAAGTCAAGAAGGTAACACAGTTCTGTATAACTTTAGCACAGTCCAACACAGCTCCGTTGCCCAACACAGTTTCACACAGTTCTGTATCACTCCAAAGCCAAGGACTCGCAAATGGAAGTTTAAATATGCAGGCAGTTTGATAGTTAAAATGTTTGAAAGATCACGCAGCCTCCCCGGTGGCGTAGTCATCTAAGCGATGGCCTCTGATCATTCGTCCGAAAGGGTTCCGGGTTCAAATCCCGGTGAGGCATGGATGTTGTGTTTGTCTTACGGCACTGGCTCTCTCCCTTCCCTGGAACCAGTGACCCTAAATTAGGGACTGGCGACTGCTTATAGCCCATTGATTAGCTCACGGTGGTCGTTAAACCTCCAATAAAAAAAAAGAAACAAGATCACGCCTAAAAATATTTGGTGCAGCAGTATAAAAAGATGAAAAATAAAAAGAAGAATTCTTTACTTGGTTAGAAACGACGGAACTCCGCTTCTGCACAAAGTACCACAAGCATCTGTGCAATATTCAGGCACTCGCGATGCATTCGGTATATGTCCGTACCATTATGAAGCTGTAATTTGGTAGTTTCACGGGTGGAGAGGGTAGACATAGCTGGAAACTGCCAATCTGCGGCCGTCATGCTACTGCCTACGTCATTATTGGGGCCACGTGTTGAAACCGCGCCATCAAGCATTTCGTAAGCGAATTGCTGTAATCCGACATGTAGATTCAGAATCGGGTTATCAAACGGGCGTAGAGATCTGCCAAATCGAATATTATGTTGGCCAGATTTATATATTTCTCTGTATTTACAATCTACTTCGTCTTTCATAGTTTGCTTCCAGGGAGATGGGATGTCGATAGAGTTAATTTTGTTGCAATTATTCTCCCATGTCTTTTCAATCATCAAGGCCTCAGAGAATCTTATCCTTTGTTCCGAATTCTGGTCTGCAATAATTTTGGCATTTTCAAATTCTGGAATACATTTACAATCGATACAATATTCAACTACAGCTGTATTTTTCCCGCGTTCTCCAATTGTCCATATGTTGTTTAATCCGGAATCTGAGTTGATTTTTAGTGCTCCTGATATAGTGATTTTCAGATGCTGTTCCATCTTGATGTAGTATTGGGATAATGTAAAGTCCTGTCTTGTCCTGTTGGTTTTTTGGTGCTTTGTTCTTTAAGAGGATGTCACCAGAAGTGGTAACACTTAATCCAATGTCCTTTGCACTCTTGCATTCCCGTCGTAATAGGGAGGAAAGGGCGGAGAAGTAAGGAAAAGTGCCACAACTTGTTGTTTTTTTCTTTCTGTGATCTTGGTTGATGTTTAAGTTCATATAACAATCTCTTAATCATCTTGTTCTTATAACCGTATTTCACAGCTACGTTGGTGATCCCAATTAAATTCCTCGTTTTGAAGCCTATTAGTGCTGCACAAGGCAAATGCTCGTTGTACCAAATACCGAAATGTTGAGATCTTGTGGGCCCACGGGTGGAATGAATTTGCAGGTATAAATACAGGAGTGTAAGTATTCTTTCTGAAGATTCGAGTTTCTAATTGATACTCTTTCTTGGATGCAACCGCATCTAAAAAGGGTAGTTCATTATTTTGATCTACTTCTTTGGTGAAATTAATAGTTGGGTAGTAACTACTGAAGGTTTTTCGGACAGTTTAAATTACTTCTTGGTTAGACTTTCTGAAAATTAAAATGGTGTCGTCCAGATATCTCCCATAAAAGGCTATATTGTTAGCAAACATAGAGACCACATTGTATTCCATCTCCTGTAGCACCACTTCCGAAAACAGTGTATAGACAGAGGGGATCCCATCGGAGCATCGGATTTTTGCCTATATATTCTTCCAAAGAATTCAAAGAAATTATTTTCCTGTGCGTACGATAGAGCCGAGATGATGTCATCAATTTCTTTAGGTAGCAAAGAATTGCAAACAGAAAGTATGTTGTGTATAATTGATAAATCCGTAAAAACACTTCTTGCTGGAGGTTGAAAATTAATGTAAGTACATTGCCGTCTATGCACGATAAAATAGATTAAAAATATTTAATGTAAAAACACCTTAGTCATAAAAGTATTCACATAAAAGACACACTAGAATCTTTCAGATCCGCAACGGATCCATCCTCAGGTGTAAGTCTGATGATTAGAACAGCAGGATATATATACAGTGGGGTGAGATACAAAAATGACGTAGAGTGCAATGAAGGCATGTGCACTACAGAAACAAAAGTTCAAACAGGTGAGTGTATTATTATTCAAAGTTTATAAAAATGTTTTTAGAGGCTGCAATCTGTAGCAAAAATTTCCAGGGATTATGAATGATACTTGGATAATCGTCGTTGCAGCATTGGTGGCGATGAGCGAAAATCTGTAGACTCTCAGTAAGAAGGGTTAGATGCTTAGATTTGGGAGTGGTGAGAATTTTGTTTTTTTACAACAATGTTTAGAAAGGTTCGTTAAGTAGTAAATGTGATATTACTGTATTGGAAGAACAAGTTTTTATATTATATTTGTGTTCTTTAAGGCGAGTACTCAGATTACGAGTTGTTGACCGATGTAGATTAAGTCCTTCATTCCAGGTTCGATAGCTTTGAGAGGTATTTCATAGATTCCATGTTGGTCTAATAGCTGTACGGGATCTCTGGTGTTTTTTTTTTTTTTTTTGATGAAAGGGTAGATATTGCGTGTTTTTATTCCAAAATTAAGATCAAAAGGTTTACAAATATTTTTCAGAGTGTTTATAACAATCGGGATATAAGGTACAGATCCCACATAGCGAATGTCACGTTTATTAATGTTAATTAAGGAGCAAGTGGTACGTTCTTGAATTTTTTGCAGGATCTTATTGACAGTATGTGGTGTATATCCAAAGGCTGAAGTGAGGTCCCTGATTTTATCAATTTATGCATTATATAGCTCAAGGGTTGAAGAATGTGTTTTTGCACGGTTTAACATAAAACGAAGTGAGGAATGTTTTTGAGATATGGGGTGAGAAGATGTTTCAGGGATCATAGAGAATGAAGCAGTAGGTTTTCGATATACTGAGGTGATAATATTGTGGTTATTAGCTTCACGTCTAATCAAAATATCTAGGAAAGGTAATGTTAAATCAGATTCATGTTCAATGGTAAAATTTATAGAGGGGAATTTAGACGACATGGTATCAGTGAAAATATTCAGATCAATGATAGATGAAGGCCAAAATAGTAAGATATCGTCAACGTATCGAATGTATAATAATGGTTTGGTGTAGAAATTTGAAAGAACATCGTTTTCAAGGTGCTGCATTAGTATTTCTGCAAGAATTGGGGAGAGTGGAGATCCCATTAAGGCTCCGTCAGTTTGACGGTAAATGGTCTCATTAAAACGAAAGAATGATCTATTATAGACAAGACGGAGTGCACATAGAATAGCTTGTATTTCAGACTCTGGGTATAGAGATGCCTGCATTTTATCGACTATGAGGTTATGGACGGTTGGGACGGGAATATTTGGGTATAAGGAAATAACATCCATAGATAGCATAATAAATGGGGTGATGATGGGGGAGATGGAACGAATTCGAGTTAAAGCTTGGGGGGAACTAGTAATTGAATAATTGGAGGTGGTGGTAAATTGAGAAAGAAAAGAAGCTAAAGCCTGTTCAAGAGGTCTGGTAGATGAGGCATAGCCTGATACTAAGGGTCGGAGGGGATAGCCATTTTTGTGTAATTTTAGTTTGCTAAAGAGTTCTGGGGCTCTGGGTCCTGGTGGGGGATGTAAGCATTTAACAATGTTGGCGGGGACTGAGTCTAGAGATCTTAGCTCCCGAATTGCGGCAATGGAGGCCGGGGTCGGACCTTTGTTGTAGATGACGTGGGGAATATTGTTGATAGCTGATTTCATTTTGACGATGTAATCAGATCTGTCCAACACTATAATCTGTGAGCTCTTGTCTGCTGCAATAATTGAAATGTTAGGATTTTTTATGAGGACACGTAGTTGTTCCTGTTCATCAATAGCATTTCGTTAAGTGGTTTGATTATGTCCAAGTGTAGAATCAAAGGATTTAAGGGCACTCGCCATTCTACAGCGAGAATTCCCTTGAAAGGGTTCCGGCAGATCTTTAAGAATTGATTCAATTTGCGGAATTAATGAAAAAATATTGAGACGTGAAGCAGGATAGGCAAATTTTGGGCCGTGATTAAGAGCTGCTAGTTGTGTGGAGTTCAAGATCAGATTGCTGAGATTCAAAAAGGTAATGATGATTGAATGATGATTGGGTGGATGAGGTGTTCGAATAGTGCACAGGTTTCCTTACCCTGTAACGTGATTGAGTTTCATCAGCAACTAGATTCCGTAGTTTGTTAATATGAGTTTTTTGCAGTTCGAGTTCCCGAGAGAGACAAGAAGCATAGACTGTTATGAGGGCTCTGTTTAACAAAATAGGATGAATTGAAGTCGTCATGTGTTTGTAAGATTCATAAGTACGTCGATTGAGGAAGTTTATATAACCTCTTTTTTGCCTGATAATGCAGCGGAGTCGTTTAGTCTCAGAAGTCTTTAAAATTATGCTGTCTCTCAGAAATATGGGTTTTTGACGAAGTAATAAGAATTTAGGGATAATGCCAAGATGTCGACAGTTTAGTAAAAAGGTTAAGTGCATACCTTCAGCGGTCAATCGTTGCCTCCATTTCGCAAAAGTCTTCACCACGCTGTTCATAATGACAAATAATGATCAAAATATATCACATATACCAGTGAGCGGCGTTCGTTGAGTCCGTAAAAACACTTCGTGCTGGAGGTTGGAAATTAATGTAAGTACATTGCCGTCTATGCACAATAAAATAGATTAAAAATATTTAATGTAAAAACACCTTAGTCATAAAAGTATTCACATAAAAGGCACACTAGAATCTTTCAGATCCGCAACGGATCCATCCTCAGGTGTACGTCTGATGGTTAGAACAGCAGGATATATACACAGTGGGGTGAGATACAAAAATGACGTAGAGTGTAATGAAGGCATGTGCACTACAGAAACAAAAGTTCAAACAGGTGAGTGTATTATTATTCAAAGTTTATAAAATTGTTTTTAGAGTTGTTTTATTTTATCGTGCATAGACGGCAATGTACTTACATTAATTTTCATAATTGATAAAGCTGTTGTTACGGGGGTGCTTTGAAATAATGACTCCACGTCCATGCTAACGAAACAGGAGAAAACGGGATCAAAAAAACATCACTCAACTCTTTCCACTACAAACTGTACTGTTCGGAATATTATAGCATGAGTTCATTAAAAGTGAAGACAAGAAATTGAATAAGTTCTTCTCTATAAGTGAATAAGGGGAAATTAGTTTTCGATACAGTTACCCGCATTAAGGTGCACAATTTATGGAGCTTGATTTTTCCGAAAGCCCTCGGGATTCCCACACCCTTTTTTGGCCTTGATTTTCTGATGTTGTCCGGAAGACAGCTGTGATTGTGAAACTGGGGCAAGTTTGCGTAATAATCGATCAGTTGAGTCTGTATTAACATGGTCTACAGACAGCTGACCTATTGCGCTTTCCTTTTTACTTTTGTAGTCACAGTGGTCTAATATAACAAGTTGTTTGTTTAGATTTATCGTTTTCAATATTATTGATGTTGATGTTTTTTCGTAATTCCAAAAGTTGTTGCCATTCATATCCGTAGATGGTATCGTTCGAGTTTCTTGCAGTACGATATTCATGCTTTTTACGTTTTATACGTCTGTATAGTTTGGCCTTCCTGATGTCCCTGAGAAATTTACTCACACGACCAGTTTGATTAATTTGTCTCCCTTTGAATTCACAGTTAACCAGTTAACTGCTATCAATAGGGAAATAAAATTTGCCCCACCATACCACCTACCAAACTCTGAAAATTATATCTCATTGTTGGAAAATATCATAGGGAATTTAAACCCAACTCAGAGAAATCCTGTAAGATATCAAATATATATATTTCTAAAACGTAAAAAGCATGAATATCGTACTGCAAGAAACTCGAACGATACCATCTACCGATATGAACGGCAACAACTTGTGGAATTACGAAAAAACATCAACATAAATAATATTGAAAACGATAAATCTAAACAACTTGTTAAACTAGACCACTGTGACTACAAAAGTAAAACGGAAAGCGCAATAGGTCAGCTGTCTGTAGACCATGTTAATACAGACCCAACTGATCGATTATTACGCAAACTTGCTCAGTTTCGCAATCACAGCTGTCTTCCGGACAACATCAGAAAATCAAGGCCACCAAAGGGTGCGGGAATCCCGAGGTCTTTCGGAAAAATCAAGCTCCATAAATTTGGCACCCCAATGAGGGTAACTGTATCGAAAACTAATTTCCCCTTATTCACTTGGAGAAGAACTTATTCAATTTCTTGTCTCCACTCCTAATGAACTCATGCTGTAATATTCCGAACAGTACAGTTTTCATGGAAAGAGTTAAGCAATGTTCCTTTGATCCCTTTTCCTCCTGTTTCGTTAGCATGGACGTGGAATCATAATTTCCAAGCACCCCCGTAACAACAGCTATATCAATTATATGCAACATACTTTCTGTTTGCAATTCCTTGCTAAATAAAAAATTGATGACATCATCTCGGCTCTATCGTACATACAGGAAATTAATTTCTTTGAATTCTTTGGAAGGCTATATAAGCAAAAATCCGGTGCTCCGATGGGATCCCCTCTTTCTACATTGTTTGCGGAAGTGGTGCTACAGGAAATGGAACATAATGTGGTCCTTATGTTTGCTAATGATATAGCCCTTTATGGGAGTGTGAAAACACACGTTAGTCTGCGACGGCATCGAAGCCGTGTCCGCCTCACTCCGAAGTATGTCGCTCTCCCAACTGAGCTACGCGGACAGAATGTCTCGCTGCAGGTTTGTCGTCTTGACACATGTTTTCACCTCTGTAGTACGTCATCATCATGTCCCTCTTAATTGTTCTTCTTTGAAGACAAGTAAGAATTTTTTATGAATTCCAAACAATGTGTGGAATAAAGATCACGCATTTTTCGAAGACCCAACGGCCAGTGGATTCATTTTCCACAATCGAGCGCCCATGTGAAACCACAAGTTTGTCCGTGTCCCCTCACTCCGGAATAAGTTGCTCTCCCAACTGAGCAACGCGAACAGTACGTCTCGCTACAGGTTTTTCGTCGTGACACATGTTTTCACCTCTATAGTACGTCACAGGATATATTTGAACGACACCTTTTTAATTTTCAGAGAGTCTAACCAAGAAGTAACTGAAGCCGTCCGATAAACCTTCAGTAATTACTGCCCAACTCTTAATTTCACCAAAGAAGTCGAACAAAATAATGAACTACCCTTTTTGGATGTTGTTGTATCCAAGAAAGAGCATCAATTAGAATTGAGTCTTCAGAAAGAGTACTTACACTCCTGTATCTATACCTGCAAATTCATTCCACCCGTGGGCCAACAAGATCTCAACATTTCGGTATTTGATACAGCGAGCATTTGCCTTGGGCAGCAGTAATAGGCTTCGAAACGAGGAATTGAATTCGTTCACCAACGCAGTTGTGAAACACGGTTATAAGAACAAGATGATTAAGAGATTGATCTATGAACTTAAACATCAACCAAGATCACAGAAGGAAGAACAACATGTTGTGGCACTTTTTCTTACTTCCCAGCCAATTCCTCCCTATTACGAAGAGGATGCAGCAGAGTGCAGAAGGACATTGGATTAAGTGTTACCACTTATGGTGACATCCTCTTAAAGAACAAAGCACCAAAAAACCCACAGGACAAGACAGGACTTTACATTATCCCAATACTACATCAAGATGGAACAGCATCTGAAAATCACTATATCAGTAGCACTAAAAATGAACTCCGATTCCGGATTAAACAACATATGGACAATTGGAGAACGCGAGAAAAAATACAACTGTAGTTGAATATTGTATCGATAGTAAATGTATTCCAGAATTTGAAAATGCCAAAATTATTGCAGACCAGAATTCGGAACAAAGGACAAGATTCTCTGAGACCTTGATGATTGAAAAGACATGGGAGAATAATTGCAACAAAATTAACCCTATCGACATCCCATCTCCCTGGAAGAAAATTATGAAAGATGAAGTAGATTGAAAATACAGAGAAATATACAAAACTGGCCAACATAATATTCGATTTGGCAGATCTCAACTCCCGTTTGATAACCCGATTCTGAATCTACATGTCGGCTTACAGCAGTTTGCTAACGAAATGCTTGAAGGCGCGAGTTCAACACGTGACCCCAATGCTCACGCAGAGAGTAGCATGACGGTCATAGATTGGCAGTTTTCAACTATATCTACCCTCTCCACCAGTGAAACTACCAAATTAAAGTTTAATAATGGTATGAACATGTACCGAAATGCTTAGCGAGTGCCTGAATATCGCACACACGTTTGTTGTGCTATGTTAAGAAGCGGAGTTCCGTCGTTTTTAACCAAGTAAAGAATTCTTCATTTTATCTTTCATCTATTTTATACTGCTGCATCAAATAATTTTAGGCGTGATCTTTTTAACGTTTTAATTATCAAACTGTCTGCATATTGAAACTAGCATTTGCGAGTCCTTGGCTTTGGAGTGATACAGAACTGTGTGAAACTGTGTTGGGCAACAGAGCTGTGTTGGACTGTGCTAAATTTATACAGAACTATGTTACTTTCATGATTTGTGTTGCTATTCTAGCACGTATACTGTTTGCGTTGCAAAGTGCTTCAATTTCATAACTTTCACCCCCCCCTTTTCTTAAGTTAATTTAACATTATTTGATTCTCGTACTTTAGTTACTATCATCAGAATGGAACTTTGCTCCTCACGTGTGCATAAAATGTGCATAGAGTTTGTAATCCGAGTAATGTATGAATAATGCATCTCATTTGTTTATCATACAGCATAATTAAACAGGTAAAACAAGATTTGTGCGGAAAAGTATTGCAGGTAACGTTTAACATCTGACAGACGAAATTTCGAAAAAATGTTACCTAGAAATTCTTCCAAAAACGATTAATGCTGAAAGATTATTATTTTTATTATTATTATTATTGGAATCCCATATGCATATTTTAATTTATCCTAGTTAATTACCTAAAACTGACCAAGGACGCTTTATGTGGATGCAATAGAAACTCCTATACATAATTTGGTTTCAATTAATGAATAATTGAAGGTTATAAAGAAGACAAATTGAAGCATTACATTTAACTTCAGATAGACCAAATTAAGCATTTTAGAAATTTTAGTTTGCCCTACCAAAACTCATGTACAAAGGCCGTTCCATTAAAACTGAGACTATTTTTTTTAAGTTGACCACAATACGAAGGGAAAAATAACCACGCAGACGACTAACTGAATTAAGGAAGTATCTACGGAAACAGTTATTAGCAGTGGCAGACGATTCTGGTTTTGTTATTGCGCAGTTCTTTAAGGTACGTCTGTATTTTCGCCATACAGCTATGGAGGTGAGTGAATCAGAGTTAAGAAGTGAAATGCGTTGTGCGGTAAAATTTTGCTATCGTTTGGGTAAAACGGCTCCAGAAACACTTGATTTAATGAAAAAAGCTTACAAAGATAAATGTTTGTGTGTGTCAACGACTTTTAGATGGCACCATGATTTTAAAAAAAGGTCTTTTGTCGGCAGAACCCGCTCCTAAGCCTGGCTGACTTGAAAGTGTTGTTACGGAACGTATTGTTAACATTGTTTGGGCAATCCTGCAAGAAGATCGATGAATGACGTGTGAAGACATAGAGACGTCAACTAATATTTCAAAAACGTCGGCATTCCGCATTCTACGCGACAAATTACTGATGCATCGTGTGTGTTCCAGATGGGTACCTCATCACCTGACGAGAGAACAATTGTTAGCCAGAGTTCAGGTGTATCATGAGTGGAAACAAATGATTGCAAAGGATCCAAACTTTCTAACCACAGTAATAACTGCCGATTAAACATGAGCCCGCTATTTCGACTCCCTCACGAAGCGCGCAGCGAGTGTCTGGAAACACACCGGCTCGCCTCCTCCGAAAAAAGTCCGCCAAACGAAATCAGCTGGGAAGTTGATGACGATAATTTTCTTTTATTATAAGGGTGTAGTCTACCAGCATGCGGTTCTTCCACAAATAACTGTCAATGTTGAGTATTACCTTTCAGTCTTGAAGCGTCTGCGACGAGACATATCGATCAAGCGACCGCACCTGGTGGGCAAGTGAACCCTACACCATGATAATACTCGCCCACATGTGGCTGCTTGTGTTCAATACTTTCTTACGAAATGCAGTAATGAAATCATGCCACAGTCTTCCTACAGTCCTGACCTCCCCCTGGGATTTCTGGTTGTTTCCAACAACAAAGAAGATGTTCCGTGGGGCAACATTCAACAAAGATGCTGACGTTATTCAAGCGGTACAGGGGTCGCTGAAGCAGCTTCCACAAAATGCCTTCGCCACATGCTTTGAAAAGTGGACTGAACGATGGGGCCGTTGCATATCATCCGAGGGAAAATACTTTGAGGAAGAACTATATATATTTTGCTGTATTTATATGTCTTCATTTTGTGTGATTTTACTCTCAGTTTTTATGAAACGGCCGTTGAACATTGTGTTACAGTGTTTTCTTTTAAAGCACTATAATTGCTCAAAAATGAAACTGAACTTTAAAATCAGTGCAAACAATTAAATTCTGCTGATTGGAAAGGCAGAAACTGAAAACCATGAAAGATTACAACCGAATTCTCGGGGTTAATGGCTATGTCTTTGTAATCTTTTCCGGCACGAAAATAATTTTTCGAAGTACAGTTTTAGAAAAACAAAAATTCAGAAAAAAAGGATGTATTTGCATCTACTAGCAGAAAAACTGCGAAGCATATAAAACACGCAATTCTCTGCTTAATGGAACCAGTTACGAAAAGGAAATATCAACCGAATTTTACAATAGGTAAATCATCCAAAACAAAATCAGCTACTTACGCTCACTAGAGGCGTAAAAGTGATAATAAATTTACGTACTTTCCTGGTGGATAAATTGCAGTGTACTATGCACGTGAGATATGAGCAAAATGTTTTCAGTTATGAGCGTAATCTGACATTTTTTTTGTCAGTTGAAACTCTAAGAGCGCAGATGCTGTGCAAATTTATCGAAAACAGATTGGGAAACTGTACGCTGCGAAAAATTACAATTTGCTTGTAAAGGATTCTAGATCATGAACACTGTAGGACGCATAAAGAATGCTTCAACTATGATTTTTAGAAGCAGGAATATCTAGGAAATTGAATTATAATCGGTATTTACGAATTACAGAGGGTGAGTCGAAAGTTTTGCAATATTTGGAACACATTATGTCTTCATACGTACCTTTACGACGAAAGCTGACTAGCATTCAAAGTATAAGCCATCGTGTTGCACCTTTTTTAGACATCTGTCTGCCAGTTCCTCGATTCCGCGGCTGTACCAGTTCTTGTCCTTCGAGGCGAAGACCTCCTTCACCCCAGCTGCCACCTCCTCCTGGTTGTTGAAGTGTCACTCGCAAAGGAAGTGGGTCATGAACCGGAACAAGTAATAATCAAACGTGGCAAGGTCCGGACTATATGCTAGGTGTGGCATCAGTTCGATGCACTCAAGTTTCTGGAGTTTTGCCCGGGTCGTTCGCGCGGTATGAGGCCGAGCTTTGTCCTGCTGTAGGAGAACGTACTTTCTGTTCACCAGTGCCGGGAACTTCTCCTCCGAAACGACATATATCCGCTCCATCTGTTCAGAGTAGAGGTCGGCGTTGATGGTCCGACCATCTGGAACAAATGCGTAATGGATTATCCCCTCGAAACTCCACCAGACGCAGAGCATCGCCTTGTGCTCCAAGCGCCCACGTTTGGCAACAGATTCTGGAAGCTGGCCCGGGCTCAACCACTGCCGTTGTGTGTTAGGATTACGGAAATAAACCCACTTTTCCTCGCATGTAGTAAATATCTTGATGAAATGTACATCGTGCTGGTTTTCTATGGGGTTTCACGCACACTTCCACTCGGCGGTTTGCTTTAGCTGGCGTCAGTTCGTGAGGGACAATGCAGACCTTGCCGAGGTCTTGAAGGTGACGAACCACGGTGATCTGTAACATGCTTTGCTCGCTTGATAATCTCCGAGTGCTGGTTGTTGGATTTGCTTCTACGGCCTGGCGCACGGGGTCCGAATCCACGGTTTGCGGCCTACCTGACCTTGGCTGAAAGTCGAGGTTTCTGTCGCCTGAGCGAAATTTCTTGAACCATCTGGTTGCGGTGCTGTGGTCCACAGAACCTTCCTATTTCGCATGACAAATGTTTCGTGTTGCTTGAGCAGTGTTATGGCCGTGTTCACACTCGTAATTCAAATGTTTCCTAACAACCAATCATATTTTACGCTCATGCAACTCAACACGGGATAAAGGAGCCGCGGAAGTACCGGGTATAACTCAGGATCGTGACTGATGCCGTTGCCTGGGTACGTTAATTTCCACACAACTTTCACCTTAGCAAAGGAACCTTGTTAGTACCCTACTATTGCGACGATAACACGCAAGGATAACCCATACAATTTCGCAGCTAAATTCCTCCTGTTTCGTTGTTTGTGTGTGTGCGGCACCGACGTCGCTACTTTGTTCATTTGGCCTAAATCTTCCGTCAGCACGGTATAAAGCGTGGTGTGAGGGATACCCAGTTGTGTGGAAAGATCATTAATACCCCTACATTACTGCTGTAAGGCCTCTGAGATGCTCCGTTTCGCTTCTTGGCTGGAAATGGAAGTCGGTCAACCGCATGTTGGAGCATCTTTGTGTGATGTCCTGCTCTTATTGTAGCTTTTCATCCAATTGTGCACCGCCGTTGTGTAACGTATACTCTATATTCACTTTCCTTTTGATTTTACTATCTCTGGTTATTTTATTTTACTATGTAAATTATCTTCTTACTGAACGAGATGTTATTTCACCCGCTGAATGAGATCTGGCAATGAGTGTAAGTCATGACGTGGTGGTAGCCAGTATAAATAGGCGCGTTCAACGATACCTAGAGAGAGCGTTGGTTTATGTGAAGAAGAGCGTTTGTTGTTGTATAGCCAGAGCGTTTGTTGTTGGATAGGGAGAGCTTCGTTCTATGTGATTAGGTTGATTCTTCATTATTGTGATACGAGTAGTGTGTGTGCGTTGGATGATTCAAGAGTTATCTAATAAAAGAGCTTTTTCGTAAGTACGTCTTTCTCAGTTCATAGTTTTTGTCAGATCTCTGTCTGGCTGTTAGGTTTATGTCATTAGTTGATTATTATTAACAACCAGCGTTAAGACTTTATTCATCTTAATTACTACCACAACATTACTAGCAGTTAAAAAGCTTGTTCATTATTGTTACTACACTACTAGCAGGAAAGTTTATTCATGATTTAATTAACAAACAACAACCATTAGAAGAAGCATTAGCTTAGTACAAGCATATAATTCAGTAGCAGAAGCATTATAAAACATTACTAGCTTAGTTAAAAGCTTTATTCATTATAGTTGGATGAAGGGAATTTTGACTTAGTGCTTTCAGCAACAGAATTTGTACCGCGCCCTCTGTGTACTGCAGTAAGACACAAAACTTAAAGCTGGAACGATAAAAAAAAAAAAAAAAAAAAACACGCTGTTGTTTCCACTTCAGATTTCCGAAATGTAGGTAAGCCAATGAAAGTGTTCGCATACTTCCCGAATGGCCTAACATTTGGCCCAAAATACACTTACAACTAACGATGTGTAACATGCAATTCGTGAGTCAATAAAAATTAGAAAATTAGTTTTCTATAACACAGAAGAAATTTTATCCCACATATCAAAGAGAAAAAAGGATTAACTTACCATCGAAACAGGTTTCTTCTGTTTCACAAACAACTGAACTGAAGAAACAGCCTGAAAAGGTAAAAAAAGATAAAAATCAAAATGAAGTTCACGCTTTTTTTGTTTTGTTTCTTCATTAAGCAATGGCATCAAAAATAAACTAAGGACATTTTATTCCACACTTAGGTTTCTCGAGAGACAAACGTAAGGAAAACTAAAAAAAAAAAAAAATCAGTTAAATTTCTTATTGAAATCATAACATTTTTCGCATTTTAAATTGGTTGCACAGAAGCTTACTATGTATGGGTCCCAGTATTTGGAAATATGTTGATGTAGCTTCATTGACCTGACAAAGTCAACTCAAACCGTATGCTGTTGCTTCCGATAGAGTAATTTATAAACAGTGGACATTCCTTGTTCTACAATAAACCTTAATCAGATGTCAATTTCCCTCAAT
Organism: Macrothele yani; assembly: GCA_039090855.1. Classification (NCBI taxonomy): domain Eukaryota; kingdom Metazoa; phylum Arthropoda; class Arachnida; order Araneae; family Macrothelidae; genus Macrothele; species Macrothele yani. The sequence continues at coordinate 53,789,332 of CM077017.1, forward strand.
AATGAAAAATTGAGCCCGATAAAATTCATAGCGTAGAAAAATTTAGTAACAAGCATAGTTTGTGTTGGAAGGCACTCTCACAGCAGTTTTTGTAATATAACATGGAAAGTCTTTTAACTTAAAAAAGTTAAACTTGGAAGTACTTTTCTAAATGGTCTCAAAGGCATTACTCCTCCTTTGTAAAATTCAAATGGGCACAAAATCTCAAAAGAATGGAATGAGTTACTTCTACAGAATAAATATCTAACCATTTTGTGTGCATAAACTCACAAAACCGAAGCGCATTCCTCTAAATCCCTCAAATTAATTATCCTCTAAATCCCTCAAATTAATTATCCTCAAAGCCTGAAATAGAAGTTATCGCGCTTTCCGCGTTTATAAGTGTGTCTCGGAAAAATTCTCATCGGCCGCCACCGGAAATCGAACCCAGGGTCTTTCAGTTATGCGCCGGATATGCTTCCACTGTACCACAGCGGCCTCGAAATTCTCCAAACTCACATACGAAAAACTGCCAAACCACCTGGCACGTAGCTTTCTTTGGAGCCCCGCACAATTCTGGGGATTCACCAAAGATGAACAGTAGCAACTGAACAAATAACTAGAAGGCAAATAAATAATAAATACACAGTTGACGTGGATTAGGAACATCAAATAGAATTCATCACTCTTGTGTATTATTAAACTGTGTATTTATTATCCTCAAAGCTATAGGAAGGGTTACGAAGAACACATAAAATGTTTAGAGACAGTGCTGGCACTCAAACAGCTACGACTGAAATTCTGTGTGCTTTGCTAATTCGAAGTTTTTCTAATTCTCGCTACATGGAAACTCTGGAATTTTCATACAAGTTCTGTATTTTCAATTAAAATCATCATATCTCCTGACTTTTTCAATATGCCGCTTGCGTCTTAACACATTGTTCCAATACTAATATTCAAAGGCCGCATTGTTATTTATTAGTTTTTCATTCTTTGCTTCCTTTCTTGGCTAATAATCTTGAGAACTAAAGTAGTGCAATTGCCAACAGAATCCAGGAAAAGGACTTTACCTCTAGTTTTGTTATCTGCCCTATCTTCTCCTCGAGTTAATCTTCCTTTCGTTTGTCATGTGCGTTCTGGAAAGGGCTTTTGGCATAAATTCCTGAATAAAATGCATTGTATGAAGTTAATACTCATTCATATTTTCCCAAAATAGATTTGAAAGCACAGTCTTCATTTCGGTATTGGTAGTTATATTTGTTGCAATTTACATTATCTTGTTTCTTTAAGCGAAATATAAGCTCTTTTTTTATTTTGAACTAAAAGCATGTATTTTATAATATTCTAAAACTGAAAGCATGCCTTTCAAATTGGGAATTCGAAGGATGAATTTTTGTTTCTTACTGAACCGTCTTTTTTTCTTAGAAATGGAAGTATTCCCTTTGTTTTTTTTTTACGTAACTGGGAATGTGTCTTTATTTTCTGGGCTCAAAACTGAACGTAGCAGAGGGTAATGTTGTTTTAGGTGAACGTTGCTTTTAGTTGAAGTTAATTAATGTCTTTAACTAAACTTGCTGATGAATAAATAAAACTAATGTTTTTTAATGAATTAGTTGAACATACAGTACATCTCACACTGTAAAAAGAAACAAGGTGAATAAAACGGCCAGAGTGAAAGAATCGGCAAAAACTTAAGCAACGTCAACTGTTAATTTTCCACATGCTGGAAGTTGTGTTCACCAATACACTTTAAGCGTTAAGTTGTACCACTGACACTTAATAAACAACCTGTTGCATCAGCATATAAATCTCAGTCAGTCGGTAACGACACTTATTCGTCGGAAAATCTCAACCGCTTTCACTATTCAAATTATATGGCCAACATATCCACTATATTCAATCTATTCATATTCGACGTAGCCTATATATCTGTTTCTGACTCGTTGTTAGAATCACCAAAATATACAGGCTATTTTTTCGGGAAAGTAATGCGCTGTTCAGTGACAAATCTTTAATGAAGAAGACGTGAAATATGTATAAGAAAGCAGAAACTCGAAATGAAGATTAAATTAGAAGTTTATGTCACAAGAGGCTGTATCATGAAACAAAAACTATGACTATGATCTAACAGATTTAGAACAGTAGGTTTTAGCCTAAGAGACACAACCAAACAAAATAATAATAAAGGGAAAAGGTAAAGACTTGCAAGCTATTTCGGGAGGATTGTCGAGATACTCTTTAAAAGCCAGGATTAATCCACGGGCTGGGACGATAGCTCCTAAATTTAATCGAGGTCACACAGCAGAAAACCGTTAAGCAACGGTAATTTAGGCAGAAGCCGCTTAAGAAAAGAGTCCCAAAATTGATTACATACGGGACACAAATTTGAGGAGTGAAAGTACTTTGCCACAGAAAAAATGAAGACGATGCCAGCTACAGAACTATCCTATTTCAACAGCATAAACGACAGTTCCATAGGAAAAATCTGCAGGTCAAACGCCGAATGCAAACGATCTAGGAACTGGTATAAAGGGTAAAATGCAAGAAGCTACCTGTATACACGAATTATAATAAACTCAAAAATTCTGAGGAGGAATTTGAAAAAAACATTTTTGCTTAGTATGTGTAATTAAAGATTTCCGTACAGTAGCACATTTATTGAAAAAAAGTTCAGATTTCTTTAAAAATAAAAGAAAGAAAGCATGCGTTGGCGGAAGTAACCTCAATTGGCGTATCAAACGGTAATACATTGCACGACATAGAACATGTACCACATGAAGCAATAAACGTAATGAGACGAAACTTATCACACATGTAGGTAAGCAGAAGGGAAAGAAGTGATTCTATTTCTGAGGGATTACATGATTGCAATGGACGATGAGACGGTATAATGTGACCTGAGTCAGCAGGTCCTCTGACCGCTATGATGGGTTGTACATTCTCGACAATATGGCATGGTATCAAGTGAAAAACTCTCCAGATGGTACCCTAAAGTATCGCTAATCATGTATCCTTGATTTGTGTCCACAATTTATCGACATTACGAAGAGTTTGTTTAATGGCATTATGTAGTGTACCAATGACGTCCCACACATTATCTATAGGGGGAAAGTCTGCGGATTGAACTAGCCGGAGTTGCATCTGAACACCTTGTAGGCACTCTATGCTGACGTTATCGTGTTAAAACTGCGCGCCCGGGACACCGCGAAAGTACGGACACAAAACGGGCTGTAACACCTCATCCAAGTATTCGTACTGTCATTGTATAATACTCACTATGCGCACGAGTGGTGAACGGCTGTTGAAACTGATACCGTCCCAAACCATGACACTACACTCGGAACAAAACTAACGTGACTACACTGCTAATGCCGTGAAACCGATTTACCGACAAGATAACCCTTGTGTTTCAGTATTTCTCCCCGCACTAATGAGGTGCCATGTATCGTGGACCCTTCCCCCTAAGGGTGACTTAAAGCAAGACAAAAGAAAACTTCCCGCGTTCCATCACGATGTCCCCCATGAAACCCCACACAGCTTCTTAACCTCGCCGACAACCAGACAAACGATTTCTGAATGAGTATTTTAAAACAGTAACCACGAAGAAAGGAACAAATTTAGTGACCGCTAAGCAATTATCTTCCCCTTACCCTCAGGATAACACAATTCTCCTCTCCCGCTCGCAGAAAATATCCCCCAGACATACTGTGTAGCCTATCTGAAGCAAAACAGAAGTGACAATGGCGTCACCAAAATGCGAATATTTGTATTTTTTACAAACGCGACCGAAACTGGGATCTTCATTTTTTTCATGTACCTACGTACGGCATTTCGAACATCTATATATCCATGTGCTTTTTAAGGTCTCAGTTCAAGCTTGAACAGGAGTTTTTAAACTGGAACAGTATTATGCAGTGGAAGTACACATCCCGTAGCTTTAACTGCATAGTCAGGTTATGCTGCGGAGCCGCAGACAAGTCACAGATGGCAGCAAGAGCAGCCCGGTGACCACATTATCTCCAGACCCTCAATCGGTGACCGTCCGCCATGAGACAGAAGAAAGACTCGTCGCTAAATACGACATGGTTCCATTCGTTATGGATGGCAGCAAGATCAGCCCGGTGACCACGTCGTCTCCACACTCTCAGTCGGTGATAGTTGGGGCTAAGACAGAAGTGAGACTAATCGCTGAATACGACATGGTTCCTTTCGTCACGGATGGCAGCAAGATCAGCCCGGTGACCACGTCGTCTCCAGACACTCAGTCGGTGACAGTCAGGGCTAAGACAGAAACGCGACTCGTCGCTGAATACTACATGGTTCCATTCGTCACGGATGGGAGCAAGATCAGCCTGGTGACCACATTGTCTCCACACTCTCAGTCGCTGATAGTTGGGGCTAAGACAGAAGTGAGAATCGTCGCTGAAATCGGCATGGTTTTATTCGTCATGGGTGGCAGCAAGTTCAGCACGGTGACCACGTCGTTTCCAGACTCTCAATCGGTAATAGGTGTGGCTAAGACAGAAGCGAGACTCGTCGCTGAATACCACGTAGTTCCATTTGTCACGGATGGCAGCAATATCAGCCCGGTGAATACGTCGTCTCCAGACAGTGACGATGCGCTGAGATGAAAGGCAGTACTCTCAATGGTTGGCGAGAGCTCAAACCTGCCTCATTGCATTCTGTATTAGAAACGGACGTTCATAGGTGCCTGTACAGCTCGTCAATTACCCTCCGTTCTAGATTGTGGGGTTGCCGTTTTAGGCGGCGACTGAGGCGTTTGGACGTTCACCTGAGAGCACCAATCCCACTACGGCGACGCACGTTACCTTTCTCGAAACACTGTCGCCACATTCGGCCGATGGTTGTTGCCTCTCGATGCATTTCGCCAGGGTACAGCGCAAGGACCATCCAGCCGTACGATGAAGCCTCTGATGAAGGTCTGTGTGATGCTACAATTCCCGATGACGTCGCCCAGACACTCTCACTTTTCACACGGGGTTTCGCAGCTGAGGTCGTTCTAATGAAATGGCCCACAAGCCCAGATGAAGACAACCAAACTTAACCACACCGAGAGGTTTTGCTCTTTTATCTCGTTCACCTGTTACGTGATTAATTCGCAACTGAAATCATTTCCATACCCCAACTGTCGACACATGTCCTCCAATTTGCATGGCGCTCGGAGAAATATTTCCTACTGTGGCTTTTTCTATGCCCAGCAATACAATTGGAATTTATTAGAGCTTAATACGTCAATTAAGGTTTATCGTAAGAGTCGTATTTTTAGCACGTCTTTTGTAAAAAGAGATCGTGCTTATGTTATCGGTTTGTCCGTCCGTTCGTCCGTCTGTACCCACGATATCTTTGCAACTATTAGTCTCATTTGAAAAATTCTTTTTGCATTGGGAAGCTTGAAATATGCGAATGATGATCCTTTATTTCGGTTTTTTTACGATGTACAATTTCGCCGCTAGAGGGCGTAAATGCAGATCATGTCGAATTCAAAACTACGTTTTATTCCACATATTTGCTTCTAAACAACCGATTGAAAAAAATATTTTATCTTACGATTCCATTTATGTCGAAGGGTATTTTAGATATGGTTACTCTTTCAAATTACGCATAGGTTTTCCGCTAGGGGGCGTAAAAGTAAATTACATTTTCCCCGATAACTCTTCTTCTAAACCTACGATTTGAAAAATGTTTTCTTCAGCGGATACATCTCCTGATGGAAAATGTTTTGCATATAATTTCAAATTTTTGGTAAAAAATACTTTGGCCACCAGGGAGCGTAAGTGTTCCTTTTTGCTTCTGATGTATTTGCCATAAAATCTAAACTTCTAAAATATCGATTGAAAAAATTATTTCGTGGACTGATGCCACTCTCATCGATAAACTTTTTGGAATATTTTCTTCCTAAAATATGTCAGTTTCTCCGATACGGGGCGTAGATGAACATCTTATTTTTGTCAATAACTCTACTTCTAGGAGTCCGATTTGAAAAATTCCTTTATTGTTGAATAGTGTTTTCCGTGTGACATGTTTTTCATAGAATTTCAAAATTTGCAAGTAATTCATAGACTTTCCGCTTGGGGGCGTAAATGTAAATTGTGTTTCCCCTATATCTCTGCTTCTAAATCTCCGATTTGAAAAATTCTTTCTGCACCGGATACAGCTCCTTATGGAAATCCTTTGCACATAATTTCTAATTTTTGTAAAAAATGGTTTGTCCACCAGGTGGCGTAAGTCTTAATTTCCGCTTCTGATGTATTTGCAGCAAAATATGAGCTTCTAAAATCTCGATAGAAAAACAAAATCGTTTGTTGACCGATACTACTCATGTCGGCAAACCTTTTAGGAATTTTTTTTCTTGATATAATGCATGATTTCTACGCCAGGGGCGTAGATGTATTTCTTATTTTTGTCAATATCTCGAATCTAAGAGTCCGATTTGAAAAATTCCTTCTTTGTTGGATAGTGTTTCCGATGCGAAATGTTTGTTTCCTATAAATTCAAAATTTACAAGTAAATCATAGACTTCCCGCTAGGGGTCACAAAGATAAATTCGTTTTCAGCGTTATTTCTGCTCCTAAAACTCCGGTTTGGAAAATTCTTCCTGTATCGCATACAAGACCTGATGGAGAATATTTTTCACATAATTTTTAATGTTTGGTAAAGAATGGTTTGGCCACCAGGGGTCATAAGTGTTAATTTCTGCTTCTGATGTATTTGTAGCAAAATCTGGGCTCCTGAAAACTCGACTAAATTTTTTTTCTTGGACCGATACCGCTTATATGGATAAACCTTTTGAGAATACTTTCTTCCTAAAATAATGCATGGTTTTCCCACCAGGGGACGTAAAGTCACATCTTATTTTTGTCGATATCTCTGTTTCTAAGAGTTCGTAAGCTCACGATTCCGTTTACAGCAATATCTGAGGGATTAAAAACCCGATTGAAAATCTTCTTTCTTTCGTCAGATGTATTGTTGTCCATACCGGTTCCATTGACATTGAGTAGCTTTGATAAATTTCATTTGCGTCAAAACGGATTCAAAAGACGTGCTTATTACCCCCGAAAATTCGGTGTCATCTTTCTTGTTTTGTTTTCTATCGAATTTGAACGTTTAGTATTAAAATTTGTCTGTGCAATAAAACATATCTTCTTCCAGAAAAAATAAGCTAAGGTGAGAACTTACTGTAGCTCAACATTTTTTTTTTCATGCAGATGACATAATTAGGTGTTCCTCAGAGAATTCTAAAATTGAATCACCGTACAGAGGAAGTCGAATTCGCATCTCCTGACTGTCGTCTGAGTATTCTACGGTTTCACTACCCATGACAGTAATGAAGTATCAGGGAACTTTCACTACCCAGATGCTTAATCAGCCTTTTAGCTACTTGCATTTTCCAAGCAGCTAAATGGCTGATGAAGCATCAGGCTGTATCAGACGAAACATCCCCTATCGCGTTCACCTACCTATGACAAACCCAGCGTCTTAATTTTCAAACTTCCTGAGTTTTCCTTATACATGAAGAATGAATTCTGGCATTTCAGTGCCAATAATAACGAGCTTATTTACCAACCATGATTTTAACAGTTTTATAAGTACTTTATAAATTTCCAGGAAAGTACTGGGGCACATTTTGCTACTAAGAAATTACATATGGCATCTAAATATTCTTCACATGAGGTCATGTAACCATAAATACATTTCATGGTGGGTTTAAGCATGATACAAATGCACTGCTGGCCACCCAAAATGCAACACCAAGAAGGAAGCATCCGATTAGCCTCAAATTCGCAGCATGCGTCGCCCGCGAGAGGACATGCAAAGATTAGCATTGCAGGGCATCTGCAAATCATATGCGCCCGGCACGCCACCGAGAAGCACTATTGTAACGTACCACCAGGAGATGTGACGTACCTGCCAGAAGGACGCACACGACATAAAGGCAAATAGGAATCAGAATAAAATGTCCGCCTAGCTCAATTGGTAGAGCAACTTATTCCGGAATGAGTGGACCCGGGTTCGAACCCCGGCGCGGATAAAAATGACGGAGAAATTCACTTCGTTATACTATAAAAAGGGTGCACAGAAGGCTGGGTGTAAGTAGTGGAAGTGTGTTGTGCTGCCGGACCTGTGCGTGGGAAGCTTCCTGATGCCTCGTCGCAGAATACGGCAGTCATTCCAGCACGTTTCGGAGTTCGACAGAGGACGAATAGTGGCTTATCGCGACAGCGGTTTATCGCACCGAGACATCGGCGCCCGTGTGGGACGACATCCAGCCACAGTGAGGCGAGTATGGATTCGGTGGTTGCAGGAGGGTCAGACGGACCGACGTGAGAGATTGCAGCAGCCGCGGCACACCACCGAACGAGAAGAGCGGCATGTTGTGCGGCGGGCATTGACGGTTCACTCCGCCACATCACGAACGTTAGCGCAGGAATTAGGGTGTGTTGCGCAACAACCTGTGTCAGCACGTACCCACCAGCGAGTTCGGCCGGAGTGGGCCGTTGAACGCCGCACCTGGACTACGGAATGGCACGACATTGCCTTCTCCGACAAATCCCGCTTCTGCCTGCAACGCCACGATGGTCAGATCCGCGTGTAGCGGCACCGCGGCGAGAGACTGTATGACGCCTGCATTTTGCATCGCTATACCGGTCCGTCGCCTGGCGTTATGGTTTGGGGGGCAATTGGATATGACACCCGCACCCCTCTGGTACGCATCGCCGGTACACTCAACAGCCACCTCTACATCTCCGACGTTTTGGAGCCTGTAGCCCTCCCTTACCTGCAGGACCTGCCAGCGGGCACATTTCAACAGGACAATACGCGCCCGCACGTGGCACGCATCTTGCAACAATTCTTCACGGCCCACCAGGTGTCACTGCTGCCGTGGCCCGCCTGTTCTCCCGATATGTCACCCATACAACACGTCTGGTCGCTGATCGGCAACCGAATGGCCCGGCAAGCACCACCCGCGGCTACGCCTGATGAACTGCGGCAACGTGTGGAAGCAGCCTGAACCGACATACCCCAAGCCCACATCCAAAGCCTCTTTCGTTCGATGCCGTGGCGTGTAGCGGCCGTTATTGCCAGCCATGGGGGCCACACGAACTATTGATGTCTGCGTGTTCCGCAAGCCTCACGGGCCTGTAGGCTCAATCGTTTCATCTTTGTGTCTGATGTTATGTGTCCAGTAAATCTGGCTTTGCTATCTAGTGTCATTTTTAATGTTGCATTTTGGGTGGCCAGCAGTGTAGTTAACTTGCACATTATACACCGATGATCCATTACATTATGATCACCTACCTAATAAGCCGTAGGAGAGACCCCTTTTAGCCAGCAAAACAGCGACCACTCGGCGAGGCATCGATTCGATCAGGTGGCGATAGGTATCCTGGGGTATCTGGTACCATAATGACAACAGCAGGTCCTCCAGTTCCCGTATATTTCGGGGTGGTGGTGATTTAGCGCGAACCTGCTTTTCCAAGTCGAACCACAAATGTTCGATTGGGTTTATGTCAGGTGAATTTGTTGGGCAGAGCATTAACAGAAAGTCGCCAGCATGTTTCTTGAACTAATTCTTAAGGATTCTGGTAGTGTGGCATGCCGCATTATCCTGTTGGTAATGGCCATCAGCAGCAAGGAACACAGTTGCCATAAATGGGTGAAACTTTGTCCGCAACGATGTTCAGATACCTGACAGCTGTCGGGGATGATGCTATTGGGTTAATGGGGCCTAAAGTATACCAAGAAAACATCGCCCACTACATAACACCGCCGCCGCCTTCCGGCTAACAGTGCATTTAGGTGCTATAGCCTCCGTTGGTAATCGGCGTATCCGCGCTCGGTAGTCTACGTGGTTCACCAGGAATGTTGATTCGTCAGAGCAGGTCACTTTCTTTTAATCATCCACGGTCTAATCTCGATAATCTTGGGCCCATTTCATGCGTTGTTGGCGGTGACATGCAGTGCATATGGGGACCCAGCTGGGTCTTTGGCTACGCTGGCTGTTGCGCAGAAGGCTGCGATGAACTGTGTGCTGTGACACAATGCCCTGATCACGACATTTGTAGATGCGGGTTTTTTGTCGCACTGTAGCCCTGCGGTGGCTGTGAACAATGCACGACACTCTCCGCTCCCCTCTGGCATCAATGAGTAGCGGACAACACACGGCAGGACGACGGTTCGTCGTTTGACCATCTGTGCACCACGTTTAATACGTAATCACTACAGCCGCACGTGAACAACCCACAAGAAGTGACGTTTCCGAGATCCTAGTTCCCAGGCGCCGTGCCATCACAATTTGTCCTTTATCAAACTCCGATAAATCGACAGCTTTCCCATTCTGACCCCGAACACTCTACTCACCGCCGGTCCTCGGGTTATATACACTGAAGAGCAATTGAATTAGAATTACCTGTCTAGTAACGTGTAGCACCACCTTTCGCCCTGATGACGGCGGCGATTCGTCTCGCCATGGACTCGACAAGACACCGGAAGCATTGGGAAGCCATACCGATCCACGAGCCCTGAACAACCTCCCACAGTTCACGAAGATTTGATTTAGGGGTCAGAGCCTCAAACATCTCTCTCGATGGCATCCCAGATGTGCTCGAAAATATTGAGGTCAGGTGACCTAGCTGGCCAAGGAAGCGAGGACATATCAGTGCAGTGTTCATCCAACCATTCGGATACAGTTCGGGAGCGATGGCACGGTGCATTGTCTTGTTGCAGGATGAGGTCTCCAGTGGGATGTTGAAGACGCACAAACGGGTCGTCCAAGATATCCCGGTAACGATGACCAGTGAGGGACGATGTCACACGTACCAGGAGTCCCATTTCAGTCCACGTAAACAGTCCCCAGACGAGAATGCCACCCCACCAGCTTGAAGAGTACCCTGCTGGCAAGAAGATCCATCGCTTCATGTGGTGTGCGCCATACTCGTATCCTGCCATCCGCATGTACCAACGTGAATCTCGACTTATCAGTCCAGGCAACATTTTTCCACATGTCTAAGGTCCAGTGGCGATGTTCCCGCGCCCATGCTAATCTTTGCACCCTGTGATGTGCGGTCAGCAGCGGTACCCTCGTGGGACGATGGCTTTTGTACCCCATAGCGAGGAGATAGTTCTGTATGGTGTGGCTGCTTACACATTTTTGTGCACCAGCGTTAAATTGCCGAGTGATTTCTTTCACTGTGGCCCGTTTATCCGCTGTTACAATCTGAGCTAGCCGACGAGGACGCCGCTCATCCACACGTTGTCGCCCACGGCAGTTGGCCCTTGCAGGGATGGTTTTTCTGGATTCGATGTACTCACGGTACACCCGTGACACAGTGGCTCGTGAAAATCCCAGTGCCTGCACGACTTCCGAGAAGGAGCGACCCATTCGTCGGGCCCCGACAATTTGCCCACGATCAAATGCGCTTAGACCCTTCGTCTTACCCATACTGCGTCCGACTCTTACTGATTCCCGTTGCATCACTCCTTAGACTTTCGGATCGCTGCATACGTCATGTCGTTTCCGTGTACAGGGCCGCCCACAGCGCCACATTTGCATAACGCCAGCTGCCTCTAACTCAATTGCTCTTCAGTGTATAAACTGCTCTGTGAACGTCACCTGTGCAACCGTTCAATCTCCAGGCGTTCTCATTTCTCTATGCTGGGGGTGGTAATAATGAAATGGCTCTTCGGTGTATACTAAGAGTATGGTCCATGATGTTAAAGCACATGAACCGTGATACCTGCGTCCAGATATTATCTCTGTTAATATGTCTTGCCAAACTGATGAATTGATTTTAGTTTCTATGAACTACTACTTATAAATACATCATTACACGCTGTTGTCACTTGAACTGCCCTTTACACATTTAGTCCAATTTTATTACGGCACTATTTATGTGAAGTGTATATTCTAAAATATTTAACAACTGTAAAGTACATGAAGCTATTTTTCAGCAAGTACATAGCAGCGTCTGATGCAAAGTAACACATCGAAGAATATTTTAAATATAACTACAAAAAAAATTCAGTAAAGCCAATATCACCTTGCTTCTCCTGATTGAATTCCAGACTGCCTGCCCGTGAAAGAAAATTAATTATTAAATGACTTGTCTCACGGTGGCAGATGCGAATTAAAATGCGAAAGCTATGAACTTCATTAATTTCAGTCAAAAGGAAGAAAAAATATCCTACTTGAAACGTTGAAATTAGAAGTTCCATTCTACCCCTACGTAATTAAGAGAAATCGCCTTTTTATCAGTGTTCATAATGAAAACCAAATTGTTCGGAACTAAAACATGAGTTTTATCTAGTCTTTAAATGGATTCGAATATAACGTAACAGTTCTGTGCTCAAAGTTCGACAGTGTTCCTTCAAAGAAAGTGAACAACATTCTCGTAATGTCACTCGTACTGATACTTCAATAATCTTTCGTTTAGTCTTATTTACCCTGACAAGAGTACAGAAAATAGCATCCATCTTTTTATGTTTTTACAGAATCTTTAAGTTTCAAAAATTATTTTAATACTGTTTTCGGCTAAAAAGATTGTACTTCTCAAAATAGAATGCAGTACTTTTATATTTTAGTTACAACGTCGATTATTTCTCGTGTCATTTTTCACGTTGTCATAACATATATTAACTAAATAATCAATTGATCCGAACTGATCCGAACTCTTGCGCATATAATACCTACTTGAGATACGCAGTCACTGGATTAAGGTGGTTCCACCTAAAATCTCTGTCTTATGTTTCCAGTGGTAACTACTTTACATATTTTTTCGCAATTAATATATTCTCAAGGATGAAAGTTTGCACATCGATAAAACTAACTTTAAGTTATAGCATGGGATGCTTAATACTTGCTAAAACATAATCATAATTATATTAAAAATCAATCATTTCTTTTCAGTAATGTCCAGACCTGTTAACAGATGGCGCGACCTGTACATTGATGACCTCAGTAGACAAACAAATGTTAGATTGCTTAATTATGGTTATGTTTTAGCAAGTATTAAGTATCCCATGCTATAACTTTAAATTAGTTTTATCGATGCGAAAATTTTCATCTTTGGGAATACATTAATTGCGAAGAAAATATGAAAAGAAGTTTTACCATTGAAAACATAAGGCAGAGCTTTTAGGTGGAACCACCTTAAAAGGTAATTACACTGCCGGAAACTGAAAACAAAACACCAAGAAGGAATTGGCGGGCGATCATGAAATTTACATATGTTAATGGGGTCAAGTTTAGGTAGGTGTGATGTTAATTTCGGGACCAGCCGGTGAGCGCTTACGCCACAGCACGGCATAATATGCAAATTATCGTCGGTGGTATTTAAGGAGTACGGCGAAGGGTATATAATCAGTCATCCGCGTACGGACACGTGCGAAGACCCTGAAGAAGCTGCAATGCCAAGACATGGAAGACGTGTACGATTTCAGCAGTTATCGGACTTTGAACGAGGTCGTCTAGTCGGACTCCGCGAGGCCGGGTGGTCGTATGGTCGTATTGCGGAGCGAATTGGACGGGAAGTATCGGTGGTGGTACGGTGGTGGTACGATGGTGGCGTAGATGGTCCGAGGAACATTCCCACACGAGAAGACGTGGAACCGGGAGTCACAGACGGACTGATGAGCGGACCGATCGACGCATAAGAAGAGCGGCGTTGTCAAGCAGAACATCCACTGTGACGCAAATCCGAGTTGCCGTTGCACCTGAGGTGACTGTGCTAACAATCCGCAACCTTCTACTGGATGCAGGACTACGTGCACGTGTGCCTCTAGCATGTGTACCTCTGACTCCAGCCCACCGTCAGGAACGGCTGCAGTTGTGTCACCAACCTCTGCACTGGAGAACGCAATGGCGATCTGTCGTGTTCAGCGATGAAAGCAGATTCTGTTTGTGAGGCTCCGATGGCCGTATGCGTGTTCGCAGACGCACAGGGGAGCGTCTCCACCCTTCTTGCATCCGCCAGCGACACACAGGGCCTACACCTGGTCTTCTGGTGTGGTGAGCGATCAGCTATCACTCCCGTACACAACTAGTGTTTGTACCGGGTACGTTAAACACGCACCTCCTACATCAACAACATCATTCAGTCTGTTGTTGCGCCATTTGTAAGGTCGGTCCATCGTTGTGTTTTCCAGCAAGATAACGCACGCCCACACACGGCACGTGCAACGCAAATTGCACTTCAGGATGTGAAACAACTTCCATGGCCTGCACGTTCACCGGATTTGTCCCCCATTGAGCACCTGTGGGATTTTATGGGACAACGACTTATCCGGTCTCCACGGCCAGCCACGACCATTCCCGATTTACGCGTCCAGGTTGAGGATGCTTGGAACTCAATACCCCAAACTTACATGCAACATCTGTACGACAGACTCCATGCCAGAATTGCACAGTGTGACGCAGTTCATGGCGGTTCAACCTCGTACTAACCATGTTACATGGAAACGTTATTTTTCAGTTTGACAGCAAATACAGCTGTATTTTGCCATAATGTTTTGATCACGTTATCCTCTGCATTCCGTTATAATGCTGTATAAATTTCGTTGGTATCAGACGTCTCTTTCTTGGCCTTCTTTTTTCACTTTCCGCCAGTGTATATACATTCAGTAGACAAAACATTACAGATATGGTAAATGGGCAGTTGACATGGACATCCCCCGCTCAAAAGGGAACAGACCCAAACAGAACGCAAGCGATAAATAGGCGGACAGCGGGGCTTCCCAACAGTGTATCGCACACGACGAACATGGGGAAACGTGGCGATCTGAGAGACTTTGATCGTGGACGCACTGTCGCCGCAAGACAGATGAATCATTCTATCGCCTAAGTTGTAAGAAACCTGGTGTTCACAAGGGCAACGGTATCAAGGGTGTACCACGACTATACCATCGACGGACATACCAGCGCCCAGAGTGCAAGTGGAGGCAGACCACACGCCAATGATGGCCGCGGTCGACTTAGGCTCGTACAGACCGATAGCTTGGCAACGGCGGCGCAAATCTCATCCAGGTTAAATGTCAGAGGCCCAAACAGCGTCAGCGAGCAACCGGTACGGCGCAAATCACATCCAGGTTAAATGTCAGAAGTCTAAGCAGCGTCAGCGAGCGAACGGTACGGCGCAAATCACATCCAGATTAAATGTCAGAAGTCTAAGCAGCGTCAGCGAGCGAACGGTACTGCGAAAATCACATCCAGGTTAAATGTCAGAAGTCTAAGCAGGGTCAGCGAGCGAACGGTACGGCGAAAATCACATCCAGATTAAATGTCAGAAGACTAAGCAGGGTCAGCGAGCGAACTGTACGGCGCAAATCACATCCAGGTTAAATGTCAGAAGTCCAAGCAGCGTCAGCGAGCGAACGGTACGGCGAAAACCACATCCAGGTTAAATGTCAGAAGTCTAAGCAGCGTCAGCGAGCGAACGGTACGGCGCAAATTACATCCAGGTTAAATGTCAGAAGTCTAAGCAGCGTCAGCGAGCGAACGGTACGGCGCACGCTGCATACCCTGGGCTACGGGAGCCGACGCCATACTCGTGTGCGACTGTTGATTGCTCGTCATCGAACATTACGCCTCTCCTAGTGCCAGGAACATCAAAACTGGACCTCTGGAGAGTGTCGCTGTGTTGTGTGGTCAAATGAATCCCGTTTTTAGCTGTAGCGAGCTAACGGACGCGTGTGGGTGTGGGGTCGACAGTATGAGGCCATGGACCTGTCGTACCAGGTGTGTGTGTGTGTGTGTGTGTGTGTGTGTGTGTGTGTGTGTGTGTGTGTGTGTGTGTGGAGGGAGAGGTCCTTGCGCGTTGTATCACCTACACGCCCACTCAGGCATGGCTCGAGAAACACTCATCTGAGTTTGGAACCATCCAATGGCTCCCAAAGTCCCCGAATTTAAACCCTGTGGAAACTCTTTTGGGTGCCGTGCAGCGAAACATCAGATTCAGGGATCTTTGACCGACGTGTCGGGCGGAGTTGCGAACAACGCTGCAACAGGAATGGTTGGCATTACCTCCAAAACCCCTCCAACATCTGGTGGATTCCATACGTCTGCATGTACAGGCTGTTTGTTATTCGTGCTAGAGGATGACCAACACGTTATTAAGAATTCCGAGGCGTTCCGACGTAATGTGCGGATTTCCATTGGAAATAATGATTGCCATTTTTTTTTTATTTTTTTTTTTTTTTGGCGTTTCTGTTCCGACATTTCGTTTCCGTTCTGCGGTAATGTGTGGCAAACTTAAACGGAATCCAAGGGAGTGGGACTATTTTCCGCTTTAGGCAGATTTCTGTTTCATACAAGTGCAATCATCGAAGCCATTGAAATGGAATATACACTAGTTTCCATAAATTAACAACAAACCGAAAAATCCCGATAATTGGACGAAATATAGTTCAAATTGCACGAAATTTTCATATGTTGCGGGCGAAGGCACACAGCATCGATGTATAGAAGGCAAACGAGTGGCGCTGGCAGCGCTTTATGCAAATGTGCAGAGCTTAAAACCAGCTGTTTCAGAGGGAGTCGCCATTCATGTGCGGCGGGGAATGACAAGATTTCCAGATAGCGATTTTCTTAACACGGCTTCAGGACGTCATTTACCAGCAGAGATACGCTACAGAGCGATAGGCCAACTCGAAGCAGGGCAACGGCAGGCGGACGTCGCAAGATGGTTCAACGTCGATTGTTCTGCGGTCAGCAGGATGTGGCAGCAGTTCCAAGTCACGCGTGCAGCTTCCCGAAGGTACAGCAAAGGTAGGCCAAGGACGAAGACCTGTGCGGATGACAGGTATTAACGGCTTTCGGCACGGCGGAACAGGACAGCCTCACCGACTCATCTCAGATCTGTGCTTGTGGCAGCCACCGAACGGACGGTATCAGTCTCGACGGTAAGCAGAAGGTTACATGCAGGAGGACTGTATACTCGGCGACCGGTATTATGCGTGCCCCTCACCTACCGCCAACAGAGGGAATGTTTCAATTGGGTACGAATGCATATGAACTGAACTCAAAATCAGCGGAGATCCGTTCTGTTCACTAATGAGTCGCGATACTGTTTACAGAGTGATTCTCGCCGAGTTTACATCTGGGGAGAAGTCAGTACTCGCTATCTTCCCTCTAATATCCAGGAAAGGGAAATCTATTGTAGTGGTAGTGTTCTGCTGTGGGCTGGCCTATCGTTAGGTAGCCTTACCCACCTCTATGTGTTGCCACATGGAAACCTCAATGCTCAGAGGTATAGAGACGACATTTTGGACCCCATTTTTTGTCCGTATGCGGCCGCAATTGGCGATACATTTGTACTGCACGCAGATAACGCCCACCCTTACACATCTCACGTCGTGCACCAGTACCTGAAACAGGAAACTGTAGTGCGTATGGAGTGGACAGCACGCTCTGCCTATCTTAATTCCATTGAACCTGTCTGTGATGCTCTTGGGAGGCGTGTTGCTGGCCTCCAGCCCCCTCTCCAAACCCTGCAGGGGCTCCGCACTGCTTTGCTCGAGCAATGGACCCCGTTACCCACGCAACTGCTCTACACCATAATTTACAGCATGGAACATCGCTGTCGGGACCGTATTGCTGTTCGGGAAAACCACACTCCGTATTGAAGTACCTTTTCTTACTTCATCTTGATACCTACATTTCTGTTTTCATATTTGCATCACTCATACAAGGTGTAAATACTTTGTATCACATCGTCTGGCGTTTTTTGTTGCATTTTATCTGCTAAAGCTTACCACTAAATTTCATCCGAATCAGTTGCATACTTTTTGAGTTATCACGATTTTTCCATTTGTTGCTTACTTTATGGAAACCAGTGTATTTGATTTTTTGTCATGCTAATAAACGATTCAACGTAATTAGTAATTATTTAAGAGAATATATAGTTCGTACGTACCTTAATCAACTAAAAATCACAAACTTCTACTTTTTTAAATAATCCAACAATGATTTCTGTACAGTAACACTTAAAATATGATGCACAGTGACAACGCGTGCGCTGTTCATTAACTGAAACAATTCCGAGTCACCTCGTAGAAGTGTAAATTTTCCAATATCTTGAATATTTTGCAATGCTTGATAATATTATTTCATCCTAGATGCAGATTTTATATTCATCTCTATTTTATCATCCTCACTGCTATTGTTTTTTACTCCAATTAGATGTCGCTCATTAATTTCGTCAATACCTTCATTAGGCACTATGGCAAGACTGGTCACATGATCTAAACCTGAGTCCCTCTGCGTGCTTAAGGAGAGACCAAACAGTGAATGTGCTGTAGTTTGGGCTTGTATAAACACCCCAAAAGTAATATGTTTAATTATGTTATCTTCAACCTCAAGCAATTGTTTTTTCATATGAATCAATCATTACACTTTATCGCGTAATGTTTTGTATACAATTAAAGTATTGGACGGCCCGGAAACATCTGGAAACCTTCTGTTGTTACAAGATTTATTTCCTCTCTTGCCATTTCTGTTTCCGCGTTAAGCAGGTTCCGTTTCAGACAGGTTCAACAGTGCGCAAATTTTCTATCTTTTAATATCAGGACCAAAAATTCTTCCATTTCGTGCATGTTTCCGTTTTATACAGGTTCCGTCTCAAACAGATTTTACTGTATAAGATTATTTAACACACCTAAGTTTTGTTGGTGATGTCGTCATTTCTGCAAGTATATGGTTCATCAGAGCTTCAGACTATGTGCGGTCCACGAACTGACTATCAAGAGTATCGTAGTGAGATTATGAAAAAGAACTTAGAGAACAAACAACTGATGTACAATGCCTTTCCAAGAACTGATTATTTAAACATTGATGGGACAAATCTAAAAGAAACCGATGCCTATATTTGACTTGAACAACAGATACAAAGCGATGCCAGATCGAAGATAAAATTTATAGGCGTAGAAAACTTAAGTTGAGTGCATTTTGAAGAAACAATACGATTTTCAAGAGCGATTCGTCATAATAACTTAAGTGTTTAATCACTTCATTCTTCCACTTCTTACCTATAGATTAGAAACATGGATCTTAAATAAAAGAGAATCAAGAGGCTCTAAGCAACTGAAAAAATCCTGGAGAGGTGTGTGGCTCCTCTAACCAGGCAAGATAGCATAAGGACTTTATGGATCGAGAAAATGATACTAGTAAGAGTGGATGACATAATGATTATGAAATGGCAATGGATTTAATGACCCTGAAATGGCAATGGATTTAATGACACTAAAATGGCAATGGATTGGAAGTATTACTAGACGAACTGACCACTGTTGGACAACTGAAATACCACACTATACAGTACGGAGCAGGAAAATACCCAGAAGGAGACCACGATGAAGATGGGCAAACAAAATTCGAAAGCATGTGACATGGAGGAGACTGGCTCAAGATACAAATTTGTAGAAGAGTCTTGGGGTGGCCTTCATCCAGCAGCGCACTTATAATGGTTGATGATGATGATGATGATGATGATACATAGTTAACACACCTTTAACTTTAATATTGTCTGAATTTTTCTATAGTATTTCCCCAATTCGAAAAATAGCACGATCAGATTAATCTTGAAGTCAATTTTTTTATCAGTCTGGTTTTCAGTAGACAAATCGATAACTGTACGTATTCAGTGATTACCTCTTCAGAAATCTGATGTACGTGTTATTTCAGGTGCTCTTCTTTCGAATAGGGATTTTTTGCACATCAAATATGATGCTTCCTTTCTCGTTTTTTAATTTCTTTTGAATTATTTTTCGCAAGCCAGCTGTCTCCAAACTGCTATGCCCTGAAGGAAAAAGTGACACTTCCTAATCCATTTCCATTTTTCTTGAGAGCTGAACAGGATTGCACCATCCTTCTCTGAAGCACAAGTGTTCAGAAGGACTAAGAGCCACGAAAATGGACTTCATCTTCGTCACCCCTTTTTTTCTGGGGTGGGAAATATTGAAACAGTTCTATATCATCTGTCTTCCCAAGAAAATAGACAATAGATAAAATAAACTGAAAATTATCTAGAAAAGGGAAGGAAACTGGGAACAGAAATAATGTTCCAAGTACATATTGTGCATTACAGAATTCGGGGATTCATGATGTTGTGAACGTGCATATGTACAATCGTTACTCATTTTATTACACTAAACACAATATGAAGCATACTTTAAGTGATCAATGAATTACGACTACCCATATACAAACTGAGTTTCACCGGATACTAGCATAACGAGCAGGAAGGCGTATTCTATATGCTAAAGAGGTGGATATGAGAGGTATGTGGTTCAATTCACATTCATCGAAAACTGTTGATCTACTAATGCTCCCTTCCTTTCTCCACTGCTCTTATATCCGTGAATTTTGTCATTCGCGACTTAATTAACTGTACATCAGATGGTTTCTTTCCATACTTTGTTCTGAAATTTCGCTGAACACTGATAGAATAGTTTGTCTCTGCCAGGCTCACATCATATTGTGCTTTCACTCTCACAGACGACATCTTAACTGCACAGCTACAACAGCGCTCCTAGTGGCGGATTCGGTAGACGAAACTCCCAACAAAGAAACTATGCGTGTACAAGACCATCGGTTTTGAAGAAATTTACTTATGAATTTTGTTCTCTTTTGCTGTTTTTTGGTGTTTCCTGCATTTGCAACTCAAGAAAATTAATTTTGTAGCCATTGGGAAAACATTTCAATTCAAACTGCTACTCATTCGCAATATCGGGATAATGCGACCCTTCCTCTGAGACACACAACGCTGTTGTCCGTTACTGCCCTGACCTGCTATAGAAGTTCGTGTTTCCGAACTTCCAGTAGTGATAAGCCCTTCGTTCATCGAAAAGAAAGAGTAATAATATAAAATTTACTAACTATCAGGCATTTACTGGCATATAAAATCTTATATACAAAAGATCTACGGTAACTAGTAAAACATTCGCCACAGAGAATGCAAGTGTCATTGTAAAATATAAGCGGTGTAAATTCATAGATAATTCCTGAAAATGGAGGGAAGCTTCCTCGGACACCTGTTATCTCGAACTTCTAGATTCGAACTTCTCAGATCTGAAACTTCCAGATCTTGAATTTCTTTTATACAGAAATTCCCAGCGTTTCCAAAAACTTCGACATTTCCAGTCCTTATACAGAAGTAACTGATTCTTCTACTCTTTTTAAGCCCGAATGCACCAGTCGTATTATAAGAGCTCCGCTAAAGTACGAAGTGAAGGAATTCTTTCTCGAGGAGGAATCAAGCCCGCTATGGTTTGCCCCCCAGCGTGCAGCAGTACCCACAGAGCTAGAAAGATATTTGCCACCAGTTCGCGTTTAAGATAGAAACGAAGAGGACTGGAATTGCGCCAAGATTAAATGCTTTTCGCTATGAATGCGGTTTAATTAATCAATTTTATTTTCAGCTGGAGCTTATGATTTTTCTGCATAGGTTTATAATAAATTAATTTTTTCTGTAGGAGGACTTATCACAAATTAAATGTTTATCATAATTTTTCAAAGCAACAGGATGTTTGGAGATTGTTTTAAAATTATGAAAATGTGTAATGTGATAACTTCATAGTAATACAGTGGAACCTCGGTCATACGTTTTGTCCCTTTTATACGTAATTCTACGGTAGTCTCGATATTTTACTGTTGTTTTTATCGCTTTTTCAATTCGGTTACACATAATTCATTTATGCACTTTTTGCGATTGTACGTTAAATGTTGAATTTCAGATTTTCAAAAATACCCGGTTGTTTGATTCTTTTAAACGTAGCGCGGTATGTTACAACTATAAGAGAATGCAGACAGCATTTTTTCTTTTCTTT
Organism: Macrothele yani; assembly: GCA_039090855.1. Classification (NCBI taxonomy): domain Eukaryota; kingdom Metazoa; phylum Arthropoda; class Arachnida; order Araneae; family Macrothelidae; genus Macrothele; species Macrothele yani. The sequence goes on from CM077017.1 coordinate 53,811,148, forward strand.
TTTGAGCAGCCATAAAATTGATGACGCAACTAAAATTCTACTAAATGACATTCACAATTTCCTATTTTCTCCGAATTCAAAGAAATTGAAACAAGCAAAAGTTAGTGACTATTTAACTTCGTACTAATGCTAAATCAAGTAGTGGACAAACTGCTTTGAAAAGAGCGATGCTTACAAGTAAAGAATGAGTAATAGGGGTATTTTCATGTAAAAAAAATGCATTCGGATTTACTACCTAATATTTCAAAATTTGGGGGAGTTTTTTTCCATATACTGAAAATATGAAATCGTACAGAATTTTGTAACCTAGTTTTTATTGAATTAAAAAATAACACAAAATTCAAAATAGACATAGGCATAAATTAGCAAAGAAAATATTGGTACATACAGTATGTATGCCTTACTTTGAAATTTAGATCTGGATGTAACATATATAGGAGTGAAGATTGTTGGAAGAATTGTCAATGATCTCCCTTTATCGGATGATACGACGTTGCTTGCAGAAACGGAAGTCGGCTTGAAACACCTCATCGTAGGACTCCAGTGGGAAAGTCAAAAGACGGTCCTCCCGCTCAACATAAAAAAGTCTGAGATCATGACAACAGCCGGTAACGGAGTTGTCAAAATAGCCATTAATGACGAGGATATTGAATGTTTTGGGGACTTCTGCTTCCTGATATCCATGATTGACAATGCAGGAGATTTTGGCAGTCAGATCAAACGGATAATTTTTTGTATTAAGCCGTTGCGAGTTGCCATATTTATACCAAATGTGGAAGAGCAGGAACATCAGTCTCACCACCAAATGTAGACTGGTTCATTCTATTGTGTTTTCCATACCACCATATGGGAGTTAAAGCTAGGCCCTGCAAAACGCTGACCACAGGAGGATTAATGCATTTGAGCTTTGGTGTTGGAGAAGGTTGTTGATACCATTAATAACAAGATTTATAACAAAGTGTTTCTTTTTTTTTGATTGGAGGTTTAACGACCACCGTGAGCAACTCAATGGGCTATAAGCAGTCGCCCGTCCCTAATTTAGGGTCACTGGTTCCAGGGAAGGGAGAGAGCCAGTGCCGTAAGACAAACACAACATCCATGCCTCACCGGGATTCGAACCCGAACCCCTTCGGACGAATGATCAGAGGCCAACGCCTTAGACCACTGCGCCACCGGGGCGGCACAAAGTGGTTCTAGAGCGCACCAAACCAAAGATGTCACTTTAGGAAAAGATTAGCAGAATGCAGCTTGCTTACTTTGGTCATGTGATGCGATCGGACTCATTGGAGAAAGATATGATGATTGGAATGGTGGAGGGAACACGAAGACGAGGACGACAAAGAACACGTTGGCTGGATACAATCAAAATGAACGCTGGGTTGGACATGGAACAGCTGAGGGAGAGCGTCCAAGACCGGGAGGAAAGGAGGGTCACAGCCTATAGAATCGCAAAGAGTCGGATTCGACTAAATGGATAATATCATCGTCATTATGCTTTACATTAAAAATTAGCGTAATCTGAAATTACAAGTTTTTCCTTCTTTTTATATGTATTTTATTTTTAGAGGTAGTCAAAATTTTACAGAAGTATTTAATATCTTGAAATTTCATTTATACGTTTCTTAAGCCCATCCCCTAGAAATACGCATAACCATAACCAAGTTACAACTGCATTTCACAAACCGCCTAAGTACGTAGTGCGATCAAAAAGTTCTGAGACTGGGTACGTAGTGCGCCAACAGGTGGCAGTACGCAAATAAGCAAGCAGCGGTCTAAAGCAGTCACCTTCATAAGTCATTGCGCCAAGTGGCGTCGTTCTGTGAACATCTGGAGCTGTTCTACACGATATTCGGTGACAACGTGCAGAACACAGCTGCGATGTTGGTATGGACTGCAAACTGGAGCAGCGAGGGAATGTCAAATTCTGCGTCAAACTCGGCAAATCGGGAACGGAGACGCATGAAATTTTGCGACAGGGCGTATGGCAATGAAGCAATGAGTCGTGCGAGATGTTTTAAGTGGCACTCGAGCTTCAAGAGCGGCAGGACGGCACTGGAAGACGACAAGAGGTCAGGGCTACCGTCCACGAGCAAAACCTCGAAAATGTGGACAAAATTAGGGAACATGAGGATAATGTGGACAAAAAATGTGGACAAAATTAGGGTGCATGAGGATCGTCGGAGAACCATTCAAGACATTGCTGCCATCGTCAATGTGTCATACGGAACAGTGCAAGAAAATATGACGTCGGTTTTGAACATGCACCGCATTGCTGCAAACTTTGTGCCAAAGATTCTGAACTCCGAACAGAAGACGCTCCGTGTCGAACTCTGTCAAGATCTTCGTCAGCAGGTGGTGAAAGAAACAACATTCCTGTCGCGGGTCATCACTGAGGGGAGAGGCTTGGGTCTACGGTTAGGACCCGGTGACCAAACAACAGTCGTCGCAGTGGAAGAGACCGGCATCTCCACGACCGAAGAAGGCCCGATAGGTTGGAGCGCAGCCAAAGGCATGCTCATCGCGTTCTTCGAAATTCGCGGGGTTGAGCACCGTGAATTCGTCCCATACGCCCAGACCGTCACCGCCCTTTTTTACTGCGATGTTCTTCGGCGTCTTAGGGAGGATATTCGCCATAAAAGACCTGAACTGTGGCGCAGGGGCGATGACCTGCTCCATCACGACAATGAAGCAGCTCACAGAGCGTTAGCAGCACGCCAGCTTTGCAGCCGCAACAGCATGAATACCCATCCTCACCCACTTTACTCGCCGGCTTTGGCCCCCTGCGACTTCTTTCTGTTCCCGAAGCTGAATCTCAAGGGTCGCCGTTTTGAAACCGTGGACGAGATCCAGCGCGAATCGCAGACGATGCTTGACACGATTCGCGAACAGGACTTCCAGGCAGCGTTCCAACAGTAGCAGAAACGCTGGCAGCGGTGTATCGCTGCCCAAGGAGATTACTTTGAGGAAGATCATAGACAGACTTAAGTAACGTAAGTACTTTGTTGCATATCGGCCTAGTCTCGGAACCTTTTGATCGGATGAATTTTACTCTTGATAGCCATAATAGCTTGTGTTCAGAGGTCAACAGACTGAAACATACAAGTGGACATCATACGATCAACCATACGATTATTCAAGTTCCCGGTTTCTTACGGTAACACAATATACATTAGCAAGTGTACCAACTCGGTAGGGGGAAATATCCGTTCCCGCAATAACCTTAATATCATGCGATATGGTATCCGCAATATCCAGTCTCGCTACATAGCCTCAAAATCAGATTCCCAACAAACGATTGAAATTTAATATTTAACCAAACCTCAAGGGTTCCCGCGAAATGCTCTTACTACTGAAAGTCTTCGTCATATGGATACCGAAAGAGTTAGAACAGAATTTATCCGTTAATATACAAAAATAATTATGGAAAGATTCCCTGAAAATTCAGGATTTTTCGTTAACGCCTCCTAAAAACGGCAGTCTTTCCATTATTAACCGGAGAAAGATGAAAAGGGGGCATAGGCGTAACCACTGGGGCATCGACGGTCAGACCCCCCCCCCCCTCAGATTTTAGAGTCGGGGATCCCCAATGTTTTTGAATATAATGATATAATGCACTTTTTTATGATGTGAACAAATTGAATTTAATAATATAAGATTGCAATTTTTCGGAGAATGCAAACACGTGTATAATGTGTACTTAATAAAACAGCGATATCGATTCCTAATAAGCAAAGTCAGTTCTACAACATTTACATTTCTGCCTTATCTATCGTAGTTTTACAGTTGTGTTCGCTAAGTTCCACAATTCGCCAATAGAGGCGCCTATGTCGTGTCTGTTAGATCGCTCCTCGGCAACTGCTTTGCTCCTGCGCGCGTGTGTGTCCAAAAGTCTATCTTATACAGTACTAGTAACCCGGCCCGACTTCGCACTGTAGCAATTTAGAATTTCCGGCGAATCTAAAGAGAGACGATTATTACGTTCAACAGATGACTGTCTCTCTCTCTTTGTAAAACCGTTCTTTGTCTGTCATTTGCCAATCGAAATTCTGTTTCTTGGAAAGTTTCATTATGACGGGAAAAACAAATTCTTTTAGAGTCCGATGTACTACGACCTATATTCGATTTTCGTCTCGGCATAATGTTAATACAATATTTAAATTTTAATTAAAGAGCTACTCAAAGAGATGCATACGTATGGACGGGATAAACAAATTCTTTTAGAGTCCGATGTACTACGACCTATATTCGATTTTCGTCTCGGCATAATGTTAATACAATATTTAAATTTTAATTAAAGAGCTACTCAAAGAGATGCATACGTATGGACGAAAACAACTACGCATTTAGTCTGTGCGAGCGCCGATAAACCAGTTCTTTCAGCGTCCCCGATGTAACTACGCATTTAGTCTATGGCTTTACATGCTGTCCGACCAGCCGCTGCGCATGCGCCTCGCGTCTTTTTCCCAATGAGCAAAAAGGTTTTATAAGCCGGTCGCCGAGCATCGTTGTTTAGGCAGTGGAAACCACGAAAGAATGCGAACGGGGTTTTTTACGCTTTCCAACCGTAGGCTGAAGAAGCGTATATGCTCCAGCTTTGTCCGTCCGTCTGTCCGTCCGTCTGTCGGCACGATAACTCGCGTAAAAATAGTTCGATTTCGATGAAATTTTAGTATGTGGTAAGGGACCACCTGGGGACAAACCCTATTGAAAATGGACGAAATGGGGTCAAAGGTCACGGCATATGAGCGAGATCCATTCCATTGCCCTTATGCGTCATAACTTGCGTAAATATGGTTCAATGTCGATGAAATTTTAGTATATTGTAGGGGACCACCTGGGAATGAACCCTATTGAAAATGGGTGCAGTAGGGTCAAAGGTCAGGACATAGGAGCGGGATTCATTTCATTGCCTTTATGCTTCATAACGTGCGAAAAAATGGTTCGATTTCGATGAAATTTTATTATGTGGTAGGGGACCACCTGGGGACGATCTTATGACGTCACAATCTCGCGCTTGATATGTTGGCGCGCGGTCACGCCATCTGTCTCATTACGTCACGCGTTGTGTGTGGATCCTATTAAAGGTTTATGACGTCACACTCTTGCGAGCAGATGGTCGCGATTCCCATCGGCCTCATTACGTCACGCTTTGTGTGCGTATGTTCGTCCGCACGATAAATCGCGTAAAAATCGTTCGATTTCGATGAACTTTTAGTATGTGGAAGGGAATCACCTGGAAAGGAACCTTATTGAACGTGAACGAAATGTGGTCAAAGGTTAGCTCATAGGAGCGGGATCCATTCCACTGCTATTATGCGTCATAACTAACGTAAAAAAGGTTCGATTTCGGTTAACTTTTAGTATATGGTAGGGGACCACGTGGGGACAAACCCTATTGAAAATGGGCAAAATGGGGTCAAAGGTCAGGACATAGGAGCGGAATCACTTCCATCGCCATTATGCGTCATAACTTACGTAAACATTCTTCGATCTGGATGAAATGTTAATATGTTGTAGGGGCCTGCCTATTAAATGAGCGAAATGGGGTCAACGAATCCTATTGAAATGGGCGAAATGGGGTCAAAGGTTATGACACAGGAGCAGAATCTATTCCATGGCCCTTATGCATCATAACTTACGTAAAAATGCTTCCATTCCAACAAACCTTTATCATGTTATTTCGGAGGTATACTGAACCGGTTCTGTAGAATATAATTGAAATGGGATCAAAGTTCAGTGCACAAGACCGAGATTTATCCTCATAACTTGAGTGATAACTTGAGCCATTATCCTCATAACTTGAGTGATAACTTGAGTAATGATTTCTGGTATGTTGGGAAGCGTATCATAATCAATGCATTGCATGATTTTGCTAATTTGTTTCTTTTTCTTTGACACAAAAAGTGTTACTGCTCAGCTACCTTTTCTCATAGATTAATGTTTCACACACCTGAACCTTCCTCGACAAACGCTCTATTGAATGGTGAAAATCACATCAAAATCCGTCCAGCGATTCTTGAGATTATCCCGAACAAACAGACAGACGCATGCGGGGGACTTTATTTTATATTATGTATAGATGTATAAAATATTGTATATATACAGTATGTATACATACTGCGTAATGTGTGTATGTGTGATCGGACCACCCCCATATTTTGAAACATGGTTACGCCACGGAAAGGGGGGTGTTGTCAATTCACCTATGAAAAATCCATGAAATTCAGGTCTTTTTCGCCATTTCAGGGAAAAGGTTGAATCAGGAATATGATTCATTAATTGACGTAAAAGGCTGTATCAGGAGTATGCTTCGTTAGTTCAGTAAAGGAATCACGGAAAATAGCTCGTGGAATTATTTTACAGTGTGGAATCCGAAGCAAAGATTTTTTACAACTCGTCTTTCAAAAGCGATGGTAGAGTCCCCAACAGAAATATACATTCTCTCTCCCTAGATGTACCTAAACTCTAAGTATAAAATGTGTGCAGAATGTTTGCCATAGAAGAATCTGTTCCGGGAAAAATATTTTTTTGCAGTTGGACTTGCAGAAGTAGAAATATGGTCACAAACTGAAATATACATTTGCGACCCCTAAAGAGAAACTTGAAGTCATTATAAGCAGGCCCTGTATATAGCTCCAATAACCAGTATCCGAAGCAAAAAAAAAATTCAGTTGATATAGTGGCGTGCAAAAATTAAGGACGAAACGGTTTTTCGAATGTAACGTCATGCAGAAGTGCTCCACATCGACTCATATCATACCATAAGATCCCCAAGATGTACGAATATGGGACAAGTTAGCAAAACCGTCCAAACAAGGAATCTAAAGGATACAAAGGCACGTTATTGAAAAGGTAGCTTCGAGCACAAAACTAGACAGATGACAGAAACGTCCATGTGACAGGCGGCTGACAAGAAAAATCCAGTCTTTAGTAGGGGAAATGATCACCCCTGACTGCGTTGCAGGATTTACAACGTCTGTCCATGCTGAGGACGAGGTTGTCAAGGAGCTGTTGAGACATCGCGGCCCATTCCTCTTGTAGCGCCAATCGCGGCTGCTGGATCGTTGCTGGCGGCTGGTGACGTGCTGCCAAGCGTCTCCCGAGAAGGTCCCGCACGTGTTCGATTGGATTTAGGTCCGGGGACATATCCATGCGTTGAATATCTTCGCTCTTCAACAGATTTGCGACAGCCACTGTACGATGAGGTGTAGCGTTGTCGTCCATTAAGAGGAACTAATGACTCACAACACCTCTAAACAGAAGCACGTGAGGCAGGAGAACCTCAATACAATAGCGGACACCAGTGACTGAACATCCATGGAATATGTGGAGGTCAGTACGTCTACCGAGCATGATACCGCCCCAAACGAGAACTCCGCCACCTCCAAACCGGTCCCTTTCGATTATGTTGGAGGTGTGATTGCGTGTTCCCTGCTATCTCCAGATGTGCATACGTCCAGAATCGCTCGTCAGACTAAATCGGCTCTTATCCGTAAAGAGAACGCGACCCCATTGCAGATGTGTCCAGGTCTTGTGTTCCTGGCACCACAGAAACCGCCGTCTCCGATGAGCAGGCGTTAATGGCACACACCGTACTGGTCGTCGTGCAAATAGACCACCTTTGTGCAGCCTCCTGGCTACGGTAAAACGTCTGTTGCATGTAATTGTCTGTTGCATGTGCCTTGCGATTTCTCCCGCTGTCTGCCGTCTGTCTCTTCTCGTCTGTAGGACAATATACCAGTCGTCCAGCGCCGTGGTTGCTCGAGAACGACCACTGCTAAACTCTCGGACAACTGTTGCCGTCGTTTGAAATGCTCTCCAAGCTCGTGAAACGATGCTGTGAGCGATCCCGAACTCCTCTGCGACACTAGTCACACTTCAACCTTCTTCCAACTTCCGAATGACGCGATCTCGGGTAAAGTCAAACATGTCGTCTACTGGATTGCTTGTTGGTCATACCACATGGTGGCTGCAACTCGACGTCGTTCAAACCGATGTACACCGTGCAATAGCTTTCACCGAATTGCTGAGCTTACACCGCCCGTGTGCTTTTACCCTTTCGATCCCCCCCTCACGTCATGCGGACCCTAGTCTATCTCCTGAGTGGTCTTTCGGTCCGTTCTGCCTGCTCGTTCCGCTGTTATGCTAATTTCTCCTCTTCGTCCTTAATTTTTGCACACCAGTGTATCTTAGAAAGGAGCTTCAAATGGAAACATTTATCCCTCCCCCCCGCCCATATTCCTGCGCATTATGAAAAAGCATAAAAATCAAACAAAATGTTCTGTACAGTGGCGGCTATCTTATCAGGCTTTTAGAAATGGAGATTACCACAGAAATAAATGGTACATTTACGCCCGTTGAAGTAATGAAGTAACATCGTGCACTTTTTAAAGCTGCAAATGTGAGTAAAATTTTCGTTGTGCCGAGTGGCACCAAATCCAAAAAAAAAAAAAAAAAAAAAAATATTATATCAATTGATCCTTTAAATATATAGACTTACGCTCCCCAGAGACAGAAATGTTCACTATGGAAAAGTAGAAAATATGCGAAAAATATTTATCATATTGGAAGTTAATTGATTTTTTTTTAATCGGACTTGTAGAAGCAATGATGCGGAACACACTAAATGTAACGACAAATAGCAGTGCTTTTAATTCCTTATGGTATGGATCAACATTCTCATAATTGAAGCTACTCAACGGGAAAAAAATTCAAATGCGATTAATTGGTGCATTATATAGTGTCCACAGCTTAACGAACGGACGGGCCGATACTAATAGTAAATATATTTACAAACTTCGTGGGCCAAAACATGTACTACAAAAAGGAGTTCAGCGAAAATTTTGCGGGGCCGAAATACAATCATGCCAAAAAACATATTTTAAGATGCAACGTTAAACGCTTTTACGCTGATCATAAATTATTATTATTATTACTATTATTATTATATAAGTTAACAAAAATGACAAGTGAATGAGCTCTTGCATGAGTTTTTGAGTATTTCACATATCGTAAGAACTTTTTAATATAAGTAAATTGTACGAAAATGTCAAGCAACCTTACGCTAGAGATTTCGCCAAGAATTTACCACTGTCGAAAAGTCTACATCGAAGTTTATTTCCTAACAACTTTGTTTGTTGCTTAAAAGCATGTAGGAGTAATAAGGAATTAGATAGGTTTTCAAAAATGTTTCGCTCTTCGCTAATTACGTCTTCGGGGAGATTATTTAAGCCTTAAGTCTTATCTCATGTTTGTAAAAAAATTTTAGTACACTTCATAATCCTATATTTCGAGAGCACAAGTTCAATTTTTTTGCACTCTTTCACAGCACCCTATTTTATTTATTTTAATTACTGAAGATTATTTGCCATTTGACTCTTATTTTCCTCTTGCTATCTTGCTTTTCTTTTATGTCTTTCAGGAAGTTTCCATACTGATTACAAATTGTTTCTATTTATTACAAAAATTATGCTAACGGGATTATTTTTCTATAATATTTTCTTTTATGGTATGACTCCAGGTGTTGACATTTTCGTTTTTACATACATTGGCATTTGCGTTTCTGTTTTAAATACTGAACAAAATTATTATTTTTTTAGCAAAAGCGTTACAAAAAGGGAAAGCAAAAAGCCCAATGCAACCTCATGTCCTTCTGATATTTAAATTTTCATTCAGACTGTACTCTGTTGCCTAATTAAACAGCAGTGCATCGATCTCATTACCTAGATTTTTGAAACATATCGACTATTAGCAATCAATGTCTCAGCCTGAATTTTTTCAACGAAAATTAGATCTATGTTGTCGATATTTCAAGGAATTAAGTTTTTTTGTTTAACTGAAGTAATGTGTGTGATGAGAAACTTATTAAATCTCAGACAAGAAATCAATTTTGCGAAATTTATCTATATCAACAATAACCATGGGATAATTAGTCATCATTTCTTGTGCAGTGCGCAACTATAGACTGCGCAGCCTGCAATACGAATGCTTTAATTTGGACCAAACATTCTTTCTAGAGAGAGAGGAGCGTTACCAACCACCATGAGCAGCTCTGGGGGTATAAGAAGTCACCCATCTTTAATCTGGGGCCTTGGCCGCGGGTGGCCTAGTGGACAACGTTCGTGACTGCCGGGTAAATGACCTCAAGTTCGATCCCGAGTAGGCACGAACGCTCGATCCACTAAATATCCGCTGTGCGTCGGATGGGCACGTTAAGCTGTCGGACCCCGGGTACTGACCCCCGGTAATAAATAAGGGCATCTTCCTCCCCCTTTCTACTTCGCTTCCGTGTCACTTTCCTATCGGACACTCTAGCCGAAATCTCCTAGTTTCCTATTTTTAAGGGTTGTTTAAGACCTGGGGTCAGAAACTCCCCTCCTAAAATCCTCTACATATGATCATGATCATCTGGGGCCTTGGTTAAAGGGAGGGGGGCAGCCCCGCCGAGGGATGATTGCACCTCCTATGCCTCATCAGGTGTTCGAATCCAGCTGAGGTCAGAGGACTAGTCAGAAACGAGCGCGTCTGACTACTCAGCTACCGGAGAGGTGCGATACAGCGTTCTGACGAAATATAAAAATAAAACGAAAAGTGAATACTGCCAAAGCAAATCCATAATGGAACAAATAGTTTTCCCAAATACATTGAACAACTACAGTCTTATTAACTCAGCAATCGGAATAACCTGAACTACCTACTTTGCTCTTAAACATTCTATCCGTTGCTCGAACGGAAACCAGGTGGTGTGCGTTCAATTACAGCTTCAGGGCGATGCAATTTTCTATATGCATAAATGGTCGTGTCAGAATGATATGACCACCCCCGGAAGCACAGTGTACCCGCCTTTGGCGCGTCACACGTGACAAGGTCGACCACACAGAGATATAAGTGGCCGGCCAGGACAGATGAGCCATTGTGCGTAACGTGAGCACAATTGGAAGACGTAGTGATTTGACGGACGTTTAAAAAGAAATGGTCTTCGGCTACCGCGCCAAGGATGGAAGCATCTCAGAAACGGCCGATTTCGCGGGCTGTTCGCGGGGTGCTGTAGTAAGGGTGTACCAAGAATGGACCGCTGGGACACCGAGTACCTCCCGACGTCATAACTGTGGAGCCCCAAAAGCCATCGACCCCAGAGAAGAACGTCGCCTCCGTCGACTGGTAAAGCGCAATAGACGCGCAACAGTGCAGCAATTGAACGCGCAAATGAACGTTGGGGCACCCAGGTACGTGTCCTCGATAAGAGTAGAGCGAACCCTGTTACGCATGGGCAACCGGAGTCGACGCTGCTAAAGGCGCCCATGTTTACCCAGGTTCAGGGGCAACAAGGTCTGCACTTCGCATGGGACTACCATCATTGTACAGTGTGTGAAAACACAAGTTTGTCGGCGACGGGCATCGAATTTGTGTCCCCCTCACCTTGGAGTAAGTCGCTCTCCCAACTCAGCTACGTAGACAGTATGTCTCGCTGCAGATTTGTCGTCTTGACAAATGTTTTCCCCTCTGTAGTACGTCATTCACAAGTGGCAGAGTGGGAAAAGGTTGCCTTGTCCGACGAATCGAGGTTTCTACTCCCCAGAAGCGACATGCTGTGGCGAATACGGCATCAGACATACGAGGACCAACACCCGGACAAGCTTGTCGGTCAAATATAGGCCGGAGATGGCAGTGCGCATGTATGTGGGATGTTTTCCTGGTATGACCTGGTACCACTGGTACCACTAGATGTGTCCCTGAACGCCAATCGCTACCTATCCATCCTCCCTGACCACATGCATCCCTTTATGTTGGACATTTACACTGGTGGTGATGGTGTCTACCAACAGCACAATGCGCCGTGCCATGTCACTAAGGGGTTCCAGAAACACGACAGCGATGTCTCCGTTTTCCCTTGGCCGGTGAAATCGCCCGACCTCGATCCCATAGAATACTTGTGAGACTATTTGGATCAACAGGTTCAAAGTGCCGACACACAACCCAGTCATCTCCTGGACCTCCGTGCTTTGCTGAGGTCCAAATGGGCACGTGTGCCTCGAGCAACCTTGCAAGGGCTTCACTGCATCCATCCCACGCCGTCTCGCCGCGGCAAGCCGGGCCAAGGCTGGTTATTCCTATTATTAGATAGGTGGTCATATTATTCTGACACGACCGTAAACTAAGGAATTCAGGCTGTTCTGATAAGTAAACTAAGGAATTCAGGCTGTTCTGATAAGTAAACTAAGGAATTCAGGCTGTTCTGATAAGTAAACTAAGGAATTCAGGCTGTTCTGATAAGTAAACTAAGGAATTCAGGCTGTTCTGAGTGCCGTCTTAAATGATGTTGAAGTATTAAATCTGACGTAGAGATTCCCTTCCCCATGCTTAAGCTTTACATTAAACTACTTGCGTATACATCAAAATTTACTCACATTCATCAGAAAACATAGCTCAGACAATAGCTATAATCTGACTTCCTCGAGGGGAAGTCAGAAAGTAACTTTCCCTATTGAAGAATTTTAAAAGTACTACATGTATTAAAAATGGTTTTGCTGACGTGTAACTTGACATGTTCTGTTTTAGGTTGTGGTAGTTTAAAACTCCAGAGACATTACGTTCCTGAACTACATAGATTCAAAATGGCTACTGTACTGGTTTAATGGACAAAGGTCGACGAGTCATTCGCTTCTTGTGGGCAAAAGGGATGCAGCCTATTGAACTTCAAGCTGTGTACGGCCTGATCGAGATGACAGCGCAGCAGGTTCGAACATGGTGTCGTGATTTCAGTGATGGTAGAGTGAGTGTCCATGATGAACCAAGGACCAGACGTCCTTCCACATCAGCAAATAATGTCGATGCAATTGAGGAGTGCTTACGAGATCGCTGTGTGACACTGCATCACCTCGTTGAAAAATTCCATGTGCCGTATGACACCGTATGAGTCATTGTTCATGACCGTTTCGGCTATCGAAAAGAGTGCAAGAGGTGGGCTCCCAGAAAACTGACAGAACACAAGAATAACCGCATGGGTGCTTCTCTCGTCCATCTCCGGTAAGGATGTGCCGTACGTTTTCTTACGGCACATCATTACCGGAGATGAATGAAGCATGCATATTCTGCTTCACTCCTGAGTCAAAGGCCCAATCCATGGTGCGATAGCACCCAAAGTCCCCCGTTGCCAAAAAATTCAAGACATCCACCAGCATTTGGAAAATCATGGCGACCGTGTTCTGGAACATGCATTGTGTGCTTCTGGTGGATTTCCCACCTTCCACGACAAGAATAAATTATTCTGCTTATTGAACTACCCTGAAGACACCGAAGAGAGCTGTTTGACGAAAAAGGCCTAAAATGTCATCCCAATACATGATTTTGCTGCATGACAATGCTCGCCCGCATACGGCTCGTTACACAGAGAATCTGTTGGAAATCTTGGAATGGTAAGCTCTGTAACATCTGGCCTACAGCCCTGAGGTACACCTAATGAGGCTAATTTAAGTTTGGTACACCTAACGAGGCTAATTTGCAGTACAGAGATATTCATTTCCCGAATTTTTTTACAGTCAGTCGGTCAAACCAATCATCAGGTTTCATGCCGTATCTACACTGCTGGCCACCCGAAATGCAACACCAAGAAGGAAGCATCCGATTGGCCTGAAATTCGCAGCATACGTCGCCCGCGAGAGGACATGCAAACGATTAGCATTACAGGGCATATGCAAATGATGTGCGCCCGGCACGCCACCGAGACGCACTATAAGAAGGGTGCACAGAAGGCAGGATGTAAGTAGTAGAAGTGTGCTCTGCTTCCGGACCTGTGCGTGGGAATCTTCCTGATGCCTCGTCTCAGAATACGGCAGTCATTCCAGCACGTTTCGGAGTTCCACAGAGGACGAATAGTGGCTTATCGTGACAGCGGTTTATCGTACCGAGACATCGGTGCCCGTGTGGGTCGACATTCAGCCACAGTGAGGAGAGTATGGATTCGGTGGGTGCAGGAGGGACGGACGGACCGACGTGAGCGATTGCCGCAGCCGCGGCACACCCCGAATGAGAGGACCGGTATGTTGTGTGGCGGGCATTGACGGCTCGCACCGCCACATCACGAACGTTAGCGCAGGAATCAGGGTGTGTTGCGCAACAACCTATGTCAGCACGTACCGTTCGACGTCGTCTGCAGGAGCAGAAACTTGTCGCACGGAGCCCATTGCTTCGATTCCCATTGGCGTTACACAACCGGCGAGTGTGGCTGCAGTGAGCCGTTGAACGCCACACCTGGACTACGGAATAGCACGACATTGTCTTCTCCGACGATTCCTGCTTGTGCCTGCAGCACCACGATGGTCGGATCCGCGTGTGGCGGCACCGCGGCGAGAGACTGTATGACGCCTGCATTATGCATCGCCATACCGGTTCGTCGCCTGGCGTTATGGTTTGGGGCGCAATTGGATATGACACACGCACCCGTCTGGTACGCATCGCCAGTACACTCAACAGCCACCGCTACATCTCCGACGTTTTGAAGCCTGTAGTCTTCCCTTATCTGCAGGATCTGCCAGCGGCCACGTTTCAACAGGAAAATGCACGCCCGCACGTGGCACGCATCGTGCAACAATTCTTCTCGGCCCACTAGGTGTCACTGCTGCCGTGGTCCGCCTGTTCTCCCGATATGTCGCCCATCGAACACGTCTGGTCGCTGATCGGCAACCGAGTGGCCCGGTAAGCACCACCCGCGGCTACGCCTGATGAACTGTGGCAACGTGTGGAAGCCGCCTGGACCGACATACCCCAAACCCACATCCAAAGCCTCTCTCGTACGATGCCGCGGCGTGTATCGGCCGTTATTGCCAGCCATGGGGGCCACACGAATTATTGATGTCTACGTATTCCGCAAGTCGCACGGGCCTGTAAGCTCAATCGTTTTATCTTTGTATCTGTTGTTATGTGTCCAGTAAATCTGGCTTTGCTATCTCGTGTCCTTCTTGGTGCTGCATTTTGGGTGGCCATCAGTGTACTACATGCAATATTATTAAGCCGTATATAACTAAAGTAACAAACAAAAACTTGTATTTTCACGTACGTTATGTTTTAAGAAATCCCTATAACAAATATATCTTGAAATCTAATGAAGGAGAATTGCTGTCCTCAAAACATTCACTACCGATTACGGTAGCTTTATATTTTCTGCCTAACTGAAATTTCTTATCCCACGTGTTGGAAATTTAAAAGTTACGAAATATGTGTTTTACAAAATGTTTTAAAACTGGACATCAAAAATACTCAGAAGCTGCTTGTCCTAAAAATCCGGGTTTTTAAAATATGGAAGGTCCTGTTGCTTTTTGATTTTCGTTTTTGATTTGTACAGAAATATAACACCAGATTTAATTTTGAGCACTAGTGTATCATATTGCATTTGTAAAAACAAT
This sequence comes from Macrothele yani, assembly GCA_039090855.1. Lineage (NCBI taxonomy): Eukaryota > Metazoa > Arthropoda > Arachnida > Araneae > Macrothelidae > Macrothele > Macrothele yani. The sequence goes on from CM077017.1 coordinate 53,826,549, forward strand.
ATTCACGAAAATGAATCAAGTCACAGAACCAGACTGTCACTGTTATACTACTAAAAGTCATATAATCTTCAAATTCAGAAATTAATGACTAAGTGCCTATTGTTGTTACTGGAGCTATGATTTAAAAGTTTCTTCGTTAGTGAATGCTAAATATGTAGAAGGCGAACTGTAATTAAACCTTTCTTGAACTTTATTTGAGTGACTGTTTAACTTTTAGTGAGTGAATAAGAACAAACTTTACGTAGTGTTCCATAAGCCACCTATACATGTTTCAAATAGTAAAGAGTACTACTTTTTTTGGAAATGTATACAGTTTCAGATCATTATTATTATTTTGCTACGTCAGTGCCCCATTGTTAACTAACAAGTGTGGCAGCCGTAATTCACTGACCAGCGAGTGTACATGATTCAGTCTATAATAATGAAACGCATATAGCGTATTAAATCCCTTTATTTTTGTGGTGTAGTCAGTACAAAGATTCGCCAAGCTTTCGCACTCCACTGGGAGGCTTCCACAAAAATAAACAGATTTAATACGCTGTATGCGTTTTATTATTATTCAACTCTGGTGTATTTAAAATAAAGTTATGATTCAGTCCTTTCAACATGAAATTCCGAAACAACACAGAAGTGATTCATGGTTCATCCCAATCAAGTAAATAACAAACTCAATTAGAAGAGATTGAGAAACTGATGTTTCATATGATACCTCTTTAACTGTGTCTTCGGTGTATCACAAATGGAATAACGCAAATTGATCTTCCTGTTACATGCTTTAAAAAACGATAACGCCTCTATGAAGAAATAATGTCTGACGCTGAAAATAGATTCCTGCTAAGAAAACTCGGCTTCACCTAGGATATTGTATTATTAGCTATAAAAAGAAAATCCGAAGAAATGGTAATGAACATTACAGATAAACAATGGACAAAATTTTAGAAATTTTCGTTCAATGATGCGTGAAAATTGCAAACGTAGAAGAAGGTGATGAGGCCCGCATAACAGTTTCTTTCATTAAGGGCGATGTTTGTATATTCAGATCAGTGAACCCAGAGAATAAATGTAATCAGCCTTTAAGACGATTTCGCAGACATGCCACAAAACAAATATTATTAACAACTTCTGCATATTTAAACGAATAATCTTTTACTCTCAAATGAAAGGAGGATCAAAATAAAACAGGCGTGCGTGTTTCCTTTTTCATTCCATATGACGTCTTCAGATATAAGAAAAGAGATTACACAGTTGTTATACGCGTCCTTCGACAAAATCAAACAACAGAATTTAGGTTGTTTTTTTTAATTTCGAGGTATTCTAGAGTCACATACACAAAATGAAAAGGCAATGGAAATGGGTTTTGTTCCGTATATACATGTGATTCTTATTTGCAATGAAAATTCCACGCAAGCAAAAGCTGAAGAAGTGTTGTCATGCATACCCTTGCTTAAACCAAGAAGAAATTTTAAATCCATCTTCCGTAAAACAGAGATACACCGATCAGCCAAAACATTAAAACCACCTACCAAATAGGATGTAAGTCCTCCCGCTGCCAAAAGAACACTCATCTGATAAGGCATAGATTCAACGAGATGTTGTTTGTTTCTTTTGATATTTGGTACCATGAATACAACAGAAGATCCTGCAGTTTCCGTAAATTACGTGATTGGGGTGATGCTACTCTTGTACCCGTTTCTCCAACTCAAAGCACAAATGCTCAATAGGATTCATGTCCGGTTGTGGGGCAACTGCATAAATGGAATTCCTCTTCATGTTCTTGGAACCACTCCTGAATCTTCTTTGCCGTGTGCAATGGAGCTTTGTCTTGTTGAAAGACGCCATCTCCGCCAGGGAATACAGTCGCTCTAAAGGGTGTGCTCGGTCAGCCACGATGTTCAGGTATGTGACAGATGTCAAAGTTCGCTCTACAGGGATAATGGGTTCAAGTGTTCCTCAAGAAAATATTGCGCAGACCATCACGCTCCCTCCAGCCGCCTCGATCCGTCCCACAGTGCATCCAGGGGAGAAGGCTTTCTTGGGTAAATGTCGCACACGAGCTCGTCCGTCGACATAGTGTAACAGAAAAAGGAATTCGTCTGACCATGAGACCCTTTTCAAGTCTTCTGTGGTTCAATGCCGAAGATTACGTACCTACTATAAGTGTTAATTACAGTGAACGGCTGTGAGCATAGACACATGAATAGGTCTGTGGCTGCGGAGACCCATATCCAAAAGCGTGCGATGAACTGTGTCTTAGGACACATCAGGCCCTTCCCCACAATCGAAATTATGAGGAACGTCAGCCACAGTAGCCATCCTGTTGCTGCGGACAAGACGAGATAGCCTGCGCTGACCTCTGGCATCAATAAGGCGTGGCCTGCACCCCGATTGTCGACGGCGCGAAATGTCATCTGTTTGGGGTCATCTTTGATAAGTACTAACTACTGCATAGCATGAGTAGCCTACCAGCGTCATTGTTTCGAAGATGTTCTTACCAAGGCGTCTTTTGCCGTAACGATCTGGCCTTTGTCAAAATCAGATAATTATTTTCCCATGTTAAGACGAAACGAAATACTGACTGAGAGTGCTCCGTCCCAGATATTACATTCGCGACCTTGGCACGTGACGCTGGTTGGCTTTACTCGTGCTTATTTGCATAACGCAAAGGTGGTTTTAATGATTAAGCTGATCGGTCTGTCCTAGAAAAAAATATTAATATAATTTTAATCCGTCTAAGAGGAAGTTTATGCACAAAGCAAAGAGAATCAGATGTATGTACAAAATGTTATGCATGCTTTGCTCTGTCCAAAAGCAAAATGATTTTAGCAATTCAACTTTTAGAAAAACAGATATCGTGTTTACAAACCAATAAACAAGCGGAAAGAAACGGGACGATATAACACACAAAGGATTCCATATGTGTGTCCATTTAAAAACAAAACAAAAATTGTGTAGAATATTTAAGAATAATTAGGAACCACTCTCATCGATACAACAAATTTTCCGATCTTAGATTCTAAGCATCCATCACGTCGCGGTCTAAATAAGATATCAAAGGCAATATTTCACCGTTTATTGACATTATAAATTTCTCTCATACACAATGCGCCAATTAAGTAATGAGACAGATTTTTTGAAAAATCCCAGTAAAACACACGGGTCGAGAAAGCATGGTTCTTTGATAAGTCATTTATCTGCTATGCAGGGGCAGCAGCGTATGCGTGAAAATTGCGCAGATGTTGTTTTACACCGTGAATGAGGTCATTCGGTGGAAGAACGTTGTCACTGCTCTGTCATGGAGCAGAGAGCAAATATCCGGTTCTTTTTTAAAATCGGTAAAACTGCATCTGAGACAGTTGAATTGTTGCGTGATGTTCATGGGGATACTTTCCTATCTCGCGCACAAATATTCCGATGGTATGCAGGTTTCGAGGATGGGCGAAAAGATTTGGAAAATGGCGTCTGAACTCATTGGGAAAGATTTGGAAAATGGCGTCAGTGCGCACGTCTGAACTCATTGGGAAAGTTCGGGAAAGAATATAAAGTGATCGTTGTGTGACCTTGAGGATGCTAGAATGTGAGCTCGGTGTTATTAAGGAGACGATTCGTCAAATTTTAGTGCAGCATTTGGGGGGGGGGGGGGATTTGGACTCGTTTTGTTCCGTATGTTTTGTCAGATGACCAGAAACATGCATTATTGGAGTACGCAAAAGGCATCCTAGAGACTGCAAAAACAATGCGAAATTCTCTCCGAAGCATTGTGGCATGTGACGAAATATGATGTTTTCGTTATGATCCTGAAACAAAGCATCAAAGTGCTCAGCGGAAGTCTCCACAGTCACCCGAAGGATAGAAGATCAGGTTACAGAAGTCCAAAATCAAGACAATTCTTGTGTGCTTTAACGATAGCAAGGGAATTCTGCATCACAAGTTCAGTCCTGAAGGTACAACTATTACTGGAAATGCTTACACATCCTTTTGGAACGATTCTGGAAGATGATTCTTGCTATCAGGCCTGAGGACAAGAACAGGCAATGGTTCCTTCTTCACGATATCGCACCTGTACACAGAGCAGTTAGTTTAGAGCAATTTCTGGCACGAAAACAAGTGAGTGTACTCAACCACCCCCTATTCTCCAGATTTGTCACCGTGTGACTACTTTCTGTTCCCTAAATTAATGCTGCCTTTAAAAGGAAACGTTTTTCATGACATCGAAGACATACAAAGAACTGTGACATCAGTTCTTCACTCCATACTAAAAGACGACCTCTGAAAATACTTCCTTTTTTTGGCTGATCTTACCACTTCTTGTATTGAAGAACGAGGAACGTACTTCGGATAAAATACATATTCACGTAAGTTTTCTTGCTTCTCTATTAACCGAAATATAACTGATTACTTAATTACCGTACTTTATTTTTATCTGATACTTTATATTGGGTGCTTATAATTGAACAATTTCTATTCAGAGCCATCTGTGTAAAAACCGATTAGCGAAAGTGAGCCAAGCTTGATTTTAACAATTCACAGAAAATGGAGAAACCTTTTGTGGAAAAAATCTGCAAAGTTCAAAAATCACCAGCAAGGTAAATTTGACATTAAGTACGATATGGGTAGGTCGTAGGCATTAGCCATTACGAAGCCCTTGCAATGGGGAACGGGAAGAACTTGTCAGAGTTTGAACAGAGAATGAGGGCCATCTTCTCACCAGCTGCCGACATTGTTGGCTATTTGAGCACCACCGTAGTAAAGGTGTCTCGGGAATGGTCCGAAGAGTGGCACACATCAATTCAAAGTGTTGGAAAGGGAAGACCACTTCTGGTTCATGATCTCTAAATAAACAGTAGACTACAGCCCGAGCACACATAGGAACGCTTCTAAGCACATAATCTAGTAGACGATCTTGCGCAGGAGCCTAAGGTGTCAGTGGCCCGTCCATGTTCCCAGGTTGACCGACCGTCATCGGCATCTTCGACTGCAATGGATATGGAAGGGCTGTGACTGGACATTGGACGACTAGAAAAGAGTTGCCTAATCCAATGTGGCCAGGCTTTTTCGAATATAGGTCTGTGCATCGGGATCTCTAACATCCCGATGCACCGACCTATATTCGAAAAAGCCCTGGAAGAACATCTGTTGCCATAATGCACGGTTGGAGGGAAACAAGCCGGCGGCGGTGGTATCATTGTATGGAAATTGTTCTCGTAGACATCCCGTGATCCCCTCAGCTCCATTGAACACACCCTCCCAGCGATATCTCATCTACCCTGCATGGGCACCGTGTATTCGGATGGCACTGGACTCTTCAGAATGACAATGTCTCATGTCACAAAGCCCATGTCGTGCAAGAAAGGATCAAACATCTTGCATAAGCATTTCGTGAGCTCTCCTGGCCGCCAAATTCTGCGACTTTAATTCCATCGAACATCTGCACCGAAAAGCCGAATTCCTATGTACACGTCAGTATTTTGCACCGTCGACGAACTCAGTGACGTCATTATGTTCATCTATTACAAAATACCTTTCGATGTCTAGTGGAGTTCTTTGCACGACAGGGTGAAAGCGGTTATCACAGCAAAAGTCTGCTCAATAAGCTGTTAGGTAGGTGGTCATACTGTCATGGCTCATGATCTGTAAACAACAGCGTCCCCTTTATATACTATGACACGACACACACACCTGGGTAGGATTCCCACCACGGATATCATACTGCAACGGGTGCGTTCTTTATATTGTACCATTCCTCCCGAAGAACGGTGTCCCTGTTCATGAACTAATGTGGTACGTAAGGGAAGCAGTCTGGTGCTGAAATATATACGATTCCATATCAGAGAAGTGTTACATGGTAGGAAGCGCAGAATTATCAACAAGTTCATTCGTTACATTGCACCATTCTTCCCGAAGAACGGTGTCCTGTTCATATACTAATGTAGTACGTAAGGATAGCATTATGGTGCTGAAATAAATACGACTCCGTATCAAAAAACTGTACAGCATCCATTGTCCCCTTTTTCTTAGGCCATAACATAAGAAACAGCTCCACATCGTCAAACTTACTCCGGCGGAATTCACTGTGAGCCCATTGCACTCCAGCACAGATGTACTTCAAACATTCGCCTCAACACACACACCCACTTGACAAGCATACAATGAATTTCGGTATACAGTGTAGCGTGACTTATTACTCCGTTGAATCCATTTCCACTGCTCTATGGACCGATGATGCCGTCGAAACAGTCTTAGTGTATGTTGGAGGAAGATGTTGGCATTTTTTGTTTAGAAACAGTAACCCTTTAAACCGTTGGAACGTATTAACTCGGGGTTAACAAAATGGGCTGAAATCAGGAATACGTGAGCTGACCCCCGGTTACATATAAAGGTGTCAATTCCTGATGGGCCGAAAGCGGTTCAAATGAGTGAATCTGCACATCAGAAGGCATTGCTTTCCCCTTAGCTTTGTTATTCAGAGTGGTCATTTAGTGAGATTATTGACACGAATTCTTTCTAACTGATTATCTGCTGAAAGGGCTATAGCAGTGACGATGAACCTAAGAAAAGAGAGAAAAATGTTTGAGTCACTTATTTCTATCCGGTGGTATGATGTCCGTGTCAGTGAGACCTGTTCTTTCTCATCATGCCTTGGATCGTAGAGAAGAGAATAAAGGACTGGACGGGAGAGCGTATTTTCGGTACTGCCGAAATTAGAAGGGAAGATGTATTCCTTTTCCGTAGCTTTCGTAAAACCCGGCCGTCATGGGGCCTGTTTGGGGAACACAGAAAATTCTGAGTACCATTTGGTTTTCGTGTAATTTTCCTAGGTTTTAAAGTGTATAGTATAAGTGAATTCAACCTAAGAACACTACCTTACGTGAAGCTTGTTCTTCTGACAAATTCACTTTAGGTGAAAACCCTGGATGTATTACTAAAAGCAGAAAGGTCACTTCAAGAATCTTCAAGGAATTCCAACTTGCAGTAACAGAAACAGCCTTTATTCCACATCCACACTCGTTGTTGGCACACAATATTATTAATCACGAATAGCACTCCACTCACAATAAACGTAGCCGCAAAACATTTACTAATAATTGTCGTGAAGAAGGTACAATATACAGTAGTAATCTACCATCTGTTTACGTTGCTCGCTCTGCACATTATATGCAGCGTTCTTAGCTTGTCGAACATGTATAGGTCATTCAGTCCTAACCTCAAGACTGTTGCCAGACAACATTCACTGAATGAGAAAACATAACGTTAAGATGTAAATGCTTAAAAAACCGAATTCAAAATTCGTACAGAAAAAGAAACTAAAAATTAAAGTTAAGTTAAAATATACGTCACACAAGTCAAAGAGAAATCTCAAAATTTTCTCATAGACTAAGACGTTTAAGCATAATTTTTAGCATCATACTTTATTGGATGATTGAAGCAGTTATGTAGGAAAATTACTTTTTTTTATTCTGGAAGTACATTGGATTTTAAGAGGAATTTCCTGTTTCATTCAAAGTTCCAGAAATTTGGTTAAATAACGCCACATACATTAGTTAATTAAAGTAGCATACAAAAGGATAAGTTACCACAAATCTGCCACAGAAATTAAAACCTAAGCTGTAACACACACACACACAAACGAATGAGAGAATCAAGCTCGTATTGAAATTACACACTGAATACAGAGTTAAGCGAAGGGGGACATTCGAGATTTTTCAAAATATTTCCACAAAGTTTAAGAAGTGAACAAATCGTGACTTCCGACATATTTATATTTAGGAAGAAGTCGCAAAACTGATGTAGTAATATGATTAGTGTGATTAATCCTTTCTGCTTTATTGATGCAGCGAAGCTTTTCGCCATCGTCCAGCTTTTAAAAATTGCTTTTTGCAATGTCGCCGTTTTAATGGTGAATCTTGAATGCCAAATGGAGCTTCTGCTTTTCAGTTTTCTCTCCTTATATCTCCGTCTCATTAATCTTCTTGTTTTTCTAAGCTCTGAGTGCTTCCGATGAAAGGATTCACGTCGTCATTTTTTATCAAAGGACCCACATATTCTATTCTTTCTGTTTCTTAATGTTTCATCTTACTCAATCAGAGAACTGCATTTCTGATGCTGTTACAGCTTCTGACAGATTTTAATATTTCAGCTTTGTTACATGATATACTAAGTGCTTTCCTGATACTCAATTTTGGGGATCTTTTTCTTATGTTTTTATATTTGCTCTTTCATTCGGTTGTGGATACCTGAGAGTCATAATAACTGTTCTGTGCGAATCGTTTATTTGTACGAAACCTTGTGCTTCCCCTTGCCTGTGAAGTAGATTGGAAAGGTTAGCATCCGGTTGGGATGAATCTTTTGCTTTCTTCTATTTTTAAAGAATCGTAAGTTCTTTAATTCGAGTACTTAAAGGTGTTATATAATTAGAATAGCATGATTCTTAATTAAAAAGTCAGCTTCTGTTTTTGGTGTTCACATTCATTTTCTCAACATCTACACTTTTAAAAGTTATCGCAATGCAACGTAATTATTTTCGGGAAATTTCATGCATGTAACTTCTTTCATCTCAGTCTGACCATTTTTCCTTTTTTTATTTTCTCAAGCCGCAGAGCAAAATATTAAGAACTTTCTGCAGCACGAAAACTTCACTACCTGGTCAGAATACACACGCGCTTTCATAATATGACTAGAAATAACAAAGTTTATATGTGGTGTAGTTATTGAAATAGCACCACCATTGTTTAAGGACGATGCTAATGGAATATTGAACGAATTCCGAGAGCATCGTCTTAAAATAATGCAGCTAGTGCTCAACGTTCATGACTGCTACGGAAAAGTCTCAGGATCGATCCCAGGCAGGTATGAACGCTCGATCCTCTAAATATCGGCCGGGCGTCGGATGGGCACGTTAACCCGTAGGACCACGGGTACAAGTCCCCAGGTTATAAATAAGCGTGTTTCCTCCTCCTTTCTACCTCAGTTCCGTATGACTTTCCTGTAGAGCACTCTAGCCCAAATCTCCTAGCTTCCTACTTCTAAGTGTTGTTCAGACCTCTGGTCAGGTTCCCTACCTAAAAATCCTCTGCATATGAGCCTGCTCAGGCAGCCTATATATACAACATTTTCGTAAAATCTACAGTTTTAAATTTAAAACCACCAAATTTGGTATACTACCTCATGGTACTCTAACTTAGACGGTAGATGGTTTTTGGAACGGGTCGGGGCCAGGGATCAAGAGGACCCCCATAAAAAATTTGTAAAATCAACAGTTTTCAATTTAGAGCCACCAAATTTGTAATACTACCTCATGGTATTCTAACTTAGACGGTAGATGGATTTTGGAACGGGTTGGGGCCGGGGTCAAGAAGCCCCCATAAAACATTTTTGTATGGGGGCCGTCGTGCGCATGCTCAAGTTTAGTAGGCGTAAGTACTCGATAATATTTGTTTACCTCCATGTTCGTGTTGTTTTTGGAAAGGAAAGTTTAGTAGTTTGTGCTGTGCTTTATAATTTCGGAACTTAAAAATATGAAAAATAAGTGCTTCATTTGTGATAAGACTTTTAAATGTTCTTTATTAAAGGCTGATATTTCGGTTCACTTAATGTTTTCCGGGAATCAATTTCAGTACTCTGTTAACAATAGCAAATTCAAATTTGAACATTCTGTTGAATACACATGTGTGTATATTGGTAACTATCGACGGAGCATTGAAATCTAGCTCCCTCATCGAGTTAAAATTTATATGCATGAGGCCAATTACTTGTTCCCCACAGCATGTTGAAATACGAAATTTTCGGGTACGGAGGCGGAGGAGCTGCATAAACAAATTGCGTGTGGCTATATTCTCCACTACTTGAGCAACAATTGTTCATAAAATATTTTTTTTAATATTTCATTTTCAGCAAGAAATTTAGACATTTCCATGATTTTCGGGACAAAGACAAAGCGGAAAACTGGCCACAAAAATTTAAGGGACCGTAAAAAATTTACGTTCTGGACTGCTCCGTGGCTACGTCTCTCGAGATTAGTCATCTGACACATAAAATTTCCGTAATTTCGTATTTTCTTATTCACGATATTTTTCAAGGTTTATAAATTACAGGTAAACAAATTCTCTGCCTGCATGTGCAAACCCAGGAAACATGTCGGAGGAGGAGGGTGCTTAAATTATGAAATATAAAAAATTTCTGGTCCGATCGGAAGATTTTCAGCATTTACAGCCTACAAGTCAACAAATTCAAATTATCTGAGGGCTGTGCTGCCTCAGGAAACCTGTCTGGTGGGGTGGGGGTTATGGTGATACCAAATGTGTAAAATGTAAAGAATTTCTGGCCAGATTGGGAGATTTTGGGCGTTTACAAACTACATCTCAACAAGCTGTCTGCGGACATGTGCTAACGCAGAAAACCTGTCTCGGTCGGAAGGGGGGGGATTCCAAAATTGTAAATACAATGTATTTCTTGTTGAGATGTAGTTTGTAAACGCTCAAAATCTCCCAATCTGATAAGAAATCTTTACATTTTACACTTTTGGTATCACCAGTCCCCCCCCCTTTCCCCTTCCCGACAATTCCTGAGTCAGCATATGCCCTCAGACAATTTGTTGACTTGTAGGTTGTAACTGATAAAAATCTTGCGATCGGACCAGAAATGCTTTATATTTTATACTTTTTGCGTAACCCCCTCCCCCAACAGGTTTCCTGAGGCAGCACTTGCCCTCAGATAATTTGTTGAGTTGTAGTGTTCGCGGTAGTCTTTAAACCCACGGCACAATGAAAATTAAAAAAAGTAGACCAGTGGCAGCCCCGAACTTTATTGTATTCCAAAATCGTCATTGATTCCTATACGGCACGCTGTTACATGGAAAGATGTGCTGCGATTTACAATACTGTTACTTATCGGTCTTAATCTTCCTAGGTTGTAGTTGTGGCGGTTTTTAATGTACCGGGGTTAAAAGTTGGTGTCTATGTTTTCTTTTGAACTACTTCGTCCGCCTTTTGACAGTGTGGCACCAAAGCATTAACAAAACCTATTGCTGAGTTTTCAGGTCTTATAAATGCACGGAGGTGTAACCAGATGTCGCTGACTGCTATTTGAAAAAGTGAATGACGGGAACACATCTGGCGCGCGTGCACCTGTCCTGTAATACCCTGATGAGCCATTGCAGTATGACCACCCCAGCCTAAAGAAATGAGCACGATTGGAGACCGAACGGTGGTTCAGGTGAAGTTTACAGAACAGTATATATACAACCCGAGGACAGGCTTTGGGTTAGAATGGGAAAAGCTGTCGATTTATCGGAGTTTGATAGAGGACAAATCGTGTTGGCACCGGCGCCTCGGAAACAGCGCGAGTTGTTTATGTGCCGCTGTAGTAGGTACGTATCAAAAGTGGTGAACAGATGGCCAAACAACGAACTGTTGTACAGCCGTGTGTCATGCGCAGCTCATCGATGCCAGAAGGGAGGGGGAAATGTCGCAAATTATTCACAGCCACCGCAGGTCCACACTGCGACAAATCACTCGCAGCTACAACAGTCGTCATCAGGGCAATGTGTCACAGCGCACAGTAAATCACAGCCTTCTGCGCATGTGCCTGCGTATCCGAAGACCCAGCCGGGTCTCCATGCTCACTACACGTCATCGCCAACAACGCATGAAATGTGTCCAAGATCATCGAGATTGGACGGTGGATAATTCGAAGAAAGTGGCATGGTCTGAAGAAGGAAAGATGCCTGTTGCATTACGTACACGGCCGAGCACGGATACGCAGATTTCCAACGGAGGCTATGGCACCTAGGAGCACTGTTGGCCACCGGCGGCGGCGATGTTATTCTGTGGGCAATGTTTTCTTGGGACACTTTAGACCCCATTACGCCCTGATAAGTGTCAGGTATTTGAACATCGTTGCGGACCAAGTTCACCCATTCATGGCAAATGTGTTCCCTGCTGGTGATGCCCATTACCAATAGGATAATGCGCCATGCAAGACTGCCAAAATCGTCAGAGAGTGGTAAGAGGAGCATGCTGGTGACTTTCTGTTAATTGCCTGATTTTCAAATTCACCTGACATGAACCCAATCGTACATTTGTAGTTCGACTTGGAAAAGCGGGTTCGCGGTAAATCACCACCACCACGAAATGTAAGGAAACTGGTGGACATGCTGTTGACATTATAGTACCAGGTACCCTAGCATACCTATCGCCACCTCATCGAATCGATGCCTCGCCGAATGGGCGCTGTTTTGCGGGCTAAAAGGGGGTCCTACAGCTTATTAGGTAGGTAGTCATAATGTAACGGCTCATCGGTATATAGTTGGGGAGGCTAGATGATACTAATTGTTAGATACCTTGACATTCTTTTTTCAAACGTATCTATGCAACCCGACTATGTTCACTACTTTTTCACCCAAACAGAAGGAAAAAAACATTCCATCATATTACTCCGAATAGTGTGTAACGAAATGGAGATAAACAGCTTTTGGTAAATTATTCCGGAGTTTCATGCACTGACAAAAGTCTTAAATCAACATATAGAGCAAAACAAGATGACGAAAACTTGAAGGCATGATGAGTGGCGGTTAGTAGATTTTCCTCTCGCTTTAACCTAGTTATATCTTCTTTCCTAACTGAGGTAGTGAAAAATTATAAAACACAAAGTACTGCGGTATTTAAAGTAGACTAGTAAGAATTTTTTTTTATGTTTCGTTCTGAATGTTTTTTGCTTACTTCCAGAAAAAACGAAGGTAGATTTAATGGCCCAGAGATTTCTAACACACTAATATTTAATCATAATGTTGAAAAAGATGCTTACATAAATTGGAAGGAAAGGGGAAGTGTAATAATAAATATTCTGAAAGCAAAACAACAAATTGCAATACTGATAAAAGCAAAATAACGATAAAATATTTAACTTACAGTAGTATTAAACATTACAAAGAACATATTTTTTTGAAAACAGTAGAAAAAAAAACAATTTTGGCACTAAGCTGTAAGTGGTTAAATTAAGAGCTTAACTTAGTCTTTGAAGTGACGGATTAAATTCAAAACGCTTATTATTTTTAATGCTTTTCATCTAGAATTTATTTAGAGAATGCGGAATCACTTTTTATGGGCTTTGGGGACATAAAACTCTTTTCAAGTCTGGAAACATAAAGTTTAATCTTTTGCTAAGGGGATAATGGAGCCACCAAACATTGATCTAAAATGAATAAGACGTACTAATTGAAAAAAACAGAATTGGCGGGAGATGTTTTAACAAAGAGGTATCTGATTAGCATAAGAACAAAAGGAAGCCATTTAAAAAATCTCATGTCATTATGCCCAGAGGGTATTAGTTTCCAAATTAAAAAATATATCTTAATCCGGAATGGCGTTTAAACTCTCCACGGGTAAAATACGAAAACATTAACAAAAATCATCATCTGTCGATTTTTTTCCTCTTTCGGTTGTTAACATTACAACTGATGTTCCATTCGGCATTTTTCCAAAATGATTCCATTTCCTACTTATCTGTAGGTAAAGACGGCGCAGCCGCCAATATTTCACAAAAGCACTCAGAAATTCAGAAGACAGCTTAAAAGAAGAAATGCTAATTATTGGTAAACGAGATTATACTTAAATTATTTTGAATCTTCTCAATTTAATACACAGACTCATATGGAACACAAGACAGAGTAAATTGTATTCACTCATGCAGTTCATCTAGCTCAGTATTTCTCAAACATTGCTTATTTGCAGACCTCTAGTTAAGCATTCGATGCATATATATATATATATATATATAACACCTAAAACAATATGACCACCTGCCTAATATGATGTTGGTCCTCCACATGACCCCAAAACAGCTCTTCCCCGGCGACGCATTGAGGCTACAAGATTTCTAAGGGTGTCCTGTTGTATCTATTACCAGCACGTTACCATCAGATCCTTTAATTCTTGTAAGTTAGTGGTTGTGCTCCCGCAGGTCAGATTTGCTGTTCCAACACAAACCACAGATGCTCGATTGGATTAATGTCTGGGGAATTTCGAGGGTCAGGGAAATACCCGAAAGTCTTTCTTAGGGTCTGCGACCCATCCCCGAACATCCGGGCACTATGACATGGCGCATTATCCATCTGAAATAAGGCACTACCAAAAGGGAACACCGTTGCCATGAAATAATGTTCCTAGACTGCAATGATGTTTAGGTAGGTCGTACACTTCATGGTTTCCTGCACATCAATGACTAGACCTAGGGTTTTCCAGCAGAACATTGCACAAAACATTACACTTCCTCCACCGAGTTTTCGTCCTACGGCGCATCCTGGTGGCAATATTGTCCCAGGTAAACGATGCACACGTACCCATCCGCCCACATGGTGCAACAGGCAACCTTCTTCCAATCATTCAAAGTCTAGTTTTGCGCTCGCGTGCCTATTCTTGGAGCTTTCTACTGTGAACGGAGGATAGCATGGGCACAAGGAACGGTCTGAGGCTACGCAGCGCGATTTTCAGCTGAGCTCGAGGTACAGTGTGTTGTGACGCATTACTCCTATCAGCATTCAAATTAACGGCGAGTTTGGCCACAGTATCCCTTCTGTTGGCTCGTACCATACGGGATAGCCTTCGCTCACTTGTAGGATCGATGAGCCGTGGTCCGCCGACACCTTATCGGCGGTTCATGGTTTTTGCCTCCTCGGACCACTTTTTGAAGGTACTAACCACGGCTGACCATGCGAACCCCACAAACCTGGCAGTCTCGGAAATGTTCTGACCAAGTAGTCTGACCATTACAATTTAGCCTTTGTCAAATTCGCTTAAGTCCACTGCATTTACGATCTGAAAAACAAGAATAAACAACACTGATTAACAGAGCTCAGTATCAGGAGTTATTTATACCGTTTCATGACCTTCACACGCGCCGTCGGTTACCTGCAGTTGCTTCGATTTGCATAAAGGGTTTACGGAAAAGTGGCCCCTAGCATTTCGCCCCCCACATTTCGCCCCCAGCACAGTTCGCCCTCGGCACTTTTCGCCCCTGTAGATAAAGAGTATTGATTGTACGGGTAAGATTTGAATTAGATGAACCATACAACAGATCTTCTTAAAAGCATTTTTAGACTTTCGTAATCAGAACGAAAGTAAAGGTTAACCAAGTGGTGAAACCTCCTCTCTTCTTGGCCCCATCAGTTATTTTTCTTGACATTTCTTTATCTCAAAGATCTCAAAATCCACTCTAACCCAAGACTTGTCGCAGATCTCAGGATCGTAACTATTCGGACGGAGAGCAACACGAAGGTCCTGATCAGTTAGCAAACTGACTGGGCGGCGCAAGTTTGTAAAATACGCATTATTTAAATCTTAAGTGTTTGTCAAAGTACTAAGAAGCGTTTTCTTATGTTAACAGAAATGTCTTCACAGAAGGAACTTGTGGCTAATACTGACAATAAGTTTGTTAAGGTGGTTCCACCTAAAATCTCTGCTTTATGTTTCCAATGGTAAAACTTCTTTACATATTTTCTTCGTAATTAATGTATTCCTAAGGACAAAAATTTGCACATCAATAAAACTAACTTTACGTTATAGCATGGGATACTTAATACTTGCTAAAACATAACCATAACTAAGAAATCCAACATTTGTTTGTCTACTGACGTCATCAATGTACAGGTCACGCCATCTGTTAACAGGTCTGGACATTACTTAAAGAAAAATGATTGATTTTTAATATAAATATGATTATGTTTTAGCAAGTATTAAGCACCCCATGCTATAACTTAAAGTTAGTTTTATCGATGTGCAAATTTTCATCCTTGGGAATACATAAACCCTTTAACCGGCTAAAACGAATTAACTCTGGGTTAACAAAATGGGCTGAAATAAGCTTGAATTAATGTGTTCTCTGTCAAAATGTGGGCTGAACACTGTTGGAATGTGAACCTGATAACTAAAAATCGTTGCTTTCCCTTTAGCATTGTTAAACTGGTAATTTTGCCGGATTATTGACACTTATTCTTTCTAACTGCTCATCTGCTAAGAGAGCTATAACAATGGCGTCAAACTCGACCAAAGAGAGAGAATATGTTTGAGTAAATGGTTTCTACCCAGTGGCATGATGTTCGTGTCAGGTGGACTAGCATCGTTTCTTGAGTCATGGAGACCCTGTTTTGGGTCATAAATTCCCTGACATGTGTTGGGTCACGGAGCAGAGAAAGAAGGACTAAAATAGAGCACTTCCAACCAATGACAGATCCCTGGTTGTTAAAGGGTGAAGCGAGAGCAATTGTTTTGCCGTGAAAACAACCAGCTTTCGTAAAACCCGGCCGCTATATGTAACTATTTATATTTGAGAAGTGCAGAACATTTTGGACAACATTTGGTTCCGGTACTTCGGCCCCTTAAGGGGTTAATTGCGAAGAAAATATGTAAAGACGTTTTGCCATTGGAAACATAAGGCAAAGATTTTAGGTGGAACCACCTTAAAGACCCAAGAGCTTTGTTTTCACATTACTAAAACTTAGCGGAGCTTCACACTTTGTAATAATTTAGCTAATGTGATGATTATGTGAACAACAGAGAGGAAGCATTACCTACCCAAACAGCGTTTTTGTTTTGCATTAGATAAAACATTTGACCAAGGTCACGTTTTTAAGTTTAAAAACATAATCCTCCGCTCGAGAGCATATTGATGTGACCCAAAAATGATTATAGGAAGTCTTACAAAATCTTCAAAGGTAGTGTTGGCTATCCCACATAGAACCAGTGGGGTACATTTTCTCATCGGTCAGTCTTGACTTTTGCAAAAGTCAAAAATAATTGTTCAAATATTTCCTGACTGTAAAGAATGAATTCGAAAAATTAACGTAAAAAATTATTGATAGCGACGCGGCTTCACTACCTGACTCCAAAGAGTAAAACATTAGGGGCCATGCGAGGAAAAGCGAGTCAACGAGTACGTAAAAATTAATTATCGCCAGTAGTGTTCAACTCGCTTCCAGGTGTCAGCAGACCTTCTTTCGGGAAAGGTGACTCCAATAACATAAGATACACCCAGTAGTATAAAAAATTATAGCGCAATCCAGGCGCTGAGTACCTGGTGTGAGATTAAAATTTAAAGTGATGCAATTCAATAAGAGGTCAGAGCTCTTCTGTCCCTGGAACTCTTTGGTAAACTATACGGAGAAAAGCAGAAGCGCATGAAAGAGCAATAAAAAAAAGAGACCCAAGAGCAAATTGAAACTTAAAAACGAAGTCAGTGGTTCTAACAAATGCATCCATTATATCGTATTTCGACATCGAGTAACTTGAACCTCTGTCGCAACCGTTTTCTGAACTATTCTAAGAATGCCAGCGCTGTTGTCTGTTGCCAGTCTCTTTATTTTCTTTCATAGCGATGTCCCAAAAATTCTCCGATTATACAGCAGTGGCTGACTACTTCATCTCTCTCAACAACTCAGTATGTCGAAAAGATAAAGGAAGACGGAATGTGGCTAAAGGGCATTAAATTTCAATAATGATGAAAGCATCGCATTACGTTTAATGGGTTAAACGTAGACGTCGCCCATTTGTCCTGAAAGTCTACCCATTCTGCGCAGTCTTTAATAATTAGAAAGCAAAGCTTGTTACCTGATGGAAATAGAACAAAAGATGACTCTCCTCCGCCTCATAAACTTTGAAAATTCAGAGGCTTCTGGAAAAATGGGAAATACTCATTTAATGAAGCGAGCGTGTATCCTGTTACATAGTCTACTCCCAGCAATCCTCCGATGTGCAAACCAGCAGTGACTCCCCACACGAAGCGGATGTTACGAAGAGACTATTGTAAATTTAACCCCCACACTCGGACTAAATTGAGATCGAGAAAACATTTTAAGAGCATGGAGACACGAGAACGAGAACAACAGATTAAATTTCCGTTATCCTCCTTTTCGTTTCCCAAGAAGAAATTGCCGCAGCTCCTACGACTATAATTATTGTTCAATGGGCATTTCGTGGAATTTAGTCTGTGCATTGAAAACACCGCCTTCGTGCAAGCAATATCTTTTTACCTCATACCCTGTTTTTTTCTACTTCGGTTTCGATTTCTTAAGTCAGGAAAATGGCTTTATTGAGTTCTGAGAGAACGGCTCACATATCCCGTACACCAAATTGCACAATTTTGTTCTGAGTAAAATTCCTGTGTTAAGTAGGTTTTATTAAATTTTGTGAAATGAAACGATATCCAGAAACGGTTCTTCACATGCTCTGCTCTCGAGCTGCTTCTTCGAGGTACAAAGGACGATCAAGAAGAACAACAACTTCGGCCATAATTAATAACATATAAAGAATGCTCTCATATTCAAAAGAAATATGCCATTCCATGCTTCTTCCATTAGAAAACGAGACTAAGATTATAATAAGCTTTACAATAATGATTTTGTAAAAAAGAAAAAGTGCCTAATTTTTTTTCATAAGTACTTCTTTCGGGTTAAAAGTATAAACACGTAAATAAAGAACGTATGAAATCTGCGTCGTATGGAATTCATACGATGGGGCCTGAGGCAAGCTTCGATACCTTTATTGAACATCGCGCGAGTTTTTCATAGATGACAGAATGAATACTAAACATTTCGTTAGGTAGCACATTCACCACTTTCGTGGTCGATGTGAGTCGAATTGGTTTTGCCTTTTATTCGACTTACTAGTTCGCTCCAAAAGTTACCGATGGGACTAAGATTAAGACTATGTGCCCACCAGTATGTTTTAACTGCTTTATTCCGCTCAAATAATATGAACGTATGACATCATCATCACCCATTCTCAATCTGCTGCTAGATGAAAGTCTCCCAAATTCCATTTCATAACTCTCACAAGGAAAGTGCCTTTTGTTTTGTCCCACTCGGATTTTAACCAAACTTGGCACAAATGTTCATCGTCATCAATGACGACACGTAAAATATTTTATCGGAAATCCAGTAGGTTAGGGAGATAAAGGGTAGACAATTTGACCAATCATGAAAGCGCCACATTCCTCAACACCATTAAATAATGATTTAAATGCTTAAATTGGATTAGAGGATGAGTAGTATTGATGACAAACAAAGAAATATGGATGGTGAGCTGATATAAAGATTCCTCAAAATCAGGTGTAATATTCAGTGATAAAATTATTAAATCGACGATAATGTCCGTCGGCTGGTTGATTCATAGTCTTTCAACAAATATGAGAATATTATTTATACAACACTCTCTCAAGGCAAAACTATTGAAAGGTATCTAATCCCTTAACGTTGTATTGGTATTGTTCAGCCTTTACATGTGGGTTTCTTCAGATCATGCAAGCAATTTTTTGGTTTATTACTGATACAATAACCACGGATCAAAACTTCAATGTTTGACAGCTAGACAACTTCTTAAAATTACAGTCATTCTCTTTCTTCCAATTTAGGACTCCTAGGCTCAGGAATTTTATGAAGCACGCTTTTCTTAAATCAGGCTTTCTTTCTGTTTTCTCATCCAGGTGATTATGTAACACCACTAGAATGTTGTTTCAAACCCGAATTACACACTTCAAGTATTAATATTAATTTTTTGGATGTGCCCATTGCACATATATACTCGTATATGCATATATACTGTATATGTATATACACTGGCGTGCAAAAATTAAGGACGAGACGGTTTTTGAAATGTAACGTCGTACAGAAGTGCTCCACATCGACTCAAATCATACCATAAGATCCCCAAGATGTAAGAATATGGGACAAGTGAGCAAAACCGTCCAAACAAGGAATCAAAGATTCCAAAGCATAAAAAGTCACTTTATTGAAAAGGTAGCTTCGAGCAATACTGGGCAGAAGACAGAAACGTCCATGTAACAGGCGGCTGCCAAGAAAAATCCAGTCTTTAGTAGGGGATATGATCACCCCTGTCTGCGTTGCAGGATTTACAACTTCTGTCCATGCTGTGGACGAGGTTGTCAAGGAGCTGTTGAGTCATCGCAGCCTAATCCTCTTGTAGCGCCAATCGCAGCTGCGGAATCGTTGCTGGTGGCTGGGGACGTGTTGCCAAGCGTCTACCGAGAAGGTCCCGCACGTGTTTGATTGGATTTAGGTTCGGGGACTTTGCGGTCCAATCCATGCGTTGAATATCTTCACTCTCCAACAGCTCTGCGACAGCCATTGTACGATGAGGTGTAGCGTTGTCGTCCATGAAGAGGAACTCAGGACTCACAGCACCTCTAAACAGACGCACGTGAGGCAGGAGAACCTCGGTAGAATAGCGGACACTAGTGACTGAACCTCCTTGGAAGATGTGGAGCTCGGAACGGCTACCAAGCATGATGCCGCCCCAAACGAGAATTCCGCCACCTCCAAACCGGTCCCTTTCAATGATGTTGGAAGTGCGATGGCGTGTGTGTTCCCTGCTCTCTCCAGATGTATATACGTCCAGAATCGCTCGTCAGACTGAATCGGCTCTCGTTCGTAAAGAGAACTCGACCCCATTGCTGATGTGTCCAATTCTTGTGTTCCTGGCACCACAGAAACCGCCGTCTCTGATGAGCATGCGTTAATGGCACACACCGTACTGGTCGTCGTGCAAATAGACCACCTTTGTGCAGCCTCCTGGCCACGGCAAAACGCGATAACGGACGTCCAGTTGTCTGTTGCATGTGCCTTGCGACTTCTCCCGCTGTCTTGCGTCTGTCTTTTCCCGCCTGTAGGACAATATACCGGTCGTCCGCCGCCGTAGTTGCTCGTGGACGACCATGGCTAAACTCTTGGACAGCTGTTCCTGTCGTTTGAAATGCTCCCCAAGCTCGTGAAACGATGCTGTGAGCGATCCCGAACTCTTTGGCCACACTAGTCACACTTCGACCTTCTTCCAACTTCCCAATGACGCGACCTCGAGTAAAGTCATCCAGATGTCGTCTACTGGATTGCCTGTTGGCCATATCACACGGTGGCTGCAACTCGACGTCGTTCAGACCGATGTACACCGTACATCGAAAGGGTATAAAGCTACACCGCCCGTGTGCTTTATACCCTTTCGACACTCCCCCCCCCCCCCACACACACACACACTACGTCATGCTGCATATATGCGCATGCCCTACCGTACCGGACTCTAGTCTATCTCCTGGGTGGTCTTTCGGTCCGTTCTGCCTGCTCGTTCCGCTGTTATGCTAATTTCTCCTCTTCGTTCTTAACTTTTGCACACCAGTGCATATTCTGGTTTGAACATTCAATTATTAATATTCGTATTTGTATTTAATTTCACTCAATTTTTCAATAAAATGTTAAACAAAGTCAAAATTTTACGGGTTTTTGTTACTTTTCATGCGAAAACTTCCGTGCCCTGTATCTTCCTAACCTTTTGTATTTCAGACAAAATATTTGACAATTTGTCCATCATTGGTGATGACGGACATTTGTGCAACTTTTGTTTAGAATCAGAGTAAGACAAAAAGAAACTTTCCTTGTCAGTCTTGAGCAATTCTCTTCCATTTCACTGCAGTATGCTTCCGAATTTTATCCACAAATCTCTAGTTGCCCAGCGGTAATCAGTTCTGCTAGCAGTATGTCCAGCCCACTGCCGCTTCAGAACCTCACTGTTCATGACGTCATACACTCTTTTCATTTTCCAGATCCATGAGCTCCTTTTCCTATCTATCTTGGTTATATAAAGCGTGCATTTCTCCATGCTTATTTCAGTTGTCCGTAGACTGTGTACGAGGAGCAACAATTAAATTCCCGGAGCGGTCGCGTAGTGTCGCGCTTGTAGCAATGCGGGAATAATCGCGAACCTATTCGTGTCTGGACATGCTTCAAGTAGTGCATGCGTTAATCACACACTAGTAGAGCCATTCTTGAGAGATCAGTTGCGAAAGCAATGCAAGTCTGTGTGTGAGTTTCGAGGTAAAAATGAGCGATAGAAATTTAGAGTAGCGCATTGACTTCAAATTGTGTGTGAAGATCGGCAAAAGTGTTACTGAAACGTTAGAGCTATTGAAAGTAGCGTATGGTGAAGATGCTGCGAAAAAGTCAAGTATCTTTGAGTAGCATAAGAGCAGAGAAAAGCACGCATGTCTCGCTTGCAGTTCAAGACCATGCTTATGTGTTTTTTCGATCACGATGGGATAGTTCATCACGAAATCATTGAAAAGATAGAAACGGTCAACCAACAATGCTGTTTAAAGGGTTCGAAAAAGTTATGGGATTCTGTTCGAAGGAAAAGAGCTGAACTGTGGCCTTACAATGTCAAAAGCCATGATGAGCTCAGTATTCGTGACTTTCTGGCTAAGAAATCAATAATCGAACTGGATCATCCACTCTATTCACCTGACTTAGCCCCTTGTGATTTCTGACTCTTCCCAAAAAATAAAAACTGCCATGAAAGAACGAAGATTTTCAGACATTTCTGACATCCAGCGTAACGTGACAAAGGGACTCAAGAATATTCCAGAAACAGAGTTCCAGGTTCCAGCAACGACAACAGCGTCTAACTAAATGCGTAGCTGCAGAAGGGGATTACTTCAAAGGTGACAGTAGTCGCTAGTGCACAGCTACGCACACATTTTTTCTACAGATGCATTCCGGAAACTAAATTTTCCCACCTCGTGTGTTTTTTTTAGTTAAGGTCTGATCAATAAAGAAGGTCCGGAAAGATGCATTCATTAAAAACTTGGAAATTAATTGCAGTGCTTCTTTCAAATGTGCACCAGCAGAGTTTTATAAGCCAATAAATTTCTTCATCTCTCTTGACATGCGTTATCCAAGGTAGGTGTAGGAATCAGTTACATCTATAAATTTGACCCAACAACATATAAATCTCTAGTTCTCGTAAAAACATCTATAATGCTTTAAGTTTCTATTTTTGCCGAATTTGTTTAAGTGCTAATGCAAAATAGAAACTTAAGGCATCTATAATGCCTTAAGTTTCTATTTTTGCACTAGCACTTAAACAAATAAAATATGACCAGAATTTGTTTGAATGAAACTAACTGACGTGAAAATTCAAGTATCTTTTTCTTTTCACCTGTGAAAGTAAAAGTGAAAGCTTCACTTTAACATCATGCAAGAGCACTTAGAGATAGTCTTTGAATTTTCGCAATATCAGGATAAACTGCGATACCATATCAAGCAATAAATCGTCGTGGATTCGCTCTACCACACACTTCTTTACATTGCGCGTGGCAATTTATTTACCTCAGACTCACTGTCAACGGTTTCCAAAAAGCATGAGGAAATTCGGAGGATTTTACGTGCCGTTCAGGAAGAAATATAACATAGAAATAATATAATTTACACAAGAGCAGAAACTGGAAAAAGAAGGTTAAATAATACTTGTCTCACATTGAACATCATTTTTGTTTTCTTGGAGTTCATATCATTCCCTCTGTCAGTTAGTTCTCTCACTACAAGGGTATGGTCAATAATTCTGTAGCTACTCCTGAATCCAACTTGCTCGCTTGCTTGAGCCATCTTCAGTGTTTCCTTCAAGCGATGTGACTTTAAGGTAGATTTTTTAAACAATTGATACGTGGCTAATGGGATGTAGTTCCTGATATCATCTTCATCAAGGTCGTCTTTTTTATACAACAGAATCATTCTAGCATTGTTACAGTCAGCAGAAATTTTCCCTTCTCTGTGGCATTTAATGTAAACTTGGGAGAGTGCATTTCTTATTTCTTCACTGGCTTCCTGTACAATGTCATCGGTAGTTCCATCTTCCTCGGTAGCTCTTCCACGTTTCGTGTTCTTAATTTCAACGGCAAGTTCCACACGGAGAACTGGAGGCACTTTAGTGCCTGCGTATTTTTTATGTCTGTAATAAATGTGTATCATCTCTTTCGTATAGGTTTGCAGAATTCTTTACCTTTCCTCAAAATTTTACCTCCATTTCTTCTGCTCTTATATTTATTTAATTATCATTTCTGACCGAAAAGTACGCATTTGGCAAACTTTTCAGTGAGTTTTGATAAGGCAGTGTACAAGCCAAAACCGAAAAACACCAAATTTTCATGTAAACTTCAGATTAGCTTGTTGCAGGGCATTGCATACAAAGACGGTATATAGAACAATTTGCTATTTATGAGAACCTTTGAAGTGAAGTTAAGCGACCAAATTATGTCAATTTTCTATCATTTCTTCAAACACGCGTTTGTGTGCAGAACAACGAGATTAAATCACCTATAAAAAAAAGAAGAAACTATAACCGTCTGCTGTATCACTTAAGAAGTGTCATGTATGTCTCAAGTTTACGTGCGGCGAAAAGGTAGAGTGTGCAGAATGTATGATGTGAACAAAGGACAGCTCTAGCAAGCCACTATGTAACGTACCAGGAGATGTGACGTACCTGCCAGAAGGACGCACACGACATAAAGTCAGATGGAAATCAGAATAAAACGTCCGCGTAGCTTAATTGGTAGAGCAACTTATTCCGGAATGAGTGGACCCAGGCTCGAATCCCGGCGTAGACCAAAAATGACGGAGAAATTTACTTCGTTATAACTACAAGTGGTAACACCATTTTTATTCTGCTTCAAAATGTAATACGCATGTGCACGTCAGTTTTACCTCACTTTAATAATTGGTTCAGATTTTGCACGCCTTTTCATGTTGCTAAACATGAAAGTCCTCAGATAATAATGTCGATGAATTGTGGACCCAGGTCAACGACGCATGGTCAGCGAAATCTCAGGACACCATTCGTGGACTTTTCCACAAGATGCCACGTCGTGTTGCCTAATATATAGCCCAGCATAGCAGACATAATGACCGACTGACTCAAGCAACTTTATACTGCTTCATGGTCTGCCCATCTCATTCATGCAATCTTTCAGAAATTAAATATCTTCTTTCCCAACTGCTTTCGACATGGGTGGTTAATTTCTTCTCATTCCTTCATGATGTGGAAATAATTTCCATGTCGAGAAATGTTGCAGTGACAACAGGATGGTGAATAAGTGGTAGATTTCGGCACCTCAGCCATTGCCAAGTACGATGTAGTGTCTATACGGAAATTTGTCTGCTGGGTCATGCATCATACTGTTTAGTCATGACGTCAATATTGGTCCGCCTATCGCACTCACGAACTAGCCGTTAAACCTTTCACCCTATGAGATTCCTGTGAGTTTATCTTCACTACTGTTTTGCTTTCATTTTCCACCCCACGAACGCCTTCACTACCTCGCCGCTCACAGTCAGTCAGGTGTGTTGAAGCCCAAATGGACACACGGAAGCCCCGGCCACCGGTGATTGTCCCTTTTTTTGGAGTTCCGTAAAGCTTTGCTCTCCCCCCCCAATTTCATCCTACAACGTTACACTTCTAGTCGCTACTCTATTGTTGCAATGAGGCACACTTTCGAGGTTACCTTGCTCTCGGAGAGTCTAATATATATTAACCGAGTCTAATATGGCCGAAGATTCGGAAAAGGAATCATTTTCGTTAACTCATCTTCAGTGGCATCTTTAGATCTTTTGGGGCCCTAGGCGCTAAAAGATTTAGGGCCCTCCCCCTCCTTCCTTCTTATGGCCTGAAAAATTTCATCCGTCGGATTGAAAAAGAAAACGTAAAGCCAAGAAAATAGTTCTTTCACTTTTTAAAATACCATTCTCTCTTCTTATTTTTAGAACATTTTGTAAGAAACAGTACTAATGTAATCACCTTGTCTGTCCGTGCATATCGATCTTTTTGTTTTTAGAGGTACTTCAAAAACTATTTTTGCGGTTAACAGGAAATCAAAAGATATTAAGTTTGACACTCTAAATATCTCATATATTCGTATTTCATATATTCACCGTTAAGGGCGACTATTAAAAAAATTAAAGCTCTGTTGTGAAGAAACTATTCAACTTAGAGAAAAAAATATATTTGCGCCTCTAAGATTAAGCTTAACTGTTCCTTCTCGAATATTTAAATTTTCCAATTAGTTCGTTAGTTTATTGCTATAGGCGCTGAAGGCCAAAAGATTTGGTTCTCAGATTTTTTTTAAAAATTTGCGAATGATAGAGCATAAACATTCATTAAATTTTGCCCATTTTAAATTTCACTACTAGTTCATAAATTTCCTGGTTAAAGGGTATTAGAGCTGAGGAAGATCTTTATTACCTTACCCCAAAGATAATCAAGATCTATATACAGCAAAATCTCCCATCATCAGGGCAGTTTTCACAAGCACTCCTCATTGCAATTCAGGGAGAAAGGTTCCAACACAGATGTTTTCCCTTGGTTGGAAGTAGCATGAAAGTAATTTATAGCACAGCAGACCAGTTACGTATTCGCTTTAAACAATGAAAAGTGTAGGTAGCATGAATCCTTCCTTCACCTATCCTAAAGAGAGGCTAAATTATTTTATAATCGTTCCTTTCAAAAGAAGTACATCGATCAGACCTAGAAAATGTGGAGTATCAGCAAGAGGAAGAAAAAATATATATGTCACTAATATGAGAAAGTAAAATATCAATTGACAATACAAATAAATTGGTCGCTTTAAGGATTGATTTGTTTCGGTCCTTGAAAACCAAAACAAAACTGGCAATCCAATTATAAGTTTTCGGGACCCCTCAAGCTCTGGGACCCTAGGCACACGTCTAATGCGCCTATATGGAAATCCGCCCTTGCTCATCTTATACTTTTATCTTCATGCGAAACTCTTGGACATAATTACCTCTCCTCAATTCGAAAGGAATTTTTTACCCAATATTCTAGAAAGAGACAACGTACCAAAACAGAAGGATATGACTACATAACGGAGGAACTGAAAACGAGGGTAAACCAGCTATAACGAAGTAAATTTCTCCGCCATTTTTTATCCGCGCCAGGATTCGAACCCGGGTCCACTCATTCCGGAATAAGTTGCTCTACCAGTTGAGCTACGCGGACATTGATTCTAATTGCTATCTGCCTTTATGTCGTGTGCGTCCTTCTGGCAGGTACGTCACATCTCCTGGTACGTTACATCATCTCCCCCTTATTTTTCTTTTCTTTTTTTTTTTTTTTCTTTCGAAGTGCTGCTCATATTTTTCCTATCTCGCGGTGTGGAAATAACATCACACCAATGCGAGATTTTGAACGGTCGGGTCATCCGGATAGTTCGGGCGCCATTATAACGAAGTAAATTTCTCCGTTATTTTTGGTCTACGCCAGGATTCGAACCAGCGTCCGCTTATTCCGGAACAAGTTGCTCTACCAATTGAGCTACGCGGACATTTGTTCTGATTCCTATCTGCCTTTATGTCGTGTACGTCCTTCTGGCAGGTACGTCACATCTCCTGGTACGTTACATCATCTCCCCCTTATTTTTCTTTCTTTCGAAGTGCTGCTCATATTTTTCCTATCTCGCGGTGTGGAAATAACATCACACCAATGCGAGATTTTGAACGGTCGGGTCATCCGGATAGTTCGGGCGCCATTATAACGAAGTAAATTTCTCCGTTATTTTTGGTCTACGCCAGGATTCGAACCAGCGTCCGCTTATTCCGGAACAAGTTGCTCTACCAATTGAGCTACGCGGACATTTGTTCTGATTCCTATCTGCCTTTATGTCGTGTACGTCCTTCTGGCAGGTACGTCACATCTCCTGGTACGTTACACAGCGTAACGAAAGAACACGGTAAGGGTCAAATCCTTTATATCTCTTATCAGCGCCATGACGTCACGAACAAGTTCGGCAATCCAAAATTTCCATACGCACAACACGTCTTACTGTATCCCGCACTTATGCTAATTTCCACATTGTCCTGCCTTCCATTTTATGGTTGCTATCGTTGCTATTGTCATCCTTCCTAAGCAATTGTCCGGCAGTGTATAAGGGAATATGAAATTATTAAGCCTAAATCCCGGGCAAAGCCGAGTAATAAAGCTACTTGTAACTAATAAAATTTAACATTAACAGCGATTCCGAATTTGGGGACAGGAGACATTTTACATATACATGAGAAAAACGTAAAAGTGAGAAACGTATAAAAGGGGTTTAATTGTATTTCCAATAAGAATATTTATCAGTGTGTATTAACTCTTCTCATCTTCGTTATGAAGCACTATTTTTCCTCCATAGCTTCCGGAGTAGCACGCTTTGTATGCGAAAAAAAAATTACTTTCAGTTTTGCTCATTCTATACCTACATCTATATTATAGATATTATCTTTCAACATTCTAAACCGAAGGGGTGCAAGCTACATACGAAGTATAAGGTTGTTCATCTATATGCTTCTCATTTTGTATGTAATGCATATGATCAGAACTGTAAGTGAATGTTTTGAAAGTTTCTTTAATGCATAAGTTGTTTACGAACTTCATTTGATACGTAGCTGGAGAATCATAACTTCAAAGCATTTCCTTTTGCTCTTTCTTTTTTGTTTCCATGATATGTAAAAAACATCCAGGTATCTGTTTCTTGAAAGCTGTCATTCTCTGATTCTAGAAGGTCATGATGTAACTTATATCTAGAAACACACGATCTCCTGTTCAAATTAAGGGTAAAAAAGCTGCTTTTGAAAAGTTTCGCTTTCAAAAAAAGGAAAATGGTTATGTGCTGTAGATGTTTGCACTCCATGATCAGTCTACATTAAAATGGAACTCCTGCAGATACATTTAACTTATGTCGGGAAATATATTCTTTTTGTGATACACCTCCGCGAAATTCAGTACACCCTGCTTTTATGATCGTATGTGAAACAACTACGGAGTTTTTACCTTTCACTGAATAAACTGAGCTGGTTCTTTAGTAGATGCTCCTTTTGATGTGATCAAAACACATTTAAAATCTAAAATTTCTCTTTTTCTGACGACAATAAAGCACCTGCTTCTACGACAACCATGATTTTAGATAAAGAACGAGTCAATACATCAATGCATTTGTTTCTTTTCGTCATACTTCTGAATTTCTCGCTAGGGACAGGTTTCAACAGGAACGAGAAGCAGGAGTATTTTCAGTAAACAAAATTTTCAAACCGAATTTCACCTGAAATTTCTCTAGTACATTTGAGATGAAGTGTCAAGATTCATTTTACTTCTTTTTCATCTAATGCATCATATTCTCATCGCTAGTTCTTTTTAAAGCACAACTACATTCCCCTATATAGACTAAGGTGTGTGCAGTTAACTGAGAAGTCATACCTCCCTGTTTGTGACGTTCGTCAACTTCTTAATGTCCCGACGCCGCACTTTTCGAAGCATAAATTTACTAATATTTAGTCAAACTGAAACTTCTAATTGTTTATATCACCACAACACTGAACGACCTGTTTCTTTTTTGTTTGTTTGTTATTTTGTTTGGGGGTTTAACAATCAGCATGAGTAGCTCGTAGAGCTGTAGGCAATCGTCCGTCCTTAATTTAGGACAATCCACGGATTCCAGGTAAAGGTCCAGGTAAAGGGCAGAGTTAGAGCTACCAGATAAACACGCCATCTACGACGATTACTCGATGTCAAAAACCTCTCGTTCAGCGGAGCAGGAGTAAAAACATAATTAAATTTAAAAATCCCTCCGCCTCGTGTCCATTAAAGTTAGGTGGATAGCGAAAGTTTGTAGTTTTAAAAATGGGGTCGTCTTCTAGAAGTTTGCTAAGTATTTACCAATTTAAACAGTCAATTTGTCCCGCATCCACTCTTATTACTGGGCAGGGATATGCACATTTTTCCGAACGCGAAAGAGCTTAATCCGTCGTAAGGTACAGGCGAACACCTTAACATTTGTATTATGTGATGTGCCAATGGCAGATTCATGCACTATCCCATTCCTTCGCGCACAAAAAGCACTACAGCAAAGATGGAACGCAGTCTTATTTTCAACTTACTATTGTTTAAGCCTTCATTAAACTTTCTCCTCCTTCATGCGTACTTCCAATACGATGGCGGGTACATTTCATTCCAGTTTTCTTATTTTAACCCAAAAACTACAGCTGTTCTCTCTTTCTTCCACACCGTTTTTCATTCTTTAAATTTCAACGGCAATCGATTCTTCTATTTGGAGAAGTACCTCTGTCTGTCACTTAAACCGCTCACTTCCAGTGGAGGTTTAACAAATAAATGCTGCATGCCATATTTACTCGTATATCAGTTGCACGTCGTATTAGCAATCCCGTTTTTTTTTATATCTTTATTCTTATTTTGGTGTGCTCTTATATTTTCAAATTAAATTTTTTTCCGTATTTTGTCACAAGGGCCCCTACTTGTGACTTTAACCCCGAACTTCCATTTCTTAATTTCCATTTTTCATAATCCGGATGTTGCGTGTGAGTTTTTAATTAGTCGATGAAGGGAATAGTGTTCTGAGCTCAAACTTTTTAAATCTGGTAAACCGAAATTTAAAAAAAGAGAGATTTAAATGCATCTGGACGTCACTGAATCTCACGTTTGGATTTTAGCAGACATCGGAATGTTTTGCAGGTAGTGTAACTAAGTCTTGTGCATTGAGGAAGTATTCTGTCATCATGTCCCCAGAGTTGAGGTGATGTTGGCATATTATATTCACGAAAATCTGCGTTTGTATAAAGAGTGAGATAAATCTGTGTTTCAGAGTAACTGTATTCTATATGTACCTCTTTTTTTAACGTTTATTTCTGTGATCTCGGAAAGCTCTATCATATTTAAAATGGCACATACAGGGGTTGGACAAAATAATGTGAATACCTGGGAAATAGGCGATATGTCATTATTAATAAGGTATTGGACCCCCATCTGCATTTGATACAGCTTACAACCTTCTTGGAACAGATTCATACAGCTTTTGAATAGTCTCCAGTGGAATGTTGTACCATTCGTAGAGCAGAACGTCAGCGAACTTCTTCAGAGAAGTTGGAGGAGAGAATCTGTTTCTCACTCTGCCCTCCAAAACTGCCCACAGCGGTTCGATAATATCCAAGTCAGGTGATTGAACTAGCCAGGGAAGATGATAAAGTTCATCTTGGTACTCCGTAAGCCAAGACCGAACTGTTCTGGCTATGTATATGGGCGCATTATCATCTTAAAAAATGGCATCATAAACCCGACCTACTGTTGGGAACATTTAGACCAAAGGATGCACTTGTTCGCCTAGAATGTTCAAATACTAGCTGGCTGTAACTCGCCTATAGGGTAATGATGGGGCAGCCATATACCAAGAAATGGCAGCCCAAATCATCGCAGATCCATCCCCCCTGTTTGACAGTTGGAACCAGACATTCCAAACTGTACGCTTCCTGAGGGTTCTTTATACATAAACCCAACCTACTGTTGGAAATAATGAAAATGAGGACACATCGGACCATATTACACGTTTCTAGTCATCAGCTGTCCAGGTTTTATGCTCATGACACCATTTTTTTCGCTTTGTGCTTTGGTTAGTGTGATTAAAGGTTTAGCAGTTGCAGCTCTTCAATGGATGTTGGCTTCATAAGTTCTCTGTGGACTGTTTTTATGGAAACCGTGTCTTTCAGGTGCATGTTGGGTTCTGCTATCACTTTTGCTGCATTAGTTTTGTGTTGCTTGGGCACAATTCTTGTTAGTATTTGACGGTCCTTCTCATTCAGTCTGGGTTTTGCCAACTATTCTTCTTCGCCGATGAAGTCTTGCCAGGCTTTGTGTACGCAGTCATAACCGTTTAGACTGTCGCTCTTGAAACACCAAACAATTCAGCTGTTATGGTCAAAAACGCTCCTGCTAAACGGGCTTCCACGATTTGTCCTCTTTGGAAGTCTTACAGATCATCCATTTCACCGACCGTGCGTACGAACCGCTGCTGAATACAACCTGTACTTCACTGTCATACAACTTAGAGACTATATACAAAGAAAGGACACACAAAAGACAATCAGAACCTTTTTCACTGTAGCCCACACGAATAACATTAACCCCTATAATCATGGTGTAAACATTATTTTGTCCAACCCCTGTGTAATTATGTTACACTTTAAGCAAATTTGTTGTTGCTCCTCAGGAAGACGCTTGAAAAGACAGCAAATAATCTTCTAAAAAACGTTTAGAATGAGAGATGCTACAATCATCCTAAAACAGTGATGAAAACTGATCAGGGGTGCAGTTCAGTGTGTTGAAACGCTAGTTCACAGGAAATTTTTGTCCATCAAAAAAGCTCAAAACTTTTTACCAAACATCTTTTCAGATTTAAAAATGCATGTGTTGAAAAATTCTGAGCTAAAGTACATAGCATTCAAATCCAAATTGTTAATTGAAAATAACTCAAATTTAGCTAAACTTTTCGTGATATTTTTATAGCTCTCTTACTTAACAAATATATTTTCACTTATCACTGAATAAAATGTGATTCTCGAAGCATTGTGACAACTGTCTTCAATCTGTATAAGGAAATTTACGACTTTGAGAAGAAGGAAAGAATTTGGTTGAAACACGCAGAAGAAAATAATAGCAAAATGTGTGTCTTTTCTCTCTCACTTATTCTTACTTCGCACACAATCATAAGTATTGTTTGTTAACATGTGAAAGTGCTTGCATGAATGATGTCGTTTCGCTCGAGAAGAAAATGATTTTCGTTTGGAGTATTAGGAGATTGCTGCTAATCCATTTGAAAATCTTAAAAGTAACGAATTTACTGAAACCAAAGAACAAGAATTTTTAGATTTAGAAATACATTCGGAACTTAATTGAGTGAAAACAACATACACTGCTGGCCACCCAAAATGCAACACCGAGAAGGAAGCATCCGATTGGCCTGAAATTCGCAGCATGCGTCGCCTGCGAGAGGACATGTAAACGATTAGCATTGCAGGGCATATGCAAAACAATTGCGCCCGGCACGCCACCGAGAAGGACTATAAGAAGGGTGTACCGAAGACCGGGTGTAAGTAGTGGAAATGTGCTGTGCTGCCAGACCTGTGCGTGGGAAGCTCCCTGATACCTGTCGCAGAATACGGCAGTCATTTCAGAACGTTTCGGAGTTCGACAGAGGACGAATAGTGGCTTATCGCGACAACGGTTTATCGTACCGAGACATCGCCGCCCGTGTGGGACGACATCCAGCCACAGTGAGGCGAGTATGGATTCGGTGGGTGCAGGAGGGACGGACGGACCGACGTGAGAGATTGCCGAGCGAGAGGCCCGGCATGTTGTGCGGCGGGCATTGACGGATTACAAAATGTAGCATTCACACTAC
Organism: Macrothele yani; assembly: GCA_039090855.1. Classification (NCBI taxonomy): domain Eukaryota; kingdom Metazoa; phylum Arthropoda; class Arachnida; order Araneae; family Macrothelidae; genus Macrothele; species Macrothele yani. Next base: position 53,859,609 of record CM077017.1, read on the forward strand.
ATGTGTAGCATTCACACTACACGAATGTAGCATTCACACTACATGTGTTTCTCACAAGACACGATACCATATGCATTTCCAACAAGACAATATATTAAAATGCACTTCTAATTAATCGCTCTCAAAAATGAATCTCTGACGAGCTCACAAACTGTATTTGTAACTAATAAGTCGCCATCGCTAATGCGCTCTAACTGCATCCCGTGTTGATGTTGTACTGGCTTCTGCCACTGTAAGTGCTGCCAAATTTAGAAAGCTCTTCTGGGAAAATAATGTATCGTTAAGTCAAAAAACCTTTAACAAGAAGAAACTAAATTTACGTAAGTGCTTAGAAACTCAAACAAAAGGTTAACTTTTAGGCATGCGTCGCATACTTTTGTAGCTAAATGTTTATAATAGGCAAAATATTCCGCTGCAAAGATAATAAAGTCAAAAAGAAATCCGAACAGTCTCAAATGTAAAAAAACACATTGATAGAAAATTAACAAAAAAAGAAGACAGTCTCTACGTTTTCATTTTTATACATACCCGATCGGCAAATTTTGGTGCATTTGTTTTTAAATGTAAGTTCTGAAAGAGAATTTGTTATTCAATTTAGTGATAAAGGAAACAGAAATTTTTATGTAATGTTGGTGTTTGCTAGTCGAAGAATTTTATATTTTCCAAATAGTAATTTGGACATCTTCCGCAGCATATTTCTCACTGACGCGCACAGGTGTACAACAATAAAAAATGATGTCATCAGATGAAGAGTATGCTAAATTTCTCTGATAATATGCGAAGTGTATACGTAGGACTCGATCGAATTGACTCTTTAGGATTTTGAAACACAATTATATAAAAACGTTATTCCTTTTTAAAATGCAATAGCAACTGCTGATTTTTTACAGTCGCGCTTTGCAGGTACCACGTCAAGGTGTTATTCAATTTCCTTCCCATATAGCTTTTAGCCTGAACACTTTGAAGTTATGCTAAACCTCACATGGATTATTATTTCTTTAAAAAGCGAATCATATTTCTACATCATTTTGTACCAAAGTAACGAAAACGTTCAAGTTCTAAAGATATCATGTGGGTATCCAATACTAATTTTCAGATTTTACTTGTTGTTCAGAATCCTTTCGTTCAGCTTTGAACACTTTATCATAAAAAAAGTGAAAATTATAAATTCCATTCAGTTTTCTTTGAACTAATTGAAGTTGAAAAGCGTAAATGTGTTCCTGAAAACTGGTTCCTTAACCACATTTTTTTACTTGTCTTCCCTTTTTGAATGCTTGTAGACATTAATAATATAACTCTTCAATTCAGTGGTACTATGAAGGAAATAATTTTAGTTCTCACTTTAAAATTCTGGTTTGGAATTATATAAAAATTATAGTGCAATCTTCAATCATTTAGGAAATGAAATATCGGTATACCCATACGTGGGGATATGTACACTTTGTTGAAATAATGCCAAACCGTGTTGAAAGAGTATTGCGACATGCAAAATAAAATTTTATGACTTTGTACCAGTAATTTCCGAAAAACACAACCCTGTAAGTTTTAAGGGTGTACTCAACATCGTTCAAAGAAGTTATAATTCTCAACGGATTTGTGCGCGGAAACGTTTCCTGTATCCATTACTCCACGGAAAGTCACTTAATGCTGAAAACAGAAAGGGCCTTGGAAAACACTTTAAAAAGCTCTAGCCAAACGGATCAGTAGAAACTTCGGGAAAATCTAATGTGATGGCATTTCGGAAACAAAAATCATCTCAAATAAATTTGGGTGAACTATTATAGTATTCACTGAAGATGCATATAGGAATCTTCATGGATGATACAATAAATGCAGAACGAAACTAAGTTTTTTTTTTTTTTTTTTTTTTTTTATTTTATTTTAACGATCACCTTGAGTAACTCGATGGGCTGTAAGCAGTCGCCCGTCTCTAATTTAGAGCAACTGGCTCCAGGGAAGGGAGAGAGCCTGTGCCGTACGACAAACATAATATCCATGCCGCAGCAGGATTCGAACGCGGACACATCCCAAACGAATAATCGCAAGCCAAGGCTTAGTCCACTGCGCCACGGGTGGACACGCGAAGGATGGGAAATCATTCTGGTACGAATTCTGTCGCCTTAGAGAAGTGGAATGAAATTTTTCTTTAAAGAGCGATTTTAGAGACAAATAAAAATGTTTCTGCGATTATTTGCATCACCTAAATGGAAATCAATCAAAGTAAAACTGAATAAGTAGCTCCACATGGTACGTATGTCTCACCTTTCACAGTGAGTCGTTAAATGAATCAGAGGCCGTTACCTAAATGTCCATGCAGAAATTTCAAAACTCGATTCGATATGTGATATTTTTCTTCACTCTTTTCAAGATTTCTATAAATTAAATGTGGACCCCAGAAACACAACTCTCTCTCTCCCTCGCTCTCCCCCCTCTCTCTCTCTAAATAACTTTACATGTAGAGCTGTGTAAAGTTATTGACTGTTACATTTTTTCCAAGAACTGGGGAAAAGCCCAGTCAAGCAGTCAAAACAAATGACAGCACGGGACGCAGTGAAGCAAGCTATTTACATAATGGTTTCTCCACGTAAGAAATCAACTGTGAAAACCTAACTGCTGGCAGTTCATTAGAAAAGAGAAACAAAAATTTACAAACATTTTAAATCGTGAGCTATGAGTTTCTGGTGAAATTAACTTTAAAATGAAATCAAATCTTGATAAACAATACTGAATGCAAATATTCAATTTTAGTGAAAAATGATCGAAAGTAAAATGATTATAAAAAATGCATGCCCGCTTTCGTTAACGACCGTGTTGAATATGCTTTTGATATTTAACGATGCCCTTTTTATACTGATCAAAGAGTTGTTACTTTAACCGCTTATACTGCTTAAGAGGGCTGTTTACTGTACTTCAAACTTCTTATAGCTGTAGGTTTAACTTCATTAACACAGTTCTTGGCCATCTAAATGTCTTTAGAAAATTTTGTAGAATATAAATTCGTACTCTTGAATAATTAATTAACAGCTAACAGCCAGATATAAAAATCAGCATGAGCGGTAAATGACTTATGTACCAAATCCAACTTCCTTATTTTTTTACTCACTGAAAGGGCAAATACACTGATACAACGTGACTCTCAGGTCTTCGCACAGAATTCGATCCAATATATCTCAACAAGCTTTATACGGGGGTCATTTCGTATACACAATGTGGCAACGGCGTTAAGTTGTTGATGCAACCTCAACTATAGTTGCGTCAGTTGTAGTGTGGGTCTTGAGAAAGCCGCACGGGGTCTCATTACTCTCGCAGTACGCGGCGTTGTGGATTTACGACGATAGAAGTGGCACATGCAGACATCTCAGGTACTATGCCGCTTGAAGATCAACGGTCGTATATCAAAAGTGAAACTTTGCGAGACAAAAATCCAACAGACTTTAACAATGCTTTGCGTGAGGTGTGTGATGATGAAACAGTAGACCGGAGTATAGTTTCCAGCTGGGCAAATCGCTTTCGTGGATGACGTTTAAGCGCAAACAACGACCTGAAGTCAGGGAAGCCGAAAACGACAACGGATGAGCGAAGAAGTAAACTTGTCGCTGATTTTTCGAACAAGACTGTCGAGCAACATGCGAGGAAATTGCAGACGCTACCGGAATTTCAGCAACAGTAGTATTCCGTATTTAGACGAACAATTGCAGAAAAAAAGTTTCGGCCAGGTGACTTGATTGCCGCACAGAAACAGACTCGTTTGGACAATGCAACATTGCTGAAGCAAAGATTTATCGCTGAAGACGACGACTTCCTGTTACGAATTATTGCTATTGATGAATCGTGGGTTAGGGACTTCGAACCTGAGTTAAAATCGCAGTCGAGTCAGTGGTGTAGTCCATGCTCCCCACGACTCAAAACAAAATCTGACGGCCACAATCGTAGGTCAAGAAAATGATGATCTTCGCGTATCTTGATGTTATCATGACAGATACAGTACAATGTGGAGCAAGTGTCACAGCAGTCTATTACCATGACTTCCTGCAAAACTTGTGCAGAAAAATGCACAGCAACCGACTTGACTTGCTCAAAGTTGGGTCTCTCATTTTGTACGACGACGTAAGATTACACATGAGGAAGGTGATGACAGCTTTTCTGGAGAAGTACAGGTGGGAAGTGTTACCTCAGGCACCCTATTGCCTAAACAGGAGTCCACCAGACTTTGACTTGTTCCCCAAGCTCAAACAACCCATGCGTGGGCAACGATTTTCCTCCCTGGAGAACCTTTCTGCAGCAGTTACCCAGCGCGCCAGACAGCTGAACAAAAGAAGGGACCCTGACTGGAATTGTGGACAGTCCAAAACGTTACGACGCCGTCATTTAGAAGCGGGGAGACTACATAGAAAGACTGTAGAGAGGCATCGCCTGAGACACTTCTGGTACGTATAAAAAATTGTGTTCATTGCATATGAAATGACGTATATATTGACGTTAAACAATACACACGTAATATCCATATCTCCACGTCTCGACAATTCCAACACCACCAATTTCATTCAGGTTTGCCATTTTATCATTCTGTAACCCACTGTTAACGGTGCCAAGTAGTAAAAGCTGTTCGGGGAAGTAATGTGTGCTTCCGTGAATACCAAGAAGTTACTACACTTACACGAAGAAGCAGAAACCCAAAAGGAAGGTTAAATAGAGGTACATGCCACACGGTACAGTGTTGCAAAGGATTTCTGCCTGAAATCAGTAGATGAAAGCTAAAAGAAATCAGCAGATCTGTTTGTTTGTTTTTTTTTGCTTGAAATATGCCCCACCTGTCAAATTTAATGTATCATTGGATGCATTCTTAATGTAAAGGAACCTTTTTTTTTCTGTTTGATTGGAGGTTTAACGACCACCGTGAGCAACTCAGTGGGCTAAAAGTAGTCGCCCGTCCCTAATTTAGGGCCATTGGTTCCAGGGAAGGGAGAGAGCCAGTGCCGTAAGAGACACCCAACATCCATGCCTCACCGGGATTCGAACCCGGTTCCCTTTCGGACGAATGATCAGAAGCCATCGCTTAGACCACTGCGCGACCGGGGCGGCAAAGGAACCTTCAAAACTGCTGATATTTCAAATAATACCAGTACTCCGCGCATTCCGATTTCTACACCTTAATGCAAATTCAAATTCATATGACCCTGGTTTACGTTTTTACACAATATAAGTAACGATCAGTTTTTTTAAACTAACAGAGTAATAGGTTAGGAAATAATGACATTGGCTCTGACACATCATAATTACTGTTGTATCGACCATAAACGCTGGGAACGCGCGCATAGAACTAATATTCGACCATAAACGGTGACCATAACAGCTGGGAACGCGCGCATAGAACTAATAAAAGTTATAATGGAGTAAAAGCGTATGACTGCTTTTATATTATTAATATACGAGAGCCAATCAAAAAGCCTTTCGTAGCATTTTCTGTTTGATGTGCACTGTTATAAATATTGTAAAATATGCAAAAGAAAAATTAATTTTCCAATTTTTCCGGCAAACGGAAAATGTTTATTTGTCACAAAATCCCAAATGTTTTCCCTGTTTTTCATGTCCACTCATATACCATCTAGTGGTATTTTTTACAAGGATACGTTTTTTTCAGAAAAATCATATGAAAGAGCCGTCTGCCAAAAAAAAAAAAAAAAAAAAAAAAGTAGGATAATATAACATTCTGATACCGCTAAAATTCTATACTACATAGTTTTGTTTTCACCTGAACACAATATTGACGATATGTTTTAAATTTCGTAATATCTGGCAAAAATTAATGTCGGTTAATATAACATTCTGATACCGCTAAAATTCTATAACACGTAATTTTCCTTTCACCTGAACACAAACAATATTGACGCTATGTTTTGAGTTTCGTAACATCTGTCATAAAAGAAAAATGTAAAATACACTGAAGATTAAGGCGGACGTCAAGTAATTTTGCTTCCTATACTTCCAATGGAAAAACTTTTGTACACATTTCCTTCACAACTAGTGTGTTCCTAAGGATAAAAATTTAAACATTGATTAAAATAACTTCATATTATAACTTGGAATACTTAATATTTTCTAAAACATAACCATAATTATATTAAAAATCAATAACTTTTCCTTTGGTGGTGTAGAAACCAGAAAAAAGATGGCGCGACCTGTACTTTGATGACGTCAGTAGACAAACAAATGTTGGATTGCATACTTATGGTTATGTTTTAGAAAATATTAAGTATTCCAAGTTATAAAATGAAGCTATTTTAGTCGACGTTCAAATGTTCATCCTTGGAAACGCATTAATTGTGAAGAAAATATGTACAGAAGTTTTTCCATTGGAAGTATAGGAAACAAAATTACTTGACGTCCACCTTAATGCTTCGTTTGCACTTTCTGAAACAATTTTTGAAGCACAATATGCCAATTAAAGAAATCTTGACTAAAATTTTGGATTTCTTTTCGTCATTTGATACTAGCGGCTTATTAGTTGACGAAACTAAAACGTTTAAGGTGTTTTCACTATATATCTGCACAGGTACGTACCTACAGTAATTCCAGACCCGCGGAGAGCAGGAGGTTGAAGGGTTATCTGGGAAGCTCGGTGTTCAACTACAAATCAACGTTTCCACGGATATAGGCGCAAGTTTTTCTTTGTTTTTCCGTCTCTTTGTTAATTAACTTCACTAGCGAATAATTTGTCCATGTCAAACCGCAAAAACAGCAAAATAAAATACGAAGTATGAAAAACAAGGGGGACGAAAGAAAACTAAACTGTTTCGAAATATAAAAAATAAATCACGTTCTCTGAATTTACTTGATTATGGTTGAGTTACCTGTTCCTTATTGCTCGATAAACTACACTGCTGGACACCCAAAATGCAACACCGAGAAGGAAGCATCCGATTGGCTTGAAATTCGCAGCATTCGTCGCTCGTGAGAGGACATGCAAACGATTAGCATTGCAGGGCATATGCAAATCATGCGCGCCCGGCACGCCAACGAGAAGCACTATAAGAAGGCTGCACAAAAGGAGGGGTGTAAGTAGTGGAAGTGTGCTGTGCTGCCGGACCTGTGCCTGGGAAGCTTCCTGATGCCTCGTCGCAGAATACGGCAGTCATTCCAACACGTTTCAGAGTTCGACAGAGGAAGAATAGTGGCTTATCGCGACAGCGGTTTATCGTACCGAGACATCGGCGCCCGTGTGGGACGACATCCAGCCTCAGTGAAGCGAGTATGGATTCGGTGGGTGCAGTAGGGACGGACAGACCGACGTGAGCGATTGCCGCAGCCACGGCACACCACCGAACGAGAGGACCGGGGTGTTGTGCGGCGGGCATTGACGGCTCGCACCGCCACATCACGAACGTTAGCGCAGGAATAAGGGTGTGTTGCGCAACAACCTGTGTCAGCACGTGCCGTTCGACGTCGTCTTTAGGAGCGGGGACTTGTCGCACGGCGCCCATTTTCCGATTACCATTGACGTTACACCACCGGCGAGTGCGGCGGCAGTGGGCCGTTGAACGCCGCACCTGGACTACGGAATGGCACGGCATTGTCCTCTCCGACGAATCCTGCTTCTGCCTGCAACACCACGATGGTTGGATCCGCGTGTGGCGGCATTGTGGCGAGAGACTGTATGACGCCTGTATTATGCATCGCCATACCGGTCCGTCGCCTGGCATTATGGTTTGTGGCGCAATTGGACATGACACCCACACCCCTCTGGTACGTATCGTCGGTACACTCAACACTCACCGCTACATGTCTGACGTTTTGGAGCCTGTAGTCCTTCCCTACCTGCAGGACTTGCCAGCGGCCACGTTTCAACAGGACAATGCGCGCCCGCACGTGGCACGCAACGTGCAACAATTTTCACGGCCCACCAGGTGTCCCTGCTGCCGTGGCCCGCCTGTTCTCCCGATATGTCGCCCATCGAACACGTCTGGTCGCTGATCGGCAACCGAGTGGCCCGGCAAGCACCACCCGCGGCTACGCTTGATGAACTGTGGCAACGTGTGGAAGCAGCCTGGACCGACATACCCCAAGCCCGCATCCAAAGCCTCTTTCGTTCGATGCCGCGGTGTGTAGCGGCCGTTATTGCCAGCCATGAGGGCCACACGAATTATTGATGTCTGCGTGTTCCGCAAGTCGCACGGGCCTGTAAGCTCAATCGTTTCATCTTTGTATCTGTTGTTATGTGTCCAGTAAATCTGGCATTGCTATCTCGTGTCCTTCTTGGTGTTGCACTTTGGGTGGCCAGCAGTGTATTTAATTTTTTAGTTTACTATTCGGGTCCCTTTCCGTGGATCCGCGCAGTTTCATCGAGGTGTTACTTATGTCGTATTTTGACCCTTTCTACTCCTCTTCTTCGGTTCCACTCTTTCTCCATCTTTAATCGCATATTCCTCTTCGCTAGTGCTCGGCAGTGGCCTCTTCTTACCATGGTCAATAGTCGAACCCTCCTCCTTTCCCCTCAAAATCCAACAGCCTTCATATTCACGCCAACAAACCCGTTTTCTCCCCCACACATGCACCGTAAAACCACTGCTACTGACCCAAAGCAATGAATCGAAAGAAGTCGAAAGCTCTTTTTTCTCTCTGTTGCGCAATATCCTTTTATCACTATTTTCTAACTCCAACATCTAAGAGGATACACATTTAGCCACCACACACACACACGCACACACACACACACACACATCCCCTTCCCTCAACAATATTTTTTTTGCAGGCAATTAACTACATGGAAGTTTCTTATCAGCACTTAGCATCTCATAATCACTTATCAAGTGACAAACAGTAGTTTATGCATCCACCTATCCACCTCGGCCTCTGTTTTCTCGTTTCTTTCTTTTTTTTTTTATTCCTTTTTTTTTTTTTTTTTGTAACGCTCTTCCTTATTTTATGTTTCTCCGAAGAAAAGGGGTATTTCTCTCTTCCCTGACCTATAACATAAACAGGCTCTGTACAAGTGTGGTTTAAAATGACTGGCGTAGTTGTTCGTATTGATTCACCCCAAGAAGTAATTTCTTTTGCATTATCCATCGTTCGTACTGTACTATCTCAATTTTGCTTTTTAAAAGAATTCGTACATGAATAAATAAAGTATTTATGCTTATAATGAAATACAAGAGTAATTTTCATAAACCACCGAAAATAAAAGAGTTCAGAGAATTCAAAACAAAGCTGACCTTCCGGGAGGGGGCTTGCCTGACTTGCAGAGGGTCTGAGCTTCCTCCAACCCCTCTACTAGCTAAGGCCCTGTCTCTACATACGAAACAATCATACTGTTAACTGGGGCTCGCTCTATAGACATCTCAAAGCCGGAGATTTGCATGATCAGACTAAAAGAAAAACATGAAAAGAACCTTTTGTGTAAACGGAATTACAAGAGCAGCAGGTAATTGTGCGCACGCTGCTCAGTATTCCTTCAAGTAACAAGTACATGTTTTGCATCCCATTACAATTCGGCACTACCGGCAGTATTAGAAACACTGGCGATAATTGGATCTGGATATACTCTATACTGTAGTTCAAATGGGTTTTCAGTGTCAACTTTATTTATATTTGTTCAAAAATAAAGTAGTTCAAAACGTTTATCAGCTTTTCAAAAACCTGCGATGATTTTTCAGTAGCTATAACGTCTACCTTTACTTTTTAATCGTAGTCAATGTCTCACGGTGTAGTATGGAAATTCAACTGCAAAATGTGTCATTGGATCAACTTGTCACTGTATTTTGGCACTGTCCAGTAGCTTCTTTATCAGGTTAATAACCTGCGTTTTGCAGAAGCGCCTATCGCCCAGACGACCTGTACTGTACAGCAGCTCACAAGCATGATAAAATAGCTGTTCATAACTTTATAGTAGATGAGATGTCTATGTTGGGAAGGGATCTCATTTTTAGAAGAAAACCACCTTGGGTATTGAAATAAGTTTGGGGCTAAAATTGAATGCATTTGTCAGACCCGGAGTTCCATAAATCTCTACTTAATCATGTAGATTTTCCCAAAAGTAACATGTGATATATAATTTTACATGGCGATCTTTCAGAATTATTCCTATATACAAAAAAAATAAGAAAACAATCATCTAAAAATCCTCTCAAAACTAAACATGCTTCAGTTGTGCGTAACTGAAACAGCTTAAATATTGTTTTTCAATAATGTTTTTCATTAGATATCGTTTTTCAATATTTACGTTATTGTTACCTGCTGGTAAACATATACTGTAATACTAAACATAATAGAATTAGCATATAGATAAATTTTATTTCAGCGCGATGTCTTCTGCAAATAAATTTAGCCCACCAAAGTGTGATGCACCCGACCACAGTAAATCTAAAGATTAGTTCTCTTTCAAATGAATCGATGTGACGATAAGGATGGCAAACACGTCGTCTTCGTGTGCGAGTCACTGATTCCTTACAACCTGCTTTGATCTGTATTCGTTCGCAGATTGTAACTAGCCGCAAACACGGAGAACGTCTTCTCCAGATCCAAATCATGTGAACTAACCCGTAAACAAGCCTCCATGTATCGGAAATGAGTTATGGAGATAATTAGGGTAACCGTCAAGTGAACTGAAACGATGCATCGATTACCATGAAATTAGTCAAAGTATGAGCAGTCAATGAGAAGAAAGGAGTTAAATTGCCTTAGAAAGTTAGCTTGGCAAGCCTTTATAAAGTTTTGAGTCTCCTTTCAGTTCAAATGGAGATCTCAGCGAGATGACAAATGAATTCCAAAAAAAAGGGGGTTAACAAGGGTGCCATTTCACAATGGCTCATAATTCGAATTTAATAAAATATTCGTGGAAATTTAATATTGTAAGTTGTAGCGTACGACAGAGGTGACGTACTTGTCAAAACGGCAAGGAGCAGAGATAAGCACTTCTCAGTGTAGCTTAATCGGGAAAGCATTCGTCTCCGAGCAGAAGGGTGTGGATTCGAGTGTCGCACTGGCAAATTTGCGTTTTCACATTGGCGCCCGAACGTAAAAATGTACCTACTGACCTTTAGGTTCTTCGAAAAATATATGATACACGCGCCCCCTGGCGGGAAAGATTGTATTATTTAAAGAGGACAATGCTCTCCGTCTTTATTATAGCTATAACGTTTCCCTATACTTTCCATATATATAGAAAAAAAATTCTCAATAGGGTTTTTAGAAGCTGAGATACAGCTGCAAATATATATATTTGCAGCTGTATATTGCTGTATTTATATATACGTCCCCTACCGGGAAAGCCTGCATTACTTAAAGAGAATAATGCTTCCCTTTTTATCGTAGTGAAAAAATAATCAAAAAAACGAAAATTTCTCAATAGGGCTGTCAGAAGCTGAGATACAACTGCAAATAAAAGTACACAAACACCATCTAGCGATAGAAATGTGAATTACGAAACTCCTCAAATACAAACCTAAAGTGTTCCACAAAGTAAATAGTATCCGGTGTTAAAAGATTTTTTTTTTAAATCGGACACTTAGAAGCAGAGATATTGAGACAAACAGATTAAAAATGTTCCTCCTAGCTAAGAAATTGTGCATTATTTGGGGAAGGAAACACACACACAAAGAGTGTTCTCATAGTTAGTACAATGTGAACGAAAAATAATTTTTTTTCAACCGGATTTTTAGTTCCACAGATATTGCTGCAAACATGCTGTAAACAAAAAAACGTGAGTTTACGCTTTCTAGTGGCACACTTGTGCGTTAAGAAACATTTGAAATTATATGAGAAACATTTCGTACCGGAAACGCTTTCCGACAAAGAAGTTCTCATATCGGACTCTTAGAGGCAGAGATATCGCCAAATATAAGGTATATATCTATGCTCCTCGTTGAAAAACTATGCACTATTGTAAGCAGAAGCTATCCTCAAAAGCTTTTCCGAGATGAGCTGTGTTTGTCCACGAAAGAAGTTTTTCAATCGAGTTTCCAGAAGCTCAGATTTTGTTGCAAATACATCAGAAGCAGAAATAAGCACTTACGCCCCAGGTGGTGAAACCATCCTTTATCAAAAATTAGAAATGATATGCAAAACATTTCCCATCGGAAACTGTATCCGATGCAGAAATAATTTTTCAAATCGGACTTTTAAAAGCAGAGACAACGGGGAAAATGCTACTTACCTTTACGCCACTAGCGGAAAATCTCTGCATTACTTGAAAACGAAACTGTATCTAAAACAGTCTTCGGTATAAATGTCATCGAAAAGAAAATGAATTTCTTCAGTTGGATATTTTGAAGCACATATATGGAATAAAATGCCATTTGGATTCGATATAATCTGCATTTACGCCCTCCAGCGGCGAAGTTATGAATCGGAAAGAAACCGGAGTGCAAGGAGCATCGTTCTCATATTTCAAGCTCCCAACGCAAAAAAAATATTTCAAATCGGTCTAATAGTTGCAGAGATATTGTGTCCACAGACAGATGGGGGGACAGTGATAACATGAGCATGATCTTTTTTTACGAAAGACGTGCTAAAAATATAGGCATAGACACCCAATTTTTGCGAATTTGCATGCTATCTCACTCATAAAAATAAGAAGCTTATCTGAGTGAATGGAGTAATCCCACTCCCCGGAGTTCATAAGTCTCATATGTTCTGCTGAGCAGATGCACAGTTTATTCTAGAATTGCCCATACTTTCTACGCGTGAGATTTCAGTTGTTTTAGCCATCAAGTGCACTTGAAGAATTCGGGAACGATGAGTATGTTTTCTTGGCCCTATGATTGTGTGTGGGAACCTTGGTCTGTAACACCATAATCACTCAACGGTGAAAGATGTTGCACTTCAACTCTGTTCGTTCCCTAATATTGTGTTATTTCGCAAAAAATCTAATCGCTCATTTCGTCCTCTTGTTCATAGAAATAACATTTCTATTTTATTTTTGTTTCTATTTCAGCGTTATATTCTCGATATCATCTCACAGCCAGTCTCCTATACGAAAATTTTAATGCTCTCTAAAAGCAGGTTAAAGCGTTCATGCTTTTGGATTTAAGACCATCTTATTGTGGAACCTTTCTGTTGTTAACCCTAAGGAATATTACACGAGAATCAGTTTAAGGACAGCTTTTCTCCCTGATGTTTAATCGCATTAACAAAAGGATTTGAAATTAATTGAAACGTAAGCCGCAAATAAGCTTAGTTTTTTGGACTGAAAAGAGGAAGCAGGGAATAATACGTAGGCGTAGAGACATTTCGTGTGACTCAAAGTCCCCGGACTTTGAAAAACTTAAAAACATTAATGACACATTACCGACAATGTAAGTGATTTGTTAAATTTCACTAAATTTTGTATTCATCGTTTCTTTTTCTTTAGGGCTTAACATGCTTGCATTTTAGATTCTCATATGTTCTAGAATGCGATACTGTAATCAAGAGTCCCTATAGACGTGTGCAGCATGAATTTTTGTAATCGGGGATTGTGGGTTTTACCTTTCCCAGCAACTTATACTGATTTCCAACAAGGATTGTCTTAATTAATAATACTAACACGTAATCGTGATTTGCATCGATATTAAGCCCAAAACCGCATGATGTGCTTAATTTGGACCATTCATGTGACGCCAGCAGTTGCGTCTGGATGTTTTGTCATAATGAAGGAAGCGCTGGACGAGTTCTTCCACGCCCATTGGCCACGCATTAGAGCACTATAGATGGATTCGAATTCGTTCCACATAGAATGTATTTAGATTTGATCTTTTTTTACGATAAAATACATTCTTATTTATTCTTGCATTAGCGATTTTCCCCAATACCACAATTTCATTTTTGCAAATTTAATTTTCATTTCCATGACTAGCCCCTCTTGTAAATTTTCTGGATCAGCCCCTGATTATATATTGTATGTTCTATTGCCACGTGATGTGAATACACATCCAGTATTCGATATCTGTATGTGTATTGACATCACTATCCACAGAGATGCCAAGACGAATCCCCAAACCTGACTTTCGCCAGCAGACTTCCAATTAAGCAACGCTCCCCACCATCGCACAGTGTGAAATTTCAGAAATCTAAGGGAACTTTATTCCTATGGCTAAGTATACTTGAGATTGTGAGTTTAGAAGGTAATGCAAGCAAAACAAATGAGTACTTACATATTTCTACATTTTATTTGGCATGATTTACATATTACATTTGGCATTAAGTACATATTTTGCCATTTTTCACATTTGCTTTTATGTGGCATTAATGCATACTTCAACCTAAGTACGAGTCATAGGTCAATTTCGTGTAACAAAAAGGAGAACCGTACATGTTACGCATAAGTTTGTAATATGTATGTATACATGTATTGTACATACAACGACCGCAACTGTATACGTAAGATTGTAATGGAACATATAAAAGAATCAACCGGAAAAAATTAATCGCAATCCCTGTTCTATTAATCTGACGTCTAAGAATCATTGAAAGAAGAGTCTTTCAGTAAACGTAATACCTCGGGCATGATGTTTGCATGTTCCGTTTTAGGCGAAGCACGCAGACTACCGATAAAAGGATCAGAGGTGATAAGCAGTCGATTCAAAAAGTCCGTGTTGGTGTTGATTCTAGAAGTCTTTCTAGCAAACAGTTCACGGTATTTTTTACTGTCTTTATTTCTTACCTCTTGGGCTTCCTCGGAAAACTGACCGAATGGCAGTGTGGCTGTACCTATAATATCTCTGCCATGGATAAGTACTTTATGTACGCTTACGGGCATAGAAAACCACGGATACTCCTTCAAGTATAAGTCCATAATGTCGGTTGTATAGTTACCAAACTTGTCTAAATCTACCGTAAACCCACAATTCAGGCACTCTAATAGCACGCGAAATCGCTTGATTAACTCTACATTGACACCAGTTATTTCAACAGATATTTCTGCATTTCTAAAAACCTTTCTTGCGGTATTACCGCCATTCGTGTTCCCCGTTTGCTGTTTTGGCATATCCACAATTAAACCGAGCTCCTGTCGAAATCGTTTTTGCACTTTTTTTTTTTCTCCGCGAATTTCTTCTTATTGATTGCACTATTTCTTCTTATTGACTGCACCGCGGACTTCCCACAATTGAATCTCAAGCCTGTACGAAATGTGCAGTACACATTCAAAAAACAGAATCCAGGAATTGGTAGGAGACAGTCCAAAAGATAACAAATTCCCATCTGCATCCTTATTTGAGAGAATATTGAGATTGTCCATCTCGCGCGGTTTCGCTCCGCACAAATAGCATGTTTAGCTTGAAACACATGACGACACAGCATTGCATACTTTTCCATCAATCAAGCAAAAGTTCACTGTGGCCTTAACAAAAGTTCCTTTTCATCTACGACAACTTTCGTACGAGAAAGGCTATCGATGTGTTTCTCAATATTCCCAACCTCCCTTTTAATTACTTCCACGGATTCCTTTGCAAAAACGAACTTAATGGGCCAACTATATCGTGTGGAAGAGGGCGCAGGATTTTTCCAAAATTACGGTTTTACGGTCCTTAGTTACATCGTACATTTATATGGGTACCATAGTGGTACTAAATAAACTGTCGTCTGTACAATGCTCATGAGAAAATTTCTGTCGATACCTACTTTGTTCGGCACCGTCACAGCCCCATTTATTAACAATCTTTAAATTCTTATCCTCGCCCAACGTTCGAAAGACTTCTTCCTGGACTTTGCATAACCGTGTTACAGTATGATCAATGACCGACTGCACTGGTATTTTGGCTGACGTTTCTGACATAGCTATATCGGAAGGGTAACATTTGTTTAGCTTCCTTTACTTTATAATACGAGGGATACAACTTACACTTAGCCGCCCCGGTGGCGCAGTGGTCTAAGCGATGGCCTCTGATCATTCGTCCGAAAGGGGTCCGGGTTCGAATCGCCCGGTGAGGCATGGATGTTGTGTTTGTCTTACAGCACTCACTCTCTTCCTTTCCTGGAGCCAGTAACCCTAAATTAGGGACAGACGACTGCTTATAGCCTATTGAGTTGTTCATGGTGGTCGTTAAATTTCCAATAAAAAAAAAGATAAAAAAACTTACACTTACGCTCCACAGCTTGATCACGTACAATAATAAACTGATTTGTCGAAGGATTAGCATCAACCATTAGAGCGAGTGCTTATTCCGAAGATAAAGTTGTTACACTGTCCGCAGAAGATTTCCGAGCTTTCTTAAATTTGGTGCCTTTCGTAGGATACGCAGAACACAGTTCTTTTACGATTGCAGCTGAGTCACGTTTTCCGGCCTTTCGCAGTTTCAGTTCAGTCGCCTTTGACAGTTCTTCTTGACTTGATGACTCAACAAGGGTTTTAATTTTTCGGGTTTGGACTTTCGGAACACAGTCTTTGAAAGACTTGTAGCGCTTGCCAATTTTACAAGAGTCGTTGTTCGAGCAAGTAGGCAGGGCTTGGCTTACAGTGTCTGCAAAATTGATGTTCTTTTGAAGCCACGATGCGTTGTTCGCGAGGAATCTTTCCCGATGTCTTTGCGCTTTCAACCACCTCTTCTAGACTTTATAAGCAAACTTTCTAAGTGTTGCTTTAACGCTGTTTAAGGAGTCATTTGGCAAATAGAGCTTTCCCCATTCGTCCAATATATACGCCAATATTGCGTCCGTACGTTGTTTTGGAGGATGTTGATACCATTTTTTTAAAAATGGCAAGACGGGATATTTGAGGAGTCATTCTGACACAAACAACGACAGGGTGTAAATGCGCAAATTTGCGCAAGATTTCTCTTTTCGGTTCAATAGTGTAGACACCTAGCTTTAATCTGGTTGGATGAATAACGCTGAACAACACGGAATAATGTCTTAAAAGGTTCCTTATAATGTGAAAATAACTGTTTTGTCACAATGCAAACACGTTTTCTTTAAAATACGGTAGTTTGCACTACTCTATAGGTATAAGTAAATGTTCACGCACGTAATCTTACCTTGAAACACTGACGAAGATATTCCCACACCGCACAAACCACCATGTATAAGCATTGCTGCGCACTCATCCACTGAACTGGAAGCAATGATTGGCTTCCGTTCGTCTCGGCGTCTGGCCAACGCCACTATCGGCAGATTGAGCAGCATGTTATAAATGTTCGACGCGATTATTGGCTAAATTTCTGTCGAGGTCACTTAATTGCCATGTTTAGCTATCGGAATTCCGTGTGTTTTTAATGATATCGGTCATTCGCAAAATTGAATAAAGTTCCTCTAGATTGCTGAAACTTCACATTGTGCGTCGCCGCAAAATATCTCTGAGCAATTAAATGCATAAATCTGAGGTGGCTTTGATTTTTTTGTTCAGATTAAAGTTGCGTTGTTTTGCCGACTAGGCACCAGCCTTCCTTGAACCTAAGTCGGCAGAGTTTCGGACAAAGGCAGCTGAAGAATTAAAGAGTTCTTTCGATTCGGGCAGTAAGTAGGCAGAAGTTCCTAATCAATGCTTTGGGTGCTCACAAGAAGGCTCAGGAGTTAACAGCAAAAAAAAAAAAAGTCTTGTAATCTTGGGGGAAGCCTTTTTAGCCGGACACTTGATTTAGTTTAAAATAATCATTGTGCATCTCTTTTTGTCCTTTTTCTACAGGGGTTGGGGGTGTAAACAACCACCATGAACAACTCAGTAGGCTATAAGCAGTCGCCTGTCCCGAATTTGGGCCACTGGTTCCAGAGAAGAGAGAGAGCCAGTGTCGAAAGACAAACACAGTATACATGCTTCACTGAATTCGAACCCTGACTGATCTCGGGCGAATGGTCAGAAGCCAGCGCTTAGGCAACTGCTCTCCCAGGGCGGCATTGCATATCTGGGTGCGGACAGTGAAATAGGAATCTAGCGATTTCATAAAATCGGCGAACTAAACGGTGAAGGTGGAAAATATATTAATCATTTAGCTGCCACCGTGAGCTCATTGATTTCAGCAAAAGTTAACATTAATATCCTGTATCATTTAAGTTAAAATCATTTCACCTTTTCGTCAGATCTTCGGGAGATACTGAGATACTTCCTTGAACTAGCTTTCTGCCAGCTGTTAATGAGCCTCTCCTTGCTACTCCTCTGATGTTCGGAGAAAACACTATTACTGGCCGTTTTCCTGCATCGGCTGCTCATGAAGTTCTGTTTGGAATTACTTTATTGATTTGGAAATGATTTTACAGCTTCTTTTGGAGTTCTCAGGATTAATTCCCTTTTTTCAGAAGGATGTGAAACGAACAATAACTCATAAGTAACAGGATGGCACACGTGCAAAGTGGAAATGGGGAAAAGCCCGCACTTTTTCGGAGAAGGGAGAAAAACAGAAAATGGGAGTTAGGATCTGGTACTTGAAGGTAGTAAAAAGAGATCTGACGATTCTCCGTGAGACGATGAGGGATTTCGTCTCCCAACCAAAGAAGGGGAACGAGAGAAAATAGAAAATGTTCGAATGTCCGATGAGGAGGTAGAAGACCGAAGCAGAAATTAAGTTGCAAACGGGAATTTGGGCAGCGAGGTAACCGAGAAAGACGCCTGATAAAATAAGCAGGAACAGATCTATAAGGCTAAAATAAAAAGAGTAATATAAGAATCAGGACACGCAAATCCGTGACCTTCCCCATATACAGAATTAAGTAAAGAGCTCTACTGAAAAAGAGCGAGATTTATTTAGCTGGAATTCATTCATTTCAGCATTGATGGGGGGAATATACTGTAGCTAAAAGCGCATTAATTACTTTTCAAGCGATGTCTTGACTAATCTACCCGGCAGGACACTGAAAGAAATCCACCGGACAGCCCTGTAACATAGCACGCAAACACTGGCACTATAAAAATAACGAGATTTTTCAATATCTTCTTACAAGTTTTAACGAATACAGTTAACTCATGTTCAAAAGAGGGTTATTTGCGGCAAAACTCTGTCCGTGGTTGCGGAGTGACTGATGCCTCTGTGTGAAAGTGCCAGGAATTGTCTCTGACAGGAAGTTCTGGCTGTATTAGAGAAATGGAAATATAATATGTACAAATGCGAAACAGAAGCAATTATCAAAATTCTGAATACCAAGAGAATTCCACTTTTCCCCAATAAATCTTTATTTCATGTATCAACTTAACATGTTTTTATCAATGTTTCGGAGTTTTAAGGAAGAAACTCTTCGCGCTGTAACTAGTCGCCCGTTCCTAATTTGGGACCACTTGTTCCAGGGATTGGGCAGAGACAGTACCATGGGACAAGCACACATACCATGCTTAACTCGGAAGAGAGGTCAGAAACCAGGGCCTCTGAACACTCGGCCACCGGGAAGGCTTTAACTAAACTGGATAGCTACCTATTCTTGTGTGTTGGTTTCTGAAGTTCTCAAAATTGAATAAGTTTGATTATTCTCCTGTTGTTAGTGGTAAATACGAAGCATTTTTTGTTTAATGTATAGACATTCAAATTAATGTCTAAACAGTAAGTGATTACTGCGTTTTTATGTTTCAAAATTTCTTACATTCTACAGTAAATAAGAAATGTACAAACAACACTTTACCTATGCACTTTACAAAACTTCTTGCATTCAACAGAATTAGAGATAATAAGGATAATAATACCATTTTATATAATTAATATAGAACAAACTTTTGCTTTTCTAAAACATTTTTTTTGTACTGAGATTTAACGGCCCTTGCGAATATATAGGGCCATACGGAGTCATGCGTCCCTAACTTGGGGTCACTGGTTTCAGAAAATAGACAGAGACGAGGGGCATTCAGTCCGTGCATGACTCACCTAGAACTCGAGCCCCTCTCAGATTACTATTCAGGGGCACGCGCACCTAACTACTTGGCGTTTTATGAATACTGATTTATTTCATTAATCGCTAGATTCTGGTAAGATTTTTTTGTCTGGGGGTTTAACGATCACCGTGAGCAACTCAATGGGCTTTAAAGCTGCTGGCCGTCCCTCATTCGGGGCAACTGGTTCTACAAAAGAGAGAGAGCCAGTGCCGTACCACAAGTACACCATGCATGCCTCCGCTAAGTTTTTTTTTTTTTTTTGTTGTTTTATGTCTAACGACCACCGTGAGCAATTCAGTGACTATAATTTAGGGACACTGGTTCCAGGGAAGGGAGAAAGCCAGTGCAGTAAGACAAACACAACATCCATGCCTCACCGGGATTCGAGCCCGGACCCATCTCAGACGAATGGTCAGAAGCCAGCGCTTAGACCGCTGCCTCAGCTCTGCTGGGATTCGAACCCGAACCCAACGCGGACGGATTATTAGAAGACAACGCTTCGGGCGTACCGCTCTACCACTTGCAAGTGTTACAAAAATCCCCAGTGAATGCAAGACACGTATTTAATTTTGGTTTTTCACTCTCACCGACCTTTTTGGTTATTTTATAGAATTATCGATATCGTGCATATATATATATGTTTCTTTTTTAGCACGTCGTTCGTTAAAAACTCGTGCTTATGTTACCGGCTTGTCCGTCCACCCGCCAGTGAACACCATATCTCCGCAACTATTAGTCCGATTTGAAAAATTATTTTTGCATTGGGAAACTTGAAATATGCAAATGACAATCCTTGCATTTCGGTTTTTTCACGATGCACCACTAGAGGGCGTAAATGCAGATGATATCGAATTCAAAAATACATTTTATTCTGCATATTGGCTTCTAATTGTCCTACTGAAAAAAATATTTTGCCCTGCGATTCCATTTATATCGAAGACTATTTTAGGTACAGTCACTTTCTCAAATTACGCATAGATTTTCCTCTAGGGGGCGTAAAAATGAATTGCGTTTTTCCCGAGATCTCTGCTTCTCAAAAGCCAGTTTGAAAAATTCTTTCTGCATGGGATACAGCTCTTAATGTGAAATATTTGCATATGATTTCTATTTTTTGATAACGAATGATTTGGCCACCAGGGGGCATAAATGTCAATTTCTGCTTCTGACATATTTGCAGCAAAATATGAGCTCCTAACTGCTCGACTGAAAAAATCTTTCTTGGACCGATACCACTCACGTCGATAAATTTTTCGGAATATTTTCTTCTTAAAATAACGCATGGTTTCTCCGCCAGAGAGATAGATGTACATCTTATTTTTGTCAATATCTCTGCTTCTAAGAGACCAATTTGAAAAATTCCTTCTTTGTTGAATAGCGTTTCTGGTGCGAACCACTAGGGGACGTAAAGGTAAATTGCTTTTTCCCTGATATCTCTGCTTCTAAAACACCGATTTGAAAATCATTCCTGTGTCTGATGCAGCTCTTGGTGGGAAATGTTTTGTATATAATTTCTAGTTTTTGGTAACGAATGGTTTGGCTACCAAGGGGCGCAAGCCTTTATTTCTGCTTTTGGTGTAATTGCAACGTTATTTGAGTTTCTGAAAACTCGATTGAAAAAATTATTTCGTGAACCGATACCGCTCATCTCAGACAACCTTTTGAGAATAATTTCTTCTTAAAATAACGCATAGTTTTTCCGCCGAGTGGTGTAGATATATATCTTATTTTTGTCCATATCTCTGCTTCTAAGAGTCAGATTTGAAAACTCCTTTCTTTGTTGGAGAGCGTTTTAGCTGCGAAATGTTTCCCATATAATTTCAAATTTTTCTTTACGCACAAGTCTGCCACCAGAGGGCTTAAGCTCGCGTTTATAGTACGGGATTAAAAACACGATTGAAAAACTTGTTTTTCGGTCAGATGCTGCTAACTATGCAAACTCTGTCAGAGGCGGATCCAGAAGGGGGAGCGGGGGGCACGCGTCCCCTGCTCAGGAACCAAGGAAAAACTTCGATTTGTTAGGTTTTAATAACAAATTGAATATTTTTTCGTGGAAGGAAGTATTACTTAAGAGTATATTACTTTCGTTAATTAATTGGAAGGATTTCTAGACATACTAAGAACACTTTTTCATTTTGAGAGAAAATATCAGAAAGGTTCCCGGTTATTCCCGACACTTACGCCTCCCGCCTCACGAAAATTCTGGATCCGTCCTTGAACTGTGTGTGTGTTTTCTTCCTAAAGTAATGCACAAATTTGCCTCTAGGTAGGGCAAGTGCTTAATCTGTTTTTCTTAATATCTCTGCTTCTACACGTGCTATTTAAAAGATTCTTTCAGCACCGGATGCCATTTACTTTGTAGAACACTTTAGGCTAGTATATAAGGAGTTTTATATTTCGCAGTTCTGTCGGTAGGTGCTGTTTGTGTAATTCACTTTGCAGTTGTATGTCCGCTTCTGAAAACGCTATTGAGAAATTTTTTCTTTACCATGGGCCATTCGCTACAATAGACATGTGGAGTATTATTCACTTTAAATAAAATATTCACTTTAGGTCGAAACTTTTTTTTTTTTTTCGCTATATCTGCTTCTGGGAAACTGTATCTGGAAAGTTATTTTTCCTTAGCATGTATTTTTCCATGAAGAATATTGTTCGCCTATTTTCAACTTTTCCATTATGCAAAATTCTTCCGCGCTAGAAGGCGTACAGTTATGCCCTGTTTCCTTCTGTATTTCTTCTTCTACTGTTCAATTTGAAAATCTCTTTGTCTTTGATGCCTTCCTTGTGCTATGCGAGACTTTTTGTGCGCCATTTGTTCATTTTGTTAATATACTTTTTAGCCGCTAGTAGGAGTAAGCAGATGTTTATATTTCTGAATTGTTATCGATTGTAGAAACCGTTTAATTGTTTCCTTAGCTGCTTCCATTGACCTTGAATAACTGTAATAAATTTAATTCGCGTTCGAAGTGATTCAAAAGACGTGCTCATTACAACCGAAAATTCAGTGTCATATTTCTTGTTTGTTTTCAGGGGCTTAGGGCTTCTTGTGCCCACTTAGGTCTATAGGGACCCCTAATCTCCAATTCAATTTAGGTCGCTCCGATGGCCAAGTAAGTGTTCTGAGACCCTGGCTTCTGACCGTTTTTTTGAAATGCGATCGGCTTCGAGACCAGATGAGGCATATGTGGTGTGTTTGCCTAATGGAGCTGTACCTGAATCAGGGACCAGTAGCGTAACTTGAAAAACGTGCCCCCTTCCCCCGAAGATTTACTTCAGCACTCTTAAGCAGAATAATTTCCCCAGGATTTGGAACACTTGGGAGGATGCATGTTTTATGTTTTTGCGGTGTATGTGTAGTGTAGTGGTTGGGGGGGGAGAGGTTAGGGAAGTCATGGAGAGTGTCTGCAAAAGTAATGGTGGTACCTGGAAGTCCTGTAGTTTTAACATTTTAAGTAATAGATTTGACAATATGTGTTATTTCTTTGTCCAAAACTAAATTTTTACCATTTTTACAGATTCAACTTTAGACATGGCAGATCTGCGGCTGCTGTGAATAAATGTTGACGCCTGTTCGTTCACGTAATCCTAGATGACTAACTGTTTTCCCACATCCTCCACGGGGAATCTCACTGTGGCCTCGCGGTTTTCAGTAGCACAGAGAGAGGGCGATTAGAGAGCGATCGTATTATTTACAGCCCATTGCAAAGCAATCATATTACAGCCCGAAGTCAAAGAGTCGAACATTTTCAATGTGTAGGACTTTTAGTGTTCTAAAAGTGAAACTCCGCATTTATCTCGGCAAAGCTAAATATTTATATCTTAAAACAAAATATGAACCTTTGGGTTAATTATTGGACGTGTTCGAATTTTTTAATAAAACTATAACTGGCAGCTGCAGTACGCCCCTTCGTTACCTGCGCCCTCCCCCTCCCCGCAGCTGCGAGGGTGCTAGTTACGCCACTGTCATGGACGTTGATTGCTTTTAGCTCTACGAGTTGCTCATAGTGGTCGTTAAAAAGGTACCCAAAAGAAAATAATCTAGAGCCACATGTTCCAGGAGACGACAGAACCAACGCCGTAGATCAAGACGCAACCTATGACTCATCCAGGGCATAGGTTGCGTCTGAAGGTTTCTGGCAAATATTCTGAGCTGAACCTAGGCAACCTATGTTCAGCTCGGAATATTTGCCAGAAACCTTCTTCTTTGGGCGCTTGGCCATACGTAATTTTGAGCACGTACATATAACGACAGATAAGTTCAAATCTATATGCGTGTGCGTGACTCATTAATCATTTAACTCACAACAGAAAAAATCCATTTTGTTCTTCTATGCTTGTTTGTTTTCACGTATTTAATTTCGTTATTTCCTGCTTTCTTTCCTTCGTATACGCTCAGATACTAAGAATCATGTGGATTAGTAACGTAAAATTACATAAAAATAGTAAAATAATAATTTGTGTAGTTTAGTTTGATTAATAAATGAAAAGAATTATTTTTCCCATATTTAAGTCACAAGTTGTGTTTATTTTTAAATTTTCGTTTCTTATTGCCTCATATATCTACACATGCAATAATATGAAAAAAATACCTTCATACCACATGCATAAAATAAGCTGTGTATTATCTGTAAAAATACCGAAATACCTAGACGGTGTAAGTACCTCTGCAAATATGAACTTTTTTTCTTCCATTTAGTAAAATAATTAATGATCAATGAAACGCTTGGGTCTTCTCACAATAATTTATAAATTCTCAGCTTGAGACAACAGTTAAGTTTCCTTCTAAAATCAGAGGTCTCCTAAAATTTCCGTAAGTTTTATCCCAAAAGTGACCGACACATAACATTGTATCTTTTTTTCTTTCACATAAGAGACTAAGCATTTTTTTTGTGTGTGTTTTGTTTCTGGGTTTAACGACCACCATGAGCAACTCTGACGGCTTTTAAGAGTAGCTAGTCACTAATTTAGGGCTACTGGTACCAGGGAACTTAGGAGCCAGAATCGTAATATAGGGAGAAAGGGATGCCTCGTACGGGACATTGGAGTGATTAGTTGGAAACCACTAAACATATCCTACGCTTGACTATTGGTCATCCTTATATTCACTGGCATGATCCATATTTTATTAATTTATTCTGAATTTAAATAATTGCTGAATTCCATAAAACTAATGCAGGAACGACCATGCTCAAAATTTGTGTCAGTCAGTTTGTCTTTTTGTTTATGTTGATTTCTTTTTCCCCAGATGCGCTGGATGAGAAGAATCAGCACTGATAAACGTACCAATAAGGTCTCATTCGGGATCAGAATGAGACCTTATGGTACGTTTATCGGTGTTGATTCTGGGTTGTATATATACTGATATATATATAAACTACAAAGCAGAGACTGAAACAAAAAATTATTATTTAACTAGGACAAAAACTGCAAATTAAAACCTCAAAACCCAACAGGCGTGAGTAAAAAATAAAATAAAATAAAAAAGTAGCAAAACCGGAATGCAGAAAGTGTCGAGAATGCCGAGCCTTGGCTTTATCAAGGACCAGCAAAACTCTGCATTTTCTCACTTCCACAAAGACCTAGTTGGAAATGGGTTTCTGCAAAGCCATAGATGCAAGTATAAGTCCACAATAATTTTTAATTAACATAACCGCCCTCAATTTGGCCAGGAAAGTGATAGATGCATGCAGAAACTTTAGCTAAATTGTTTTTTTCCCGCACCATTGAGGGCGGTTATGTAAATTAAAAATAATTGTGGACTTATACTTACATTTATGGCTTTGCAAAAACCCATTTCCAACTAGGTCTTTGTGGAAGCGAGAAAATGCAGAGTTTTGCTGGTCCTTGATAAAGCCAAGGCTCGGCATTCTCGGCACTTTCTGCATTCTGGTTTTGCCACTTTTTTATTTTATTTTATTTTTTACTCATGCCTGTTGGGTTTTGAGGTTTTAATTTGTAGTTTTTGTCCTAGTTAAATAATATTTTTTGTTTCAGTCTCTGCTTTGTAGTTTGTAATTTCTGAATATTCATCACAGCTGCGTTGCGCGTCATGATCTTCAGATTGCTTGTGTTTTAAAAAATTTTGTTTTAAATTTTAGGTAGTAAAATTTGTCTTTAATACTGATATATGTATATATATATATATATATATATATATATATATACATATATACAACCCGAGGACCAGCTTTCGCTTAGTAGAGTGTTCGGAGTCAGAATGAGAAAAGCTGCCGATTTATCGGAGTTTGCTGAAGGACAAATTGTGATGGCACCGTGCCTCGGAACTAAGATCTCGGAAACGGCGCCGCTTGTGGGTTTTTAACGTGCCACTGTACTGAGTACGTATCAAAAGTGGTGCACAGATGGCCAAACGACGAACAGTTGTCTAGGCGTGTGTCGTCTGCAGCTCACTGATGCCAGAGGGGAGCGGAGACTGCCGCGCATTGTTCACAGCAACTGCAGGCCCACAGTGCGACAAATCACTCGCAGCTACTACAGTGGCGGTCAGGGCAATGTATCACAACACACAGTTCATCGCAGCCTTCTACGCATGGACCTGTGTAGCCGAAGATCCAGCTGGGTCCCCATGCTCACTTCACGTCATCGCCCACAACCCATGAGATTTGTCCAAGATCATCGAGATTGGACAGTGGATGATTGGAAGAAAGTGGCCTGGTATGTCGAATCAAGATTCCTGGTGCATCACGTAGACGGCAGAGCGCGGGTACGCTGATTTCGAACGGAGGCTATGGCACCTGGATTCACATTTGGGAGGAAACAGGCCGGCGGCGTCAGTGTTATGCTCTGAGCGATGTTTTCTTGGGTTACTTTAGGCCCCGTTATCCCAATAGCACAATCCCTGACAGCTATCAGGTATCTGAACATCGTTGCGGACCAAGTTCCCCCATTCATGGCAACTGTGTCCCTGCTGGTGATGGCCATTACCAACAGGATAATGCGCCATGCCACACTGCCGGAATCGTCAAGGAGTGGTAAGAGGAACATGCTGGGGACTTTCTGTTAATGCCCTGGCCTCCAAATTCACCTGACATGAACCCAATCGGACATTTGTGGGTTAGCGCTAAATCACCACCACCCCGAAATGTAGGGGGTACTGGAGGACCTGCTGTTGACATTATGGTACCAGATACCCCAGGATACCTATCGACATCTCATCGAATCGATGCCTCGCCGAGTGGCCACTGTTTTGCCGGCTAAACAGGGTCTTACAGCTTATTAAACAGGTGGTCATATTGTATATATATGTCATTTCATTGTATTTGTATATCCTATGTTATTTCATTATATTGGCTCATCAGTGTATATCCTATTTCATTTCCTTGTATTGAAATTATTGTTTGCTAACTTTTCCTCACAATGAAAGCATTTTATTGGAGAGCGTAGGAAAACTTCTTGGGTATCAAAGACGTCGTCTGCACTAATAGGAATATCTGAATGCACTGAAAGGGCAGTTGAAATTCAGTCATTGGTGTCTGATTTTGTTCCCTAAAACTGATTTAACCCTCTTCATTATCAAAATGGATCGTTTATTTGAAGATGAGACTGGGAGCTAACTCAGAACTTCTGATAGCCTCTGAATACTTGGGTAGAATTCATGTTCACAGGCAGCAAGAGCTGTAGCAGTTTCGGCGGGTATTAATTTTTCTGGTATCCGTTTCTCACACCACATGAAATATGACTTTACTGTTGTGTGAATCATAAATTTTGAAAATAAGGAGCTTAAGTGATGCATTTAAATCTAACTTTGTCCTGTGGTACAGTCCGTATTGCACGAAATCCACTATATTCTTGCAAGAGTAGAGAGAGAGGAAGACATGAAGTCAACACACACAAAAAAGCGTAATAATCAGAAAAAAATGTTGAGCATGTAACATAATGTATATTCAAATTCAGGTGTAATAACTACAACTAACGTGATTAATTTTACAAACTTAAGGAGAAAATCAATGCACAAATTGTGCATACTAATAATTATGTCATAAAAAGTATTTTTTAAATGAATGTTTGAATTCAATAAAAAAAATACTAAACAGAAGTCATCGCTCTTTCCACGTTAATAAGTGAGTCACGGAAAAATTATCATCTGCCGACACCGGGAATCGAACCCAGGGTCTTCCAGTTACGCGCTGGACATGCTACCACTCCACCACAACGGCCTGGAATTCTCCAGACTCACAAGTGATTAATTGACAAACCACATGGCAGAAAGCAGCAACTGAGCAAATAACGTGGAGGCAGTTGAATAATTAATTCATACACTCGACGTGGATCAGGAACACCAAACAGAAGTCATCGCTCTTTCCGCGTTAATAAGTGAGTAACGGAAAAATTCTCATCGGCTGCCACCGTGAATCGAACCCAGGGTTTTCCAGTTACGCGCCGGACATGCGACCTCTGCACCACAGTGGCCTCGAATTCTCCAGACTCACAAGTGATTAACTGCCAAAGCACATGGAAGTCATACACCAAACAGAAGTCATCGCTCTCTAACGTGGAAAGAGAGATGACTTTTGTTTGGGGTTTCTGATCCACGTCGAGTGTATGAATTAAAAAAAAATACCTGTGGTGAAACATTTTAAGAGGCGTCCGACGCCTTAGAGCCTTCCCGTTGGCTATGTCGTTGCATCCAATGTACTTAACTAAATCTAAAGAATTTCTATCTTTTTACTGCCGATTAAGAATGTATGCATTCATTCATCACTTCATGCAGAACTGGTTTGTATTATTTATACTTTCGATTGTAATTTTATGACTGGGCTTGTTTTCTAGTTTTGTTAAATAATTGAAATCCCAATATTTAATACAATTAACACCCAGTTTATCTTACGTTTTCAAATATTTGCAATTTTTTGAGAGATGTGTTGTCAACTCGATTTTCTGCAAGGTAATACTGAATCACTGAAGGTTTCATTCGTTTCTTCTTCCAATTTTTTACGTTACTGATAACGTCTATGTAAACATTTATTAATGTAGTATTTTACTTTATTCATAATTTCTGGAGTAAATTTGCTGTTTCGAATTTTCCAATTTTTTCTAAATGAATTCATTTTTTTGTATTCTTAAAAAATTCCAGTCTATTTAACTTCCATACGACCTAGCACTAAGAATCCAAATAATTTTCGAAGTAACACCCGAATTGTTTCGTTGCAACTTCATATCAGAATTAGAGAATTATTTTTCTTTCTTTTCTCCCTTTTATTTATTCTTTCATCCATTCATGAAGCGTGTGACGAATATCTCTCATTTAACCTTCCTCCTTGAATTTCCATTCTTATGTAAATTTTGTTACTTCTCCGTTCGATTCACTCTCTGAACGGCAAGTCGCTTCCTAGAATTCCCTTAAACTTTTTAGCAACAACTGGCATTAACTCAGACGTAAATAAAAAGGCCACGCCAAGTATACAAAGATATGTGGTGATGGTACGGCAATTTAATGATTGTATTTTGACGCCCGCTATCCTAATGATCTATACAGTAAAATAATCTTATCTACGAATTTGATGTTGTAATAATAACGAAACACTGTGAAATTTTCCAATAAAAATTACGAATTATGAGTGTAATTGTACAGGATGCAAATAAACCGTTGTAAGTTCTATTCCTTGTTATATTGATTACTGAGACATGGAAATATGAGTCTTATGTTAAAAAATTTAGCATTATTAACACATCAATCAGAATACAGTAAATTACCTAGTTCACTGTTCATTATGTAACAACATATCAGAAACCTTAAAAAGCATATTGCTGCGGAGTCGAACCTGCATTTCCAAATATCCTTTCGAGCATTCTATCCATTACACAACCCAAGACAACGATGTTTCAAATATCTGAACATGAAGAATCTGAACAACCTCAGAGTTTTGCCAGTCGAGGCAATCTTATGCTTTCTCGTAGCGATGTAAATAAATGGAAATTATAGAAGAAATATTCTTCACAAATACAATAGAACAACTTCAGGAATGTTAACACGACACTCAAAATAGACCGAATTGGCTAGTTTACTGTTCAACATACAACGTCGTATAGAATAAATAAATAAATCTACCTTTGTTCTAGGTGATGTAACTGGTAGCATGCTCTAACGGAAATCGGGAGGTGCGAATTCGATCCCAGCTCGAGAGCAATGCGATTTTCAAGTTTCCTGATGTAATGTTACTTGTTGAAGGGTAAACTAGGCAATTCCGATTGCCGTGTTTATAATCCTACAGTTGTTCCATGTATTTGCGAAGAATACTTTATCTAAAATTTCTAAATTTAGTATTATTTCAACACACGAACCTAAAACAAGCAAAGCATTATACTGGTTTAATTTCATAATGCATTTCTCGTTAGTAACTTTCTTACTACGCTGAACCTTTCCAGCTTCCTCTTAAGGGAAAAGTGGAAATATTATATTTAGTAGTTTAGAATTAACCTTTTTCTCACTAACATTCATCACGCGGGTAATGTCGCTGTTTTTTTGTTGGTTTTTTTATTGGAGATTTAACGACCACCGTGAGCAACTCAATGGGCTATAAGCAGTCGCCCGTCCCTAATTTAGGGTCACTGGTTCCAGAGAAGGGAGAGAGCCAGTGCCGTAAGACAAACACAACATCCATGCCTCACCGGGATTCGAACCCGGGCCCCTTTCGGTCGAATGATCAGAGGCCATCGCTTAGACCACTGCGCCACCGGGGCGGCTTAATGTCGCTGTGTCGCATTTATTTACCACGCGATGTTGACAAACAGGATATCCTGAATTGTCAATTGGCTAGTTTACTGTTTAACATGCAACGTCATACTGAATAAATAAATCTACCTTTGTTCTGTGTTATGTTACTGGTAGCTTGCTCGAACGGAAATCGGGAGATGCGGGCTCGATCCCGGCTCCACGACAATGCGATTTTCAAGTTATCTGGTGTGATGTTACATGCTGAAGAACAAACTAGGCAATTATGATGGCCATGTTTATAATCCTACATTTGTTCTGTGTATTTGTGAAGAATTTTTCTTCCAAAATTCTCAAATTTAGTTTTATTTTAACGCACGAGCCTAAAAACAAGCACAGTTTTAAACCAAGCAGTTTCTTATTAGTTTTAAATCAAGCAGTTTCTTATTAGCTGAACCTTTCTAAATATCTTGTAAGAGAAAAGTGGAAATATGAAATTTCAAATAGTTCAGAATTAAGTTTTTCCTCACTAAAAATCAGAATTTGGGTAACGTCAGAAAAAAATAACTGCGGAAAAGTGAAGTTGTAGTATATAGTGTATTAGAAGAGTTGTACAAATATTATTTTGGAAGATGTGAAGTATTTTGAGGCGGAGAAACGGACCGTATAAAGCTCAGCTTCAAATTCGTTCTGATCGGATGTCGAAGTACAGCGCGTCCTTCTTCTCCATCCTCAATAGATCTGCTCTTGATGGAGTCCTCTCCGCGTTTTTAATGTTTCTGAAGTCGCGCATCACCTCAGAAGAGCCTCCCACAACTTTATCGTAGCTCCACCTTGCGCAAGACGGTGTTTACCTTTTCTGAAATTCTAGCCTATCAGATGTCGAGTCTCTCTGACATAAATTTATCGCTTTCTGCGTACAAGAAGTGTCCGTCATCGCACAGCTCAAACATTCATTGGCTCTTTCGATACATTTTTGATCAAAGATTTTAAGTCTCATTGTCCCAAATATACCTCGAAACCTGCCTCGGAGGGCGAAACATATTAGAAGCTGGACTTAATCTTCCATTCCAGCAAATCATACATCAACTTTCGTTTTACAGCATTATTCGTTCGTAGACCAGCGCTCAGTTAAAAAAAAAGTAAGGTACATGTAAAGATGTCTCACTCTGTTTAGAATTAATTAACAGCATCATTTTAGCTTTCTCATAAATGAGGCATACAGAAAAGAGCGTGATGGGAAAAAAAGCCCCTAGAGATTTTAGCTATATAAATTTTAAAACCCTTCAGGAATTTAAAAAAAAACGAAAAGAAAAAGGTAGTTTTTAAAAGACTCCCTTGTAGCGCGTCTGACTTTCATAGCTGAAGCTATCTTATCTGGTTCGATCATGACGGCAGTTCCCCTTTCAATATAAAATATCTCCCGATCGAGAATGATGTGTACACCGAACGGCCGTTGTTTTAGGAACATCGTTCTGTGTGAACGCAAATCTGCCGAGATTGCGAATAAAGTTTTCACTCTAAAACTACAACTCAGAAGAAGTAAAAATAAAAAATATATTTCATGCATCCATGATTTTTATCAAATTTTAATAGGGAATGTTACTGAAAGTCATGTTCGAAAATATTCATATTGCGTCGCAACGGAAAAGTAGAATTTCCCATTCGATTTTCATACAAATTATAATGAATATAGCGCTTCTACTAAGCTAATTATAATGAATTCAGCTTCTTCTAAGCTAATGCTTCTTCTAATGCTTGTTGTTTGTTAATTATATCATGAATAAACTTTCCTGCTAGTAGTGTAGTAATAATAATGAACAAGCTTTTTAACTGCTAGTAATGTTGTAGTAGTAATTAAGATGAATAAAGTCTTATGCTGGTTGTTAATAATAATCAACTAATGAAATTAACCTAACAGCCAGACAGAGATCTGACAAAACTATGAACTGAGAAAAACGTACTTACAACAAATTCTTTATTAGTGAAACTTCTGGCTCTCACATAAACGAAGATCTCTTTATACAACAACAACTTTCTGACACATAAACCACAGCTCACTTCGTACAACAACAGCTCACTCTACGCACATCAACAAACAGCTCTCCCACATAAACAAACGCTCTCCCTCTAGATATCGTTGAACGCGCCTATTTATACTGGCTACCACCACGTCATGACTTACACTCATTGCCAGATCTCATTCAGCGGGTGAAATAACATCTCGTTCAGTAAGAAGGTAATTTACATAGGAAAATAAAATAACCAGAGATAGTAAAAATCAAAAGGAAAGTGAATCGAGAGTATACGTTACAAAATGTTCAGACCGTATTTCACCTTACTTTTTCTTTCGGGAGCATGTGTGCATGTATCTTGTTAAGAATTAAACGAAAAATTCGTATTTCATTCTGTACATGTAAACGAATTTCTGTGTTGCTGGTATCGTATAGAAAACTACAGTAATAGCGAATATGAGAGAACAGTCGCTCTCGATCACGTTTTCAGCGAGTAAGTACCCGTAGCGAATCCATCGTGGGTCGACTAGGGCTATCGCCCCTCCCCTCAAAGCAGGTTTTTACTTTTTATGTGGCCAATGTCTAAATAATTAAGGTACTTATTTTTGTAAAATTATTGAAATAAAACCACAGGTTTTCGAAAAAAAAAATTATAGCAACTAAAATGTGCTGTAAATTTGGAGTTAACATGTTGTGTTCTAACTTTAGCAGAAAAAAACAACAAAAAAAAAAACTAGAGGTTCAGAGAAAGAGAAAGATGAAAGCGAAAGTGAAAAGAGATTTTGACTGATAATGAAAAGCAATTTGCTCTGCTTTTTTTAGTCTGGCATCATTAGTAATTGAAAGCAGGGAAAGTCACCGTGTGGGGTAAACTTTGAAGTGTGTGCGAAATAGTGTGGCTGATAGAGCGAAGTATGTACTTCGATTGGGCCGTAAACAAAAACCCGTAACAAATTTTCATGCTTGGAAATTTTCTATTAAATTAACTTATCTGAATAAGAGATTAAACTTTATTTTGAAAGATTTTATCCGGACGTGAGATTTAAAAAGCATCCATTTGATTTCCTCGAAATGCAGGTAATTGAACGCCATGAAAATAGTGCTGATTTTTCAGTTCTCGTTCGCAGTCTGTGATTTAAAAATTTAGAACAATTTTTTAATGAACATTTTAAAAAACCCTTGCGATCTTAGGAAGGGAAAGAGCTGCAAGTTTATAGTGTGTGTGCATGTGTGTGCGTGTCTTCCACAAAGTCTCATTTTTTTCTTACACGGGAGCAACCGTCCTCATAAGATGAGCTTCTAGATTCGCTACTGGTCAGTACTATTTCCACGTTTGGTCCACGAACATTTCATATATTTCAAATTCCGTTTGTGCCCAGAATAGGAATATTTGTCAGACCTTTGAAATTAATACCACATCTGTACATTCCTTGATTGCTTTCTTGATGGAGCTCTGATTCTATTTGAGATTTGTACAGGTTGCAAAGATGTCTCCAATGATAGGAATCCTCGTCGTCGACTGGTATACTAAAGACAAGTAAAGGGATTCCCGTCTGTTCACATGATCATCCGATCATAATTTACTCACATGTATCAGTTTTACTACATCTTTTATTCCTGTTTGTTTAGGTATTTTCGAGTTTTTGATGTGGAGCATTTTACTGATATTGCATATCCGGCGTTCGGTTGCTCGCTGGGTTACTATGAGGATCTCTTCCTCTTTGGCTGCTGTGTTCCAAGTTTCACAGCCGTACATCTACGCATGATTGATCCTTTTAGTCCCTTCTTAAAAGACCTCTAATTTTCCAACCACCCAGGCATGGCTAGAGGCACACTTATCTGAGTTTGGAATCATCCAGTGGCTCCCAACGTCCCCGCATTTAAACCCTGTGGAAGCTCTCTTGGATGATGTGCATCGGAACATCAGATCTGTGGTTCCTGGACCGACGTCTCGGGCGGAGTTGTGAACAATGCAGCAACAGGCACGGCTGGCATTACCTTCAGAAACTCTCCGGGATCAGGTGGAGCCGATGCCTCGACATTTACATTCTGTTATTCGCGCTAGCGAATGGCCAACACGATGTTACGTAGGTATCTCTAATGCTTTGTTCTTTGAGTGTACACCACCTACTTAATAAGCTGTAGGACCCCCAAAACAACGGCCACTCCGCGAGGCATCGATTCGATGAGGTAGCGATAGGTATCCTGGGGAATCTGGTACCATAATGTTAACAGCAGGTCCTCCAGTTCTGTACATTTTGGGGTGGTGGGGATTTACCCGTTTTTCCACGTCGAACCACAAATGTTTGATTGGGTTCATGTCAGGCGAATTTGGAGGCCGGGGCATTAACAGAAAGACAACAGCAAGTCTCTCGAACCACTCCTTGAAGATTCTGGCAGTGTGGCATTGCGCCTTATCCTATTGCTAATGGCCATCACCAGCAGCAAACACAGTTGCTATTAATGGGTGAACTTGGTCCGCAACGATGTTCAGATACCTGACAGCTGTCAGGGATTGTACTATTGGGATGATGGGGCCTAAAGCGTCCCAAGAAAACATCGCACACAGAATAACACCGCCGTCGTCGGGCCTGTTTCCGCCCAACAGTGCATCCAGGTGCCATAGCCTCCGTTGGTAATCGGCGTATCCACGCTTGGCAGTCTACGTGATGCACTAGGAACCTTGATTGGTCAGACCAGGCCACTTTCTTCCAATCATCCACGGTCCAATCTCGATTATCTTGGGCTCATTTCATGTGTTGTTGTCGATGACGTGCAGTGAGCATGGGGACCCAGCTGGGACTTCAGCTACGCGGGCCCGTGCGCAGAAAGCTACGATGAACTGTGTGTTGTGACATATTGCCCTGATCACCACTGTTGTAGCTGCGGGGGATTTGTCGCACTGGTGTCCTGAGGTAACTGTGAGCAACGCGCGACAGTCTCGCTCCCCTCTGACATCAATGAGCTGCGGACGACACACGACTGGACGACGGTTCGTCGTCTGGTCATCTGTGTGCACCAAATACGTACTCACTACAGCGGCACGTTTTTTTTGTTTTTTGTTTTTATTGGAGGTTTAACCACCACCGTGAGCAACTCAATGGGCTATAAACAGTCGCATGCCCCTAATTTATGGTCACTGGTTCGAGGGAAGGGAGAGAGCCAGTGCCGTAAGACAAACAAACATCCATGCCTCACTGGGATTCGAATCCGGACACCTTTCGGACGAATGATCAGAGGCCATCGCTTAGACCACTGCGCCACCAGGGCGGCACAGCGGCACGTTAACGACTCGCAAACCGTGCCGTTTCCGAGATGGTAGTACCGAGGCGCAGTACCATCACAACTAACCGAAGGCCGGTCCTCGGGTTGTATATATTCTGTTCTGTGAACTTCACCTGCGCCACCGTTTGGTCTCCAGGCGCACTCATTTCTCTAGGCTGGGGGTGGTCATAACGGAATGCGGCTCATTGGCGTATATACACTATATTGACAAAAGTCACAAGACACCCCTTCAAAAGCAAAGGAACGGATCCTCTGCGTTATTAAGATGCGCGGTGCAGCTACAAACGGTATAAAAACAAGCCTACAACTGACCGCGATCATACCGCACTGTGACGTTGAGTGAAAAGGTTGCGGCGGGAGAGAACTGACTTTGAGAAAGGAAAAATTGTTGGGTGTTATATTAGTGGGTTGTCCATAAGAGAAACCGAGAGGCGTTTAAACATACCCAAGTCAACTGTTTTGGATGTACTGAATAAGTGCAAGACACATGGCGCGCCTGAAGCATCAAAACGTACCGGCAGACAAAAAAGATCAGTGATAGGGGACGTCGAAGCCTCAGGAGAGTAATTACAGCTAATCGACGGAGTACTGCACAAGGCCGCAGTGTACAGGTGAGTAAAAATGCTAGAAACTCGGTATGTATATGTACCATTTGCACATAACTTCATTCCATGGGTTACCGTGGTCGTGCAGCTGCTCATAAGCCTTTCATCTCCACTCGGAATGCTACTCGTCGTTTAGCATGGTGTGAAGAACATTTATCGTAGATCGTAGATCAATGGAAACGGGTCCCATGGTCTGATGAATCGTGATACACGATCCATCAGTCTGATGGCCGTTTGTGGGTATGGCGGCAGCCGGGAGAACGCTATTTACCACAGTGTACTGTTCCTACGGACAAGTTTGGAGCTGGCAGTGTACTCGTTTGGGGGTGTTTTTCGTGGTATGGTTTCAGCCCATTAGTTATCGTGGACAAACCTGTTAGCCAGGACGTATGCCTCGATATTCTGGACAATTATGCACTACCAACTCTTTGGCAATACTATGGAACCCAGCCTTGTTGGTACCAGCGGTATAAAGCACCGAGCCATAAAGCAAGGACTGTTACGTTGTGGTTTGACGATAATTCCATATCGTGTGTGTACTGGCTAGCACAGAGCCCTGATCTTAATCCCATAGAGCACCTATGGGATGAACTAGAGCGCCGCATAAGAAGTTTGTAACCAAGGCCTACTACTAAGCAACAGTTAGCGGCAGCATTATGTACTGAATGGAAGCGCATACCTATCGCTGTGTTCCCAAACCTTGTCGAAAACATGTCTCGAAGGGTCAGTGCATGCATTAAGACTAAAGATGGACCGGCACCGTACTAATGTATGTCAATAAATGCTATGTTGTGTTTCTTTTCTAGGTGTCCGGTGACTTTTGTCAATATAGTGTATATGATATATATAGACTGTGTGACGTATGAGTTAAATGGACAATGAAGCAGTGAAAAACCAGCCGGACTAGTTCAATTAGGAGATCAGCTGCTTCGGCGTTGGAAGATGTAGGTTCGAATCCTTTGTTCGGAGTAAAAAGATTATATTGTCGCCCAAACGCAGATAAATCTCCTCGCCGTGAGGTTTGTAAATATTGCGTGATGATTTTTCCACCCAGTAAAACCAAGTAAGTTTACAACAAAGAGATGGTCCTTCAATCATGGTTGTCGGCTGACCCGAAACCTGCGATTACTTGCCCCCGCCTTTCTCAAAAAAGTTATGATGTAATGTACTATGTGACATGGCGTATATAACGTACTACTGAGATGACGCACGAGTCAAAGCGACAATGAAGCAGCGATACGTGTGCCGGCGTAGCTCATTCAGGTGAACAGATGCGCCCGAGTAGAAAGATGTATGTTAGAATCTCACAAACCAGCAAATGGGGAAACAAGGGGATT
Source organism: Macrothele yani (assembly GCA_039090855.1). Lineage (NCBI taxonomy): Eukaryota > Metazoa > Arthropoda > Arachnida > Araneae > Macrothelidae > Macrothele > Macrothele yani. The sequence goes on from CM077017.1 coordinate 53,897,279, forward strand.
AACATTAATGAAGATTATTTAACTCACCTTCGTTTTGCGGATTGCATAGTCATTTTTGCAAGTACATTTTAGAGCTATGGAGTATGATCCCGAAACTTACTGACAAGAGTAAAGAACTGAGCTTAAAAATGAACTTAAAGAAATTCATGTACAATCCTTTTTGACGAACTGAAAATTTAGCGATAAATGGATCAATTTTAGAAGTCACTGGTACTTACATTTACCTTTGGACAACAGATATCAAACAAGGTGCACATCTTCGAAGAAATAAATAGGCGTGTAAAACTATGTTGGAGAGCATTTGGAAGAAACAGTACAATTTTCAAGAGCAAATGTCCTAAAAAAAGGTTTTTAATAAGTGCATCATTCCAGTCCTCGCTTGCGGATTACAGACATGAACCGCTAAAAAAGGACATTAAGAAACTGCAGACAACTCAAAGAAGCACGAAGAAATGCATACTTGGTGTAACCAGGAAGGATAGAAAGAGGAACTCATGGTTCAAGAAAACGGCGAGAGTTGATGACAAAATGTTCAAGGTACAATCCCTGAAATGGCAATGGGCTGGACATATTACAGGAAGAACTGTCAACCGTTGGACATATGAAATACTAGACTGGATTCCAAGAGACAGAAAAAGACCCAGAAACCATGTGGGAGATGCCTGCATTAAATTCGGAAGCATGTCGAAATGACATGATGAAGACCGGCACAAAACAGAAAGTTGTGGAAGAAATTTGTTTGGGGAGACCTTCATCCAGCAGCATCATAGAAAATAGGATAAAGGAAAATTAGATCTTCCTCAAATATTTGGTCACAATTCTGTATACAAATTGTTCACCTTCGAAGTAAGCGTATGCTACTGATTATGTCTGTACTTCAAATAAGTGTGAGAAATCCGTTACTCTGAGAAAAGGTGAGAATGTCGACGCGCTTCTATGTTCTTGCGCAATACTTGAAACTTCACACTTCATGTGCTTCTTTTCCAGTCACAAACAGCATTAAGTTTTCTATGTTGAGAGTGTTCAGAATGTTTTTTTATTTTTATTCTTGTGTCTCTCAAAGTAAAAAAGTTAATAAGCTCCGCAGGTGAAATTTGTAATTGTGTGCTGTGATGGTACGTTCCGCAGTGATAACCCGCCCTTTTAATGAAAGCCAGTTTCCGGAACTGAGTGTAAGAGGTGATAGGCCTTTCGGGAATCCTGTCTTTCGTTTTGCACTGTTTACATTTTTTATTCCCTTTTTAGAGAAATCACCCGAGAGAGATGGGGTTTATGATTCTGGTGATATGTATTTCAAACGGCACAGCTGGAATATCTCGGAATAAATCGATTGTGATTATGTGTTAACAGTTATAAAAGTGTTCTTTTAATTGAAAAACAAATCGGAGCGTCAACACTTTTATATCTTACCAATACAACAAGTACTTTGTGTAGAGTAGTTTTCTTGGCTAGCTTTTTGTGGTCCCCCGGTGCTTTCTGTTATCATATCTTTGTACGTGTATGTGTATCTAAAAAACTGACATGCTTGTGTTATCGTTTCGCCTTCCCGTTCACTAGTAACCAAGACGATATCTTTCCCGAAAATCATATTGAACAGATGTAAACAGGGGGAATTTCACTGTCACGTCTTTGTTTGAATCCCAGAAGAAGATGTAGATGTCGTTTTTCTTGCTCTTCTCAAAACCCATTGGCCCTAAATAAGAGACGTGCGGCTCCTCATAGCCTTAGATGCTCACGGCAGTCGTTAAACCCCGAAACGAAAAAGAAAAAACAGCTTTACGAATTCAAGTCCTCATTTCAAGATTTTCCTTTTCGGAACGCATATTTTCTTGCCAGTCGGAATTAAGTCACTTCTAAAACTCTCTGACATGAGCAGTCCTCTTCCATATATACACTATCTACCAACAAGTAATTGGACACCTGTGATAGCAAAGGAAAACGAAGTTTATTCACCTTCAATAGTTGGTGGAGCCTTCACGATCGGCGATTACAGCTGCGACCCTCCGGGGCATACTCTCAACCAGGCGTTGTACGACGGCTAGCGGTATTTTCTTCCACTCGGCTTAGAGAAGACATGTCAGTTCCTTCACCGATTTCGGATGGTGAGGGCACCCCTTAATTCGACGCTCCAACTCGTCCCAGAGGTGCTCGATAGAGTTAAGGTCCGGGCTCTGCGCAGGCCAGTCCATTCGATTAACCCCATTGTCACCATACCAAGCCATGGTGGACCTCCGAACATGACAGGTGGCATTGCCATCCTGAAATTAACATGGGTCCACCCAGTAAAACTGTCACAACGTAGGAAGCGCATGGTCATCCAAAATAGTGCAGTAGGTCTCGGCGTTGAGTCTACCAGGAATTGCGACCAAGGATTCCGTGCCATACCAGGAGAAACACCCCCATAGCATAATTCCACCGCCGATGAACTTCACAGTTGACACAATACATTCCGGCAGGAGGCGTTCTCCAGGCAGACGCCAAACCCAGACCCTGACATCCGAGCAGTAGAGGGTGAACCTTGATTCGTCGCTCCAGAGAACCTGTTTCCACTGTTCAACGGTCCACTGTCGACGTTCTTTGCACCACGTTAGCCGAGCAGCGCTATTGGATTTGGTGATCAAAGGTTTGTGGACGGCAGCACGTCCATGATAACTGAGCAGGTGGGCTTCCTTACGGATGGTATTCATCGAAAGAACACTCCCGGATGCCTGTTGAAACTCCTCGCGGATGTGGCTCATCGATTTGGTGCGGTACTTCCGAATTTCTCTGGCCAGCACCCGTCGGTCTCTAACTCCCAGTTTTGTGGGTCTGCCGGGTCGGGGCACATTCCGACAGTCACCTCTCATATTTCACTTGCCAATCACGTAGGCCACTGTCGATTTTGGGTACTTTAACTCGCAACTCGCTGGATATGTCACGTATGGATTGGCCATTTCTGTGATACCCGACGATTACACCTTTCTCAAAATCAGAGAGCTCCAAACTGCGTGGCAGGTTGCATGCGACTGGTTGCGTTGTTGTTTCCCACACGATATTTAACGGCGGCGGCCGTGACGTGATCAGGAGCGCAGATATCGTCGATTGCAGGGGTGTCCAATTACCTGTTGGTAGTTAGTGTATCTCAGGCATGCTTATTAATTTCATCCCTCCATATCCCTCAGTTTCGTCTTCTGAGTCTTTTCCTGTATTCTGGTATTCAGTCTAGTACAGTATTTTAGAAGTCCAACGGTGATCAGTTCTTTTTGCAATATGGCCAGTCCACTGCAATTTCAGGGTCTTTACTTTGATCATGATGTCATCAACTGATGTTATCTTCCTAATCCGCGAATTCCCTTTCCTGTCTTTACCGCTTACCCCAAGAATGCATCTCTTCGTGCTTCTTCGAGTTTTCCGCAGCCTCTTAATGTCATTTTTTAGTAAAGGTCCATGTCTTTAATCCACAAGCATGAACTGAAGAATGTGTTGTTTGAAAACATTTCATTTAGGACATAATGGTTATTGCTCTTAAAAATTGTGCTGTTTCTTCCAAATGAACCTTAAACGCCTATTCTCTTCGTATTCGGTGTGGACTTAGCTTGATATCTGTTATCCAAGGTAGATGTAGGCATCAGTTACTTTTAAATTTGTCCCATCAATCTCTAAATCTTTCGTCCTTGTAAAAGCGTTGTAATTCAGTTTTGTTTCCTGTTAGTTCACTTTTAGACCCACTTTCTTACTCTTTCAACAAGTTTCGGGATCAGCATGCATGTCATCATCATCATGAACTACTTTCAATTCACTGCTGGATGAAGGTCTCCTCAAGTCTCTTCCACAACTCTCTGTCTTTCAGCAATTCTCTTCAATGACACCCTGGAATGCTTTTCTAATTTCATCCCCTATATACCACATTTTCGCCTTCCGGGTATCTTCCTATTCCTTGATACTCAATCTAATATTTCAGTCGTCCAACGGTGGGCAGCTTATCTAGCAATATGTGCAGCCCGTTTCCACTTGAGGGTCTTTACTTTAATCATGATGTCATCAGCTTTTGTCATTTTTCCGTTACATGAGTTCCTATTTTTCTTGGTTACAACAAGCACGCATCTCTCCAGGCGTCTTTGAGTTAATCGCAGCCTCTGTTTTTCTTGTTAGTTAAGGCCCATGTGTCTGATCCATAGGTAAGAAATGGGAGAATTAAAAAGTTGAATTATATGTGTTTATCCATGTCTACGGGTATTTGATCTATATGTCTGGTTATAGAAACTCAGTTGGGAAATTTCGTTTTGCATGGAGTTGGTGCTTAATATTGCCGATATATTTTCCGGTTTCCTTCATGGGAAATTTTGTAAAGTAAATGCTCGCGGTTTGACATGTATACTTTTCTACATGTTAGCATAAAGGCGTGTTTTATGAAACTATATTTGTTAAATGTGGAATGAAAAAAATAATTTCGTATCATTAAGCATGTCAAAAACTTTCCAGTTTTTCGTTGAATGGACATTTTCTTTCTAAGTGGTATTAACGTATATTCAAAATACAAAAAGCAGAGTATATTTTCTACATGTGAGAGTGATATCTTTGCCAACTTACGGAATATTGTGGAAGGTTACAAATTTTATTTTTTAGGTAATATTTTGAAAGTTAGACACAGCCTATTTTGGAAGTTAATTTTGCAGCCATTGGAAAAGGGTTTTGTTTTGCACTGGCACGCACCCGCAGGATCATTGATTTAAAATAATAATAATAATAACAGATTACAAATCTAGACATGATAGGGTTGCAAAATTGATTAACTGGTCATTATGCAGAAAGCACAATCTGCCAGCATCGATAAACTCATGGGAACATCAGGCTGAGAAAGTCATAGAAAATAATCAAGTCAACATCTTGTGGGATTTCATAATTCAAACCGATCGACACATAAAACATAATACACCAGACATAACAGTCATAGAAAATTGGAAAGTCTGGATAATTGATATAGAGATCCCTGGAGATGCCAGAGTCGATGAAAAAGAACTGGAAAAAATGACTAAATATAGAGACCTGGCCATAGAAATTACCCGATTATGGACTAAACACACAACGATAGTCCCCATTGTCATCGGGGCAATTGGAACAATGTCAAAAAATTTTATGAATAATTTTGAAAAATTGCAGCTTTCCGATATGCCACCTACAGAACTGCAGAAGACAGCTTTACTTGGGACATCATATATTTTACGCCGATTCTTGACTGATACCTAGGTCTCCGGTGGAAACTCGTATCAGTTCAACAGTAAAACTCAATGATAATTTGTTGTTTATTTTGTTTGTCATAGGCTGTGATTCGTATATTTCGAATAAAGAAAATAATAATAATGATAATAGTGAAAATCCTCTAAATACGTGGCGTCAGTAAATAAACAAAGACATCGCTCTTTCCACGTTTATCCTTACTAAGTACAGAACAATAATATTATTCTGTACTTAATAAAGGTTTGGAAATTTATATTTTTAACTTAAACAGAAAAAAAATATTCGAGATTTTTATAAGATTGCTGGGGAGCTTCAGATGTAATTGGTGGGGCTTCATATATAATTGGTGGGGCTTCAGCCCTTTGCCTGAAATGGTCTAGCGACACTCTGGGAACAAAATGTGCGCGCGAGAAAATGTGAATCTCGGATGGATGAACTGCATCCTTTCCAGAAAAGCTTCCCTACAGCGGCAGTCTTAGAATCTCGAATCTCGGATGGATGAACTGGTTTTTCATCCTTTCCAGAAAAGCTGCCCTACAGCGGCAGTCTTAGTTCTTTTTAATTGATTATAGAGTTACGCGGAGATGTCCTTCTATTACAAAAATCATTTTCCAGCATCAGTCCTTTGCTATTGAAGTCAGCTGAAGAAATAATCCTGAAATCAACTTGGATAGGTGATGAAAACTTTATTTTTATGGCATAGAAGTGCCTAGTATGGGCGCAGATGGCAAAATGGTCAGTGCTCATGGCTTAGGGCTTCGCACACCGCTGCTACCATATATCTTCCGTGATTCGGAAGACACGTTAAACCATTGGTCCAAACATAGAAACTTCTCTTTATAAGAATGCACTACCACCAAAAACTCCCCACCTCTTTGAGAATTCATTTAGAGAGAGATCCTATATGAAGAGGATTTTAAGAAGGAAGTGTCTGACCCGAGGTCTTAAACAACCTTTAGAAATAGGAAGCTAGGATATTTGGGCTACAATACCCTACAGGAAAGTCACACGGAAGCGAGGTAGAAAGAGGGAGGAAGAAGTCCTTATTTATAACCAGTACCCGAGGTCTGACGGTTTAACGTGCCCATCCGACGCACGGAGAATATTTAGTGGTTCGAGCGTTCGTACCTACCTGGGATCATCGAAATTCCTTCTCGGGCGTTAACAACCAATCATATTCGAGAGTATAGAGGTGGGCTCTTTTCTAGTATTCGGACGATATAGTCTAAGAGTTTATTGTAGAGTTGCTATACATGGACGTCAGTTAATTCTGCTACTTTCATGCCACGAAAAAAAAAAATAAAAAAAAACTTTTCATCTTTTGCGAAACTCATTTTTCAGTACGAGTCCAACGAGGTTACTTACACAATATCATTTTATTCCCAGGATTTCATGCGCTAAAAGATTTGGTTGGAGAGCATTTGGAAGAAACAGTACAATTTTCAAGACCAATAAACGATTAGATCTTAAAAGAAAAGGGTTTAATTAATGCATACTTCCAGTTCTTACTTATATATACAGACATGGATCTTAACTAACAAAAAGATATGCAGAGGCTGCATACAGCTGAAAGAAGCATTGAGAGGTGCGTGCTTGGTTATAGCGAATGAACCCTCTTCTGCCGGTGGTGGAATTCGAATCCATGGTCCTCTACTCTGGAACGGGATGTTCTCCCAAATCAACTACGCTGGCAAGGCATATCGCTGTAATTTGTCGTTTTGATTCATGCGTTACTTCAGTCGAACATCACAAATATGTACACCACACGCGCTCACTTGAGAAAGGTGGTTGCGCGAAATCGCAGTTTTAAGGTCCGCCGACAAACCATGCGGGAAGAATCTCACTGTAGAAGAAAGATGTTTTTATTAACTATGGGCAATACGTTGAAGTAGCGAAAGTCCTTTCTCCTACAATGAGATACCCTCAAATCTTGTTTTCAAGTGTTTGGCTAATTCCAGGCGATGTGTCAAAGATTCATCACACAACTTTTTCGTTCCTTATGGCCAGGAGTTTCGTTTTTGTTCGGGTGCCAATACAACGCACGAGCCCTCTTCTGACTGTGATGGGATTCGTACTCACGTCTTTCTACTCCGTGGATGGATATCTTACCGACTAAACTGCGCCGGCAAGGCTTATCGCTGCAGCTTTGCGTTTTGACTCATGCGTCACCTCGGTAGTACGCCCCATGGTGTAACTAGGAAAGATAGGTTGATGAACCCTTAGATCAGAAAAATGACAAGAGTGGGAGACATCGTGATCAAAATAAAATTCCCGAATTGGCAATGTGTTGGGCGTATTGCTAAAAAAACTGACCAGGATTGGACAACTGAAATATTACATTGGATAGAAAGGGACAGAGAAAAACTAAATACTACATAGGATATGGTAGTATGTAATTGGAAAGGATGCTGAAGTGACATGGAGGACACTGGCTCAAAACAGAAATTTGTAGAAGAATACAGGAGAGATCTTCATCTAGCAGTGAATTGGTAATGGTTGATGATGATGATACGAGGAATTGTTATCCTCAAAAGTCTCAAAGATATGGTATTCCCTTTAGTTACCGATTTAACGTAAAAGTGAAACAAAAGTCTTTGCAGAAGTACATCTTTTGTAAGAACACTCGATAGGATTAACCAGAGTAATCCTAACTTCTGGAATAGATGTGCACATGACACAGGTTTGATGTACTGCACAAAGTGTGCATCCCAATAGTTGCGAGAGCGAAGGCCGCGTGCCTGAAGGAAAAACCATTTAATGCTCTCTCGAAATTGCCCTTTCATAATGGAGTGGAAATAATACCATGCAACGAATGAGTTCGTGTACATTTTCAAAACAGGTAGATATTCAATGTAAATGGTATTCTAATATATTAAAAGTAAATCTCAAATTGGTTATGACTGAAAATGCTTACTTAAACGTTTTTGGCTTTTCCTGACAACAGGTGATTCTTTTTCCTTTCACCCCCACCCCCACCGCCCCCAGTATGCGAATGTTTAACTAAAAAGAGAGGCAACGAACTGTGATTACTCCTTTAGGGTTTTAAGTGTGAGCGAGACTACTAATCCGTAGCTGACTGCCAGTAATTCTTTCTACCACTGGTATCCATCCACATTCAATGAGGTTCAAGGTCCAGTGATCTAGACAGTCACTCCGTTCGTTTGAATATACAATAGCTGATTAAAAAGCATCGGCACTGTATTAGTATTACAGATAAACAAAATTGTGCAAAGATATGCAGCTGGTATGACTGCAAACTGACACGTCAATGTACAACCGAACCTTATTACGTAATTGAATTATGTAAGAGGCTGAAGAGTGTCCATAGCGCTTCTTATCTATGTCAGATGTGTAACCCTCTTTTAAATTCCAAAACCACTTAAAAACTAGATCGCTCTTTATTATTTCAATACAAATTCGCTCGTGTTCCCCTTTCAAGTTCAGAACATTTTGTATCGTGAAAAAAAATATAATTGCATTCCCAAAGTCAAATTAGCATTTGGCTTTGAAATAGCGAGGCGTAATCTAGTTTTGTAATTATTCTGACTTCTTAAAGAGTGCTGCAGTTTTGTCAAACGTAATCAGCATTCTGGAAGCACGTGTCAGCCAGTGTATTCCATTTAATCTACAAATCAAACGCGCAATTCAATGCGTAATGAGAGGTAATTGATTTCTTTTAAAATATCAGGAGAGACTTCAATTTGATATGATCGGTACCAGGCCATTGCACAATTAAAGATTTACAGATGAAGCGCACCACCGCCAAGTTCAGCAGATGCTTCCAAATAAAAGGAGTAGCATGATAACCAATTCTCCCTCAGTCCTGACATGCTTAAATATGCCGAAATCTATCTACGAATTTCACTGTCATTTATGTTTCCTCCCCACAAAATTTCTTAAAGGCAAAAGACTCAAACGCGCGTATAGAAACTATAATACACTCACGGACAATGAAATTTGGGTACCAACAAGGAAGCATCGGATTGAACTGAAATTTTATGGACATAATGATACAGATGAATGATACACATGATGGCAAAAACAGAGCTGCAGGACAATTACAGAGGAATCTGTGGCACGCAGTCCGGTTATCGTCAATAGTACGTCGCACCGCCTAGTGCGGTGATACATGCTGCAATACGGTCCGGCATGGCGGCGAACAGATGCCTGATATTGTCCTGAAGCAGACTGGCCCAAACGTGTTGGACGATGTGCTCCAAATCCCGAATAGTGCGGCACGGCGGCAGCTGGCGTTTCAACTGGTCCCACACATGCTCGATAAGAGACATGTCCGGGGAGGGAGCAGACAATGAAAGTGTCTAGATACGACGAAGGCAGTCCTGGGCAGCCAGAGAGGCGTGCGGGCGGGCATTATCCTGCTGGTGCAGCGCACCTGGTATCCCAGCTAGGAATGGGAGCACATGGGGCAGTAGGATCTCATCTACATATCGCTGGCCCGTCAATGATCCACGTACCACTACTAGAGCTGATCGGCTATCGTAGGCTATGGCTCCCCAGACCATAATGCCTGCAGTGGGGGAGGTGTGGCGCTCGATAGTGAGGTTGAGATAGTGCCGTTGACCCGGGTACTTCCACACCCGGGCACGATCATCGTCTGTCTCCAAACCTAAGCGGCACTCATCACTAAACACCACACGTCGCCAGTCTGTGGCGTTCCACGTCGCTCTGGTCTGGCACCACTGCACACGGAGCCGGGGATGTTCCGGTGTTAATGGCAGAACACATAAAGGGCGCTGGGATCACAGATTTGCTTAAGCGAGGCGTCGGAAAATGGTTCGTGTACACACAAGATCCGCTACATCTGCCTGCATAGTGGACCGGGTGCCCGGGGGATCCATTCATGCCTGGCGCACGATCCGTCGATCCTCCGAACCGGTGGTCCTTCTGGTCCTTCCGGAGCAGCTCCGCCGTGTGGAAGTTCCGTCGCGTGTCCACTGCTCCCAACACAGTAGGACGGTATAGTCAGAACGCTCCACGTGGCTGGCTATACGGCTCACCGACCACCCTGCGGTTTTCAGCCCGATGATCAGGCCTCTCTTCAAAGTCCGTAAGTTGCGTAAATCGACGTCTCTGGCGTCTATCCGGCATTTTTGTCACTCTGTACTCTTGCCTGCGTCGGCCGATGCTTTTCGCTTCCATGGGGCATTGACTACACGCATGTTTATAAGGCTGCCGGTGCGTGCCTGCAGCGCCACCACAAGGTGAGTGGGCATGCAAAATCACACCAAACGTGGATAATTTGCATACCAGCATGCACTCTAGCTATTTGCGAAGTTTCGCGGTTGTAGCATGTTTTCTTCTAGGTGAGCAAATTTCACTGTCCGTGCGTGTATGTAAGCGCGATGAAACAGCTGCAAGTAAATTCAGAAACTAGCTTTAGATGGTAATTACCATCAAGAATGGAGAAACTGACATTTTTGTTGTTCAGCACTGTTTTTGAAGTGAATTAATTTATCTCATTCTTGTAAATAAAGTGATTCCATTTTTATCATTTTTACAGATTCAACTTTAGTACCTCTTGATGAACCTTACAGTTCCAAGAGCCGTAGAGTGTTGGGAAAAGCAGCTGCAGTCCGCAGTCAGAGAATATCGGCACGGCGACAGTCCTAAGCACCTTGGATTGAAAAAATGTTGTGTAGCTTAATGGCTTAAAATGCCTTAGGACATGCGGGTTATACAAATATTGTAGATGATTTTGACTACAGATGTAAATCATCTCGCCTCCTCCTGAAAGGACGGTTTCTCTTTTAATATTTTCTCATTTCCTTTAATATATGCCAATATTTGAATAACTGTCACACTCTTCGTGTTTTTCAAATGGAATATTTCGGTACTTGAAATCATCATCATCATTGTCAACCATTATCAATCCACTGCTGGACGAAGGTCTCCCCAAGTTTCCTCCACAACGGTCTGTCTTGTGCCAGTCTCCTCCATGTCACTTCCGCATACTTTCGAATTGCATCCACACTTCTCCCATGTGGTCTTCTTCTGGGTCTTTTCCTGTCCCTTGGAATCCAATCTAAAATTTCGGCTGTCCATCGATGGTCTGTCCTTCTGGCAGTATGTCCAGCCCATTGCCATTATAGGGATTTAACTCTGATCATGATGTCTTCCACTCTCGTCATTTTTCGGATCCACGAGTTCCTCTTCTTATCTCTCCTGGTTATACCAAGCATACACCTCTCCATGCTTCTTTGAGTTGTCTGCAGTCTTTGTATGTCTCTTTTAGTTAAGGTCTACGTCTCTGCACCATACGTAAGCACTGGAAGGATGCATTGATCAAACACTTTTCTTTTAAGACATAATGGCATATTGCTCTTGAAAATTATGCTGTTTCTTCCAAAAGCTCTCCAGGCAAGTTTTGTACGCCCATTAATTTCTTCATCAATGTGACCCTCACTTGATATCTGCTGTCCTAGATAAACATACGTATCTGTTATCTCGAATTTTTCTCCATCAATCGATAAATCTTCATTTCTTCTAAAAGCATTGAACATCACTTTTGTCTTCTGAAAGTTCATTTTTAATCCCACTTCTTACTCTTGTCAGCAAGTTCCTGGATCATACTCTGCAACTCTGATGGGGTAGTTGCAAAAATGACTACGTCATCAGCAAAACGAAGGTGGGTTAGATAATATCCATTAATCTTGATCCCTTTGTTTTCCCAGTTCAGTGATTGAAAGACATTTTCCAATGTGGCATTAAAGAGCTTCGGAGATATGGTGTCACCTTGTCTCACTCCTTTTCCAATTTTTATGTGTGTTGTATTTTCAAACGGCCGAATCTTTGCACTTGCATTTTCACAGATGTTATTAATAATATTAATGTATGCATCTTCAATACCGCAGGATTTCAGAGCCATTGTAACTGCTGATGGTTTCACCGAATCAAAGGCTGTATCATAATCGATAAAAGCCATGCACAATGGAAGTTCATATTCCCTCGCTCTTTTAATTAGTTCTCTCAGTACGTGGATATGATCTATTGAGCTGTAGCCACTCCTGAATCCAGCTTGTTCTCTCGGTTGAGCCATGTCCAGTGTTACCTTCAAGCGGTGTGAAAGAACTTTAGTGAAGATTTTATAAACCACTGAGAGGAGGCTGATAGGTCTGTAGTTCTTGAGATCCTCAATGTCACCTTTTTTATGTAGCAGGATCATTGTAGCATTGTTCCAATCCACAGGAATCTTCCCTTCATTAAGGCATCGAGTAAAAATTTGGGCGAGTACTGTTTCAATTTCTCCACTTGCTTCTTGTATGATGTCTACAGTAATTCCATCTTCTCCTGGAGCTTTCCCCCGCTTCATGTTCTTGATTGCATGAGCAACTTCTGCTGGGAGGACTGGAAGAACTCTGCTACCTTTCATGATGTCTGGAGTACATGTATCATCCCTTTCATATAATTTGGAGTAGAAATCTTTCACTCTTGTCAAAATTTCGCCTCTATTTCTTGTTACAGAACCATCTTCTTTTCTCAGAGCCATAATCTGTTTTCTTCCCTTAACTGAGTGATTTAGCATGTTTTAATGTTTTTCCTTGCATTGTAGAATTTGGAAATTTATCGAGTTCATAACAGTGACAAAACTTTGCGTTAAATTTATTTTCGCAACGTGTAACATTATTACGGAAAAAAATATTAATCGCAGTAACAGTGGCACAAATGAATCAAAAAGAATCCTTACAAGACATGAATCAAAGCAAATAAACCCGCACCCAGTTCAGAATTGAGTAGTCCTTTGTTTAACAAGGTGTTTTAATAATGATTGAAGTATAAGACAAATAAGCTTCTGATCGTTCAACGAAACGTTGCAGCTTTCAGACATGCCCGTTTATAGTTTGTCACGATCATGTACAAAACGATGAAGGTAAAAGATGAAACGAAAAGCATTATACTTTAAACTATCGTTCATAATATTTATTATTCCTGTACGTTAATTTTTGAGGAATGATCTTAGCATTTGAAATGTAAAAAGTGTTCTGAAATCACCCTGTACCTTATCAACACTACCCTTCAAAACAGTATCCCGATACAGCTCGATTTCACAATGACATTCACTGGCACTCACTTCGATACCATGTCACACTGGTGCTCAAAATTAAAGGACAATCTACAAAAACACTATATAGCTGTCGATGAGTGCAAAATACAGTCATTTGCAAAAGTTTAAGACCCCCTGTCAATTTATTGAAAATTGAGATTTTCCGAGAAACAACTAATTACTAGTCAGAGATATTTGAAAAAATTACACCACAGATGAATACTTACATTCTTTAGAACACAAAAAGACCAAAATCAGTACTTTGTGTGGCCAACGCTGTTTTTTATAACGGACAGAATACGATACTCTCAATGAAGGATTTGCAGTAGTAGCTTGAAATGTCTTTGACCCACACGTACTTTATCGCGTCAATCAAAGCTTGGGAATTTGATGGCTATTTTTCTGCTATTTTGTCTTTTAAAATGGTCCACAAATTTTCGATTGGGTTAAGGTCGGTACTATTACCGGGCCAGCCAAGCACAGTTATGTTTTCCCTCTGCAGGTAGTCCTTTACTGTCTTTGATCTGTAGCATGAAACACCATCATGCATAAAGATTGTGCATCTGTGCACTTGCATATGAGCTAGAAGCTTCTAACGTAACATTTCCACATAAAAAGGACCAGTCACGGTAGTGCCTGTCGGCTAAAAGCATAATGAAGCAGTACCAGATACTGACATAGCACCCTATATCATACTAAGCGGATGTTTCATCGTGCAAATGGTGTTTTGTTTCCTCAAACTTTAGCCTTTTTGTCGTCGAACATGTGCTTCACGTGATACAAATTGACGCACAGTTGATTCATCGGAAAAAGAACTTGGCTCCAATTTTCAGCAGTCCACAATTGATAACACTTCGCAAAGTGGAGTCACTTATTTTTCATGAAAGAGGTTAGTCTAGGTTTACGTGCAGGTGTATAAGACTTTAATCCAAAACATTTGCTAAGACGGCAAGAAACAGTGCTGATAATAATATCAGACCCTTTTGAATGTAGAAAGGCCTTGATTTTATTCACGAACTCCTCGGAGAAAGCATAACTATTCGCCTTATGGTATTTTCACCCAGCGGGGTTGTTTTCCTTGGACGTCCACTTCTTTCTTCTCTTTCGGTCACTAAATTCACCTGTGTCTCGATATTTCATGATCGTATTCTGAATAGCAGTCTCGCTCACATTCACTTTTCTGCTTATGTCCCGTTCGAAGTATCCTTCAAGATGTAAAGTCATTAAAGTCAGTTTTGCCCATTTTTCGCTATATAGAAAATACGTACAAAACCTCTGAGCATGAAAACCAGAAGCCAACTGACGCTCGTACGCTTCGCCCAACTCTATCAACAGCTGCCGCTGTAGGATGATGCAAACCGACAGGAAGTTGAGTAATACAGACAGTAGCTGACGCAATCGGCAAGAATCTCCGAATATAAACAGGTGATCTTAAACTTTTTCAAATGACTGTAATTCACTATGTGTAATGCACTTTTCCGTGACTTACTTATAAATGTGGAAAGAGCGGAGATCTTTGTTTGATGTTCCTGGTCCACGTTAAATATCTGTATTAATTACTCATTTTGCTTTGTTCATGCTTCTGACTTACAGCTTTTTAACAAAATACGAAATAAAATCTTTGCGAACATGTTTTAATTGACATATTGCATTGTAATGAATATTTGAAAAATGAATCTTAACGGTTCTTTATACTTTTTTCAAGAAGGTGGCAGCACTTCCGTTGCTTTTATGACATGGTACCTGATTTTATATGCATACGCCAAAGGATATACAAGGTGTGGTGCGATTTTTACAGACCTAGGAATGCATCTGTCTCTATTTGTAGAGACCAAGGACGTCGCCAAGGATAGAGTCCACTTTGAAATTTTTCTTGCCTACCCAATTTAATTTTTTATCTTTAAAATATTTCTCATTTTTTTTAACTTTAAAATACAATCTGAACTTTACCAGGAGTAATTAGTGTCGCCTTTTTCTTCGTGTAGCCTTACGCATTTCACCATAGTAAGTGCGTTGTTTATTTCTCCGTAGAAATGTTATCAAAATAGCATCCGCAAGGCCATGAAAGTTCAGTTGTTCTCCACTCCCCCAAATCTTTAGTTTAAGCTTTTTTTTTTTTTTTTTTTCATGTTAGTGTTACCAGGAGCAAATGAGAAAGGTGGAAAGAATTCATTGAGGGATGTCGTTACTAACTACTCTGCTGTTTTTTGTGTTACTAAGTAGGATATTCCAACAAGAAAAGTGGAGTCTAAAGCTATACAACCGCTATTAAGCCAGCCCCCTGACAGTGACAGAGCAGGTCGTGGCTAACGACTGCTTTAGAAGACATGAGTGTAAGACAAGGTTCCTGGCTTGAATGAAGGAAGTTAAGGAGAGGATTTGACTTCAACCCTAATCTACCAGAGTATTTGCTTCCACACCCTTCTCGTAGCAAGAAAATTTTCTTTATTCAGTATATGGTGCTGGTGGCAGTGTGTCACGTTTGTTGTTATTGCTTTTGGTATGCAACTCTTCAGGTTTTATTAATTTTATTAAAAATGTATGGACAAAATTTTAACAAAAAAAGACCTTAAACTTCGGTTTCTTTTGTATTCTAAGAAGTGCAACTTCAGGTCAGTTCGAAAACTAATGAGTATGTACCTTAGCAGCCTGCACTTAAAAACATTAAAAATTATTTCTTTTAGTGTTTCTTGCGTAAATTTGCTATTAAAGTTGCCCCACCAAAGATATAATACTTTCCCGCCCGTCACCCATCCCGATTTCGAAGTCAAGCGAAGACCCTGGTAAAGACCCAAAGTTCTGGAACCGCAAAAGTCGCACACTCTTTTGGTTCTCTGGCGTCAACCTGCCCAAAACGTTATTAAAAGCCCATTAAGAATTAATCTTTCTTTCGTACATTCTGAAATATCCATATCAATATAATAAGTCAAATGAAGAAAATTTGTAAATATTAACATGTGTTAATAAGATTCAGTGAGTTAAAGTTTAAACGGAATTTCGTATTGAAAAGGGAAACACTGACTTTTGGTCGATACTTAACCGAATCTCGTTTTGATTTTTGTACAGCATTTGAAGTATTTCATAGTATCATTAAACATAGTATGATTATGTGGTTCATATATCAAGCTTTAAAAGTCGATAAGTGACCCATACTTACAATAGTTCCAACGGGAAAAGAAAGCCTTTAAAGAAAGAGCTTATACTTTTCCTCTTAAAGCGTAAAACAAAGTTAAAAAATAATATTTTCATTGTCCATCCAAGCGTCTTGCAATCACACAAAAATCGCGAAATAGCGGTTTATGTAATACGCCATTTTAACGAGTATTGTGTATGAATGTTTTGAGGTTGACGTTTTTAGCGAATTGCTTGTTGAACAAACACAATCACTGAACTCTAAATAAAGAAAGGCCACAGACCATATTAATAGGCAAGTTACGTAAAATTCCAGTAATCTTTATTTTCATTGTCGAAATCGCACGGGTAGAAGCTTTATGAAGATAGCACTCATCTGCTACGTCACTTACGTATAATATTTTAACTCTCGTAGTTTCAAGTTAATAATGATAACATATCTCAGTAAATCCTCTCACAATCGAAGCATCACTCTCAGCCCAATTACCACACATTTTTTTCTTCTCGACGTAGTTTTTATTTTCTCTTTGACCCATTGTCAGTGCTGTCCAAAATGTATAAGGCAATTCAGGCAAGTAATGGGCCGGTCAGAACGAAAATCAAGCGGAAAAGAAACAAAATTTATATAAGAAAAGAAACTCAAAAGGAAAGGTTAAACCACAGATATACATCACGCGTGGATTATTGAATATGAGCTGTTCCAACAGAATCCAAAGATAATGCTTTTCTCCCCTAATGCTACGACATATGTGATTTTATCAAAGACAAGAAATTCTGGGAATGGAATGAATTACGAGAAATCCAGAGGTGATAAAAAATTTCATTATTTAAAGAGGATAATGTTCCCCATATTTATTGTAGCGAATGACATACAGTAAAAAAATATCAATAGGGTTTCCAGAAGCGGAGATACAGCTGCAAACAGAAGTACACAAACACCACCTAGCGACAGGACTGTAAACTACAAAACTCCTCAAATACAAACCTAAAGTATTGCACAAGGTAAATGGCATCCGATGCTAAAATATGTTTTTTAATTACACATTTAGTGGCAGAGATATTGAGAAAAACAGATTAAATTTTTGCGCCCCCTAGCGGCGAAATTGTGCATTATTTTGGGAAGAAGATGCACACAAAGAGTTTTCATAGTTAGCAGTATCTGACCGAAAAAGAATTTTTTCAATCGGGTTTTTTGTCCCGTAGATATTGCTGTAAACGAAAACGTGAACTCAAACACACCTCTAGTGACACACTTGTGCATTAGGAAAAATTTGATATTATATGAGAAACATTTCACACCGGAAACACTCTGAGACAGAGAAAGAATCTTTCAAATCGGGCTCTTAGAAGAAAAGATATCAACAAAAATAAGATATATATCTATGTCCCCTGGCGGAAAAAATGTGCGCTATTCTCAGCAGGAGGTGTTTTCAAAAGGTTTTCCGAGGTGAGCTGTATCGGTCCACGAAAGAATTTTTTCAATCTTTTTTTCAGGAGCTCCAATTTTGCTGCAAATACATCAGAAGCAAAAATAAAAACTTATGTCCCTGGTGGCCAAACTGTTCTTCACCAAAAATTAGAAATTATATGCAAAACATTTCCCATCAGGAACTGTATCCGATGCAGGATAATTTTTCAAATCGGACTTTTAGAAAAAGAGATTGCGGAGAAAACGCAATTTACCTATTACTTGAAAAAGAGACTGTACCTGAAATAGTCTTCGATATAAATGGCATCGAAAGGGAAAATATCTTTTTTCAATCGGATATTTAGAAGCAAATATATGGAATAAAATGTATTTTAAATTCGATATCATCTGCATTTACGCCCTTTAGCGACAAAGTTGTGCATCGGGAAAAAACGGAATGCAAGGATCCATCATCATTTTAACATTTCAGGCTTCCCAATGCAAAAAGAATTTTTCAAATCGGACCAATAGTTGCATAGATATAGTGTCCACAGACGGACAGACGGACAAAGTGATACCACAAGCACGATCTTTTTTTTTTACAAAAGACCTGATAATAAATGAAAATTAAGGACAACGTAATATCTATCAAATTACTGGTCTGCGTTTCTGCTAGGGCGCCCATAAGGGGGGGGCTCGAGCCCCCTCCATTGGTATAGCCAATTTTTTGATAAATTTAAAACACTAAGATAAACAAAACCTTTTTTAAAGCATTTTTAAAAATAATAAGATATTAATGATCGATTGCAATTATCAAACTTCTTTATTTTAAAAATTTGATTTTCCCGATTCTGCTATGCGTTTACTTTCAAAATTCCGCCAACAACATGCGCTGTGGAAAGGTCATTTAGCACCCTCAGGCGAGTGAAGACATGGCTGAGGAGAACAATGAGTGAAGAGCGTCTTTCAAGTTTGTGCTCATTAAGTGTTCACAGAGACAGAATAAAAGAGAAAGAGCTGAATTTGGAAGAATTGGCTATAGATAAGTTTTCTAAAAACAAGCAAAATCTGCAGTTTGCTTTCTCTGAAAAGTACTAGATATCATGGTGGAATTAACTTCCCATCACAATGTTCTAAACTGTAATTATAACTTTAATTATATAGTTCAGTTATAAGCTCTGCGTTGACAAAAAAAATTGCTACAAACTTTTAATTCATTTGAAATGTAGTTTTTGCATACCATCATCACACATATACTGTAATATGAAGTTGCAATGACAATTTTTAAAATCAGCTAAAATATTTATTGTTTCATTTTTTTTGTAACTCTATAAATAAATATAATGAACAGAACAGAAAAATATTATGTGAGTTTTTGATAGACCTTTCACATTTTAAAATAAGGTACTTGTTAGCTATTTACTAATTGTCAAACAGTATCAATTATTTCTGTTGTATTTTAGTATCTTGTACATTTACCAAAATGTTTGACAGCCTTGAAGGAGGTAAGGATTTTCTTACCCCCCCCTCCCTCCCCCATAAAAGTACTCATATGGGCGCCACTGCGTTTCTGGTAACGGAAACTTTTAAAAACGGTAATTTCATTTAAAAACGGACACGTTGATGCAACTTTGCTGCACGTTGTTGCAGTTAGAAAAATAATACAAACCTGCGCGTTGCCATTTTCATCAACTTCTTATTTTATGATCGATGAAACAGTTCTTTTGGCTTTCGAAATTCCCTTTCTGAAGTTTTAAAACTATCTTATTTTGAAGTTTTATTGGCTAGATACATTTCATCTTTACAGTTCTACCTTGAACATCTCTGAACGCTGCATTTCCAGTTACAGTCGACGTGTACTTTACTGTCAGTCTCAAATTACAATGCATAACTTGTAAATTACTATGTTTTATGTGCATTGTACCTTATCGTATATTAATTCTATAAAATTACCAAAAAATAAACTTCAAACAGACTGCTACTATATTTTTAAAAAATAGCGCAAACTACAAAGTACAAGCATGTATGGAATGTTGTTTTTAATTGTTTTATGTTCTTTTTTCATGTTTATTCATTTTACCCTTTCACATAAGAAGTTAGAAACATATCTAACTCCAATGTTCGAAGAATAAACCAAGTTTGTCCATTTGCCTTCCACCTGGATTTTTTTTTTTTTTTGATTGGAGGTTTAACGACCACCGTGAACAACTCAGTGGGCTATAAGCAGTCGCCCGTCCCTAATTTAGGGTCACTGGTTCCAGGGAAGGGAGAGAGCCAGCGCCGTAAGACAAACACAACATCCATGCCTCATCGGGATTCGAACCCGGACTCATCTCGGACGAATGATCAAAAGCCATCGCTTAGACTACTGCACCGCCGGGGCGGCCCACCTGGATTTAAATTTAGGTAGGCTAAATTTCAGACATAAATAAGTTACTTTAGTATATTTTACTTAAAACTGTGAGAAAGCTACTGATCCAGTAGTTGGGTTTAAACTCAAACTTTATTGCAGAAGAGACGAGCATACCGAAAAATCAAGCAACACCCTGACGTAGAAAAATTCCTAAGAATTTGAATCAAAATTCTGGGCAAAAAGTCTCTCCGTATCTTGCTTATAAAACTACATCAGCAATTTCTATTATTCCTTGTGGCAAAAAAAAGTCTGTATCTATGATATAGATCGAACAAACATCGTCTGGGAAAAACGCACAGTAAAGTAAGTACTACGATTTGTAAGTTCTGAACTTGACAATAGCAATTTAATGAACTGAAAGGAGTTGAGAGGATTTTTGCCTTATATACATAAAAAACAGAAATAGGCCGTTTGACCGAAAGATCATTTAACTAAAAGTCAGTTTTCCGAAAGGTCCACTTCACCGAAGAGTCATTTTACTGAAAGCTTCATTTCACCGAAGGGTCGTTTCACCAAAAGGTCTTTTCATCGAAAAATGCACCTCACCAAAAGGTCTTTTCATCGAAAAACGCATCTCACCAAAAGATCGTTTTATCGTAATAATCATTTCATCTAAACACCGCTTTATCGAAAAAAATTTCAAAAAAAAAAAAAAAAAAAAAAAACACTGTTCGGCGTTGTTCATCTGATCCAAACTTAATTTATTGAATACATTACTTTGATGTTTCGAAATTTCACATGCTCGATTGTTATTGGACTTTAAAAATTCCGAAAGGAAACCCATGCTTCCGAACTAGGAACTGTCAGTCAGCTCCTATTAGTGCGGTTGCACTAGCTACGGCTTATGCAACTTGGGTTCAAGAGGCTAATTTGATCATAGCGGTATGAAGGCCTTCCGCGTATTAGTAATTTTCGGGAAATACTTTATCTCGAATATTTGCTAACTGTGGACTTTTTATGTTGTTTCTCTATACGCACCTTCATAAGCTGCATTGTACAAACTGCAATTAATTTAACTAAATAATTAACTAGTAATTGATAGTAATTGTATTTTTTTACAGTTCTTTTAAATAAAGAGCCCTCTATCCACTCTGCTTGAGGTTACGGTCTCATGCCTAGATCTGCACAATCTGCATTTCAGACAAATTGTAAGAAAGAAATTTCGAACATCAACGAAAGCATTTGAAGAGAAAAATCAAATTTAACTG
This sequence comes from Macrothele yani, assembly GCA_039090855.1. NCBI lineage: Eukaryota > Metazoa > Arthropoda > Arachnida > Araneae > Macrothelidae > Macrothele > Macrothele yani. The sequence continues at coordinate 53,918,719 of CM077017.1, forward strand.
GTCTGACTTATAAATATACCCAAGAAAGCCCTGCACTCTAATCGATCCCTAGTAAAATACCAGCTTCTTGATAAACTGATTCTTCGGCAAAATCAGTTGTCAGTGAAATTAACTTTTAGGTGAAGGAAGCTACACTTCGATGAAGCGAACCATTGGATAACATGACCTGTGGGTGAAAAATTTTTTTTTACAGTTCTTTTAAATAAAGAGCCCTCTATCCACTCTGCTTGAGGTTACGGTCTCATGCCTAGATCTGCACAATCTGCATTTCAGACAAATTGTAAGAAAGAAATTTCGAACATCAACGAAAGCATTTGAAGAGAAAAATCAAATTTAACTGGTCTGACTTATAAATATACCCAAGAAAGCCCTGCACTCTAATCGATCCCTAGTAAAATACCAGCTTCTTGATAAACTGATTCTTCGGCAAAATCAGTTGTCAGTGAAATTAACTTTTAGGTGAAGGAAGCTACACTTCGATGAAGCGAACCATTGGATAACATGACCTGTGGGTGAAAAAATTTTTCTGTAAAACAACTCTTCGGTGTAGCGCCCATTTCGATGAAACTACCTTTCGGTGAAATGGTTTTTTGTTAGGTGACTCTTCGGTGAAGTAGTCATCGGGAAAACGAACTACACCCAGAAAAGGATTCTTTGAAATGATTATTCGCTTGTCTGTGAAATACGATTTACATCAAAAGTTGAAATATTTCTTACTGCCACTTTTCGTGATGAGACTGACAGTAGCAAGTTCTATAAAAGATGATTCATTTGCACATCCCATCTTAATATCTTCCGCTGACCAAAACGCTCACGACGGATGAGATATGTTTACTGTGTGACGAGATTACAAAGAAATCTTACGGCTGACGAGGTAAGTTTACTGTATGACGGAATTACAAAGATATCTCACGACTGTCGAGATAAGTTTACTAAATGACGGGATTACAAAGAACTCTCACAACTGATCAGATAAGTTTACTATGTGACGGAATTACGTACAATGAAATCTCACGACCGACGAGATAAGTTTACTTAAAGACAGGATTGCAAAGAAATCGCACAACCGACAAGAGAAGTTTACTGCATGACGGGTTTGCAAAGAAATCTCACGACTGACGAGATAATTTACTATGTGACAGGATTTCAAAGAATTCTTACGACTGACAAGATAAGTTTACTGAATGACGGCATTACAAAGAACTCTCACGACCGACGAGTTACATTTATTAAAGGACGGCATTACAAAGTAATTTCCTGACGGATGACATACATTTACTGTATGACGGGATTACAAAGAAATCTCGTAACTGCTCGTAGGTAGATTAGCATTTAAACATCATTTTTGAAAGACGTAGGCAGCAAAACTAGTGAACATAGTCGAATTACGTAGGTACGTTTGACAACAGCGTCATCTACCTTCCCAACCGTCTACTTTTTTTTCCTTTTTTTTTTTTTTTTTTTTTGACTGGGGGTTTAAAGACCTCCAGAAACCACAAAAGATAATGTCCCTGCATCATATCTTCCACAGGGAAGCACAGTACATTACCTTCTTACCGTAAATTTATGGAGACTAGTCTGGTGCCCATTGGTCTATTGTTTCGGGATTTAACGACCGCCGTGAGCAGTCACCCATCCGCAATTTAAGACCACTGGTTCCAGGAAAGGGAGATAGCTAGTACCGTAGACACTAGGTATCTCACCACTCATACCTCATCCGAAACTATAGCACGGGCCCACTTGGACGAAACATCAGAAGCCAGGGCTTAGACCAGTTCACCCACATCGATTTTCTGCCAAATAGGAGAATTATCTATACTTCTTGTTGTGTTCAAACACTCAGTACATTTCAACGTGAGCTTCATGATACACGTTCACTTCACGAAACTGTTATCCTTCAACCCTATAAGGATCGACCCCATATTGGGTGCCATATTTCCGAGGCACACCAGGGAAGTGTTTCTTCATCTCCCGTTAGCCTCTTTACACTACGAGATATTCGGTTATTAGGAAAACCAAATAAGTTGTCAAAAGTACGCGAAAGATACCACAGTCAATGGGGCAGTGCTCAGTTGCTAAGAGCTATCTTAGACTTCCACCGCAACAGAATTTTTCCAGCTTCTTCAGTGCTGATAGAAATGAATGAATTAGGCTAGAAATCTCGCAGACATAAGAAAAAATATTATTCCCTCATACGGAATAAGAAGACGTGTATTACTGGTTGTTCCACAACGTACAGACAATTGCTTCTTTCCACAACAAAACGTTATTTTTGACAAACCCCTCATAGCTACTTGCCGTGAAGTATCTTGTAGACTAAATATATGGAACTGTACCGGCTAGCTTATAAATGTGAAGCAGCAAAACTCCCCTCTGGAGAGATAACATAGTAGATCAGCAAGTTCAAATTCGCAAACTACTTCAGGCCGTTTACACGGTTTAGTCGGCGAAATGTAACGCTTTTTTTTTAATTGGAGGTTTAACGACCACCATGGGCAACTAAATGGGCTATAAGCAGTCGCAATGTAACGCTTCCCGCACTGCAAGCGATTTTTTTTTTCATTTGGAGGTTTAACGACCACCGTGAGCAATTCGATGAGGTTTAAGCAGTCGCTCGTCCCTAATTTAGGACCACTGGTTCCAGGGAAAGGAGAGAGCCAGAGCCGTAAGACAAACACAACATCCATGCCCTACCAAGATTCGTACCCGGACCCATTTCGGACGAATGGTCCGAGGCCAGTGCTTCTGCCACTGTGTCACCGGAGAATCCCACGCGATTTTCTGGACCATCCGATTATGTAGACTTAATTTTTCACTAACCCACTGGTTTTACGCTGCACAGAATCTGTCATTATTATTTCATAAATTTCATGGGATTTAGATCGTAAAGACTCGTCATTTGTACACACTAGCGCCGGAATTTTTTTTTTTTTTTTTTTTTTTTTTGCATCGCTGCATCGTTCATTATTAAAAGTACAATCCTGAAAAACCCTCCCTCCGTCCGTGCCGTGGACAGGAACTCCTTTGGTGTCATCGAATTGTTCACGAAAGCTGCAGGCTCCATTTAAAGGTCATGACGAATCATTACTGTCTTAGTCGAATCCCTTAAGAAGGCGATGAGTAAAATCAACGGCTTTATGTGGAATGAGAATTCAGATAATCGTTTGGACGGCAGTGATACTACGATGTGTACCGGCGACTTTATTACTTTCAGTGGGGGGGGGGGGGGACCATTGTGCTTAATAATGATTTCAGTCAAGTACTCCACTTACTGAAGAACGTGAAAAGACACCAAGTCATTGGCGCATACTTAAAAGGCAGTGAACTGTGTCCTATTTTGAGCAGTATCACCTCAGTAAAATATGCAATGCAGTAAAGCGGTGGTTTTCTTTTCGAACAGCATGTTTCCATCAGAAACGGTTGTATCGAGTCAGTAACTACATATGGCCAAGGGCCCGTGAAGATCTCGCAGCCCATATGGATCCGAACGAAGTGAGCTTGTTAATGACAAATTCAGCGATCCTGACCTGCCGAAACAAGCAGATTAATAGTTCTAATGTACATATACTACATCGTTTTCAACGAATGTTACTCTGTGTGAAGTCGTCGGATCTGATCAGCGTTTAAGAGAAGGATACCACAAAACAAGACCACGAGGTAGTTGAACCTGTAGAATATGACACCATTGGGCTACCATCTCTGACACCATTCGGCTACCACCGCAGCATCTTCTCCGTAATTTACATTTGCTGCTCTTTGACGCTTCCTCGTAACTTACAATTGTATGTTAGATGGGACGAACAATGGAGCCATCGGAACATATTATCTGTCTCTAGATGAAATGTTTTCCCAATGAAGCCTTAAATTGTGACAAAGCTGGATATATTGTCAGTATATTGTCAATATCGCCTCTTAAGCGTTTGGACACATGTGAGACTACAACATGCCGTTCGCCGGAACGATATCAGTTTCATGCAATACTGACCTCTACTATGACCACAAGCACATGTCATAGCCCAAGTTTCGGTAGTGTTGGACATTTTTTTCTCTATTTTTGCAAGCTTCGCCCGTTAACTTAACAACAACTTTGTAACTAGAAGTCTTTGTATAGGCGACCAATTTCTTTCCGAAAGACGTTAATTGTTGATTTTTCTTACTCTGCAGATGCTTAAATATTTCCCTATTAGTCCACTATTTATACACATTCTTTCCCATTTTTTTTGGGGGGTGGGGGCTCCAAGTGTTACAGTGGTTTGACCCAGAATGCCACTGAGCTTCTCGTCATTTTGTTGCAGCTAAATAACACCACATTTCGCAGAAATCCTTTATTTGTTCTAAAGCTCTGCTAATTTCTTACATTCTACTCTTCAGCTTCACCATAGCAATGAGAAGATGCCGAAAATATTTTACATGACTCGTCGGTCCGTCGGGCTTAGTTTCTTCTTCGAACTTCTGATTTGAAGAACAATCTTGCCGAGCACCCGGCAGATGCAACTATGGATGTAAGATCTTCGCCTTCGTCGCCTTGATAATGAAAAACACTTCATTTTTCAGTGTATCATACGGCATCCAGTCTTCCCACGTTTAAATCACAGCTCTAATGCGTTTAATTCTTTTCGGCGCGTAACAAAACGACAGTTCGTTTTCTTGTTGGGCTAAGAGAGGTGAAAAATAATAATGATCGAATTTACGAAGGAAATGTGCCAAAGCTCCTTTTTAGTGCTTTCCTGCAGTAAAAAAGCTGGAGTCAGGAGAGATTACAGCACTATAGATGTACTGAGAGAAATGTACTGAGATAAATAGCAAATTAATAATAACTCCCATTGTGTATGGCTTTTATTAACTGTGAAAAGGCTTTTGATTCCGTGAAACCATCAACAGCTGTAATGTCTTTGAAATGCTGCGGTATTGAAGATGCATACATTAATATTATTAATTACATCTATGAAAATACAAGGCCGCCCAGGTGGCGCAGTGGTCTGAGCGCTGGCTTATGACCGTTCGTCCAAGTGGGTCCGGGTTAGAATCCCGGTGAGGCATGGATGTTGTGTTTGTTTTATGGCCCTGGCTCTCTCCGTTCCCTGGAACCAGTGGCCCTAAATTCGGGACGGGCGACTGCTCACAGTGAGTTGCTCACGGTCGTCCTTAAACCCCCAAACAAACAAAAAATGCAGATGCAAAGGTTCCGCCGTTCGAGAAGACAATACGTATAAAAGTCGGAAAGGGAGTCAGAAAAGGTGACACCATATCTCCCAAGTTATTAAATGACACATTGTAGAATGACTTTTTAATCATTGAAGTTGAAAGACAAGGGAATAAAATTAATGGATATTGTTTAACTCACCTTAGTTTTTCTGACGACATAGGCATTTTTTGCAAGTAATCTCTCAGAGTTTTACTGTATGATCCGGGAACTTGCTAACAAGAGTAACGTCCTGGGATTGAACATGAATTTACAGACAACAATAGTGATGCACAATGCTTTTACGAGAACTGAAGATTTAGAGGTCGATGGAACAAATTTTAAAGTAACTGATGTCTACATCAACCTTGGACTGCAGATAACTTGACTACACCGAAGGAGAAATTAATAGGCATATAAAACTTGGCTGTAGTGAATTTGGAAGAAGCAGTACAATTTTCAAGAGTAATTTACCATTGCGTTTCAAAAGAGAAGTGCTTTATCAGAGCATCGTTCCAGTTTTACCTATGAATCAGAGGCATGATCCTTAACTAGGAAAGATATTCTGTGGATGCAAACAACTGAAAGAGGCAGAGAGAGATGCATGCTTATTGTAACCGGGAAAGTCAAGAAAAAAACTGATGGAGAAGGGAAATGACTGCAGTGGATGACATCGTGATCAAAGATCCTCAAGCGACATATTGCTAGAAGAATTGACAACTGTTGGACAACGAAATACTAGACTGGATATCAAGCGACAAGAAAAGACCACGTGGGAGATGGATGAAATTTGAAAGCATGCTGGAATGACATGAAAGAGAATTTCTCAAGACAGAGAGTTGTGGAAAAGACTTGGGGAGAACTTCGTCCAGTTGTGGATTGTGTGGGGGTGACGCTTGTACATTTCGTTCTCTCTGGAACGAAAATGGAACATACGATTGCTTTGACACAAATTTTAATTTGAACACCGCACCTTTTAGGTACCTTAAAATAGGGGAGTTGGTGAAACAAAGAAATAGTAGATGGAGAGAAAGAAAACGTATGCGCTCAATTGTTTTGTCATAATTTCTATTTATTCTTCCCCGTAGAAAAGCTTTCTATGTACAGTGTACACCCTCATGCTCTCAATTTGATTTCCCATAGTTGACTCTGGTCATTTAGCTCTAACGAAAGCATACAAACAACAGTCTGAACACGCTCAATGGAGAAACCGTGGAGAGTGAGGGCTTCCACATAATATTTTATTAATATTCAAAGCAAACTGAATTTGCTTGTACTTCTTACTGGTCATCCATGTAACACTTCTCAGAAAACTTGAAAATGTCAACGCCCTGTAGCGGGAATAGAGCCTCGCATCTACTCAAAAGCATACTCGACAGGCAATTGGGAGATGCGAGGTTCTATTCCCGCTACAGGGCATTGACGTTTACAAGTTTTCTGAGAAGTGTTTCATGGATGACCAGTAAGTAAATCGACAGAATATTCAAAGCAAATTCAGTTTGCTTTGAATATTCTGTCGATTTTCCGTGTTATGAAGAATATTTCTTCCTTCATTGATTTATATTTTATTAATGTTACCATGTGCGCCCATAGCTTAGTTTCCAGGAGGGGGCAAACAGATATGAAGAATTCAACAAAAAAATTATCAATCAGAATTAACTTTATCGAAAATCAACAGAAAAATTATCAATCAGAATTAACTTTATCGAAAATCAACAGAAAAATTATCAATCAGAATTAACTTTATCGAATAACTTGCACAAATACCATATGTAAATTTCCACTGTACCTTCTTGTTATCTAACTGTTTTCAAACACATTCAACACATAAATTTAATTGGGAAGCGGAAGACCCAAAAATTACATTTAAAAAATCGGTAAATGAAGTTAGACAGTGCAGTAGAATTCTCTAACTTCATTTACCGATTTTTAAAATGTATTTTTTTTTAAATTACATTTACAAATCGGTAAATGAAGTTAGACAGTGCATACGGACGTTTCTTTGTCTTTCGTTTGATCCTGTAGGCCACTTATGTCAAATGCACCACGATACTTTATTTGGTATTCAAGAATGGAAAAATACCCTTGAGACTAATTTCTGGAGAAAATTTCGAGGGATCTCAACGAATAACTGCTGCAGAGGATGATATATTTTTCATTTCTTCGTCTTTCATGCTTTTCCATACTGTCGTATGTACGCATTTCTTCAACATGCAACGGGAAATTTTGTCATTACTTTCTACTGTAAATTTCCGCTTTTTCTGCTGTAAATTACAAACGTTTTTACTGCACACACACGCACCAGGAAATTCAACAGAAAAATTATCAATCAGAATTAACTTTATCGCGAAAATCTTCATAGCACCTACCAAGAACAGAAAGACCACGGTCCGATTTCCAGGGGAATTTTCTGTATCTCTGTCTCTCTCTCTCTCTCTTTCTTTTTCTTTTTGTAGTGAATTAAATTTTAATACTTTCCTTCTGTTTTGTTAATTTGTAAGTCTCTTTTACCTGCAAAATTTATTCGTATGATATACATTCGCTATTTCCGCTATCATCACACCTTTTTGTTTATTTAATTTTACTGCTTCCCACCTGCAATCCTTGTCATTCCCAAATTGGCTTTGTCATCTGCAGATAACGGTGATCCGTATTTCTTCCAAAAGAGGGTGGAATTTCTGTGTTCCACCTCTCTGAAAGTTCTTTAGGCTGATTCAATTCTTTACGTTGAGTTTGTTCGACAACGGAGGTCATGCTGAAGCCCTAACAAACAGTTGAATGCATCTGAGTGAAACGGCTATAATTCACAGACGTGCTGCCATCTGTCGACTAAATAGAAAGTTTTATGTTAAAATATACAAGTAATAGTTTCATAGGATTTCATTCTAAGCTGTATGGAGGGCCTAATATAAGTTTCCGTTTGACCATGTTACATCTCGCTTATTGCCTTTTTTTTATCACGTGTCACACAATATTTTTTTTCTCAAATGAAGAAAGAACTGCTACGTTTTACAACGCATACAAAATTCAAGACAAAAGGTCGCTCGTCACAAGTAATCGCATTTGTTTCGTTTCTTTTTTTTCTTTTTTTTTAAGGAGTGAACACTCACTCCCACCTGCATATCTGCGCTGTTTATGAAACAGCAGAATGCGAATCAAAGAATTAATAATAAAATAATCAGTGCACTATCTCTTTAATAATTACCTACATTCTTCCACTTAAACTTTGGCATCTAGTAACGCGTTTAGTATTTCTTATTTTTGCTCACTATACTCACAAAAACCAAATTACGCGTGCTGCCTGTTTTTAGCGGGTATGTTATAGTAATATAAAAGTATCATTTCATTGGCGCCAGAGGGATGGTTAAGGGATCCGAATCAGCACCTGAATTTTTTCTCCCCGCAGTTTCAGAATTGTTTTTATAAAGTCGATTCATGCGATGAACGTTTTTTATGCAGTATAATTATACCTGTGCGCACAGTTCTTCTCTTGTAGTTCTTAAAATAAATTAAATCAACCGATAATTTCATTAATAAATTTAGGTATCCATCATTGAACTTTTTTCACCAATCATTGTATTTTCTGTATATGCGCTGTCTCCCCGTCTCTCTACTTGTGCTAGAACACTTCAACGGAGGACAGATGTAGTTTCGTAACTTTCCAGTAAAACATGTGCTAAACATCTCCAGTGATAACCATTTAGGAGTCGTCCCTACGCAAGGTTTAGAACCTGCTTTCCTTCTTTCAGTGAAATTTTTTGCAGGGAAAGAACGAAAAATTTAGATGAGGAACACGGCACTGTGATATGATAATGCTCAAAAAAGTGTTAGAAAAAGGCGATTATTAAGTGCATTACGTAAAATTTATTTCTGCCAAATATGTGATTTAAGTACAGTTTCCATTCTACATTCGTATATGGTCACTAAAGCAAAGCATGTGACTTCTCACATCTTGAGAACATCTGTAAAAAATCAAAAATTGAACTTCAGTTATACTCAATAATTACTGAATTTCTTTCCATTATTATTATTATTATTGTGAAAGTAATATTTTATGTGGAGTTTTGTTTCGTTCTCTTATCCATCTATCTCCAATGTACAAAACTCTTTGTTACTCTTAAGTCAGTCTTTCACTTCAGGATCACAATCAATTTTACTTTAAAATTTATTACAAATTCTAGCATTGTTATAAACGTATTTTCATAAATTTAATCAAATTCTGCAGCTTTTCCACAATTACACAATTCATTTGCTGTATAAGATAAAATAAGAACAGCTCCCTCATTTGATGCACAGCTTATATATGTGTGTGTGAATTTTAAACAATGCATCCTTCCAGTTCTAACTTACGGGTCAGAGAAATGGACTCCAACTAAGAAAGACATTCAGAGGCTGCAGACAACTGAAAGAAACATGAAGAGGTGCAGAATGCTTCGTGTAACCAGGAGAGATAGGAAGAGGAACTCACGGATCAGAAACAATGACTAGACCTGCTGACATCATGATCAACGTAAAAACCCTGACATGGCATTGGGTTAGACATATTGGTAGAAGAACTACCACCGCTGGACAATTGAAGTTCTTGAATGGATTCCAAGGGACTCAGAAGACACCATGGGAGTTTTTTTTGTGTTTTTTATTGGAGGTTTAACGACCACCGTGAGCAACTCAATGGAATATAAGCAGTCGCCCGTCCCTAATTTAGGGTCACTGGTTCCAGGGAAGGGAGAGAACCAGTGCCGTAAGACAAACACAACATCCATGCCTCACCGGGATTCGAACCCGGATCCCGTTCGGACGAATGATCAGAGGCCATCGCTTAGACCACTGCGCCACCGGGGCGGTACACCGTGGGAGTAGTGGATGAAATTCGAAAGCATGCACGACATGCAGGAAACTCGATCAAAACAGGAAGTTGTGAAAGAGACTTGGGTAGACCCTCATCCAGCAGTGGATTGATAATACTTGTTGCTGATAATATATACATACGATAGAGTCCTCGCCACTTTTCTCGCCCCGGGCCTCACAGTGTCTTGATTAGGCACTCGTAATTACACACTCAGCGTATTTTTACTGATTTTGTTGACTATACTACCAAAATTAAATTTAGCACTAAGCGTCTGTCATAATTATGGCAGTAATTTTATCGCGGGGAAAAAATGCAAAATTCGCGGGGATGTCGCGGGGTAAATTATGAAATTTCGCGAAAAGTTCGGGGCCGATGATATGCACTAACATTTCCAAAAAAAAAAGAAAGTCTGCCAAGCTACGAAGCGGTAATACAAATGACTAGTACGTAACTAAATAAGCATTATAACTTTATAAGTTTTTAAAATTGATACTTACATTTATAAGCCATTCAAATTCTGGGAATGTTATAAACGCCGTTACACGAGTCAAGATTTCCATTTAAGTGGATGGCATTTTGATACATTATATTGTACATACACAGATTTTCTTCTTTAATGCTGTGTCTGTTGTCCTGTAACACGTTTTTAAATTTAGAAAATGATCGTTCATCATCGACACTGTTTGTGGGTACTGACAGACAACGGATGGCGACCTTATGTAGCTTAGCAAAACGACCTTTTTTCGTATCCCTGAAGTCTAGCAAACCTTCGCTCACACGAAATTATTTTACAGTCGCTTTATATGAACGAAATTCACATTTTAGTTGGTCCTCATCTTCGAAAATAGGAATGTGGAAGAAAATAAACAAATCTTCGTCGTCTAAAAGGTACAAGGGCTTAAATTGATCGAAATCAAACACCCTACAAAAACCTACATGCTTTGAAGAAATTTGCGGCTGGCTGACAAAATTGATGTTTTTTATCTTCAAAGAAAATATAATAATGCTTAATTTTTTCATAACAAGTGGATAGAGCTCTTTTTGCAGCGACGTGATCGCAGTCTTGACTCTTGCTAGGAAGACTGTTGGCGATGTCCGACATTTCATTATGTATTTTGTGCGAGGAAATTCGCTGTTTTTCAAATAAAGTGAGCTGTCCGGAAAAATACGGCGCATGAACCTCAACCTGCTTCAGATTTTCTTTTAAATTCCTATCTTGACAATACCCAATGATTTTATCCACAATACAACTGCTACTGTTGCCGTTTTCTTTTTCAAAAAATTATGCGTAGTCTTTTAAATGTTTGCACTGAAAACGTACGGCCTCAAACCAACTGTTCCACCTAGTCTACACAGGTACTGGTGGTAAGCAAGATATTTTGTCCTTCTCCTGCAAAAATAGTAGAAAACGTCCTTTACGGGAGGGACAAGCTGTGAAGGCACGTTTAACAGCAACTACTAAAAAGTTAACATTTTCAAATTCATTCTGCCAAATTTCGCCCCAAAGATTTAAAAGATGCCCATTGCAGGTGACGTGAACACCATTCCAAAATACGGCTTTTAGGATCTTTTCCCGCGCTTTGGACATGTAAGATGCATTGTCTGTTACAAAAGCGGTCATATTAGCAAAATGTATTTCATAATTATTAACGCAGTGAAGTATTGCCTCGCTGACTGATTTAAAATTTACGGATTCTAAAGTGATGCACTCAAGGAAGATTGCTTTCAAAGATGTTTCATCATTGCAGCTTTCAACATTCAGTTCAGCTGATGGAACAGCAAGAATATTCAAAATGTATCTATCTTCAGAATCAGTTGTTTCGTCTGCTACGATGCTTACACCGCATACTAATTTTTAAAATCTTTCACTTGTTTCTTGTGAATATCATATCTTTTCGGCAAATAACATTTCCCCATACAATTTGCATTTGGAATAACACCGATATCTTTTAACGAATTTTCCAAATAATTTTTTTAATGTAGGGTTATCCAGTTTGGAAAGTGGGGTGTTAGCTGCACAAAAGGCACCAGTTAATTTCGAAAGTTCCATTAAGCGATGCTATTCTTGTGCAGTTCTTTTCTCAATTAATTCATCAACACATTTCTGCATTATTTTCGGTTGACTGTTCAGACACACCTTTCTTTTATGCAACTTCCTTTCTTGAAAAATCCACTGGGATGTTGCAACACGAACAGAACAATAGATTTTTGATCACATGAAACGTTCTCATGCTGTATCCCTTGCATCTTTCAGATGCACTCATCTTACTCACGTGGCTCATTTTCAAAATTTAAAAACAATATCAAGAAACTTCATAAACTGCTCACACAAAAGCACAATTTTTTTTAAGCTAAGCGTCTGCGAAACACTCTTTTCTGTGAGCTGCTTTCCCGGCTAAAATTACTAACACAACTGACGACATACGGTTTACTCCGGCAAGTCACAAAAGTCATTCTACAGTAGCGGGAGGAGGGGGGGGGGAATCACGAAAGACCACGTGTACACTCTTCAGCAGAGTGCATGTCCCCTTAAATTACCCTTCAAGCTTGTTCGAAAAGAGTATCTTCGTAACGAACAATCTTGAGAGGTAATTCAAGATTTAAAGCTCTGGCTTGGACTTTCGAGTAGGATTACTTTGCGGTATATTTTTCGCGTAAATTCTAACGAAGGCAGTATTAAGCCGCCCCGATGGCGCAGTGGTCTAAGGCGCTGGCCTCTGATCATTCGTCCGTAAGGGGTCCGGGTTCGAATCCCGGTCAGGCATGGATGTTGTGTTTGTCTTACGGCACTGGTTCTCTCCCTTCCCTGGAACCAGTGACCCTAAATTAGGGACGGGCGACTGCTTATAGCCCATTGAGTTGCTCACGGTGGTCGTTAAACCTCCAATCAAAAAAAAAAAAAAAAAAAAGGCAGTATTAAAATTATTTCATTATGAAAAATACAGTAATCAAAAAAATATGATAGAAATTAGGCAAAAATAGGTTAAAAAATCTGAAATTCGCAGATATATTTGATATTCGCGAAATTACAGGAAAACCCCTAAAATTCGCGGAAATTCGCGCCGCGACAGAATTACTGCCCTAATCATAATGCACGAATATGAAAGCCAGTGGGTACGGATATTTTGTAATAAGTTAATTTGGGAGAAAAGCTTTTGTTTTGAAATTCACAAATTTTCCCAAAATTTACAGTAACTACCTCTACGCTCTTATATACACAATGTGGCAATTAAGTAATGAGACTGATTTTTAAAATTAAAATCCGGTAGAACAGACGGTTCGGGAAGGTACCTAAGATATCCATAGACTTGTTGACAAGCAGAGACGCTGATCATTCTAATGTATATTCTAATTTCACGCAAATATTCTGGGGACGATCGTTGTTCATGACAATAACTTTTTGCTTCGCTTATGTACAAGGATGCAACCTGATTTTCTATTCACGGACTTCAGATACCCTTGAATTTGCTTTTAAATTTTTGTGACATACATATCAAATAGGCAAGAAACAGTGTTAGACACTCGTTGGTATAGCTTAATTGGGAAAGCATTCGGCTCCGGCGTAGAAGGATGCTGGTTCGAGGTCCACCAACCGAAAATTTGTGTTTTCACATATTCCAATACACTACCTACCAACAAGTATTTGGACACCTGTGATAGCAAAGGAAAACGAAGTTTATTCACCTTCAATAGTTGGTGGAGCCTCCACGAGCGGCGATTACAGCTGCGACCCTCCGGGGCATACTCTCAACCAGACTTTGTACGACGGCTAGCGGTATTTTCTTCCACTCAGCTTAGAGAAGACAGGTCAGTTCCTTCACCGATTTCGGACGGTGGGGGCACCCCTTAAGTCGACGCTCCAACTCGGCCCAGAGGTGCTCGATAGGGTTAAGGTCCGGGCTCTGCGCAGGGCAGTCCATTCGATTAACCCCATTGTCACCATACCAAGCCATGGTGGACCTCGCAATACGACAGGTGGCATTGTCATCCTGAAAGTAACATGGGTCCACCCCGTGAAACTGCCACAACGTAGGAAGCGCGTAGTCATCCAAAATAGTGCATTCGGTCTCGGCGTTGAGTCTACCAGGAATTGCGACCAAGGGTCCCATGCCATACCAGGAGAAACACCCCCATAGCATAATTCCACAGCCGCCGAACTTCACAGTTGGCACAATACATTCCGGCAGGAGGCGTTCTCCAGGCAGACGCCAAACCCAGACCTTGTCATCTGAACGGTAGAGGATGAACCTTGATTCGTCGCTCCAGAGAACCTGTTTCCACTGTTCAACGGTCCACTGTCGACGTTCTTTGCACCACGTTAGTTGAGCAGCGCTATTGGACTTGGTGATGAAAGGCTTGTGGGAGGCAGCACGCCCATGATAACCGAGCAGATGGGCTTCTTTACGGATGGTATTCATCGAAAGAACACTCCCGGATGCCTGTTGAAACTCCTCGCGGATGTGGCCCATCTATGTGGTGCTGTTCTTCCGAATTTCTCTGGCCAGCATCCGACGGTCTCTAACTCCCAGTTTTGTGGGTTTGCCGGGTCGGGGCACATTCCGACAGTCACCTCTCATCTTCCACTTGCCAATCATGTAGGCCACTGTCGATTTTGGGTACTTCAACTCGCTGGCTATGTCACGTATGGATCGGCCATTTCTGTGATACCCGACGATTACACCTTTCTCGAAATCAGAGAGCTCCGAACTGCGTGGCATATTGCATGCGACTGGTTGCGTTGTAGTTTCCCACACGATATTTAACGGCGGCGGCCGTAACGTGTATCAGGACCGCAGATATCGTCGATTGCAGGGGTGTCCAATTACTTGTTGGTAGATAGTGTTTAAATATTTGAATGTTACTTAATGCAATGCAAATTTAAAACGATCTAATATTGTGTGACCCGAGTCGTACGTGCACTCACGGACAATGAAATTTGCGCTCCTAGAAAAAACATGCTACAACCGCGAAACTTTGCAAATAGTGCTGGTATGCAAATGATCCACGTTTGATGTGATTGCGCATGACCGCACACCCTGTGTTGGCGCTACAAGCACGAACCGGCCGCTTTATAAACCGGGGTGCATTCGATGTGCCATGAAAGAGAAATGCACCGGCAGACGCAAGCAAGAGTACAGAGGGACAAGAATGCCGGGTAGATGCCTGAGACTTCGATTTACGCAACTTACGGGCTTTGAGAGAGGCCTGATCATCGGGCTGAAAACAGCCGGGTGGTCGGCGCGCCGTATAGCCGGCCACGTGGATCGTTCTGACCATACCGTTCGACTGTCTTGGGACCAGTGGACACGTGACGGCACTGCCACACGGTGGAGCAGCTCCAGACGGACCAGTAGGACCACCGGTAGAGAGGATCGACGTAACTTGCGCCAAGCACGAACGGGTCATACGAGGACCCGGTCCACTCTGCAGGCAGATGTAGCGGCGCCTGTATGCCCACGAACCATTTTCCAACGCCTCACGGAAGCGAATCTGCGATCTTAGCAACCTTTACGTGTGCTGCCATTAACACCGGAACATCGCCGGATCCGTGTGCAGTGGCGCCAGGCCAGAGCGATGTGGAACGCCACACACTGGCGACGTGTGGGGTTTAGCGATGAGTGCCGCTTCGTTTTGGTGACAGAATATCATCGTGTCAGAGAGTGGAGGTCCCCGGGTCAACGGCGCAATCCCTACCTCGCTATTGAGCGCCACACCTCCCCCGCTGTAGGCATTGTGGTCTGTGAAGCCATAGCCTACGATAGCCGATGAGGAAGCCATAAAAATACCCGTCGTATTTAAGTGTGTATTCCATGATTCATGGACGAATCAGTGTTAGCAAGATAATGTAAAAATGCATGGTTCAAGAATGGATACCTGTTCAGTTCTGCTTTAACCCCCTCCGGTTCAACATGTTGAAGTTACATCGAAGTAGTGGTCAAAATAATATGATCCAAATAACATGATTCAAACGAATTCCTAGCGTACGAAAATTTCCCCCAATTACAGATGTGTACAAAAAAAAAAAAGACATTTGTAATGTTTTCGAAAGGTTTCAGGATGGACTGGGGCAACCATACTTTTTGCGGGCTCCTCTTAAAAAAGCGGAAATATTTTTTTTTCACAAGGCAGTTTCTTATAGCTTTTGCTGTGCTATCTACGAAAAAAAAACTGTAGAACTCTGTCAATTCTTCAAGCATTCTGCATAATATTTTGGGGGCCTTGAAAGTGCGGAGCCCGGGCTGCAGCTCCCCTCTTAAATGGGCTTACCCATTCTTCATCTCGAACCCGAGCCGATCTCGGGCAAATGGTCGAAAACAAGATCCACAAACCACTCGGCCATCAGAACAGCGCGATAACATTATGACCACGTATTTAATAGCGTATTGACGATCCTTTCGCCACAATAATTTCTTGTGCCAGGAGTGACATGGACTTTACTAGACTGAGGAAAGTGTCTTCAGGTATTTTGCATTAAATAGATAAAATAAAGCCTCAGTGTTCGACGACGGAGCGAGGCACTGGTTTGGACTGGCGAATGCTGCGGTCCAGTGCATCCCACAAATGTTCGATTGAAACCAAAGTTGGTGAATTTGGTGGCCAAAATGTTTGGACATGATCATTCTACCACTCCTGCACGAGGCGGTCCTTGTGACATAGTCAATTGTTTTATTTCTCGTGATTCCTTTCGTGAATTAACGAAGCATATTCCTTATGCAACCCTTTCCGTAAAATGACGGGGAAAAAACCTGCATTTCA
The DNA here is from genome assembly GCA_039090855.1 of Macrothele yani. Classification (NCBI taxonomy): domain Eukaryota; kingdom Metazoa; phylum Arthropoda; class Arachnida; order Araneae; family Macrothelidae; genus Macrothele; species Macrothele yani. Next base: position 53,935,506 of record CM077017.1, read on the forward strand.
AGGATTTTTCGTACGCCAGGGAAATTCTAAATTTTAGGAAATCTTTGCACTATTATTGCTTTCCTACATCGTCGGTAAGTTGCCGTTTACAAGAGGCGTTAACAAAAATTCTGAATTTTCAGAAACCTTTCCGCAATTCCTTTCATATATTAACGTAAAAATTTTGTTCTCACTTTTTTTGTATCTATACGACGGTAAATTTGTGGTAATAGCAGCGATTCGCGGGAATACTTGAGGTGTCATTAACTGTTAAATTTCAGTCGTCTACCAGAGGGTTTGATTTTGAAGTTCAGTAGTGAGATGGGTTATTGTGGATTGCATTTCGCACGACATTTTGGCTATTGTGGCACCGGATATTCCTTCCCATCTCCCCCATTTTGTGCTCCAACTACTGCGTATTGAGTTACCATAAGAAACCGGGTCCTTAAATTATTGTACAAGTGATTGTATGTTGCCTATGTATCGGTCTGTGGACCCCTTAAGACAAAAGCTTTTTATAACTATCTAGATTAAATTTTATATTTAGGAGTTTTGTAAAATAATACTATAAAACAGTACATTTCACCTTTTCTTAGAGATAATTGAAAGTTTCAAAGCACTATGTTGTTTCAAAAAATCACGATGAAAAATATACGTAATTGAACGAAGCGAGGCCGAAGACCGAGCGGAGCTCTTTATACAAGACTCGTGACAATTCGTTGTTCGGGCATAGGTACGAGATGACACATCCGATCACCGTGATTTTTTGCATGCCATTGGACATCGTCCATGGTCAGATTTTGATGCCTTCCGATTCCCGAAATTCCGTGTCATTGAAGAAAAATCGTTCAAAAATGTGCATTTTTGAGCGGAGCTCTCTTTACGAGTCTCGAGACAATTAGCTGTTCGGGCATAGGTATCAGATGACACATCCGATCACCATGATGTTTTGCATGAGATTGGACATCGTCCGTGCTGTCAGGTTTTAATGGTTTCCGATTCCCAAAATTCTGTTTCATTGGGGAATAAACGTCCAAAACCTTGCATTTTCAGGGGTTTTTTCCGGGCTTTGAGAATGAGTCGTTTGTTACCTATCTCCTCCAAAGATCTTCAACCGATCGCGGTGAAACTTGCCACAGAGAAAGTAATGTACATGGTGAGTGACATGGGGTTGGTATCATGGTGATTGGTCGTGTCTTATATAAATAATGACCATTAAAAAACTGACCAATTTTAACGATAATTGAAAAAATCCGCTCTCTATACGAGACTCGGGACAATTAGTTGTTCGGGCATAATTGCGACATGACGCATTCCATCACCATTATTTTTGGCATGCAATTGGACAGCGTCCATGGTCAGGTTTTGACGCCTTCCGATTCCCGAAATTCCTTGTCATTGAGGAATTTCAATTAAAATTATTAAAATTTGTCCGTTTTTTAATGGTTATTATTCCTATAGGAGAGTGGAAGACATCATGATTAGAGTAAAATCCCTGAAATGGCAATGGGCTGGGCATATTGTCAGAAGGACAGATCCTCGATGGACAGCCGAAATTTTAGACTGGATTCCGAGGGACAGGAAAAGACCCAGAAGAAGACCACATGGGAAATGGGAGGATGAAATTCGAAAGTATGCGAGAGTAACATGGAGGAGACTGGCACAAGACAGACCTTCGTCCAGCAGTGGATTGATAATGGTTGACAATGATGATGATTCCTATAGGAGACAACCAATCACCATGATACCAACTCCATGTTACTAATCATTGATTTTTTCAATTAAAAAACACGCGCGAACATAACGTTATATTTGTTTACATTCCATAGTCTCAATTTTTCATGGCGCAATTTGCTCGAGTTTTTTAGTTCCTTTGCCGTCAATTTGAAATTGTTTTCGTTCAAACTGATAGAAAAGGAAGCGGAGCACATTTTGGACACAAGAAAAACGTTAGAATTGACACCGGTAAGCTTTTTGTTGTTTTTGTTTTTGTTTTGCTTTTGTTTCTTTTCTAACTGTAACTTCTGAAGTAGCGGTCGAGGCCAGCAATATGGCATCAATGACGTCACTTGTCGGTTTTGGTGAGTCTTGATGAAAAACGTGGTTCTCGATCTGAATGTGTCTTTCCGCTTTGTTTACATGCATCCTGATCACAACCAACGTGAAGGCGTGGAGGAAAGCAGTTCATGATAAATTTTAGGCATTTCATTTTTAGAATGTTTCGTACTTTTGTTCTGGAAGTCCATAAATTTTACGCGTTCGTTTTCTAGAGTTTGTTATAATAGATGCCTTACTGAGCTTAGATTTTGCAATAGCTTCGCTCAAAATTTCCAACTGCACCCGAGTTATCGGTTAGTGTTGGCGGCTTGTCCTAGTTTGTAATAAGTCCTCCTAAGGAAAATATAAAATTTTTATAAACGTATTCACAAATATAATAAGCTCCAATAGCAAATAAATGACAAATGACTAATTCATCCGCATTAATAACAAAAAAATCATCATGGCGCGATTAGAGTTCTACCTTTTACGTGGCTGCGCTCTACGTATCCTTCTGGCTCAACGGTAGCACGTGCAGCTGTCGTATGAGACGAGCGTATTTCGAAACCTACCAGGAGCAAAGAGGGAAAAAGTCTATGGGACGGTTTTACGAAATTTCTGTATAAATGCAGAAGAAACAGACTTTTCTGAAATAAACGAAATTACTAACTACAGAAAATCTGTCAAATTACTGAAGTTCGAAGAAACGGAAACTTTTAAAGACGAAAATTTCGTTAAAAGGAAAGGCGAAGATCTAGCGGTAACTTTGCAGCATGTTATTTCCAGGAATTTTCCGCGGATTCACAGCGCTTGTCTTTTACAGCGCTGTGCAATTACACGATCACCATGTCAGGCAACACTTGGTCCGAAATAATGCCTAGGAGGACATGGCGGTTAAGTTGTGTTCAACGGAGATGCGAACATTAAAAGAATCCCCCCCACTCCCCAGCCCCAACTCCGAGAAAAATTGATTCTTCACAATTACATGGAAAAATTAATTCTTCACAATCACAAATATCATTATCGGCACCTATATCACATGTTGCCATATATCTTCAGTAAACTTTAAAACTGCATAACCGTGAAGCGGGAATTGAACCCGCATCTCCCGATTTCCATTCGAGTCTACTAAGCTGCAACCGCTTAGCTTCAGTTGCTTGGGAAACAATGGAAACTACGTTCCCTATGCGTCGTTAATGACAGTACCGAACATTTTTCTGACATTTTCTCTCTAGGGGACGTATGTGTCGATTCTGTTTTTTTATCTCCATATCTGTATTTCTATATGTTCGATTTGAAACCCTTTTCAAGTCTGATACCTTTCACCATGAAAACCACTTTGCACATATCTTCTGGTTTTTCATAATGCACAATTTTGACGCTAGTGCGCATAAGTGCATATTTCTACTTGGAATATACAGTACTTCCGCTTCTAAAAACCTAGTAAAAACAATTACTTTTATTTATCAGGTGCCATCCGCTATGAAGAATACTGGGAACACTGCGCACTTTTAGGTACTGCGCAGTTTTGCAGCTAGGACGCCAAAATGCAATATTTTTTTCTTTCCCATTATTTTCTCTGCTAAAAACCTGCTTTGAAATTTTATTTTTGCGACGGAAAGCCTCTAGCCGCCAAGGTGGCGCAGTTGTCTAAGCGTTGGCTTCTGACCACTCGTCCCAGATGGGTCCGGGTTTGAATCCCGTGATGCATGGATACTGTGTTTGTCATACGGCACTGGCTTACCCTTCCCTGGTGTCCGTGGCCCTAAATTAGGGACGCGCGACTGCTTATAGCCTATTGAGTGGCTCACAGTGATCTTTAAACCCTCAAACAAAACCAAACAAACAAACAAACAAGCAAAAGTCTCTACCATGGAAAATCATTCGTGCACAGCTTTTACCTTTCCATAGTGCATTGTTTTGCTGTCAAGGGCGAAAAATACAGGATGATTCATAATTATTGTCGGATTTTCAGTGGCATATAATCGGAAAACGAGAAACAACAAACTAAAATCGCGAACAGAATATAACAGATGACAACTAAACATTTTATTACCTGTAAAATCGATACATCAGATTGCTGAGCCACTTCGACATGCGCGCATTTCGTTGCCTGTAAGATATTCAAGCGATAATCAATTTCCCATCAAGTGTTCTCCAGCATTTGCGGCGTTACTGCTGCTATCGCAGCATTAAGTCTGGTCATCAGGTAATCGAGGGAGATCACAGGTGTCTAGTAAACGATGCTTTTCACGTATCCCTACAGGAAGGAATCCAGTGGCGTAATATCGGGTGAGCGCGGAGGCCACGGAATAGGTCCACCGCGTCCAACCCAGCGGCCAAGAAAATGGAGGTCCAGAAATTCTCGGACAATAACAGCCCAATACGGCGGTGCGCCATCGTGCTGGAACACCGCATTGGGCTGCCGTTCTCCCAACTGAGGCAACAAATACAGCTGAAGTATGTCCAGATTGGTCGACGCTGTCACTGTTTTCTCCACAAATAAAAAGGGCCCCAACACTTCCGAACATCACAAAGAGCACCAGACGTTCACCTTTTGACTATCTCGTTCGGCTTCTCGAATGGCGTGAGGGTTTTCGGAGCCCCATATTATGCAGTTATGCCGACGTATCCTCTCTGAGACGAAACGCGTTGCTTAATCACTAAATATCCCTCCTCAGGTAATGTTCATCAGCTTCGATTTTGGACAAAATATCTTGGGGAAATTGGAAAGGGCGGGATTTATCGTCCCGCTGTAAAGCCTGTACAATACGGTGGAGTGAAAAAAATGTTTTGTGGAAATTCATATCAGCTGGAGTTGGGAAATTTGAAGGCACCCAACATATGTATTACGCCAAGATTTGAAGCCTCTAGTACTCCATCTTCAGGTGCCACCCCCCGGGTGGGGCGGGGATTTGCAAAAACTGTCGTTTTTGCGACATTTATAAGAACTTTTTATTTGCATTTTTTATAAACATATTAACTTGCCTGGGGTTGGAAAACGCAAATAACGATTCAGAATTGATATTTTAAAAAAATTCAGAATTTGCGGCATTCATCTTCAGGTGCCCCAAGAAGTTTAAAATTCTACCAATATATATATATATATATGTTGCTTGCGGCATTTCAAGGATTTTCCCTCTTGTCTTGTGTTTGTGGTATGAGGTGAAAATGTAGGGAGGTAGAGTTAGAAGCTGCAAACAGAATTGCTGTCGAATCTCAGGACAGCCAAGAATTAACAGAGAGTGACGACAGCGGTGAAAATTTGGACGATGTATCCACTGATGCAAATTTCACTGCAGTGGCCGCAAGTGAAACATCCTCGTCAAGAGAAAACATCCAGATGCGTTCAAGTTTGTCTATGGTTGCGAGAGAATGCGACAGATACGGACTATCTGACAGGAGTGCTACTGCCATTACATCTGCAATTCTTCAAGACGTTGGCATAGTGACTGACGTTCAAGACGTTGCATATACCTCTTCCGTGGTCGATAGCAGTAAAATTCGAAGAGAACGTAAAATGTTAAGTAAAGAATTACAAGCGACTAAGCCAAATGAAATAACAGTACTGTTGTTTGATGTTAGAAAAGACAAAACACAAACACAAATTCAGAAAGGTACTAAACTACACCCAAGGGTTGCTATACAAGAACACATTACCCTTGTGGAAGAACCTGATTCCAAATATATAGGGCACATTGCTGTTACCACAGGAGAAGCAGTTACAATCAAAACAGGCATTATGAATTTCTTTGAGAAGGGTGAAATTAACATGAATGGTTTATTTGCAATTGGATGCGATAGTACCAATATCAACGTTGGTTCAAAAGGAGGAGTGATTAGATTAATTGAGTTAGATCTTCAAAAACCGCTCCAGTGGCTCAAATGAGCTACCAGTTAGGCATCTAATGGAGAAGCTCGATGGTGGTACTCGCTGCCGAAAATCCTATTCTGGACTTATAGGTACAGCTATTATGAATTATGAAGAACTAAGTGTGACTTCATTTAATCCCATAGTAGTTGAAAACTTCCCTATTGCTAACCAAGATGATCTTAGCACAGATCAAAAATACTTATATCGCATACATCAAGGAGTTTCATCTGGCAATTGCTCTGAAGACCTTGCCTCTGAAAAGCCTGGCTCACTAGCACATTCTCGTTAGATAACAACAGCACCGAGAATATTTCGACTCTACATCGCCACCAAAGATCCTTCAGCGAATCTTGTTTCCATTTCTACTTTCATCATGAAGGTTTATGGTCCAACACGGTTCACTATCAAGATGAATCCTTCTTGCAACAATGGAGCTCCACACATCTGTGCAATGATAGAACGATCACGTTATCTACCAGAAAATCTTAGGAGTAATGTTGATGAGGTAAAGGAATGCTTTTTTCCTACATCCTGAAAACATACTCCTTTCCATGTTGACTGATAAAAGGAGAGCCACTCGTGAGTTGGCATTAAGGATCATTGCAGCTGGGCACCGGGAAAATACGTTGAGACAATTCTACGCACATAAGATGAATTTTCACGCAAAATTATACATTGATCTAATAGATTGGTATGTAACAAAATAATAAACGCTCTCAGCCGCCTCTAATTCAATAAATATCTGATGAAGGAATACAGAATATTCTGACAAAGATATATAGTTCTGACAGCCCTGAGGTCATACAATTTTATGAGTGGTTGGAGAGATCCAAACAGGTTCCCTGTCACTCCCAAGGAATTGAAAGGTGTGCTCAGCTAGTCACTGTGGCTTCAGCAGCAGTTTGTGGAGCAGAGCAAAGACATAGGTTCATTATCGCAAGGAATCAATCACGCAACATTATGAAAAACATTACAAAGTCTGAATTCCAAGTGTAACCAGCTCTGTATTTCTACTAGTGTTCTTTTAATGTAGGTTTTAATCCCAGTTGAAGTTCAAAGCAATTTTTCGTGTGTTTTGTTAAACATTCGCATAACGTATATTTATATGTGCTATTACTACTAACTTTGCCTCTTGTAATTAGTGCGTACCTACATTGCAATAAAGGTACTTCATGCTTTCTCAGCTTACTCTCAGTGCACCTGTTTATAAGTTTTAGACAATATACTATTTATGGTTTTTCATCCTAGTAACCAAATCGTTGAGCTACAATCTTACTTTTTCTTGAAATTTAATCTTCTTGGGGCACCTGAAGATGAATGCCGAAAATTCTGAATTTTTTTATATACCAATTATGAATCATTTTTTGCGTTTTCCAACCCAGACTAGTTAGTATTTTTTTAAATAATACAAATAAAAAATTCTTATAAATGACGCAAAAACAACATTTTTTTCAAATTTCAACCCTCGTGGAGCACCTGAAGATGGATTACTAGAGTCTTCAAATATTGGCGTGTTACACATGTTGGGTGCCTTCAAATTTCCCAACCCCAGCTGATATGTATTTCCAAAAAAAGATTTTTCACTCCACCCTACTGTACTGTACAATCTGCAGATTGTACGCACGCAGTTGCAGGCAGTTATGCAGGACCTTCCAAACAATCGTATGTGGCATATCTAACTGCGACGCAACTCGTGTCGTTGACTTCTGAGGGCTTCGAGAAAATGCTTCCTGGACGCGATCAACATCGTCCTGTGAAGTGCTCGGTCTTCCCGCTGCTTTTTGATGCTGCACACTAGCAGTCTTGCGAAACTGCTTTAACCAACGCCGGATAGCATAATCGGAAGGTGGAGCTCTACAATACTGCGTTCTGTAACGACGTTGCGTTGTGAAAACTGACTTTGTTTCGAAGAACCAGAGTACGCACATTGCTTTTTCTTGAACAGTCGCCGTTTTGAAGTATGACGTCAATGCAATGGGTACCATGTTGCCACATAAAACTTTCCGCAGTGAAATTGTTTATGCTGTAGGTAGGTTTATTTGATCGGTTACGGTTTAACCCTTCCAAGCCACGGAAACCTCGACAATTATGAATCATGCTGTATATGTGTATGGTTTTGCTGTGAAATATGGATTGAAAAAAATTCTTTTGCGTCAGATACCAATCTCTATGACAAAGATTTCTACATATTCTCTGCTTCGAATGGAGCAGAGGTTTTTTTTCCATTGGGAACGTAAATTCGTATTTTTGACTGCGGCCATATATATGTTTCTCAAAGTCCAACCGAACATTAGTGTTTTACTTCAAATACATTTCTTCGTAAATAATATCTTGTGTGAATTTTCCGGTTTCTCTGATACTAGAACACTGATTTAAAAAGTGTATTTAAGCTGAACTGTATTCTCTATGACGAACAGACTGCTGGCTATAACGACTCCTTAGTTCTAAATTTTCATATAACGATAAAATTACATTTTATATAGCCACACATTCTTTGGTTCATTACACTAGATAATTGCGTGTCATACTTTCTATTCGCGATTGGACAGACAAAACAACAGTATGAACTTACTATTTTTTATATAAATGCGTATATCAAAACTTGTGCTAAAAATAACATTTAAGGAAGTCTGGAGAAATATATTACGACTGTATTTTTATTTTATATTAAGTGTCTTACTTGAAATTATGCTATTAACATACAAATTGTGTTGGCGAAATTTAAGTAATTTTGTGTGCGTCAGTGCTCTAATTATGACAACGCTTTCCACATACCAAAACTAAATATAAAAAAATTTCCAACTTCAAAATGAAAAATCGTCTTTTAATTGTGGGGTATCCATTGGCGCAAAAATAAATTTCAGGGCATGTTTTTTAGAATTCTTTGAAATGCTATATCCCGTTTTACCTCGCTTTCTTTTTCATTTTTCTTGAGGCATAAAAAACAATATTTTCTTAAGCCTGAAATTGGTTTCTGTTCAGCGAGTGAGTGAAAAGTGTTTACCTGGTTTACGAACGCATGTTCTTTCAGCGTAAAGTTGGGTAAGCGGCAACAGCTAATTATGTGAAGGCAGAGTGAATTAAAGGAAAACTTTCAACTTTATTCCCAGGAAGCGTTTTATTTATTTCAAGACAGCAAATGTAATTAACAAACACCTGTCCGGTGATATTCCGGGTCGTTGATTAGAATAATTGCTATTAAAATGCCAATTTAATTACCTAAGATATCAAAAGTTACTTCGAGTTTCATTTCAGTTAACGCATTCTCAGTTCTGCTGGGTACTGGCTTGTTTCCAAGCAGGATGAAAACAATAAAAACAAGAAAGATGACACCGAATTTTCGGGTGTAATAAGCACGTCTTTTGAATCCGTTCTGACGCAAATTAAATTGATCAAATTTATTCAAAGTCAATGGAATCGGTATGGAAAACAATAATATATTACGGAAGAAAGAAGTTTTTCAATAGGGTTTTTAATCCCTTAGATTAAAAACCCTATTGAATCGTGAGCTTAGGCCCTCTGGTTGCAGACTTGGGCGTTAAGAAAAACATGCATTTATATGAGAAATATTTCTCACCGGAAAGGCTCTCGAACACAGAAAGCATTTTTCAAATCGGACTCATAGAAACAGAGATATCGACAAAAATAAGATGTGACTTTACGTCCTCTGGTGGGAAAACCATGCATTATTTTAGGAAGAAAGTATTGTCAAAAGGTTTTTCCATATGAGCGGTATCGGTCCAAGAAAAAAAAAATAGGCGAGTTTTCAGGAGCCCAGATTTTGCTACAAATACATCAGAAGCAGAAATTAACACTTATGCCCCCTGGTGGCCAAACCATTTTTTCCCAAACATTAGAAATTATGTGAAAAATATTTTCCATCAGGTCTTGTACGCGATACAGGAAGAACTTCCAAAATCGGGGATTTAGAAGAAGAAATAACGCAGAAAACGCAATTTACCTTTATGCCCCCTAGCGGAAAGTCTATCATTTGCTTCAAAATTTTGAATTTTTAGGAAAAACATTTTGCATCGGAAACACTATCCAACAAAGAAGGAATTTTTCAAATGGGACTCCTTGAAGTAGAGATATTGGCAAAATAAGATATACATCTACGCCCCCTGGCGTAGAAACCATGCATTGTTTCAAGAAGAAAATGTCCCTCAAAGGTTTGTTAACATGAGTAGTATCGGTCAACAAACGCATTTTTATTCAATCAAGATTTTAAAAACTCATATTTTGCTGCAAATACATCAGAAGCGGAAATTAAGACTTACGCCACCTGGTGGCCAAACCATTTTTTACAAAAATTTTGAATTATTTGCAAAGTATTTCCCATCAGGAGCTGTATCGGCTGCAGAAAGAATTTTTCAAATCGGAGATTTAGAAGCAGAGATATAGGAGAGGAAGCTATTTACCTTTGCGCCCCCTAGCGGAAAGTCAATGAATTAATTGAAAATGTTGAAATTATATGAAAAGCATGTTTCTAAAAGGTTTGTCGACCTGGTACACTATCTGACAAAGAAGAAATTTTTCAAATCGGACTCCTAGAAGTAGAGATATTGACAAAATAAGATATACATCTACGCCCCCTGGCGTAGAAACCATGCATTGTTTCAAGAAGAAAATGTCCCTCAAAGGTTTGTTGGCATGAGAAGTTTCGGTCAACAAACGACGTATTTTTCAATCGAGATTTTAGAAGCGCATATTTTGCTGCAAATTCATCAGAAGCGAAAATTAAGACTTACGCCACCTGGTGGCCAAACCATTTTTTACAAAAATTTGGAATTATGTGCAAAGGATTTCCCATCAGGAGCTGTATCCGATGCAGAAAGAATTTTTCAAATCGGAGATTTAGAAGCAGAGATATAGGGAAGGAAGCTATTTACTTTTACGCCCCCTAGCGGAAATTCAATGAATTAATTGAAAATTTTGAAATTATATGAAAAACATGTCACACCTGGTACACTATCTGACAAAGAAGAAATTTTTCAAATCGGACTCCTAGAAGTAAAGATATTGACAAAAATAAGATATACATCTACGCCTCCTGACGTAGAAACCATGGATTATTTTAAAAAGAAAATGTTTCTAAAAGGTTTGTCGACATGACTACTATCTGTCTAAAAACGATGAATTTTTTCAATCAAGAATTTAGAAGCTCATATTTTGCTGCAAATGCATCAGATGCGGAAATTAAGATTTACGCCCCCTGGTGGGAAAAACATTTTTTTACAAAAATTAGAAATTATGTGCAAACGATTTCCCATCAGGAGCTGTATCCGGTGCAGAAAGAATTTTTTCAAATCGGAGATTTAGAAGCAGAGATATTGACAAAAATAAGATATACATTTACGCCCCCTGACGGAGAAACTGTGGAATATTTTAGGAAAAAAATATTCCGAAAAGGTTTAACCATGTGAGTGGCATCATTCCACGAAAGAATTTTTTCAAACGATATTCTATAAGCTCAGATTTTATGGTAAATATATCAGAAGCAAAAATTAACACTTACGCTCCCTGGTGGCAAAAGTATTCTTTAACAAAATTTTGAAATTTTATGCAAAAGATGTTACATAAGGAGGTGTATCCGCTGAAGAAAAAAATTTTCACATCGGAGTTTTAGAAGAAAAGTTATCGGGAAAAATGTAATTTTCTTTTACGCCCCTTAGCGGAAAATTTATGCGTAATTTGAAAAAGTAACTATATCTAAAATACTCTTCGACATAAATGGAATCGAAAGATGAAAGAATTTTTTCAATCGGATGTTTAGAAGCAAATATGTGGAATAAAACGTATTTTTGAATTCGACATCATCTGCTAGCGGCGAAATTGTACTTCGTAAAAAAAACGAAATAAAGGATCATCATTCGCCTATTTCAAACTTCCCAATGCAAAAAGAATTTTTCAAATCGGACTAATAGTTGCAGAGATATCGTGGGTACAGACGGACGGACGGACAAATCGGTAACATAAGCACGATCTTTTGTTAAAAAAGACGTGCTAAAAACTGAAATACTAAAACCCAAAGGCATTTCATTGCGCTCGTCTTTCGCCTATCAAGTGAAATATATAGTCCATTCTTCCCTTTTTGTAAATTGAAACAGTTCGACCTTTTCATTGCATTCATGTACACGCAGATACGGCACTAGAAGAGGATGTTTTTAACCTTTTAACTGCAGTTTCTGACAATAACAAGAAAGCAGAAAACTAAGTGCAAAGGTCAAAGGCTATCTATCCTCTTTGCAAATCAAATTCTAAAGTTACAAGAATTTGATACAAAGTCGGCTATCTATCACTGTAGGAGTAAGTATAAAGCACGTTTTTCAACTGCGTTTTACAGGAAGCCCAAGAATAAACACAACACTCGCATACAGACATTTAGCACTTGACCCACTACCAATTGAGCTACGCGGACGTTTGTTCTGTCTACTATCTGCCTTTATATCGTGTGCGTCCTGCTGGCAGGTACGTCACATCTCCCCCCCACGAAAGAGGGCCGGGGCATGGCCCACGGGTCAGCCGTGACCATGAATCATTGCAGGCAGCCATCCGCTGTAGAACGTGCACTTGAAAACTCCCAGTCAATCTAGTGTGTGGAATGCAACATCACACATTTTTATTTTTTGAAGCGCTGGAGAAGGGATTCTCTGATTTTTCCTATCTCGCGGTGTGGAAATAACATCACACCATTGCGAGATTTTGAACGGTCGGGTCATCCGGATAGTTCGGGCGCCATTACAACGAAGTAAATTTCTCCGTCATTTTTATCCACGCCAGGATTCGAACCCGGATCCCCTCATTCCGGAATAAGTTGCTCTACCAATTGAGCTACGCGGACGTTTTATTCTGATTCCTATCTGCCTTTATGTCGTGTGCGTCCTTCGGGCAGGTACGTCACATCTCCTGGTACGTTACAGGCACAGCACGCATTTTGGTTTAACGAAACAAGGTTGGCGACTGGAGATCAGCGAAGATTTGGAGCAACATTTAGCAAGGAACCACCCGCAAGAAAAATTGCGTATGTGGGCTACAAGTTATTTGTTGTGTGAGGTTATTTGTATTCTAGCCAAGGGAAGGGTGTTTGGAAGATCACATGTGTTAACGAAGACTGTTGAAAGAGTACGATAAAGTTTTCTTCACAGCCCGCGGAAGTGCGCAACAGCTTCAACTTCCTCATCCAACAGTGCGGAACATTCCGGGCAGACACTTGTTTCAAACCCTACAGAATTGGAATTTTGTAGGATTTAGGTAAGAGTGATAAATTCAACAGTTATTAATTATTTTGATTTAACATGTTCAGGAAAATGAAGACTGGCTCACAATTATTTGGCAGAATCGTTTTGTCTGATTCTGAAGTCTTCCGTGTGAGTGGAAATGTGAAGAAGCAATGTTCGCATTTGCAACCCAGAAAATTCAAGGAAGTGCTGACACATGCGTGTGCAAGCGAAAAGGTTGCGGTGCTTGCAGCGACAATCCTCAAAAATGTCTTTTTCTTCGCGGAATCTATACTGTGATGATGCAAAAATATTGAAGACGTGGAAAATGAAAAAAAAATCCAAAATGGGAGGTGGAACGCCATTTTTTCCCTGTAGGAAGAAAAATTACTTCAGGTCGGCCATATTGTGTGCCCAGGGTCCCACGGAGAGGAGAAGGGGAAGGAAATTATTTCCATGTGAATTCCACGCTGAGGCAGGAGTTCACAGAACATGGGGATGTCTTCCTAGCACAGAAAGTTTCAACCAGCTAGAGACAGCTGAGGAGGGAAGAGAGATTTACCACATGGCCTCTTGCTCCGAAGATGTGCACGTACGGGATTGGCTGTGCGCGGTCCGGGCTGCAGAGAGTTTAAGCGGGAAAAAGTTGTAACGAACTTTTAGGACACCGTTTTTTTTTCTTTTTGCTCGAATAGGAAGAGGACGGTCGTTTTTTAGTCGTCGCTCGAGATGTACGTACGCTAGTCGGCTGCGGCTGACTAGAGAGTTAATTAGGTGCCTCCTTGCGGGTTAAGGCCACTAGAGAATATGCATTGCATTACCTGTGGGTAATTGTGTAATAATACTAAATGGCAGTCTGCGGTCTGCCAAGGAAATCCTCCACCTGAGAAATCTAGCCACCTGTGAGGAGCATATAATTGCTATGTATAAATAACTTCTTGATGCTATGTGCACAAGGATAATGCAAAGACTGGACTGCGAATGAACTATGATCGTGCTGTAATGTCGACTTGCTTAAGTTCCAGAACCGTTTTTATCGTATGACATGTAGGCATCATACTCGTCACCAAGCTGTAAATAAAAAACTGTATATAATGTAGTACTGCTCAGCTCTGTACTCTACAAGTCATCTTTTCCTTCACCATGCCTCTGATGAGCAACACAACAGCGTAAGTGACCGGGACAGTGATATCCTGGTCTGGTGGCAGCGAATTACCATAAGCAAGTATATTAAATATATGCATAACCAAAGCACCCCACACGCGAATATGACATATACTCATAGGGATTTTTTATCTTGACATGTTGGAAAACTTCCTCATTCCATAACTGGACGTTGACATGGAGCCTGATATACTCTTCCAACAAGATGGCGCACCAACGCATTTTGAAGTGTATCCGTAAATTCTTCCACACCCACCCTGGAAAATGCATCGACCGGGAATGGAGTGGGTCCCATTCTATGGTCACCAAAGCTACCGGACTTAACATATCTGAATTTCGCTTTATGGGAATATGTCAATAGCGTTTTTGAGTTGAAAGCTCGGATTTCAGAAGCCGTGTTGCAAATGGTAGAAGATGCAATATGCAAAAAAATATATGCCCTTCAGTACATTACATGTATCTCAATTTCAAATACAAGGTTGGCATGAGCTGTGAAATTTTAGCACCTGAAATAAATGGGGCCCAAAATGTTCTGCGCTCCCCCAACAGAAATGTTCACATAGCGGCCAGGTTTTACGAAAGCTATGGCAAAGCAATTCATTTCATCCTCTCGCCTCAGCAGTACCAACCATAAAGCTATCACGCTTATAAGAGTTCGTTTCTAATCCTCTACTGCTCTGTGACCCAAGGCATGATATGAAAGGGCTAGTCCCCCTGGCACTGACACCGTGTCATTGAGCTGAAACAAATGACTCAAACAAATATCTCCCCTCTCTTAGGTTCGTCGCCATTGTTATAACCCTTTCAGCAGGAAATCAATGAGAAAGTATTGGGGTTAGTCGTTCCCCTAAATGACTACATTGAATAATAAAGCCAACGGGAAAGGCAATGCTCCCTGATGTGCCGGAGCACTCTCTCCAGCCACGTTCTGCCCCACTTCTTAGACAGCAAATAATATTCAGTCGAGCTGGTTTCAGCCCATTTGCCAACCGCGAGTTAGTTCATTCCAGCTGGTGAAAGGGTTAAAGCTGTTACCGAAGTTTATCTAATTACCTTGTGTATCATCCAAAAATGTTAAATTCAAAACTACTATATACCCACTACGAAGAATGTTTTGCATGCATTTTCTACTTTTCTCGTAATGAACAGCTCTTCTGCAAGGGGGCGTCACTATATATTTCGTTTTGCAAGAGTACATCCGCTTCTACTTCTTTTGAAACCCAAAACTCAGATTCCAAAATTCCTTCCTTTGTCTGATGCAGCGGAGTACCGGAAAAACTCGAGGCGCCCGCAAAATATATTTTCGAGGCTATTTCGAGATATCTTTTTGAAGGCATTTTGGAGAAGTTTATTAGCTTTCAATTACCTAAATTTCAAAATTGCATATTATTAACTAGGTTTTATGGGCCTTTTAATAATTCAAGTTCTTTGGAACCTACAGGTATTTTTCATAAAACCAAAATTATTGCATGAAACGCAAATGTCCAAGCGTTGTAATTAAAATGATTGTCCTAATTTTATACCAATACAAAGTACTACAAAACACTTACGCCAAAGTTAATCACATTCTGCAAATTTTATTCTTTTAGAGAACAAAAGCTCTCTCTCTCTCTCTTTCTTTGAAATGCGCTATCATCACACACACGAAACACGTAACTGTCATGTGACAGGGTCTAACGACCTTTCCCGATTTATACGAAGGTACAGAATATAAGTAAGCAAATAAATCGGTAACAATTGAGAATTATGGCACACAATAAATAAAACTACTTAAATTATTTACTCTTGAATATATAAACCACACTTATAATATAATGCCGCAAAGTTTTGCACATAGTAAAATGTTTTCTTTTGATAGTGTTATATAAAAAAATGACATGGTCCTCTGCCTCTTCGTCCTCCACAAAAAAAAAAAACCTTTCAGTTCATTATATTCTGAATGATGCGTAGTTATGTGCAAACAACTGTAATACATAACACCTTATCCTTATTGCTATAATAAATTCACTCATTCGTTGAACTGATATTTCTTTCACATTATCTTGTTAATGTACATGTGTAGGCACTATTGCAATGGCTGTTAAAAGATACCTCAAGTCGTCTGAAATAGCTGCTTACACATCACCTTGTTTTAATGAACTGAAACCCCAAAGATGTTTTCTAAATATTTTACTCATTTATTGAAAAAATACCAAAAATTATTTTTCATCTTAGTATTTCATTCAAGCTTTCGTAAAAAAATCCTGGCTATTTCTCTAACCAGCTTCATATGCAATCTCCGTAAAACATTTTGTAAAATCCTTTTCCTGAGGTTATTATTATACAACAGGTAAAAGCCAGTGACTTTTACCTGAAATCAGTAGACCAGAGCGCAAAAAATCAGCAGAAATCGGTAGATCAGATTTTGTTTTCTTGAAATATGCACCACCTCACATATGTAATGTAATATACATATAATCTCAATACGAAGGAACACTTAAATCTACTGGTATGTCAAATATTACCAGTACTCCACAAACTGTTATTAAAATGCGAAATGAAATTCAAGCCAATACAATCCTGAGTCACTATTTTATAAGATATTACTGATGCTCAGCTTCATAATATAATGTTCATCTTTAAAATTAAAGTTAGTGTAAATAATCATGGCATTTGCCTTCTAATATATTCATAGATGAATTTGTCCCACTTGTCTTCCTAGAAACAAAGGGTTATGTACTTACACTTAAGCGATACCGAGATGTTTCCAAAGAACATTAAATAAGTGTAGTACTCAAAAAAGCATAGTTAACACAAGTAGCGTACTATAGACGTTTTCCTGATATTGTGCGTTTTAACAAAAAACTAGGAAAATCTTTGAAGTCTGTTATTGGTTGTTCTGTTAGCACATTAGTCTGTTAGTCACTAATTAGTCTGTTTGCTATTTAGAATAAAAAATATTTCATGGCAAATAGAATGAATTTAAAATAATGATAGGTAGCAGGTGTTGAATAATTTTAGCCTTCCTCAGCTTTTTCTCTTCAGACCAGTACTGAGGTGACTCTTGTCTATTGGATCAGTAGATAGTTAGTACTGAAAGAATGCAGACATTCTTAAACAGCATGTTCCTGAGTACGTAGGTGGTCTTAAAACAGAGAAAATTCAGTAGATTACGTAAAATCTATCAGTATACAGAAGTCAAAATCAGTAAAACGGCAACACTGTTAGAGGTCGTCTTAGCCGTGAGCCTCTCCGGGGAGGTTCACGGTTCGCAATGCAGGCATAACGGGTGCTATCAGGACGTCCCTGGTCTGACACCTTTCACTATGAAAAGATCATTTTGCAATCATTTTCTTCACCAGATATCGACCAAGAAAATACCTTACGTAGTACAGCACATGTTTGCTGATTCAAAATACGTTCTCACTGCAATCTTTCACGTTAAAACCAATTATAGCTTATTTTGAATAGAAACACTGCTTAAAATAAAGTAAATGAAATCACGTTATTTAAATATAGTTCTGTGATCCTTTTGCTCTTGAACAAAGCCACCATTTTGAATATTAATGCGGAAATCACAAAGCTTCACAATTGTTTCGTGATAACATCAGGAGAAAAAGCCTCCGGAACTTTGCCTGTATTTGCAAAAAACATTGCGAACTTTTGATTAATTGGAACGATCTAATTAAAACAGGATTACCTGTAAGAAGCTTACCACTAATAATACTAAATCCATTGAAAATAAAATAAAGAACTTTCAGAATTTCTGAAGAAAAGTCCTAGGAATTTTCCTTTCCGTTTACTTATTCCCATTCACAAAAAGCCGGAAAATTTTTGTTTTATTGCAAGGAAGCAGTAAAAAATGATTGATCTCCATTTTCACATTATACTTGAAAAAATTATTCATGACATAAGCTTGTAGATTCATGCTTATAAATATGGTTACTAATTTATTAAATAATACTTTAGATCACGGAAAGCTTTCCCACGGGATTTCCCTAATAACCTCACAGAATAGCTATGTTTTTGAAAACTGGGAAATCCTCTCATAAAAGAATACTCTTTTAGGTTTATTCATGAGCGCTTCGTATTTTAAGGAACAGTCCCAAATTGCAACTGGTTATTCTTCTTCAGTTGCGACTTCGTTTTATGTGATAATAGCTCGCATCATCAAATGAACACAATCTGTACGGTTCAGCCAATATTTTCACCTGTTTTTCTTCTACGTGTAATATGCATTATAATGTTTTTCGTTAAAAATGTCGCCACCTAAACATTACCTTCGTAACATCTGTCGTATCACTTTAACTTCGAAGTTAAAGTGATACGACGGATATCTAACACAAAAAAAATCTTTAATTATACATTGAGCTAAATTAGACGATACAACGGCCAGAAAAGAGTCAATTTCAACTTAGGAAAATCATTTTCATTTATTGTTCAAATACTTCAGTTCAAAAAGGCATCTACGATAATCATCAGCTGCACAGTAACGAGTAGCTCTAAGTTTAAATGAAAATACAACTTCTTTACATATAGAAAGTTGTGAAAGTACAACGTAACACAGCATTAATCTATACACAACATCGCCACACCACCACAGTTTTCTCTGCTTGCTCCAAAATTATATCTCTCGTTCTTATTTGTCAACACGCACACGTCACGCACTCTGATCTGAAGAACGTTGCCAACATTATTCCGTGAGCGAGAAAAATATAACGTTACGGTTGAAGCGCTTAAAGAAAATGAACTAAAAATTTACATGCAGAAAGACAACTAAAAATGAAAGCTGAATTAGAGTATACCTACGTAATAGTATTTATAAAAAATGTCTCAAGGAAACAGCTCTTAAATTTAATACAGATTTTGGGCACGTAGGCCTAAATAAAATGCTTTTCAGAAATAAAAAGTGTTGTATTAAGGTATACATGCCTTAATAGAAGACTTAAGTACCTAGCTTGATTGAACCACTAAGAAATTGTCCCTCCTTTTTTGAACTATCTGAATTTAAACCTTAACACTTCTTTAAAAGCATTTTCCTCTCTGGAAAAAAAAAAGGATTTAAATTTGCATACAGTCACATTTTTTCGGCAAGAAAAAAGACAACTGACAAGCCATGGCCCGTTTCTCCGATAAAATCACATGAGAGTTGTGTTTTGGCCAACAGCCGCTGGAAACTCAAAGCTAGGTATCTTTATTTCTTCTTAATTCAAATGCATTTTCTGCAGGTTTTTGGTAAATAACAAGAGAGACGAACCCATTCTCTCCGCAGCCGCCCCAGTGACGCAGTGGTCTAAACGCTGTCTTCTGACCATTCGTTCTAGATGGATCCATGCCTCACCGAATCCCGATGAGGTATGCATTTCGGTGAGGCATTGTGTGGCGTCCATCCCTCACCGGGCTTTGGATGTTGTGTTTGTCTTACGGAATTGGCTCTCTCCCTTCCTTGGGACCAGTGGCCCTAAATTAGGAACGGGCGACTACTTATAGCCCATGGAGGCGTTCACGGTGGTCTCGTTAACCACCAAATATCATCTCCCCATCTTCAATGCCACAGCTCCCAAAGAGTTTCCGTCTGACTGAGAGCCCTTTAGAGGTACAACCCTGTCAGGTTGATGTTTTTCCTTACATTTTTTTTCTGTAAGAAAGAAGACAGTTGTGTTTTGGTCAATAGCCACTGGGATCTCAAAGCCTGGCCAATACATAAAATGGAACTCGAATATAGCAAACAGAGTAATCAAAACTACATTTTATGCTGAATTTATCAGATTCGCTATATTACGCTCTACAAAAGAATCATTTGGGAAAGGGCCGCGGGTGGCCTAGTGGGCAACGTTCGTGACTGCCACGGAAAGGACCTCAGGTTCGATCCCAGGCAGGTACGAACGCTCGATCCACTAAATATCCGCCGTGCGTCGGATGGGCACGTTAAGCCGTCGGACACCGGGTACTGGGAGCGTTTTCCTCCCCCTTTCTACTTCGCTTCCGTGTCACTTTCCTATCGGGCGCTCTAGCCCAAATCTCCTAGTTTCCTATTTCTAAGGGTTGTTTAAGACCTGGGGTCAGACACTCCCTTCCTAAACTCCTCTACATATGATCATTTGATCATTTGGGAAAGATAAGCTGTAAGATTTTGGCAGTTTTATCCCAAATACACCCTGCTCGACATTGAAATTGCCTCACCCAGAAAGAATGAGCCAAATAAGACGACAAGAATATGAGGTGGATAATACATTTCCAAGACACTACTACACTTCAGTTTCACACTCTACAAGACGCCAAAGAAGTCCCATGCATGCATGCTGCCCGGAGATCTCGCTAGCCATGGAAGCATATGAACCGCTTGTAGGTACGATCTGGAGATGCTAGCAGTGGGTTGCAGGGCATTATCCTGCTGGAAAACGATATTCGAGGCAGCCATCAGAAATGGAAAGAACACGGGCTGTTAAACATCCTCTACATGCCACGGGACTGTCACCATGCCCGTTATGCGTATCAAAGGCGACGGACTATCGTAACTTTGTAACTGTTGTCCGCAAACAGAGTGCTGCAACCGGACAACAGCTGGATCCTTCCTGTCGCCATGTCGTCGCCAGACGCGGACTCCACGTTCGTCAGAATCGAGACTCATCACTGAACACGACAAGGCGCTATTCCTGTCTCCAAGATGCTCTACTACGGCACCACTCAAACAGATCTCCGCGATGATCTATGGCCGATGGTAGTAAACGCAATGGCTGCCAGAAGCGCAAACCTGCATCCGCCAATCTTCGGTTCGCCGTCCGAGTCGTGTCGGGGATGTCCGTAGTTGCCGCTATAGCCCGTCTATCACACTCTCTGCAGTAGCTTGCTGCTCCGCAGTTGGTTGGGGACGAATACACCGATTAATGCGTGCTGACGCCCGCCTGACTGCACCGGTCCCGCTACGGTTACTGGCAGTGCTTTCTTGCAGCCACTGTGGCTAACAATATAACACTCCCACAACATTCCGATGAACATGGACAGTGATTTGTCGAATCAAAAAACTACCTTCACAGAAGCTTACGATCCTTCCTCTCTGAAACATGTCCCCAACTGGTGATTCGATTAGCGACGAGGTTTACGAGGAATTGTCGGTTCTTCGATATGCTGTAGCAGTCCACACTACTATGTTGCTTTATTTGTACGACCTGGCGCCAAGGACCCAACATGGCTTCGGCGGCCTGCATTTGTCCTCTTATCTCTCGCACATCTGACGTGATTGGTGACATGCTAGGACGATTTGCGTGTGATATGCGAGCACACACTTACCAATTTACATGACGATACGCCGACTCCTTCTGGGTGGGGCAAGTGTATATTCCTCGCTGGTTTATGACGTGACTTACACTAGCTGAGAAACACATCTCCTCACGGAGACAGTGGTGGTCGTAATGGTCTGATCTATGGCTATAGCTGTGCCTTGTACTCAGGAAATACTGTGCCATTACCTTCATTTCTCGGTAGCCTCAGTACACTGAGTAGGTCAGTGCTACAGATGTGTTATTTCTTAGAGGTGCAAAATGAAATTGTTTTTCATATCTTGAAAACTACCTCACTTTGGTTTCCTGGAACACCTCCACCTTACTTAAATGTGTTCCAGATCCGTAGTATCGCATAGACAAGTTCAGAATATCCGCTGTCCGTAACCATACGCTCCTGAATATTGACCAACACAATTTCTTCTTTCGCTAAAATTCACATCATTGTCTCGTGTTTCACGTTAATGATTCCTCAGCATAACGGACTAACGTAACAAATAAACTTGATCAACTCCAACAGCTGATTTAGGTTCTTTATACTGTTTTGATGCTGCCAATCACAGGGGCAATATTCTAAAGTTCTGTCTGCATCCGTCTGTTATTTCATCTCATCATCCTTTCTAGGGGCGTATTCAATGTTATACGTATTTCTGGGAAAACGTTTGCAGCATTGTTTAATCAGTTTTCTTCATTTCTATCCAGTAATTAAGGACATGAGCGATATATACAGGGTTCTCAGGAAGGTCCGTTTACCCCCTCTAGCTTTTAAACCGCGTATCGTACCGCCACGAAAGTAACGTGAACCTATAGGAAAGTGACCATGCTCAATCGATTGGACGTGCTTGTAGCGCCCCTAGGGGCGAAATACGGAACTTAGCAAAACTAACTCAGAAGCCAAGAGAGATACGCGAAAATGTCCAACTACAAAATGAAAGAGCGGTGTTTAATTAATACAAAACGACAAGTGGTTCAACAGGAACCCTTACAGAAAAGACAAGATAATGCAAACAAAGCGTCAGATGCCCGTCTGCTAGCACGCGACAGCTACAGAAAAGTGGTTACGTGGCTATAAATGATGGGTGGGAATTGAGAATGAATCATAATACGAGGTCGGCATGTAGATAGCTCTCTTCACGAATGACGAGTACTGTGATATGGTCTTGCTGTACGGCGAATGTCATCAGAATGCAAAAAAGGCTGCGAGGTTGTATAGAGTTTGGTTTCCCAGTCGTCAACACTCAGCTGCACAGACATTTGCCAAAGTTGTCCAGCGCCTGCGAGAAACAGGAAGCGTTACTGAGCGTCATCATTCCGGTCGTCCCATTGGTGCCGGTGAGCGAGTACTTCCTGAGAATGTTTTTGGCTATGTTGTTGCAAATCCGCGAAACAGTACGACGGCAGTGAGCCGTGCATATGTATCATCGGCTCACGGGTGTAGCAAATCTTGAACGAAAATGGTGCGCATTCCTACCGTGATGCTGTTGTGCAAGAAGGCATTTTGGGGTGTGACTGAGAGAACTCGGTGGCAGAAGGTTGACAAGGCAGGAGATCTTTAGCGGGGGTGTAGAATTTCGGGGGAAAAAGGGAAGGAGGGAGAAATGAGGCCGATGATAGAGTAGACGGAAAGAGATCATGATCGGGTTAATATGTAGAAAGAAAGGAGATCAGGACAAGGCTTAAAGACATTCCCCGTAACATCTGAATAAAAGTTTTCCTCACTGCAAAATTTAGCCTCAGTCGATTCACTTTTCTATGCTTTGTATTGTTTTTATCTGCTCCAGTTGGGAGAATTACGGATTATACCACCGATACCGAACTTACTGCAAAGGAAGCATCAAACGAACCCTCCACACAGGGCGTTGTAATGGAACTCAGCACCAAGCCCTGTGACATTTGCATTGGCCGGTCACAGACGTTTGTCGACGTACTAGGGTTCCCAGTGAAGTCTAGCTAAACACACGCCATACCATTACGGACCCCCACCAGCCGGTACAGTTTCCTGTTGACAGGCGGGATCCATGGCTTCATGGGGTTTGCGCCACACACGAATCCTTCCATCTGCCCGACACAGTTGGAAACACGACTCGTCAAACCAGGCTACTTGTTTCCAGTCATCAAGTGTCCAGTGGCGGTGCTGCCGTGCCCAAGCGAGGCGCATAGCTCTGTGTCGTGCACCCATCAAGGGGACTCGATTTGGGCGTCGGCTCCCAAGGCCTATATCGTGCAGGGTACGTTGCACAGTCCGGACGGTGATGCTTGTTGAGGCTCCAACATTAAAATCTGATGATACCTGCGAGAGTGTTGAAAGCCTATCGCGTGAAACGATTCTTGACAGCCAACGATGGTCACGTTCACCCAATGTCTTTTTACGGTCACACTGGTATCGTAGGTTGGAGGTTTTGCCGGAATTCTTGTAGTCACGGTACACTCTTGCAATGGTCGTCCGTGAAAATCCGAACTTCGTTTCTACCCCCGAAATACTATGGCCCATCTAACGACCGCCAACTATGACACCGCGTTGAAAATCGCTTAAATTGTTATTACTTGTCATTCTCATGCCGAAAACAGCTCTGACAGCTGGCAACGATGGCTATCGCTTTATATACGCGCTGGCGGTTGCAACCGAGTACGCGCATAGGTTACGCTGCTATGTAGTTTGCATAAGCTCGTCTGTACGAGTTTTTCTGGCACTTCAGTGTACTTTTCCATCCTTCCCCTTTTCAGTTTTATTCCACTTCCAAGAATGTTTGACATTTCTACATCATCGAATTTAGTTTTATTTAAATTTAGCTTTATAATGCAAATATGCATCTTTACAGCCAATCTGTCGTTAGCAACTCATCTTGTCTTCCGTGTTTGATTATCAATTCGATTTTATCTTCCACTGTTAAGACTGCGTTAATTAAATCTGGAATCCATTGCGGGGATCGCTTTTGCAGTTGTTTATTTTCTCAATGTAACTGCACTTGAAATTATATTGTTTTTAGCAGCATTTGCGCGGTATGAACATTTTTCTCTGTATTCTTGCTACACGTGCCGGCCACTGAATTAGAAATTTTTATTCAATACCGCGTTGTATCCGTTTTCGCCCGATTTATACAGCACGTATGCGATTTGGTATACATTCCACAAGTTGTTGGAGTGCATCTACGTCTACAGAATACTAGGCGTTCACCAGACAGTCCTTTAAATGGCGCGTATTTCACGTCAAAGGATTCCGGGATCAGTTTTTCTATGATGTCCCATACCTTCGCAATGGGGTTCAGACCCAGCTTCGTGGTGGCTAGGGAAAATAGTGGAAGTAGCTGAACCACTGCTGAAAACATCTTGCGCGATGGACAGTAGCATTGTCGTCCATGAAACAGCAGTCACCTGCAGAATGGACTTGATCGGCAACAATGTTCGGATAATCCTTGAAGGATACCCGACATTTCAGCAACATCGGGGGACCCATTCCATACCAACAGAACGTGCCCCATACTATGACACCACCTCCAGAACTTTGAGTTATGTTTACAACACAAGCTGGGTTCATTCCTTCACGAGGCTCCCGCCAAACTTTCGACCTACCGTCGGTACAGAACAAGTTACGCCGCGACTCGTCCGACCACATGACTGATTTGGAGTCTTAAAGTGTCTAGTCACGATGTTCCTGACACCACTGTAGACGATCTTTTCGGTTCTTCGCAGAAATCAGCGGTTTCCGTATAGGCATACGACTGTCAATGCCAATTCTCTTCAATTCGCTGCGCATAGTTCGCTGAGATATGTGTCGGGAACAGACTTCATTGAATGCTTCGGTCAATTGCTGCACACAGGAAGTCCTGTTTCTCCGTACAAGCCTTCTCAGACGCCGACGATCTCGTTCCTGATAGACTGTCGTCTCGCTTCAGTTACTCCTTTTAGACAAGCAATGTGGGTTATTTTTCACCTGATTAAAGACACAGGATATCTCACTTTTTCTTAGAAATCAGCCAGTTTCCAAAATCGTCTCTGTGCAGCCAGATGGACACCCACAATAAGCCCTTTACCTAACTCGGAAATATCCCTTGTTTTTACCATTGTGATCAGCACTACTAACGATTACTGACGAGCAGTAGTCATAAATACAGGGTGTCCCATAAAGGTGTAACCAATTTCAAATAATCATAGCAGTTTTGATATAAATGATCTCAATGCACAACTTGTGTTAATTGACAGAACAGATCATGACATTTTGTAGCCATTCGACGTGGGCACCATTTGTCACCCAAATAATATCTAAACAGTATTCCAGTTCCAACCAAGTTCGTTCCAGAATGTCCGTATTAACTTTCTGCAGTGCGTGTGTTATCCTCCTCTTTAGGTCAGCAATATCTGTAACAATGGTGCTGTAAACCTCACCCTTGATGAATCCCAATAAAAAAAAAAAAGTCACAGAGTGTTAAGTCAGGCGAACGTGGGGACCATGCTATGGAACCACCACGCCCATTCTATCAATTGGAAAATTTGGCATCCAGAGACCTCCTAAAAATCAAAGCCCAATGAGGTGGTGCACCCCATCTTGTTGGAAAATGACAGGAGTTGCAAGTTCATCCAACTGGGAATGCACAAACTGCTCAGTCATGCCCAGGTAAGTATCAGCTCTCACGGTCGCTTCCTGAGAGGAAAACGGTCCAATAACACGGTCGACCATTATGCCACACCAAACATTCACTTTTGGGCTAGCATGTTCATGTCGCATTGTGCAATGCGGGTATTCAGTTCCCTAAATTCTCAACGTGTGTTTATTAACCTTTCCAGAAATATGGAAAGTGCACTCATCCGAGAATTAGATTTGTCTCAGGAAAGATTCAGCATTTACAATGTTCTCCAACATCTCTTCAGAAAACTGTTTACATTTCACATGATCATCTGGGGTTATGTGATGGGTTATCTGCAGCTTATGCGGGTGCATTTTCAATCTCTGGCGTAACACTTTGTGCACTGACGACTTGCGGAAGGCCACCTGTCGTGCTGCTTGTCTGATTTCCTTTCGAGGGTTAAGAGTGAATGTTTGTCTCACAACATCCCCCCTTTCTGGAACCAGCGATGGTCGTCCAGGGCTTTTCTCTGTAAGGGCGCTACCAGTTTCGTTGAATAGCTTGTACCACTTTCTGATGCTGTTGCGTGTGGGCGGTTTGCTCTCATATTTTGTTCTGAAATTCCGTTGAACCTGCGTTTCGGATCAGATTTCAATAAGCCCCTTCACAATTTTTGCTTTCGTCGCAGGATCCATTGGGTACACTTCTAGAAAACTTGAGGTTATTCCTTACCACCTGCAACAAACAGAATGCTGATATTAGTTTTGTATCCAAAGTTATAATCATTTGATATGATTATAACCCTATATTTGCCTAGATCACATGGTTATGCACATGACCACGCGTTTTGCATATACGCTTCGTAAGTGACGTTTACGTACATCTGCATCAAAGTTTCTAATTCAGCGGCCGGTGTGTGTGTAGTATGCACTTCGTCGGTTACTTGTGCATACAAGCATAGAACTACAATTTTCTAAGTAATTTTTTTTGGGGGAAAGGGGAAATTAACTACCACCATGAGCAACTCAATGGGTTATAAGCAGTCGCCCGTCCTAAATTTAGGGCCATTGGTTCCAGGGAAAGGAAAGAGCCGCTGCCGTAAAGCAAACACAACATCCATGCTCACCGGGATTCGAACTCGGACCCATCTTGGACGAATGGTTACAAAACAGCGCTTAGACTACTTCGCCACCGAGACAGCATTCTTTTAGTAAAAATGTATATATGTACACACTCACATATAGCAGTTTCGACGGTCTGTACTCACAGAACTGTTCATCTTTGGTTTTATTTCATTAGATTTCCAGAAAATCATTTATGTGGCCTGATATAACGTAATACAATCGTCGTGTAAATACCTCAAACATTTTACACGTTTATATCTAATTTACTAGTTTTTTGGCGTATGAACGTACTGTTACGAAGAGGAATTTCGGTTTAGGACAGAAAAAAGGAAGATTCATATTTGGGAAATTAAACGAAGCAAATTTTGGCAGCAAAAGTGTGCCCAAGGTAAAAAAAGAAAAATAGCCCCTCTAAGTTCGTGTACTGAGACGCAGAGAAGTCGTCTCGGAATGCAGACAGGGACTTAAGAGGAGAATTTGATTACCAGACGGTCTAAGAAGGCAAAAGGTTTGTCATTTACAGACCGGAGAGAAGGGGACAAAGGAAAGAATTGTTAGGCAGTTGCGTGGAAATCGTGTAACGAAATAGATGCGAAGAAATAAGAGATACGCTATCCCTGTTAGACTCGGAACTCGGGAAGCCACAGGCGTAGGTGTAGATAAAGAGCCCCCAGAAATTGTTAACTGGGGCTTGCTGAAACAAGCAGTGGGGGAAAAGAATTGCCTGTAAAAGAAATCGCCAGGTCCTGGGTCCAGACTGAGCTCCAGTCAGCTGCGTAGCGACATGATATCACGCATGCATCAAACTAAACATCAGCAAAGTATTGAATGGGCATCCGCATAAGCGAAGATGACCACCTGAAAGGAAGATAAGCTTGAAACGTCTCCCGCCTTCCAACGCCCGACGAAAGCCAGCTGAGACGGAAAACCCATCGTACCAATTCCGAACTTCACGGAGAAGCGGGAGGAAGAACACCTTTTCATCCCAAAACAAGAGGACGCGTGGTGAATGTCGCGAAACCCTATCCGAAGGCTGGTGAAAGACCGGAGAAGAGGATGATCTTCCCCATGACAACGACTACGGCGTTCTTCATACAGGTGAGGCGTACGAGAGCGCCTAGACAAAGTGAGTGTGTTCCGTCTCCAGGGGCAAGAGCCAAATGTGATCCTGAAATTAATTCCAGCGCATGGATAAATATTAATTCTCATTCGCTAATGTAAGTACTTTCTTGTTTATGTTTCTCAAACCTAAGTGGATGGTACGAAAACATCTCTAGCAGAGTGTCAGGACGTGGATAAATAGAACTTTAGAAAAGAAGACTGTTGTATTCTTTTTTTAGAAACTCTTATTAGCTCGAGGGTAATGTTGTTTGCTGAACGAGCTCTGCGTTTAAGTAGCCATGCAAACTTTTCCCTTTTGTTTTTAGTGAATTTATCATCTAGTGATTTGTTATTGAAATACCACTCTGTTATATACTGCGTATCTGAGTTTTTACCTTGTACTGTGGGTTCTGATTGCTTTTAGGTATCTGCGAGTTCAATGTTCGAATCCGTGCTCAGGAAGTAATCGACCGGTTGTCCGGGGCCCAAAGGGCCCAAGTTCGTTTTGCAATAGTGGGACCCTTGTACCCACTGAGGCCTCTCGAGTGGGGCCTAAGTTACAATTTTGTGTTCCGTAGTGGAATTAATTTCCCCACTGGGGTCCCCATAGTTTGGGGCCCGCCCCAGTATGATCAAGTGATCATATGTAGAGGATTTTAGGAAGGGAATGTCTGACCCCAGGTCTTAAACAACCCTTAGAAATAGGAAGCTAGGAGATTTGGGCTAGAGTGACCGATAGGAAAGTAACACGGAAGCGAAGTAGAAAGGGGAAGGAAGACGCCCTTATTTATTACCGGGGGCCAGTACCCGGAGTCCGACGGCTTGACGTGCCCATCCGACGCATGACGGATATTTATTGAATCGAGCGTTCGTACCAGCCTGGGATCGAACCTGAGGTCCTTTCCGCGGCAGTCACGAACGTTGCCCACTAGGCCACCCGCGGCCCGCCCCAGTATGCAGTGATGCCAACAATTCAAAATGAAAATTTCCCAAATAATTTACTGAAATTTCCTTTTCACCATTAAATTTCCCGAGCAGATAGTTTACTTGGCAATTTTGTCTGACAGCCATCAAAATGCAGAATTAGACGACTACTTCAATCTTATAGCATTACCGGACATTTTTTCAAAGAGCTTTAGTTTAGATTATGCA
This sequence comes from Macrothele yani, assembly GCA_039090855.1. Lineage (NCBI taxonomy): Eukaryota > Metazoa > Arthropoda > Arachnida > Araneae > Macrothelidae > Macrothele > Macrothele yani. The sequence continues at coordinate 53,964,975 of CM077017.1, forward strand.
TCCAGTTACATGTATATATTTACAAAATACGTTTAAATTTATGCAAACAGTTTCCCGCATTTTTCTTAAATTGTATCAATGTATGAATTTTTAACTGGGAGGTATAATGTATAAAATAAACTAAAGTTCATTTAAACATTAACAAAGCTTTTTACATTTTCCACCTCATGATTTAAACTGGGTTTTATTTTCAACAAGAGAATGTAGTGTGAATATAGTTTTAAATAAAATGTTGGTTATCACAAATCAAAAAGGTTGAATACCGTTTTAACGGCTCCTTTGAGACTTCTGGTTTATATTGAAATTATTACTTACACTTGGCTTTACGTTTGATAACTGTTACGCGCAGCATATATATCAATGTAAAACCCTGGGTTCAAAACAAATTTTAAACAAATATCTGTCAGTAAAGGTACCTTCCATTGAAAGAAAAGAATGATATTAAAATTTTGAAATTAGAAATCGTTGTTGGTTAGAAGCATAAATGAATTTAATACAAATGATGATACTACATAACACAATCAGTTTTAATTTTCTTCAGAATTTTCAGAATTACTGAATTTAAACAGATCTCACGAATTATGCAGTGTGTCATCGCAAACTTGAAGTGCGTTACAATTCTGCCTGTTTACATGGAAACTTGACCAGATCATTGCCATAGCATTCAGTGCGTCGTTACCCAATTTACATATTTCTCCTTTTCGACTTTATGTCACTCACAATTGAAAAAATGCGTTTCAGATTGGGGAGACGAAAAGATGAGCTTTCAAATCATGCCTAATTTTGGAAATCTTATTTTATCTACTTTATCATTGAAGTCCCTAGCTCGAATAATGTCAAAATAAAATTCTTGTTCTTACATTATGGGACCTACTTTACAAATTTCCCACTTTCCCACATGGCTAATTTTTCGCCAATAAATTCCCACGGGTTTGGCATCACTAAAAGTAAGTAACAAACTTGGCTTACGTTTTTTTTAAATCTTTGAACAGTTGACTTGAATTGCATAGAAAAACTTTGCAGCATTAATACAGTGGACAAAGTGGATTCTTTTTCTTCTTCTTTTTTGTTTACTCATGCCGCATCCGGGTCTCGAACCATAGCCAATTTGTACGAACAGTCAGAAACGAAAACTTAGGACACGTAGTGCTGTTGGAAATGAATCCCAATACAAATCTTTTTAATGGCACGAGAACAGTGGTAAAAGCGCTTCACTCCAATATAGTCAATGTCGAAATCATCACCGATAGCAATAAAGGTAAAAGTGTTTTAATACAGTGAAACCTCCATTAACGGACACCTCCGAACAACGGCAACCTCCGAGTAACGGCAAGTTTTGGTTGGTACAGAACAGCTGCAGTAGGATTTACTTTAACAATAACCTCCGAAAAACGAAACCCCTTAACAGTGATCAACAGACACCCTAGTCAGTCATGAAACTTTGGATTTTACGTAGTTTCTTCCGTACTTCGGCGAGAATGATGAGATAAGGGCAAAGAAGATTACTGAAGGAACTGTGCTTCGGGAAGAATGGATGGAACTAGGGCAAGTACAATTGTGTGCATAACTGAAAAGAAAAAAGTTAAAGTTTACTTCTACGTGAGGCGAGCTCCAGCTGCTGTGTATGTTTCAGTCGTTCTCTGGGGCTGCGGAAATGGTTGCCGGTGCCAGCAACGTTTCCGTTTGGCGGCATATATCTTGGCTTGGTCTATGTGCGTCCGGCTTTCCGGAGCATGGCCAGCTAAATATGCCGTTACACTGCATTGTATAACATTTTTTTTTCTATAGCGTATCCTAGCCCTAATCTCTTACGTTTCTGTTTCTAAGGAACGTTTATGACCAAACGACAGACATTGTTTTCCCAAAGACCTCTGCACACCATGATTTATTTATTTGCGCATTATACTGAGTTTTATTCAGCATTTGGAGAAAGCACTGCAGCCGTTTTCTTTGTGCATAAGCTTCATACACTCATTTTGCTTTTTTACAATGGCAACGGACTAGCAATGCTAACTTAGACCTAACCTCCGAACAACAGCGACCTCCCAACAGCAGTTATTTTTTTCTGGTCCGTGCAATGACTGTTATTCAGAGGTTGCAGTGTACCATGAATCATTCTCCTCAGAGTTGTAGCTACCTCTCAGAAGTAATCTGGAGGGGAAAGGGCGGTGTGTTCAACAGCAAAACATATTCTTTTCCACAAATCGCCTTTTGTTGATTTACTTCATCACCCAGTTATTTCTCCATACCAAAGAATAAAACAAGGAAATAAAACAAAAAAATTGAAAAAAAAAAAAAAACGGAAAAAAGAAAAAGGGAGAAAGAAAGCATCTCTTGAATTATTAGAAGTTTACCAAGTTCTCTGAATTTGCTTGATGGTGACTGATTTGAAAGTTCCTTATCGGTGATGGCAAAATAAATCTCAACAAGCATGGAAAAACTAATTATTTTCCCAGTTTTTCTCACTCCGTGGATCCACGCAATGGCACACGGAATAAAAGTTCAGGATATTGAAACACCGAAACTAAAAATTCAGGATATTTGCAACAACAAATTACTCTTTCTACCACTCTTCTTCGGTTTAGATTCTTCCTCCCTCTTCAATAGGACATTCTTCTTCGCCTTGCTAGGGGTTCCCTCTGTTGTCAACAGCCAAACACTCTGCCTCCTCACTCAGAAAGGCAGAGCCGTCAGAGTCTCTCCAAATCTCCCCCGTCCTCCCCAATCACAAACACAAAAAAGCCCTGTTACTGATAGAAAAGCAATGAACACGAAAAAAAACTCCCTCTCTAACGCTCAAAGTATCCCTCCAACACTATTTTCCAAAGCCTAGAGGGATAGATTTGGCGAAAACCTCAGTGGCGCACTCAACATAGGGGAGGCCCAGGGGCCCGGGCTCTCACCGTGAGGTATCACTTGGTCCTTCGTTCTTTGTTATTGGCTGCTTATTTTTAAATATATTTGTATATATTTCTATATACACTGAAGAGCAATTGAATTAGAGACAGCTGGCGTTTATGCAAATGTGGCGCTGTGGGCGGCCCTGTAAACGGAAACGACATTACGTATGCAGCGATCCGACAATATAAGGAGTGATGCGACGGGAATCAGTAAGAGTCTGACGCAGTATGGGCAAGACGAAGGATATAAGCATATTTGATCGTGGGCAAGTTGTCGGGGCCCGACGAATGGGTCACTCCATCTCGGAAGTCGTGCAAGCACTGGGATTTTCACGACCCACCGTGTCACGGGAGCACCGTGAGTATACATCGAATCCGGTAAAACCATCTCTGCAAGGGCCAACTGCCGTGGACAAGAGCGTGTGGATGAGCGGGGTCATCGTCGGCTAGCTCACATTGTAACAGCGGATAGATGGGCCACAGTGCAAGAAATCTCTCGGCAATTTAACGCTGGTGCACAAAAACGTGTAAGCAGCCACATCATCCAGAAACATCTCCTCGCTATGGGGTGCAGAAGCCATCGTCCCACGAGAGTACCGCTGCTGACCGCACATCAGAGGGTGCAAAGATTAGCATGGGCGCGGGAACATCTCCACTGGAACCTAGACATGTGGGGAAATGTTGCCTGGACTGATGAGTCGAAATTCACGTTGGTACATGCTAATGGCAGGATACGAGTACGGCGCAAACCACATGAAGCGATAGATCCTTCTTGCCAGCAGGGTAGTCTTCAAGCTGGTGGGGGTGGCATTCTCGTCTGGGGACTGTTTACGTGAACTGAAATGGGACCCCTGGTACGTGTTTCATCGTCCCTCAGAGGTCAACCTTACCGGGATATCCTGGACGACCATTTGCTCCCGTTTGTGCGTCTTCAACATCCCACTGGGGACCTCATCCTGCACCGTGTCATCGCTCCCGAATTGTATCCGAATGATCGGATGAACACTCTACCGACGTGACCTCGCTTCCTTGGCCAGCTTGGTCACCAGACCTCAATCCCATCGAACACATCTAGGATGCCATCGAGAGGGATGTTCGAGGCTCTGACCCCCCTCCATCATATCTTCGTGAACTGTGGGAGCTTGTTCAGGGGTCGTGGATCCGTATGGCTTCCCAACGCTTCCGGTGTCTTGTCGAGTCCCTGCAGAGACTAATCGCCGCCGTCATCAGGGCGAAAGGTGGTGCTACACGTTACTAGACAGGTATCTCTAATTCAATTGCTCTTCAGTGTATATAATATTCTGGGCCACCACCACAAATAAATCCTGTGTGTGCCACTGATTAACTACATGGAAGTTATTTAACAGTAGCTCAGCATCTCATAACCTGTTTTAGTCTTCAGCACAACAACGCTTCCACTCCACCCTCTTCGCTTTTTTTCTTCTTCCGGATTTCACACTTCTTATTTATATATTTATTTATTTATTTATTAATTTATTTTGGAAAAAAAGGCATTTCTCTCTCCTTTGACCATTAGCGTTTGCAAGCCTTTTGACCATGTAGCAAAGAATCACTGGTACAGCTGTTCCTGCTGATTCGCTTTACGAAGTCGAAGCTTTTTTTTTTTTTTTTTTTTTTGTATTATTGGTAACTCGTGCTGCGTCAATTTCATTTTGCTTTAGAAAAAGACACAATACATGAATAAATATGATAAATATCTATGTTCATAATGAATTATCAAAGTACTTTTCATAAAGCACCGAAAATAAAAGCTCAGGATATTTGCAACAACGTCCATCTTCCAGGAAGAGTATATTTGCTTTGTGGGTGGAAGCGGGGCAGGCTGATCCCCATCCAACTCCCATCTGGTTACTGCCCTGATCATTCTTTAACCACACAAATTTCATTCCTCATGTTACTATGTCAATTGCAAATCATATTAGTGTTTGCGATGACTATTAATAAATGACAGGAGCCATTTTTGGTTGTGTCCTTGTGCCTGTTTTTTGATACGGACACTTCTATGTTGCTTTAGCAACAGGACGTAATCCAAAAACTTTGAAAATCCACATCCGTGATGCGCATTATCAAGAAAAGAGTAAATTTACAAGAAATTTTGTTATTAAGGAGGTTTTTAAATAAATAAAATTTCAATCACTCTTACTTTAGACTTTTAATTTTACCCCGTCATTTTTGGTAGGTGTTAGCTGGTTTTTAATATAGTTCACAATTTTCTCTCTATGAACCCCGAAAGTTGGGATTTTGAAATTTTTGAAGTGACATTTTGGAGAGGTTATTTCAGTTAGAGCAGAAAAAGAAAAAAATGTCAGATAGGAAACGGTAAATTTGTTTGGCCGTTTATTTTCTACTTATTTTTTGTTTATCATCCCTCAAGGCGTTCTTAAAATCATGCACATTTTTACTACGTGATTGAAGGCTTAAAACACTTTTTTTTTTTTTTTTTTTTTTTTTTTTGCCTAATGGCATTGCAATGTAAACATAACAGCCCAGTCGTTTTTGTTTCTATCAGCTTCTTGAAAAGATGTGCATCGTAATCCTCCTCGCCCACCTAAATTTAAGGGCGGGATACTGATTTCTACTCATGTTTGTTTTTTGTTTGTTTGTTTGTATTTTCATGATATAATATTTTAAAAAATGAGAATCGTTTTTTTCCACAAAATTAATTTTTTGACATGTGCTAAGATATTGCATGGCTCTATCTGTGTGGGATTTTTTAACTGTCGAAAAAAATGTGCTGTTCTAGATTCGTGCCTAGTACGACTGCGCATATACTGTATTACCTCTACTTTTACACCAAAAGTTTGAAACTATATTACAGGAGCGGCAGAAGGCGAAATTCGTTGACCAGGGCCCGAAATTTCGAATCCTATTAGATGCAGTAACGACGATCATTTTATTAACGTTTCGTTTTGATTTCATTTCAGAAATCGTTAGTTCTTACTTTTACCTAATGCTAGGGGTCGCTGCTTGGACGGATTTAGCTTGGTCAAGGCTGAATTGGATGAAGAACAGGTTATAACATTAACGTTGAAGACAATAGACTTTTGGTGATCGGCCCGTGGGCGTTAGGGACGATTTCCGCCGTTAGATGGCACTGCGTCCCAAGGTATAAAAACTCATTTTTCACGTTGTTTGAATTGCTGAATTGTGTATGTTCGTCGTTTTTTTTTTTTTTTGTGTTTCTTTTTAAAAAACCTTACAGTCTTAAAACCAAACTGATGTTTTCACAACAAAATCTAACCCATTTTCAAAATGGTTTACTGTTGTGTGCCGATGTACACATCTTCTGAGAAGAAAAACGTGAGATTTTCATTCCACGAGTTCCCATCAGATCAGAACCTAAAGCAACTGTTGCTGAAAGCAATATCTCGTCAGGTTTTGCTCCAAATGACAAGTCACCTTCAACTGTTGTTTGTGGTAAGCGTTTACTTTTTGATAATTACGTACCTAATTCAATTTTAGAAAAAAAAACCTCTGCTATATAAACTGATATTAAGTAAAATAGTAGGTAAATGTGTAGATTTATGTTTTAAATTATTTCGTCGGAAAAATGTTAGTACCTGGAAAAAGTGCGACGTACAGATTTTAGATTATGGAAATTAATGGCAAATGGAAATTTCCTGTTTCAAATGTCCTTTAAAGATTTTTATCGTAATATTTACGTGTAAGTGCGATGCCGTGAATATAACGATAACAATCTTTAAAAGACATTTTAAACAGGAAATTTCAGCACCATTTACTATCAATTTCCATACTCTAATATCTGTACGTCGCACTTTTTCCAGGCAATAAAATTTTTCTGACGAAATAATTTAAGACGCTAATTTACACATTTATCAAAATCTCAGCCCTAGATCGTTGAAGAATAAAGGAGGAATGAGATTTACACATCAATTACACCAGTTCCTACAGAAAAATTCTCTTGCCCAAGTACTACGAATTCAGAATGTAAATATTCATCTGTTCACGTGAAAGTGAATATAAATAAAATCTCAAATGTAAATAATGATACGGAATCAGTTTGTTTATGCGAACTACGTCAATAGATGGCGCTGCGTCCCAACTCATCTTTTCTGTTCTCGCTGATTTTGCTTAATGTTACAGCCTGGTAGGATCCAGTTCAGCCTTGGCTTGGTGAGCCATAGCAAGCGGACAGGACACGCCATTGTTTAAAGAAAGAAAAGTAATTAAATAAATAATCGATCTCAAGATAAAATATAGCAACACTGATTTCATTAACTGCATCGGGATTAGTGCATTACTACAGAATTCTGTAAATTTTCAAAGAGCATTTCAGTGAGCAGTCACTTCATTTTATTTTATTTCCTCTGGGATTGTAGTTTGGTTGTGATTAAAATAAAATTAAGAAGCCTTTTTATTACTAACCCGCCTTCCTCTGGTCGTCCCTACTCGAGCCGTACTCCTATCTCGACTTGGGAAAGTCTAGGCGTGGGTGTCAGGGACGTCGCCAAGGGGATATCCACCCTGCAACTTTTCTTGCCCACCCTGCCGCTCGCCCAGTTAAAGACGTTTCAGTTGTCAATTTTTTTGAACTTTAAAATTTGGACTTTGCCAAGTAATAACAGGTCTCGTGTTTTTCGTCGTGTAGCATGGTGTTTACTTATCTGTAGAAAAGTTATCACAATAGCATCTTCAGAAACATGGAAATTCTGTTATTCTCAACTTTCCCAAATCCTTAGTTTAAAGTTGTTACGCTTTCCAACCGTAGGTTGAAGAAGCGTATATGCTCCAGCTTTGTCCGTCAGTCCGCACGATAACTCGCCTAAAAATGGTTCGATTTCGATGAAATTTTAGTATGTGGTACGGGACAACTGGAGACGAACCCTGTTGAAAATGACCGAAATGGGGTCAAAGGTCAGGACATAGGAGCGGAATGCATTCCATTGCCCTTATGCGTCATAACTGGCGTAAAAATCGTTCGATTTCGCTGAAATTTCAGCATGTGGTAGGGGACTACCTGTGGAGAAACCCTATTAAAAATGGGTGAAATGGGGTCAAAGGTCAGGACATAGGATCTGGATCCATTCCATCGCCTTTATGCGTTATAACTTACGTAAAAATGCTCCGATTGAAACAAAACTTTATCATGTTGTTCCGGAAGTATACTTTACCGGTTCTGGTGAATATCATCAAAATGGAGTCAAAGGTCACGTCATAGGAGCGATATTTCTTTCACAGCCATTATCCTCATAACTTGAGTAATGATTTCTGGTATGTTGGAAAGCGTATCATAATCAATGCATTGCATGATTTTACTGATTTGTTTTCATATTAGCATGGCCAGTGGCAAATGAGGAGCATAGACAGAAATTCACTGAGGGAGGTCATAATAAATTGCTGTACTGTTTGTTTTAGCAGTGTTGTCCCACTCCCGTACATGCCATTTGCGTACAAATTAATTTTTGTCACATTTCCATACACATCCAGGTGATCCACTGTCATTTCCGTACACAGATGTGATGATCGGTGAGCAGTGAGATTTGCGTGAAGGAAGACAAAGGATCGGGGCGTACTGATCGTCCTCGCACCCCCTTCCCCTCCCCACTGTGGGAGGGTTCACGGCTATTAGAACTTCTAGCCTTAGGAAAAAGATTTTACAAAATCTTTTGTGGAAACTTTATACAAAACTGGTCAAAGAAATAGCCCGGGATTTTTGACGGCAGCTTTTGAACAAAATGTTAAAATGAAAAGCAGTTTTTTTTTCCGCGGTTTTGAAATTAAACTTCTGCGACGAATGCTGAAGACTGTAAAGATGGAGTTAATGGGCAGTCTGTTTACTCTTTATTTTTTATTGTTTCTCCCACTTACCTTATCATGAGCGCCTATTGGTTAACGAAAACAATGAATGGTGATCTCTATGACGTTGGAGGAACTTGACAGGGGATCAGCATTTACTTTCGTCCTTAGATTCCCCACGTCTGATACCAGGCGCGGTGAAACTGTACGGAGATGGCACTTACCGATTTGCTATGTACGGAAATGGGACAAAATTCCTTTTGCACGAAAATGGCACGTACGGAAGTGGGAGACAATCGTTTTAACTACTAAATAGGGGATTTCAGCACAGAAAGTGGAGTCTAAAGCTACACCGGCGCTCTTAAAGCTGCACGTGGGCAGTGAGGGAGCAGGACGTGGCTGACGACTGCTTTGGAGGAGAGGAGTGCAAGGCAAGGTCTCTGGCTTGAAGAAAAGGAGTAAAGGGGGAGAGCTACTGTATCTGCATGTCACGGCGTTAAAATTTGATTCAGGTAAGCAAAAAAAATATTTTTCTTTAAAAACATTGTTAAGAACTGCATTATTTTCATAAGAAAAAATGAAAATTTTTGAAAAGCAATTAAGATAATACATTCACAGCAAGAAAACAGTTGAAGGCGACATTTTACCAGCACTTTTACCTTACACCACAAACCCACCAGTCATTATCGTGTTATTTTGTTGGTTTACCAGTCGCGTAACTAGTCAGATTCGTGTGTGTGTGTATATATGTGTGTCCAAGGGGAGCTGTACGTATTCCTTTGTAGCCGGTAGTAAAAACATTGAAAATTCTTTCTTTCAGTGTTTCGTAAATAAAGTTGCTATCAAACTTGCCCCCGCAAATATAATATTCGCCCACCCGTCGAAGTACCTGGTGGGCATGTTACGACATCAGAGAACTTTGAGCGTTTCACTTCCGAAATATCTCAAAAAGATGTACCACTTTACAAGCCACACAACTTACTTGGCACACACGAAAAAAAAAAACTATGTAAAATGCACATAACAACAACCACTGGCGGACTCAATGGGGGTGGTCCAGGGGCCCACCCCCTTCCCATGAGGCATCATTTGGTCTTTCGTTCTTTGTAATTGATTGCTTATTTTTAATTATATTTGAATATGTTTTTATGTATATATTTTATGAATAATTGTAAATGCACTTTAATATGGAGGGGATGTTTTTGTTGCTTCCCAATGAATATAGCGATATGTTTTCTCCGGGGTATTTCTATTTGCACTTTCAATATTTTGGGCCACCCTCATAAAGAAATCCTGGGTACGCCACTGATAACAACCATGCACAGATTCGGGGAGAAAAAGAAAAGGGTACATAAGTATTGACCGAGCCAGAGAGGCCCGGACGGTTCCGCCGCCTATGAACATATATACACAGCAAAATTTGCAAAATAGTTTAATTGCTTATTAATTAGTATTCATACGTAACGGTCAACTACAGCGTAAGCCTACTAAGTATAAATACCCTGCTGGCCACCCGAAATGCAACACCAAGAAGGAAGCATCCGATTGGCCTGAAATTCGCAGCATGCGCCGCCCACGAGAAGACATGCAAACGATTAGCATTGCAGGGCATATGCAATTCAACGGCCCCCTACACGCCGAGAAACCGAGAAACCCTATAAGAAGGGTGCACAGAAGGCGGGGTGTAAGTAGTGGAAGTGTGTTGTGCTGCCGGACCTGTGCGTGGGAAGCTTCCTGATGCCTCGTCGCAGAAAACGGCAGTCGTTGCAGCACGTTTCGGAGTTCTACAGAGGACGAATAGTGGCTTATCGCGACAGCGGTTTATCGTACCGAGACATCGGCGCCCGTGTGGGACGACACCCAGCCACAGTGAGGCGAGTAGGGGTTCGGTGGGTGCAGAAGGGACGGACGGACCGACGTGAGCGATTGCCGCATCCGCGGCACACCACCGAACGAGAGGACCGGCATGTTGTGTAGCGGTCATTGATGGCTCGCACCGCCACATCACGAACGTTAGCGCAGGAATTAGGGTGTGTTGCGCAACAACCTGTGTCAGCACGTGCCGTTCGACGTCGTCTGCAGGAGCGGGGACTTGTCGCACGGTGCCCATTGCTCCAATTACCATTGACGTTACACCACCGGCGGGTGCGGCGGTAGGGGGCCGTTGAACGCCGCACCTGCACTACGGAATGGCACGGCATTGTCTTCTCCGACTAATCCCGCTTCTTCCTGTAACATCACGATGGTCGGATCCGCGTGTGGCGGTACTGCGGCGAGAAACTGTATGACGCCTGCATTATGCATCGCCATACCGGTCCGTCGCCTGGCGTTATGGTTTGGGGCGCAATTGGATATGACACACGCACCCCTCTGGTACGCATCGCCGGCACACTCAACAGCCACTGCTACATTTCCGACGGTTTGGAGCCTGTAGTCCTCCCTTACCTGCAGGACCTGCCAGCGGCCACGTTTCAAGAGGACAATGCGCGCCCGCACGTGGCACGCAACGTGCAACAATTCTTCATGGCCCACCAAGTGTCACTGCTGCTGTGGCCCGCCTGTTCTTCCGATATGTCGCCATCGAACATGCCTGGTCGCTGATCGGCAACCGAGTGGCCCGGCAAGCACCACCCGCGGCTACGCCTGATGAACTGTGGCAACGTGTGGAAGCAGCCTGGACCGACATACCACAAGCCCACATCCAAAGCCTCTTTCGTTCGATGCCGCGGCGTGTAGCGGCCGTTATTGCCAGCCATGGGGGCCACACGAACTATTGATGGCTGCGTGTTCCGCAAGTCGCACGGGCCTGTAAGCTCAATCGTTTCATCTTTGTATCTGTTGTTATGTGTCCAGTAAATCTGGCTTTGCTATCTCGTGTCCTTCTTGGTGTTGCATTTCGGGTGGCCAGCAGTGTATAATTTAAAAAGTAATGTCTGCCCCTTAAGTGCTCGATTTGTACTTTGTCTTCTCCGTTTCATCTAGGATGAACCTTTTGATTTCCTTTATGTCCCCTGGTCCTAGCCAATGCCGATGTATAGGTAACAGCTCCTTAGCTATGATGCTGTCAGCATATTGCTATAAAACAAATTAGGTGCCCTCCCTGTGGCACAATGGCGACGCCAGGAGCTCAGAACTGTGAAGAGGGATATTCGAGGGGGGGGGGGGCTAAGTAACAGGGGTGTACAAATTTCAAATTGCTTGGCAGAAATTTTGACAAAAAAATCCGTTCTTGTAGATTTTACTCGACTCTGATGATGTTATCCCCAGTAGAGGTACACGATGTTTTCAGGTACATACTGTGCGTGGCATTTATTCAATGTACATGTAGCACTGAGAACTATGGATACGAACCTACACGACCTTTAAGATGTGAACATAATTTTTTTAATATTTGCTGTCATAAGTCTGTTCATGAATTTCAGTTCGTAACTTAACAAGAATCTCTCTGTCTCTCTCTCTCTCTCTCTCTCTCTCTCTGTCTATCTATCTATCTATCTTTCATCTCCTTAAACTAATAATTACGAAAATGGTACCTTCTTCTACTCTCTTATACATTCGCTCAGAAGCTCCCTCCATTTCTCTGAGTAATACAACACTAAGTTTAACAACAACAAAAGAATCAGTTTATACACTCTTTGAGAAAAAAAAAAACGAAACACCTCTAGAAAGTCGTTCGATCCTGATAAAACTCCGCATGCAAGTACCTCAAGGCCAAATATGCAAATGATTGAAAAAATAACGACCAACACCTAAATTGCAGCTCGCCACAGCGCATGAAAACTGCGCGTCGAGGAGGGTGTATCAAGAGCAAAGCTCGCACGCAGCGACAATTGTGACAGCGGACTGCAGTTGCATTAACCTCCATGGACGGTGAAGATGGCTCGTCGTCGGATCCGTGCACAATACAAGCAATTGACCGAGTTTGAAAGATTAGGTATAGCTGGGCTGAGGGAGGCCGGCTGTTCAAGTCCAGGAACGTAGCAAGCTGTTATTATCTTGGAGCACGAGTCTTGAAATTACGCCCCTCGAGTTCAAAAGTCCCCTACTTCCACTCAAATAGTAGGCAGTTTTTCACTTTCGCATACCTCCATTGTGGAAAAGTATTATGAATGTCCAAAAATGGCATATCCGGTTTAGGGCACAATTTTACTAAAAATATGAAAACTGGGTAAATATCAAGGAGTCAAGTAAAAGTTATGTGAATGCCGATACCTAGTACTCCGCAGAAATGCAGAATGATAAACGAACCAACACAGAACGAATGTGTATCAGAAAGTGAGCTTAACAATTAGAAGACGTTCGGAGTAGGGCTTGAAAACATTTCGTTCAAGGTTAAACGCTCAAAAGTACTTTCTACGATGGAACACAGTTGACAAATTAGCTCTTTATTGCTTCAGCGTATTTGGAAAGATCACGGAGGCTAGTCATATCCGCAGATTTCTTTATATGCCTCTATGCCTCTTTCTGCTACTTTGGACAATTCCTTTCGTGTATATGAGGGTCTGTTCGTTGGTTAGCTGCGTGGAATGCTGATAACTAGTCTTTGAAAAAGAAAATACTAAAGTGTATACATTTCTTTTTCAGCTAAATGGAGCCACTGATGGCTTAGTGGTTAGCGAGTCAGACTATCATTGCAAGGTCCTCAGGTTCGAACCTGGGCTGATCTTTCAGAGATGGTGTGATTTACTAACAATCGCTGAATATCCGCCGTGCATCGGACGAGCACGTTAAGTGACGGCCCCCAGGCTGGACCCACTGGTTAAATGGGTATCCTTTCCTATGCCTCCCCCCACGTGAAATTCTCTCACCCCTCTATGTGCAACATTGTACTTGTACGGTGGCGCCATCTACTGTACTCTAATCTCACTACAAATTGTTCTGCCAAAGTCGCAAGCCTTGCTCTCATTCCTTCCGTTTCTATGTCCTGCCCAAAAGGCGATCTCGCTGTAGGTGGCTGGGACCTAAATTCTACTCACTGTGGACGGAAGTCCTACAAGAAAATGACAAATACTGTATTTCAGTTAAATTTATTCACACTATCTAATTTTTTACGTCCCTCAGAGCGTAAAAAATTAGATAGTAAGAATAAATGCAGAGCACAAATTTACGCCCCGAGTATGACCATTCTGGGAGGGCAACCGCTCTCCCTGCTCTCCCACCGGTTGCGACGCCCCTGGTTAAGCCACCGTATCGCCAGGCATTTGGGTCGGAGCGACGCGACAATCGGACGATGTTGGTGCCAATAAGTCAAGGAGGGCACCTAGCCCACCTGTAGCGTAACGCCTCCTGTGGCAAAGGTGGATCCAGACGCTTACTTTAAGAAGAGGGGGGATGATCTGGCCTAAAAAAGATTAATAGAGAGACATTGTGGGTGGTTCTGTTCCCACCCCCACCCCCTCTCTCTCTCTCACACACACACACACAAACTGTCAGAACTACCTCTTACCGGAATTGGACGGCTTTTTAAAACTTTTCCAACAAAAAAATCGGCAATTTTTTTTAAATGACAGAGTTGGAAAGGCAACTGAAAAATCAGCACTATTTTCTGGGCATGTCGTTGCCTGTTTTGCGAGGAAACGAGCTCAGACCATGTTGTCCGAATAGAATCTTTCAAAATAAATTTGAGCCCTTCAACTCAAGCGGCTTAATTTAATATAATTTACACTGGAATCATTGAATCATTCCTCAGCAATATGACCGGTAATTCCTCTTTAAAATATTTGTTTATTCTTTCGCAATGCATGAGCCTACACCTTTTGAAAGAAACTTTCATTTAATTCACTTCATCAAGTCATTCATGCGCCCTACTGGAGATTTTTCCTTGGCAGTTTGTGGATCTATTAAACAAAGCACACCCGTTGCTTTTCATAATCAGTCAAAAATCTATTTTTACTTTCGCTCTCAGCTTCCTCTGTTTGTAAAACTGAAGTTTTTGAAAGTTGTTTTTGTTTCTCTCTTTCTGTTCTTTTTCTCTCTGAAGATGGAACAGATATTTAATCTCCAAATTCACAGCAAACATTAATCTTTATAAAACTTCTACGAAACTATGTGCTTTCATCACTATAATATTACAAAAAAAAAAAAAAAAAAAAAAAAAAAAGATCACATGAAATATTTGCGATCTTAGCCATTTTAAAAGGAAAAGTCTGTTTGGGGGGGGGGTTCTAGTCGAGTCGCCCCCAGCTGGATCCGCTAATGCCCGGTGGTGTATGCCCCATATGGAATCACGCTTCACATCCGCTTTGCGTGTTTAGTGCACCAAAAATGTTATTAGCAAAAGGATCCAGAAATCTAAAGAAATCTATCTCTAACATGGATCCAGAAATCTAAAGTGGATGGTGTAGTAACCTTTAATCCAGCATGAATATTTTCTGGGTTGTTTTTTTCTTTTTCTTATTTGTCCATTCTTTAAGAAAACCAAACGCTTAATTATATAGGATTTACGCAGTACGATATTTGAATTTCCGAGAAAAACTCGATATTCGACAAATTATTAATATCCTTCGTTTCCACAGAAAATTTCCGAAACGACGAAGGACTAAACACAAAATGCGTTGGAAAATCGAGTTCGAAAACAGTGCTCCAAGGAAAGGTATTAGAAGCTAAAAGAATTAATAAATAATGTTGAGAATTCAGTATCTGAGAGGGCGACACCACTGAAAGGAACTTCATATCAATAATTTATGTATTTGGTTTAGTATGTGGCGACATCTAGCGGCAAGATAAGAACATTCCTTAAAAAACCAGCTCTTGCCCGGCGAACATTCCTTACATTTCATAAATGTTAAAGATGTTTCTGAAAAATAGGAAACCTCTTTGATTTTATGAATATGCTCTAAAATCTAATAAAATTTGCTTAATAAATTAAGTTCCAGAAACTTTTGAAAACATTCATTTTCTCTGTGCCAGAAAAAGCCAGTTATGGAATGAAGTACCACTCTGAACGAAACGTTAATAAAATACGAATAACACGAACAACACTTTTCGTTTCCATTTACTAATTACCTCGCGTTTTCGTTTGTTATAAACTCAAAATAGGATTTTTAAACACAACAAAAAAATCTGACCCCGCGTCAACAGGCGGTTCCATTTAAATTAAACCTGAACTTTAGGTGAACAAGTAAAAATAAAATATAAGAAGAGAGAACAGAAGGCTTCCCAAGAATTTTATATGTTAAAATTCAAATCATATTGATTAACTAATGTCTTATGACCACCATATAGAAAGTCCTGAATACAGTGGCGTAACTACTATTAAATACAGCTAAGCGATGCTTAACGGCTTGCGGCGTTAAATGGGCTCAAAGGGGATTAAGAAAATAAAATTGTTTACTCAAATCCACCAACAAAACATAAAAATAACAGACGGGCGGGGAGGGGAGTAGCTGCAAACAACAAGCTAAAGTAATGTTCTTCAGCCTTTCTAATTCATTGAACCATTTCTCACTGTTTCTGTTGCTTATATGACTCAGGACAATCATAATCAGAACGAAATTCTGATTAAATGTAACGTAACAAAACAGTTTATATTTCATTTAAATTAAATTTACACGGCTTGATTACATACAGATTCTATGAAATAAACACAAAGTGGAAACTTCATATACACCGAAGAGACAAAACATTTTGTCCACCTGCCTGGTATGATATTGATCCTCCACCTGCCGCCAAAACAGCTCTTGCCCGGCGAGGGACAGACGTTAAAAGATTTATAAAGGCGTCTTGTGGTATCTGATACCAACAAGTTACCAACAGATCCTATAACTCTTGCACTTTACGTAGTTGGACCGTAGCAGATCGGATTTGCTGTTCCAACACAAAATGCAGATGCTCGATTGGATTAATATCTGGGGAACTTGTAGACCAGGGCAATACCTGGAAGTCTTCCTGATGTTCCGAGAACCATAATCCGGGCAATCCGGGCAGTGTGACATGGCACATTATCCCGGAAGAGGGCGCTACTTATGCTGGAAGAAGGCACTACTTATGCTGGAAGAAGGCACTACTTATGCTGGAAGAAGGCACTACTTATGCTGAAAGAAGGCACTACTTATGCTGGAAGAAGGCACTACTAGAGGCTATTACCGTTGACATGAAATTTTGTACTTGGTCTGCATTGATGTTTAGGTAGGTGGAAGACATCACAGTTTCCAGTACATGAATGACTGGACCCAGGTTTTACCAGCAGAGCATTGCTCAAAGAATTTCACTTCCTCCACGGCTGCTTTTCTTCCCACGGTGCATTCTTTCTCAGGTAAACGACGCACACGCACCCGGCCGTCTATATGGTGCAACTGAAAACGACATTCATCGGACCAGACGAAACGACCTTCTTCCAATGATTCAAGGTCCAGTTTGATGCTCGGGTGCCCGTTGTAGGAGCTTTCGACGGTGAACAGGGATTAGTGTGGGCACTCGGAGCGGCCTGCGCCCCATTTTCAGCAGTGTTCGATGTTATGACGCATTACTCCCGTCACCAGCATTCAAATTGCAAGGGAGTTGAGCCACAGTATCCCCTCTGTTTGCCTGTACTACACGGAATAGCCTTCGCTCAACTCTAGCATCGATGAGCCATAGTCGGCCCACACCTTGTTTGCGGCTCGTGAGTTTTCTTTCCTCCCACCACTTTTTGAAGGTACTAACCACGGCTGGCCGTGAGCACTCCACAATGTGAAAATCCTCCAGATACGTGGCGTCAGTAAATAAATAAATACATCGCTCTTACCACGTTTCAGAAACACATAGCAACCGAAAAATGTATTTATTTATTTACTGACGCCACGTATTTGGAGGATTTTCACCTTGGATCTCGCCCTTTGGATTTAACTGCTATAATATATATAGCCAGTGCCGTTAATGTCCACCAGATGGAGACGTCTCAGTAGCTGAGCCCATCTTACGGATTTATGATATCAGAAGCTGACTTAAAAATGCCCATAGCAATGTGGATTGCTGGCCACCGTGGTGTCAAGTTAACGCGCTCGGCTAGATATCGAGAGTTCCGTGGTTCAATTCCACGGCGGCAGCTGTAAAACAATTTTTCGGTTGCTATGTGTTTCTTGAACGTAGAAAGAGCGATGTATTTATTTATATAGCACTCCACAAGCCTTGCAGTCTCGGAAATGCTCTGACCCAGTCGTCTGGTCATTAAAATTTGGTCTTTGACAAGTTCGTTTAAGTCCTCTTCCTTTCCCATCTGAATAACACTGATTAACACAGCTCAGTGTCAGGTGGTATTCATATCGTTTCATGACTTTCACACGTACCGTCATTTACCTGCCGTTGCTTCGATTTTCATAAAAACGTGCTGGTCATAATGTTTTGGCTCTTCTGTGTATATTGTTTGATAACTGAAACATGTTTCAATCTCCCGTCTTTCAAAGTCCAAATTTAGTGCTCTTGTGTTAAAGTTCTTGAAATTCAGGGAATTGCTCGGTAGTGAAACAACCTGCGAAACCAAAATTGCTTCTGAGAATACGAAGTGAACTCAAAATATACTTCCGTTTTCAAGTAAAACTGCCATTATTGCTTACCGCTTACCTAGTGGGAAGGCTGAGCTTATTTTTCGGTAGCTAGTTGCGTTTTCCTGGGAACTGTTAAGGAAAGTACACGGCGAATATAGTCTTTTCTATATTTAGTTTATTTCTGCGCTTAGTTTTACTTTCAAGAAAACTTGGAAATGCTACTGCACTTTTGTAAGTTTCGGAAACAAGCAGAACAATTTTTAAAACTGCCAGCAAGCAATGGATACATAGACCAAGAGCCTTCGAATACAGATCTGTATTTCAGATAAAGAAGAAAACTTTGATTTGATCAGCGTGCCATTCACCAATTCAATAAACTCCTCTTGAGCGACTCCCGGTACCTTAAAAGCTTCAAATACAAAGGGATTTTTCACCAAAGGAAAGACATCGTTAGAAACGACAGAGAAATACCTTGAAATTTCTCCTTTTAAAAGCAGAAAATCTTTTTTTATTCTGGGACAGAAATCCTTTCATTCATGCCGGTGGCACTTGTGCTCTCAAGTTGTGCAGCCAAGCCAAAGTCGGAAACATATATATCTTCCTTTCGACCACATTCGATTTTCCATAAAGTCCAGTCTAATTAAGAATGATCGAATTTTCTCGTAGAAATCCCTGATAGATTTATGATTGCAGAAAATCTTTCATTTCACTCAAGAAGCTGAACAAATCAGCTAAATAAGCAATTTTATTCAACTTGTTATACCATGGCAAAATATATAGTTCTTCAAGTTCGGTTTTTCTGTTTTCTGAGAAAACTTCAGATAGCTTTTTTTTTTTTTCTGTGTGTGCAGGTCATACACGCGTTTCAATACCCTTCCCACTGGGAAGCCAACTAGCCTCAATACTCAGCAGCAGAGTCGTTGATTGAGCATTCATTTCAAAGCAGGGTTTATTGAAATATACAGCCTGAATTTGAAGGAGAAGTGATTGCTTGGATAACTTGTGGTGACGTGTTTTCGCTGTCTAAACGATAAGCTGAGCCAGATTAACATCGTCTGTCGACTGGTCCATTGGAATGATAAACATACCAGTTGGGTAATATTTTATTTCATCAACAAGCTGTGTTGAAATATCATGTGCCATATCTTCAATCCTCCGCTTTACTGTCGTTTGAAAAATACTGGCTGCAATTCATTCAAACAATCATTTCCGATCATGACGCTAACAATACTATAATCTATTAATCTATAAAATTATATAAAATTTCTTTGCAAGTTTAAGTGTATGTGTTTTTATTTTCATCGATAGTTTTGCAAATGGAGTAGAATTTCGCTTCAGAGCCGAAAATTTATAGTTACGGTACTGCCTGAATATTCTTTAAAGTAAACATTAAATGGAATGACGAGTCATAAAAGTTACAAACATATTACTTTCTTATTTAATTTCCAAGTAACCATGATTATTTTTTTTTTTTTGATTGGAGGTTTAACGACCACTGTGAGCAACTCAATGGGCTATAAGCAGTCGCCCGTCCCTAATTTAGGGTCACTGGTTCCAGGGAAGGGAGAGAGCCAGTGCCGTGAGACAAACACAACATCCATGCCTGACCGGGATTCGAACCCGGACCCCTTACGGACGAATGATCAGAGGCCAGCGCCTTAGACCACTGCGTCACCGGGGCGGCGTAACCATGATTACACAATCCCCAACAGACTATAAGGATCACATAAACTAAAGAAAGAAAGGAAATATTTGACTTTTTGAGTAAGAAAGCGCTGTAGTACCAGAAAGCAACCAACTAGTGTAGCACCACCCCGATTATTATTTTTCCAGATTTTCCTACAAAATGGGACCCCATATTGTAACCTAACGCAATTTTGTTTTCGGAGTTTAACGACCATTGCGAGCAACTCTTAGGGCAATTAACAGTCTCCTTTTCCTAATTTACATCCACTGGTACCAGGAGGAAGACAGAGCCCTCAGACAAACACACCGCCAATGTCTCATCCGGGAGAAGATTGGACAAATGGACCGAAAGCAACGACTCAGACCACTCGGCCACAGAGGCGGCTAACCTGAAGTAAGTACAGCAGCCCACGGGCAAAGGCAAGATATGCTTTTACAGAAAACCTTCCGACTCATAAACTTAGAATCTACGAAAACACAAATCTGTCGGTGAAGAAAAGTGGAACCGCGCCTCCTCGCACCGGAGCCAGTTGTTCCAACCGACTAAACTATACCGACGGAATGTATCGCTGTAGATTTGTCGTCGTAACACGTGCTTCACTTCTGTAGTAAGTTACATCATCTCCCTCTTAATTTTTATTTTTTGAAACAAAGAAGGAATTTCCATTAATTTCACACGACGTGTGGAACAAACATCGCACATTTTTCGAAGACCCCAACGGCCAGTGCATACATTTTCCGCAATCGCGCGCCAATGTGAAAACAAAAATTTGTCGGTGACGGAGATAGGAATCGTGCCTCCTCGCTCCGGCGCCAGTTGTTATAACCAACTAAACTACGCAGACGGAATGTATCGCTGCAGATATGTCATCTTGACATATCTGCAGCGATACATTCTTCGCCTCTGTAGTACGTCACATATCTTGTAGGAAAAATAAGCTTAGGGAAACTTAGGTCACAACTCAACTTACTAGAATCCCTTTAAATACACTATAGCAATTGCCACACCATGAAGGAATGCACGAAATAAGACGGATCTTATCACACATGTAGATAAGTAGGTGGGAAAGAAGTGGTTTAATTTTGTAAGTATTACATGATTCCGATGGATGAAGAGATAGTATAGTACGGCCTGAGTCAGTAGGTCGTATGACTGCCATGCTAGGTTATACATTCGGCAACACTGCGTGGCATCGAGTGGAGAAATCCCCGGAGGGAGTCCTGAAGTATCGTTGTCCTTTGTCCACAATGCATCGACACTGCGATGGGGTCGTGTAGAGGCCTTACGTCGTCTGCCAACGACATCCCACACGTTTTGTATTGTGAAGATATCTGGGGATTGTGCTGGGCAGAACAGCACCTGGACACCTAGTAGGCACTTTCTGCTGATGTTGGAAGTGTGAGGGGCGGGCGTTACCTTGTTGAAACTGGGCATCAGGGATACCACTAAAACACTGCAACAAAACGGCCTGTAGCACCTTATCTACGTATCGTCGTGCTGTCATTGAACCCACTATACGTACAAGCGGTGAACGGCTGTTGAAACAGATAGCGCCCCAAACCACATCAGGCTGAGGAACAGTATGACACTCGTGGATGGCACCAAGATTATCTCGGTGACCATTTATCTACTTGTCGTCGTGCTGCCATTGAACGCACTATATGTACGAGCGGTGAGCGGCTGTTGAAACTGATAGCGCCCAAAACGATTACATCAGGCTGAGGAACAGTATGACACCCGTGGATGGCACCAAGATTATCCCGGTGACCACTTATTTACGTATCGTCGTGCTGCCATTAAATCCAGTATACGTACGAGCGGTGAACGGCTGTTGAAACTCATAGCACCCAAACCATCACATCAGGCTGAGGAACAGTATGGCACTCGCGGATGGCACCAAGATTATCCCGGTGACCACGTCGTCTAGAGTCTCTCAATAGGCGATCGTTGGCGCTGAGACAAAAGCGAAACTCGTCGACGAATACGACAAGGTTTCATTCGTCCCGCCGCGCATGTCTGCTGTGACATTTTCTATGTCGAGCAATGTATATACTTCTTTTTCATTTCTAACAAGGAAAATCATTCACCCAAAATGAGCGAAGAGCAACATATGTTGGATATACACTGAAGAGCAATTGAATTAGAGACAGTTGGCGTTATGCAAATGTGGCGCTGTGGGAGGCCCTGTAAACGGAAACGACACTAAGTATGCAGCGATCCGACAATATAAGGAGTGATGCGACGGGAATCAGTAAGAGTCTGACGCAGTATGGGCAAGACGAAGGATATAAGCATATTTGATCGTGGGCAAGTTGTCGGGGCCCGACGAATGGGTCACTCCATCTCGGAAGTCGTGCAAGCACTGGGATTTTCACGAGCCACCGTGTCACGGGAGCACCGTGATTATAAATCGAATCTGGTAAAACCATCCCTGCAAGGGCCAACTGCCGTGGACAAGAGCGTGTGGATGAGCGGGGTCATCGTCGGCTAGCTCACATTGTAACAGCGGATAGATGGGCCACAGTGCAAGAAATCTCTCGGCAATTTAACGCTGGTGCACAAAAACGTGTAAGCAGCCACATCATCCAGAGCCATCTCCTCGCTATGGGGTACAGAAGCCATCGTCCCACGAGAGTACCGCTGCTGACCGCACATCAGAGGTTACAAAGATTAGCATGGGTGCGGGAACATCGCCACTGGAACCTTGACATGTGGGGAAATGTTGCCTGGACTGATGAGTCGAAATTCACGTTGGTACATGCTGATGGCAGGATACGAGTACGGCGCAAACCACATGAAGCGACAGATCCTTCTTGCCAGCAGGGTAGTCTTCAAGCTGGTGGGGGTGGCATTCTCGTCTGGGGACTGTTTACGTGAACTGAAATGGGACCCCTGGTACGTGTGACATCGTCCCTCACAGGTCAACCTTACCGGGATATCCTGGACGACCATTTGTTCCCGTTTGTGCGTCTTCAATATCCCACTGGGGACCTCATCCTGCACCGTGCCATCGCTCCTGAATTGTATCCGAATGGTTGGATGAATACTCCACCGACGTAACCTTGCTTCCTTGGCCAGCTAGGTCACCGGACCTCAATCCCATCGAGCACATCTGGGATGCCATCGAGAGATATGTTCGATCCTTTGAACCCCTCCATCAAATCTTCGTGAACTGTGGGAGCTTGTTCAGGGGTCGTGGATCCGTATGGCTTCCCAACGCTTCTGGTGTCTTGTCGAGTCCATGCCGAGACTAATCGCCACCGTCATCAGGGCGAAAGGTGGTGCTACACGTTACTAGACTGGTATCTCTAATTCAATTGCTCTTCAGTGTATAACTGAATGGGTACCTGATGTCATCATACTTTATTTTCAAGTTATAGCGAGAGAAACTCGATTACAAATTTCTAACAAAAACTTACTAACTAAATGTGGTTTGTTAAATTGTAGATTTTCACTGTACTGGCACACTTTATTATTATTATCGTTTGCTGTCAACTGCATGCTCCTATTACTTGTGCCCAAGAACTGATCACAAACGATTTTTTTATTTGAACGATTTATCATAAAACGTTCGAGAAGTGAAAGATATTTAGTGTTAGAAAGCACGAGAAACTTGATAACAATAAAAGCGCCCTTCCCGAAAAAAGAAATTTAGATTAGCCGTTTTGTACGTTTAGAGAGATGTAATTTCCCTGTTTTCAGTCCTTCTATACATTAAACGATGTATTAAAAGGTGAGCGTATGTTGTGAAGGAAGCTTATATTTAAATTGCCTCTAGATATCCACTTGAAGGAAGGGATATAGTATGTAGCTCGTACTATTCTGACAATACAGGGTGATTGTAAACTTCTTCAACAAAACAAGGGGGTGATAGGACACATCAAGACGAGCAATATTTGCAATGGAACCTAGGTTCGCATTCCACTCCTAGTGCCAGAAAAAGGCACGTTCGAAAAGCGCCCAGCAAGCACACGGAGTTTCAACCAGTGAATGAGAAGCACAAGATGCAAATCAGGTGCGCTGAGCATGTGCGTAGACGATGAGCACCAAACATTTCAAAACGCAGCCGAACCCGTTCAGCGATATTACCGTGCGCACGTCACATGAGAATTGACGGTTACGTCTGACAGGCGCAGCGTACCGTGCGTTCCTGAAGCATGTGCTTCCCAGTCCGCTCACCACACAGAGGGACATGTGGTTAATGCATGATGGGGTCCCAGCACACTTTTCCACCGTGGTCCGATACTTCCTAAATGCAACATATCCCGGACGGTAAATTGGACGCGGTAGACCTGTGGCTTGGCCTCCACGCACCCCGGACTTTAATCCACTGAACTTCTTCTTCTGGGGGCACATGAAAACATTGTTGTACGAGATACCTTTGAAATTCCTGGAAGTTCTCTTCGCGTGAATCGCTGTTGCTGCGGGCAAGAACAACACCACACGGGGAGTCTACGAGAGGGTGCGACAGTCCTTCATTCGCCGGTGTTGTCTGTGCAACGACGCCCTTGGACGCCTGTTTGAGCAGCTCCTTTGAATCTTTCTCTGATGCGATTGGAATTGTGAAACTCATAAATAAGGTATGTATCTTTGTTTTCACTGTTGAAAGCTCAACGTGGATATGTAACTTTACTCTTTTCTGGCACTAGAAGTGGAATGCGGCCCAAGGTTCCATTGCAAATATTGTTCGCCTTGAGGTGTACTATCACCCCTCTTGTTTTATTGAAGGAGTTTACAATCACCCTGTATAAACTATCTTGAAAAGAACATAAAATACGAGTACGTAAGTTCGTGAACCACTTCAAAATGCGGTTTCAGACTCATACAATAAAAGTTATGAAGTAACTTGATAAAAAAGAAAAAAAAAACTACCTTTCATAAACATACTCCCTTTATATCAGGAGCGGCGGAAAGTGAAGTTCGTTGACGGGGCCCGAAATTTCGAATCGTGGTGAACCCTCTCCCTTCCCGCTTCTCGGAACAAGTAGAAGAAAAACAATTGTTGGGGATTAGGACCACCTGACCACTTACCTAGAGGAACTTTCTAAGGCACATCACAATAATCGCACATATGCCAAATAAAGAAAAATCTTGGCTGAAATTATGGATATTATTGACCGGGTCCAGGCCCTGGCGGCCAGGGCAGTTCCGCCGCCACTGCTTTATATACACATACACATGCATAAAATATAAAGACACGAATGGAATACACGTCGATCACACATCTTTCAAGGGACTAAAATTACGAGTAAAACACGTATAGCCGTAAAAAGTACACAGGAAAAATTAAAGAGGGTGCTTAGTTATACATATATCAGTGACAATGTTCGAAACCCATCACCAATTAAATTGTATGCCTAAATGGCGTGTAATCAACGTTCCCTTGTAGATTTATACACTGGTGTGCACAACTTTAGGACGAAGTGGAAAAAGCAAAATAACGCCGTAAATATCAGCCAAACACAAATTAACTCAGGACCGGGCCTGGGAACAGGAGCAACAACACACGTGTGTAATAAAGGAGCATGACGTGTGGTGTGCGTGACGTGAGAACAAAATTCACTCACTCAGTCCAATAGCATCAGTTGAACGGAAGTCACCGGACAGTGTGCATAACTGTTTCAGAGGTTCGATTGTGTTTGTTGTGTGTTAGAGTCGACGAAATGGCCTGTCCAGAACATCTTCATAATTTTACTCGTGGTCGAATAATTGGGAGGCTCGAGGAGAGGGCGAAATTTGATGAGTGTGGCCCAAGAGTTCGGTATCACCCATAGCATTGTATCGCGTGCTAGGTCGGCCTTCAGGATTACAAGTACAGCTGTGAGAAAGATCGGTGGTGGTTACCCACCAAAAACCACCATAGTGCATAGAGGAAACGATACCTGACATCTTACAAAACAACTGAATATGAGCAGAGGTCGTACAATATCGCGGTTTACAGTAGGCAGGCGGCTACAGAAAGGTGAACCATTTGCCTGACGACCAGTACACTGTGTTCTGTTAAAAACTGCTCACCCGAGACACCGTTTACAGTGGACCTGAGAACATAAGGACTAGACAGTAGACCAGCTGGATACGGTACTCTTTACTAATGAGAGTAGATATAGTCTCTCTAGCGATTATGGATGCCAGCTAATCTGGCGTAACGTAGGCACTCGGTATCGCCCCGAAAGCATCAGTGAAACGGATAGATATGGCAGCCGCGGTGATCTCGTATGGGGAGACATTCTGATCGACGTATATACGGAGCTCCAGATACTGGAAGGAGGTACTGTAACAGGTGCGCACTACTGTAATTAGGTAATCCTTCTCCATGTTCGTCTGTTCCGAAGTGCCATTGCTCCACAGTTCGTGTTAATGGAAGATAATGCCACACCCCATCGTACTGTGGCTGTTGATAAGCTGTTGGAAATTTAAGACATTTAGCAGATGGATTATCCAGCACGTTTCCCCGACCTAAATCCCATAGAAAACGTGCGGGACGCTCTCGAGAGACGCGAGGCGGCAAGTCAATACACACCGGAAACTATCCAACAGTAGAAGACCTCGCTGACGGAAGAATGGGCGATGTGGCCGCAAGAACTCCTGAACAACCTAGTGCAAGTCATGGACAGCCGGTTCAAATCATGCATCAATTGGCCGCCCCGGTGGCGCAGTGGTCTAAGCGATGGCTTTGTAAAGGTTGTGTTGACCTGTGCTCCGTGTTTGACCAGCGTTTATTGGTGTTCTTTTGTGTGTGTGCGTTCATTTTGTGTATCTCCTGTGTTGTGAACGTCTCCTGTGTTGTGAACGTCTCCTGTGTTGTGAACGTCTCCTGTGTCGATTGAGTCCGACCTTGACGTCCTGTAAGTAAAACTTTACTTGTACTAACTCTGTTTCCGTCCTGGCTTTGCCCAGGGTCGGGTTTAGCAGGCCAGACATTGCAAATGGCGGCGACCGCATCTGATAGGCCAGGTCTGAAGCTTGATAGCAAAGCTCCGCCCCCACTTGGCCACGTTCGGTCATCGTCACTACCACACGCAGCTGGTTTCCAAGCCGCGTTATCTGATGTTACCACCTCTTCTTCCAACTTTATGGATGTTGATTTCCCGACAATTTCCACCACAGTGACGTCATTAACTTCTTCAGTATCCGTTGCCTCTAGTCTTTCATCTGCTTCTGCGAGCACTGCGTCTCGACCTTCCCTATCTCCGCCCATTCCTACGGCAACTCTACCTTATGCTTCCGTTGTGAAGGGTACCAGTTCATCTTCCTCTACAGCAAAGAATCCATGTACAACGCCTCTTGATATGATTGTCACTAGAGACAACAAGAAATTACGCATCGAAATTACGGAAACTTCAGCTGCTGTGCAAGAGGTTTTACGCACACAGAAACTTTGCATATGTTTTGATGCCCTCCCGGACACCAGCCTTAAGAAATACTCCTTAGCCGTCCGCCAAATCCTCCCTAAGGGAGCGATCACCCATATGGCGAGGAAACCTAGGACTGTTATCATCTATTTTGCGAAGCCAGAGTTTGTGGAGCGCGTCTTATCTGACGGACTGCCTGTTGGGGATCATACCTTACTGGGAGTCCCGCTCACGCAGCGTCCCGTACTTGTTACGTGCTACCCAGTACCACCAGAAATCAAGCACCATTATTTAATGGCGGCCCTTTCCCGTTGTGGAAAAGTAGTTGGTTCCATTTCCACTCTGTCTTCCGCACCAACAGACCCAAATGACAGGAACATCTTAGGTCTGCGTCGCCAAGCAAGGATCCCGTTCCCTACTGATGATGAAATTGCTTATTGCCCTACTGACCTCACTGTGGTTGTAGGGAAGCAGATTTTCCGGATCGATATCGTTACTGCCTTGCATTGTTTTAAATGCAAGGCATATGGCCACATCCAATCACGTTGTCCACATGTATCTGCCAAGCCACCTATTTCTATACCGCCCGAAGTCAACACCCCACCCTCAACACCAGTTTTTCTGGCCACACCAAGTTCGGCTCCACAGACGTCCTTGATCCCTGCTACTGTTGTTCCAGAGGCTTCTCCCACAGCAAATGATGATTCATCAGCAGTCTCCAAGTCTTCGATCTCTGCTACGGGAACTTTGGCCACCTCTCCATCGTTGCACCCACTTGCTGCTGTGGTACCTCTACGTCCTTCGGAGGGTATTATCTCAGAAAAGGAATGGCAACCCCTCCGTCATGTTGCTTCATCTTCTTCCCTTGGATCCCCTAATGTGGAGTCAGATCTAACTGTCCTACACCCACCAGCTTCTCCCAGCGTTCCCACGTTGAAACGTACCAGACAGAGTTAAATATCGCCAGTGACGTCTTCTCCACGCTGCTCTCGTTCCCGTTCGCCAATTCGACAGTCTTTCTCTCCAACAGCAGTTCCTACATCTCTTAAGTCCCCAGCTGTTCCGAAATTGTTGGATCAAAAAGCTTTCGCAGAATATTTGGAAACTTTCCCTGCATTAGATGGGCCGCTGGCGCTGTCTGATCTTGCTCTCATCATACTCAATCAACTGTCACGTCCTCTCAAGCAGCAAGACTGCGTTCAATCACGTAATGCTCAGCTTCCTACTATTATCACCCAACTTCAGAATCTACTTGCTCTTTTGCCGAAAATTGACACAGTCACTAATGCGCAGACATCTAACTTAAAGAAACGCGTAGCCAGTTTTCACAGAAGTGCTGATAGTAACTTTCAACCACTACAACCTCTTTCAAGTTAAAATTACTTTCTTTCAACTGTAAGGGATGCTCCGTCCCTCCTACCAATGCGTTAGTGTTTGAAGACATTACACCGCATGATGCGGATATATTATTGCTACAGGAGACTAACTGTCATCCCAACACCCCATACCACCGGTGGCGAACCTGGCCATTTCAATTCTACCATGTCCATCGGCTTAGTCTTCACGCAGGACTCGCGGTGGCCATCCATTTTCGTCTTCGATCCTTCATTACTGATATTACTGTCAAACCGATTTATCGTGACCTCCTGCAGCTTCTGTCCTTCCGACTTCACAACTTCCAATACCATATCTTCAACATCTATGTTTCCGGCAATCAACAGTATGCAGACTGTCTTTTTGAGCATTTTGTTTCCTGTGTTCAAGGTCTTCCGGCCACTGATATTGTCAACTTAGGTGGTGATTTTAA
The DNA here is from genome assembly GCA_039090855.1 of Macrothele yani. Lineage (NCBI taxonomy): Eukaryota > Metazoa > Arthropoda > Arachnida > Araneae > Macrothelidae > Macrothele > Macrothele yani. Next base: position 53,993,963 of record CM077017.1, read on the forward strand.
CTACACCCTTGACCCATCCCTCGACAGATCGGACGGTTCCACGGATACCAGGTATTTTCTTACCAGAGCGCTTTCTACAGCCATCAACCAGCTACAACTCCAAGATTCTTTTCGACACCTGCACCCATTTCTTCGTTCGTACACCTGGCGCTCCTACTCCACTTCCTCCCCTACAACTGCCCGACTTGACAGGTTTTATGTTTCTTCAATTCTTCTTCCTTCAGTTATCTCCCTTTCTCACACACCGACAGTTTCTTCCGACCACAGCTGTGTCGTAATGTGTCTTCACACCGGTCCATCTCCTCGGCAATACTACCGTACTTGGACCCTTGATGATGATCTTTTACTTGATTCAACTTACGTAAAGTCCATCCAATCGCAGCTCCAACAAGCCTTATATACGCTCCCTTTTGCTTCTTGTCCTTTGTAACACTGGTTAAATGTCAAATCCCAAATTCCTCTTTATACCAAACAATATTCCCACGAAAAACGTACTACCGCCTCTATGAAGATTGATGCTGCACGCTCGATTTTTTCCACCCTAGATCTTGATTCTCCGCTGTTTTCTCATTACCAAGCTGAACTTCGTGCCTTGCTACTTCCTGTCTCCCAACAAGCTCTTCACCGCCTCAAGCTCCTTTATCTCCAGCCAAATGACTATCTATGTGAACAGGTTCAACAACTGGAATTCCACAAACGTTCTGCTCATTACCTCCGTAATCTGAAGTTACTCGATGGAACAGTTACTAATGACCCCACTCTCATTTGCTCCGGCGTTAGAACATATTTCCAGTCACGTTTTGCTCAGTTCCAGTCAAGTTCTCCACATGCTGATTCGATTCTTCGTGCCTTACCACATATTCCATCGCATCTCGTTACATCTCTTTCTATGCCTGGTTAAATGTCAAATCCCAAATTCCTCTTTATACCAAACAGCACGAAGTAAACAACGAGCAGAAGTACTTGCCTTACTTAACTGTCACTCGTCACCTGGTCCTGACGGGTTGACAGTTAATTTCTTTCGTACGTTTTCCTCTTTCCTATACCCTCTCCTATTGCCTTGCTTTACAGCTGCTTTTTCCTTATCTGTTCTTCCCCCCGCCTTTTTTCTAGCTCACATCATTCTTCTTCCAAAGAAGGGGTGTCTGCTGGAGTTGGATAACTGGCGTCCTATATCCATTCTTAATGTTGACTACAAGATTTATACTAAAATACTCTCTCTTCGATTGAACCCTGTCCTTCCCACCGTCATACATCCCGATCAAACGTATACCATTCCTGGCCGAAGCATTCATACTAATATTAATCTCCTCCATGACTCTATATTGCCTTGCCCACCTTTCCTCCGAACCTTTAGCCTTCCTCAATCTTTATCAGAGGCACGCCTTTGATAACGTGAGTCATCAGTGGCTTGCCTCTGTGCTCTTTGCCTTCGGTTTCCCATCTGTCTTCATCACAGCCCTCCTTGCCCTGTACCAGGTCTCAGTTGTCTATATCCGGACTGCCTCCTTCCCTACAGCTCCCATTCCGTTTCGTAAGTCCTCTTTCCGGACAACTTTTCTCTCTAGACTTTGAGCCTTTTCTTTGCTCTATCCGTTCTCTTCTACAACCTCCCCTCCACTATTCAGCATAGCAACAGGCACCATGAATGATGGGTTCTCTAGAGAGTCCCGCATGGCTGTGTATGAAACTGTAATTGTTCCTACTCTGATGTATGGCAGTGAAACCTGGGTACTGCAGAAGAAACATAGGAGTCATTTGTGTGCTGGACGACAGTCGTTGTTTGCTTCGTGCTCGTATTTTGTTCCATTTGGGATAATTTCCGAGTCTACAGCTCCTAGTTTTGTGTGTGCAGCGTGTGTGAAGGTGCCATCCTACTTCTGATTCATTTACCAGGTCGGTAAGTGCCCTTTCTGTGTTGCATTTTTCATTTTCCTGCTTTGGTCGAGTTGGCTAAAGCTCGTAATCTTATCGCCATTGCAAATGGCGACTTCCAAGGGTAGCGGAGCTTCTATCTATGCTACCGGAAGTGACTCTTTATCCCTCTCAGCTGCTCAGCAGCAATCCGCCAATGGAGGGCTTCCTTTGATAAGCCCCTCCTCTCCGCAGCGTGACAAAGTTGCCTTGCCCATGGAGTCATCTCCTTCCCATCTGACGAAGAGTGGTGAACCATTGCCTTCCCCTGTGCCTTCTGACGACGCCATGGACGTCACACTTCCACCAGCCACTTCCCCGTCATCACAACGCGCACCAGGTGTGACGTATGCTGCCGTCACCTCAGGTGCGTCAACTTCTTCTTCTCACCAGCCCCCTTCTTCAAAGTGCCCTTATCAGATGACGTATGGTACAGACCAGATCTACGTGGATGTTCCGACTACTTGCCCTCAAGGTCAGCTTTTTCTTGATAAAATCGGGCTGGGTGTATTTTTCCGCAGCTTCCCCAACACAAAGCTGACGGCGTACAGCGCTGCCCTTCGACAAATTGTTCCAAAAGACGCTGTTACTCACGTGGGTAGAAGAACCAGCCAAGTAATTGCTTATCTTGCGACTCCAGCCTTCGCTCTTTGAGTTCTGACCGAAGGCATGTCCATCGGCGATCGCCATCTCCTTGCGACCCTACTCACATAAGCACCTACTACAGTCAGTTTCGTCCCTGTTCCTCCGGAAGTATCCGACGACCTATTGCTCTCCGTCGCTCAGAATTATGGACGTACTGTCGGATCGGTCATTACGTACTCCTCCTTTCCGGGAGTCCCTGAGGACCGTTATCTCTTAGGATTTCGCCGTAACGTACGTGTGATCTTTCCCTCTGAGGAAGCCATGTTACGTGTTCCATCGGTGCTCAATGTACGCTGTGACACTCATATTAGGCGCATTGACATCACTGTGGGCACACTTTGTTCGGTATGTAAGAGCACTGGTCACCCTAGTGCGCTATGCCCTCATCGGGCAGCTACTGCCTCCAAATCTTCAGTACAGCCTACTCAACGGTCAACTGGACCCCCGGCATCTTCATCTGGCGCCTCTGACCAGCGGCAATCGAGTTATTCCGAAAGTCTGCATAAAACCGTTGGTCAACGCGTGACTTCGTCGCAACCTTCCACTTCCAACTCAGCTTCTATACTCCAAACATGCCCACAGCAGGAGAATTCTTCGACCGAAGACCAGTTGAACTCTCCTCTGCTTTCTGCATTTACTCCACAGCACCCTTCAGAGCCCGATAATGGGGTCGATGCGCATGATGTCTTCACAGTGTCAGACAATCCTGCCTTTAATCCCGAGCAACAGAGTGTACGCTCGAAGCGTCATCGGACTACTCGACGTCGCAATAAGAAGACACGCACATCTCCCACCTTTCAAGGAGGACGTGATCGCTCGGAAAGTCGTTCACTCGCGTCTGACGCTTCTAGCATCTCCATCTCCGACTCTGACGACAGCACACTGGTCCCACTTACTCTAGAGGATTTCATACAGCAATTGGAAGATTCCTCACTACCACAGACACTGATTTCTGGTGCGGAGTTATACTCCTATCTCATCGGTCCTCGTAGTAAAACCATGTCTCGTGATTTTCTCCAATCCTATCTCACGGAACTTGCAGCAACTATGACGCAAGTGGCGGTTGTTCGATCTCACCTCCAAGCCTTACCATCCACATCGTTCGGCGAAAGCGGTTGTCTCAAGAAAGTCTGCGATCGTCTCTTTCGGCTCCAACAAGCCGCTGACAAGCTCCTTGAACCGCCGTCAGACATTTCCGTTCAAGATAACGACACTGAACTGTAGGAGGTTTGGGTCCCCTCTGGAGAACTCGCTTGCTCGTGAGGATCTCCATCACCTCACAGCAGACATTCTTCTGCTCCAAGAGACAAATTGCCTGTCTACAACGCCCTTAAATCGATGGCGTACGTGGAACTATCAGTTCCACCACGCTTTTCGACACTCTACAATCGGCGGTCTGGCCATCGGCATCCGCACTCAGTTCCGTCAAGTTCTATCTTCAGTGACGGTGCAGATTCTCTGTCGTGACTTGCTTCAACGCCTTACCTTTGTTCTGGACGAGCGTCGTTATGTCGTTTTCAACATCTACGTTCCGTGCACACCTCAACATCACACCCTCCTTTTCATGGCGCTCCGTTCAGCTCTTCAGTCAACATTGCCGTCGGATCGCGTGTTGATCGGCGGCGATTTTAATTGCACGCTTGACTCTGATCTTGATCGTGCTCCAATTCATAAGGAAACTTGCTTACGTCTTGTGGAGCAATTACACTCCTTCATCACGGAGTTTGATCTTCGGGACGTCTTTCGTCAAATTTATCCTACAACGGTCTCCCATACGTGGAGGTCCTCAGCTGCCACCTCGTCATCTTCCGCTAGACTTGACCGTTTCTACGCAACCACTGCCCTTCTGCCCGTGGTCACGGACTGTCAGCATCTACCCACCGCCTCTTCTGACCATTGTGCCGTTGTGGCCACCTTCACCTCTTCTTTCCGTCAACGCTCCGAGTATCACTCCTGGACATTAGATACCTCTCTCCTGGATGACCAGGCTTTGTGTTCGAACGTCCGGAATCTCCTTCACTCTTATCACCCTGGACTGTCCACTGCTTCCTGTGCACTAAGTTACTGGCTGGATGTCAAGTCACACCTGCTCCACTTTCTCAAGAGCCACTCGTTCACAGTTGCCAATCTGCGCACCATGGAAGAACGCAATCTCCGACAAGTTCTCTCCCAGCTTGGAGCCTCTCACCCCTCTATCCAGCATATTTGGTAGACCTCCGTGCTCTTCTGGAACCTCGAGCCCGGCAGGCCATTTTACGACTTCGCCTCCAGCACTTGTCTCCCGAAGACTGCTCTTTTGAGTTCTTGTCTTCGTTAGAGGATCAGCGCCGTTCTTCTCATCGACTCCGTGTGCTGCGTCTGCCTGACGGTCATGTGGCTTAGGACCCAGATGTGCTTTACTCCCATGTTCGTCAATACTTCTCCGACAAGTACAGTGATAACCCTCCACCTTCTGCTTCTGCGTGTAATACTTTACTTTCTTCTCTCCATCAAGTCCCCTCTCACCTCTCCGCTTCTCTTCTGCAGCCTATCTCTCCATCTGAACTTAGGACTGCACTTTCCTCTCTCAATCCCCGAGCCGTCCCTGGTCCTGACGGCCTCCCTCTATCATTTTATCTTATCTTTTTACCTTCTCTCCTTCTTTTCCTTCTCGCTGCTTACTCTTCTGCCTTTGCATCTATCTCCCTTCCGAGGGGCTTCACTGTTGCTCACATGGTACTTTTCCCTAAGAAGGGTGCCCTCCTTGACCTGAGGAACTGGCGTCCGATTTCACTAATAAATCTTGATTACAAACTGTTCACTAAAATTCTCTCTCGCCGCCTAAATCAAGTTCTTCCGTATCTTCTCTCTTCCGACCAGTCCTACACGGTACCTGGTCGTTCTATCGCTACTAACCTTCACCTCCTTCGTGATCTTCTGTATCTTGCCCAAACTAATTCTGAATCTCTTGCCCTACTAAATTTAGACCAACGTGCAGCTTTTGATAATATCTCCCATTCATTTCTCTCAACTACTTTACACGCTTTTAGCTTTCCTTCTGTCTTCGTTACCACTATTCTTGCTCTCTATCGCGACGCCGTCTTTCAGGTCAAGACAGCCGCCTTTCTGACAGCACCCATTTCTTTCCGTCGTGGAATACGACAGGGGTGTCCACTTTCTGGGCAATTATTTGCTCTGGCGTTTGAGCCTTTCTTAAGCACAGTACATCGTGCATTTCTTGCGGCTCTTCCTCCTCCCACGGCAAGCACCAGGTACTTCTCTATAACCTACTCCACCTACGCCGACGACGCGACTTTCTGCGTTCGGATGGAATCGCAATTTAATACCCTCGCTCATGTATATGCACTCTACTCTTCTTGCTCCTCAGCGATGCTCAACACTACCAAGAGTGCCGGCCTGTGGTGTGGTGCCTGGGAGTCCAGGATGGACTTCCCATGGGGCGCCTCCTAGACTGCCTCTTCTCAGAAATTTCTTGGTGTACACCTGGGAGCTCCCATAGCTGCCCGAAACAACACGTGGGCTGCTCTTCGTAATCGCCTTGCTCGATCGGCTGCCTTCTGGCGGAAAGCTCAGTTCAGCGCCTCTTACGTCACCCGGGCACGCCTTGCTCGCACATATCTTCTGTCTACTTGTCTTCATGTGTGGGCAGCTGCTCGCATGCCAGATTACTATCTTGCTGAAGTCACACGGATCATTTCTACTCTGATCTGGTCAGCTCATCATTGGATACAAGTCTCAACTCTAAGTCGTCCGATCTCCACTGGTGGTATTGCGCTCCTGGATGTCCGCCAGTTCTACAAAGCACACCGGATAGTATCCCTTCTGCGTCTACTCTGTGAACCAAGATCCGCAGCCTCTCTTCTCCGAGACGTGATGAATTCTCCCCGGAACCCCCGCTTCAAATTCACAAATTTTCTACTGATGGATCGCTTTTCTCTCCTCCGCTCCCGTCTTTCCCCCGTTTATTCAGAGGCGCTTTCCTTTCTTCGCTCTCTGCCACTACTCCGTGCCCCACCCGCTACCGCCTCAGAACTTCTAACTGAACCCCTCTTCTATTCCTCAATCCTCCATCCTCCTAACGCACTGTATTTTACTGATCTTTCCTGGCTCCCCGCTGGGATCGTATCCGTCCGAGGCTTACTTTCCTCCGATCTAACATGGAAACCCTTTTCTGACCTCTCTCCTTTCCTTCCACGCACCTCTGCCTCTCTTGCACTCTACTATTCTCTCCGCTCCTCGATCATTACTCTTTTTCCTGCTCTCGCTTCTCCGGCTGGCCTCTTTCTCGTTTCTTCTGCTTCTCTCCCCCTTCCTTTTTTCTTCCTGTTCGTGGCTCTTTTCTTCCGATCTCCAGTTTCACTGTCCGTACTCTCTATCGTTTTCTCCTTCTCGATCCATCGCCACCCGCACCCCAGCTCATTTCAGGAGTGCCGCCTGCCGCTCTTCCGAGTGTGTGGTCTGCAACAGCTTCATCCATCTCGACACCAGATAAAAGGAATATTCACTGGCTCTTCCTTCACCGCCGCCTGCCAGTGCCGGCCGCGTTATTTCGAATGACGCTGGCAGCCGCACCCACCTGCATCTTCTGTTCTGTGCATGCTGATGTTCTACACATCTACCAGTACTGCTTGGCCATCCTTCCTTTACTACACCTAGCCTTTACCGTTGCCAAGTGTCTCTGTGCCAAAAAGCTGCCTTTTTCTTCATACAGTACGCTGCTGGTTTCTTGTTCGCCACCGGTGCCTTTATCTGAGACATGCGCATACATCTTTGTACTCTCAAAGCATGTGATTTACTGCTTCTATCTGCAACTCCGTCATACCTCTAATGCGCCTACGCTCCTTCAAGTAGGAGATACCCTCTGTGCGCAATTCCGCAACCGGCTGACCTCCAGGCTCCGATTGGCGTTTACCGCTGCCAGGGCCTCTGACCAGAGCCTGCAGTTCCTGAGTGTATGGTCACCATTACACCGCTGGTTTTCCGGGCCTTCTGCAGACCTACATTTTCTGATTTGACTTACATCCTCTACGTCGGGACCTTCTCCGCTTTGATCTTTGTGAAGAACCCTGGACTGGCTCACCGGATCCGGAGAGTGTTTCCCTAAGCTTGTCAGACTTAGTTCTTCTGTACATTCTTCTTTTTCCCATCTCCAGTTTATCTTTTTACTGTTAGTGTTTGCAGGTTATTCACATGCACTTACTTTGTGGTGCCCTCTTCTGAATAAGTGATTTTTGTAGTGATTTTTTTTTCTGTGTGCCTCACATTGTACCTGTATATTCAATGTTTTATTTCGTCATATATCTTCTGCTCATTCGTTCATCATATTGCTCATATAAATTGTACATACACATCCTGTATATTTCGCTGTTCATTCTGTACATATACATATTCCTTGGTACTGTGTATGCTCCGTTTTCGAGCCGTCCTACAAGCTCATTATTTACTGTCTGCATCTTACATATCTCAGTCATGCACTTTTTGTACACATCTGTATATAATACACATTTCAATTGCATCATTATGTTCTGCGTCATTTGTATTTATATTTTCATTGCATTGTATGTATATCTCACTGGCTGCACATAGTTCGTTCCCTGTTCCTATATGGCTTCCCGCACATCTGTATATACTTGGCCTAATTTGTACATTTATTCAGTCTCACGTATATCTTTTCCATTATCACACCCTGCACTGTTGCACTTATGTTGTATCATCGCTCATCTATCTCACTAGCACTGTATTATATATACACCTCTCATACTGTAACTTGCGCATTCGCTGTATATATACACCTCTCATACTGTAAATAGCGCACTTCTTGTATACATACTACGGTAATAAAGTTTTGTAGTCCGCTCATCTATTTCACTTGCATTGTATATACCTCTTGCATAATGTAAATTGCACACACTTTGTATATTTCTGACTCCTGTTATTATGATTTCAGGCATTGTAAAGGCACATGCCGCCTACCGCCTTCGTTCCCTGTAAATTTCGCTCAGAATTTTGAAAGTTTGTGTATAATGAATAAAATTCTCCGGCTGGTGTGTAGTGCAGGAAAGCTTACGTTAAGTCACGTTAGGGTTATTGAAAGGTTACTTGACGTAGCTAAAGTGTGCTTAATCTTCAAAGTGCTAGAGTTTGTTTAGGTAAGACACGCACTGTAACGTACCAGGAGATGTGACGTACCTGCCAGCAGGACGCACATGACATAAAGACAGATAGGAATCAGAATACATGTCCGCGTAGCTTAATTGGTAGAGCAACTTATTCCGGAATGAGTGGATCCGGGTTCGAACCCCGGCGCGCATAAAAATGACGGAGAAATTCACTTCGTTATAATGGCGCCCGAACTATCCGGATGACCCGTCCGTTCAAAATCTCGCATTGGTGTGATGTTATTTCCACACCGCGAGATAGGAAAAATATGAGCAGCACTTCGAAAGAAAAATAAGGGGGAGATGATGTAACGTACCAGGAGATGTGACGTACCTGCCAGCAGGACGCACATGACATAAAGACAGATAGGAATCAGAATACATGTCCGCGTAGCTTAATTGGTAGAGCAACTTATTCCGGAATGAGTGGACCCGGGTTCGAACCCCGGCGCGCATAAAAATGACGGAGAAATTCACTTCGTTATAGCACGTGCGATAAATTCCAAGAATATGGAACTTCTTTTTACTCAGCGTTCCTCATTATCTTGAATATCGGTAATATAACTTCGGTTTTAGTACATTAGTACCTTGAAGGCTCCTTATTAGAGCGGTAAACACAATATCCCCTGAACTTAACGTAAACACTCAATGAAATAGACTTAACGGCCAGACAGAGGTCTGACAATAAAATGAACTAAGAAAACGTACTCACTTTTAACCTTTTATTGGGGAGCTCCTGGTATTACTCAAATACACACTCCAAAATAACACAACTACTGTTAGACCGAACTTTCGTACTATCGTAGAATCGCATAACAATAATTAGGAAGAACCTATCACATATAAAACGAAGCTGTTTGGTATAGTTGAGCGCGCCTATATATACTGCATACCACCACGTCATGACTTACACTCGTTGCCACACATCATTCAGCGGAGAAACAACATCTCGTTAAGTGAGAAGATAATTTGCATAGGAAAATAAAATAACAAGAGATAGTAAAATAAAAAAGAAACTGAATCTAGAGTATACGTTACATGTGTGCTGGAGAAATGCGTTACTTACGTGGGGTTTGTGGCAAGACACGATCTGATTGTGTGAGTAATGAAGATGTATTGCAGTTGTGTGATGTAAAGCAAAATGTTGTTAGCAAGGAGGAGACCAATATGCTTCGGTGGTTTGGCCATGTTGACAGAATGAGTGATGAAATGCTTACTAAGAAAATATTTTCAGCCCAAGTGGCAGGAAGGAAAGGCAGAGGAAGGCCTAGGAAGACATGGGTGCATCAGATTCAGGAGTGCCTGCATGAGAAAAAGATTATGAGTATGAAGTATAAAAGATCTTGTGTACGGCGTGTAATGGATATCAGTGAAGCACGAATTGTAGGTCAAGATCGCTGTATATGGCGAAATTTGATACGACAACTATAGGTAAAAATATCTGGAAGTTTGTATTTCTTTTTGGAGCTAACCTCTGAATCTCAGAGAACAGCTTAGTGATATGTAATGTAATGTACTTTTTTCAAATTACGCATAGATTTTCCGCTAGGGGCGTAAAAGTAAATTACATTTTTACCGATAACTCTTCTTCTGAAACTCCGATTTATACATTTTTTTCTTCAGCGGATACACCTCCTGATGGAAAATCTTGTGCATATAATTTCAACTTTTTGGTAAGGAATACTTTGGCCACCAGGGGGCGTAAGTGTTAGTTTTTGCTTTTGATATATTTTCCATAAAATCTGTGCTTCTAAAATACCAATTGAAAAAAAAAATTTCGTGGACTGATGCCACTCACATCGATAAACCTTTTTTGAAATATTTTCTTCTTAAAATATTCTACAGTTTCTCCGCCAGGGGACGTATATGTATATCTTATTTTCGTTAATATCTCTACATCTAGAAGTCCGATTTGAAAAATGTCTTCTTTGTTGGATAGTGTTTTCAGTGTGACATGTTTTTCATATAATTTCAAAATTTTGAAGCAATTCATAGACTTTCCGCTAGGGTGCGTAGTGGTAAATTGCGTTTCCCTCTATATATCTGCTTCTAAATCTCCGATTTGAAAAATTCTTTCTGCACCGGATACAGCTCCTGATGTGAATTCGTTTGCACATAATTTATAATTTTTGTGAAAAAATGGTTTGGGCACCAGGGGGCGTAAATCTTTATTTCCGCTTCTGATGTATTTACAGCAAAATATGGGCTTCTAAAATCTTGACTGAAAAAAACGTCGTTTGTAGACCGATAGTACTCATGCCGACAAATCGTTTAGAAACATTTTCTTCTTAAAATAATACATGGTTTCTACGCCATGGGGCGTAGATGTATATCTTATTTTTGTCAATATCTCTACTTCTAGGAGTCCGATTTGAAAAATTCCTTCTTTGTTGGATAGCGTTTCTAGTGTGACATGTTTTTCATATAATTTGAAAATTTTCAAGTAATTCATAGACTTTCGTCTATGAATTACTTATAGGCGTAAGGGTAAATTTCTCTCCCCCCCTCCCCTATATCTCTGCTTCTAAATCTCCGATTTGAAAAATCCTTTACGCACCGGATACAGCTCCGATGGGAAATCGTTTGCACATCATTTCTCATTTTTGTGAAAAAATGGTTTGGCCACCAGGGGACGTAAATCTGAATTTCCGCTTCTGATGTATTTGCAGCAAAATATGGGCTTCTAAAATCTCGATTGAAATAAGCGTCGTTTGTAGATCGATAGTACTCATGTCGACAAACTATTTAGAAAAACTTTCTTTTTAAAATAATGCAGGGTTTCTACGCTAGGGAGTGCAGATGTACATCTTATTTTTAACAATATCTCTACTTCTAGCAGTCCGATTTAAAAAATTCCTTCTTTGTTAGAGAGTGTTTCTAGTGGTACCTGTTTTTCATATAATTTTAAAATGTTCAAGTAATTCATACTTTCCGCTAAGGGACGTAAATGTAAATTGCTTTCCCTCCTATATCTCTGCTTCTAAATCTCCGATTTGAAAAATTCTTTCTGTACCAGATACAGCTCCTGATGGAAAAATCATTTGCACAGAATTTCAAAATTTTGTAAAAAATGGTTTTACCACCAGGTGGCGTAAGTCTAAATTTCCGCTTCTGATGTATTTGTAACAAAATATGAGCTTCTAAAATCTCGATTGAAAAAAAAGTCATTTGTTGACCGATACTACTCATGGCGACAAACCTTTTAGGAACATATTCTTCTTGAAATAATGCATGGTTTCTACGCCAAGGTTGGGTAGATGTATATCTTATTTTTGTCAATATCTCTACTTCTACGAGTACGATTTGGAAAAGTCCTTCTTTGTTGGACAGTGTTTCCGATGCGAAATGTTTTTCCTAAAAAATTCAAACTTTTCAAGTAAATCATAGACTTTCCGCTAGGGGGCACAAAGGTAAATTGCGTTTTCTGCGTTATTTCTGCTTCTAAAACTCCGATTTGAAAAATTTTTCCTGTTTCGCATACAAGACTTGATGGAAAATATTTTCACATAATTTTTAATGTTTGGTAAAGAATGGTTTGGCCACCAGGGGGCATAAGTGTTAATTTCTGTTTCTGATGTATTTGTAGCAAAATATGGGATCCTGAAAACTCGACTAAATTTTCTTTTTCTTAGACCGATACCGCTCATATGGAAAAACATTTTGAGAATAGTTTCTTCCTAAAATAATGCAAGGTTTTCCCACCAGGGAACGTAAAGTCACATCTTATTTTTGTCGATATCTCTGTTTCTAAGGGTCCGATTTGAAAAATTATTTCTGTGTTGGAGAGCGTTTCCGGTGCGAAATGTTTCTCATATAAATTCATGTTTTCCTTAACACACAAGTCTGCAACCAGAGGGCATAAGCTCACGATTCCGTTTACAGCAATATCTGAGGGATTAAAAACCCGATAGAAAAACTTTTTTCTTCCGTCAGATACTATTGTTTTCCATATCGGCTCCATTGACTTTGAATAGCTTTGATAAATTTAATTTGCGTCAGAACGGACTCAAAAGACGTGCTTATTACACCCGAAAATTCGGTGTCATCTTTCTTGTTTTTTTATTGGTATTTTAACGACCACCGTGAGCGACTCAGTGGGCTATAAGCAGTCGCCCGTCCCTATTTTAGGGTCACTGGTTCCAAGGAAGGGAGAGAGCCAGTACCGTAAGGCAAACACAACATCCATGCCTCACGGGGATTCGAACTCGGACCCCTTTCAGACGAATGATCAGAAGCCATCGTTTAGACCACTGCGCCACCGGGCAGCTACCCGGTCTTCCACATGGTGCAAAGGAAACGAAATCCATCGGACCAGACAACTTTCTTCCAATCATTTAAGGCCCATTTTCGATGCTCGCGTGCCCATTGTAGGCGTTTTCGACGATGAACCGAAGTGCACTCGGAGGGACCTGCGGCTACGTAGCACCATTTTCAGCAGGGTTCGAGTATTGTGTTTTGTGGCACATTACTCCCGTCACTAGCATTCAAATTTCCGGAGAGTTGCGCCACAGTATCTCTTCTGCTGGCGCATACCATACGGGATAGCCTAAGCTCACCTCTATCATAGATGAGCCGTGGGTGGTCCGACACTTTACTGGCGGTTTGTGGTTTTGCCTTGATCGGACCTCTTTTTGAAGGCACTATCCACCGCTGACCATGAGCACCCCACAAGCCTTGCGTTCTCGGAAATGCTCTGATCCAGTCGTTTAGCCACTACAATTTGGCTTTTGTCAAATTGGCTTAAGTCCTCTGGCTTTCCCGTCTGAAGAACAAGAATAACATTGATTAACAGAGCTCAGTATCAAGTGTTATTTATACTGTTTCATTACCTTCACACGCGCCGTCGCGATTTGCATAAACGCGCTATCACAATGCTGCTGCAATTTGCATAAAGACGCGCTGGTCATAATGTTTTGTCCCTTCGGTGTAGGACAGTGTTTCCATGGTGCTACTGACTAATTAAGACGATAACTTACTGGAAAACTTACAAAGTGATTAAAACATAATAAGACGACTAAACCGTAACCATACCGGTATTTAGTGTGGAAGAAATATTCTTCTCATAATACGTGGGAAATAAGTCATGATAATTAACATAGCAATCAGACATCTCTGAATAAATTAAATTGCATATTTAATGTTTCTCACGTAATATCAATCAGAAAACTTGAAATTTCGTCGCTCAGGAGCGGAAATCGAACCCGCATCTTCCGATTACCGTTCGTGCATGCTAACCGTTGTTCTTGCTGGTGTAAAGATCGGCACCAGTGGACTCGGAGAAGTTCAAAAGCGTTCTCTGGCGTGATGAATCACGCTTCACCATCTGGTCGTCCGACGGACGAGTTTGGGTGTGGAAGATGCCAGGTGAAAGCTAACTTACCAACTGTGAACTTTGGTGCAGGAGGCATAACGCTTTGGGGCTTTTTTTCGTGGATTGGGCTAGGCCTCCTAGTTCCAGTGCCCGATAATTTTAACAATAGTGCCTAAAATTACATTTTCGACAATTCTGTGCTCCCAACATAATGGCAGCACTTTGGTGAAGGCCCTTTCCTTTTCCACAGCACAATGTCCCTGTCCAAAAGTGCGTCCGTAAACAAATTGTTTTATGAGATAGGTGCAAAAGAACTTGGCTGGTCTTCACAGCGCCCCTATCTCGACGTCATGAAACACCTCTGGGATGAACTGTCACCCTGACTGCAAGCCAAGCCGAACAGCCTGACATCGGTGACCGTCCTGACTAATGCTCTTGTGACAGAATGGAAGGCCTTCCTAAGCAATCTACCAAAATCTAGCGAAAAGCCTTCCCTGCAGAATAGAAGAAGTGATAACCGCAAAGAGAGGATCAACTCTAAATCTATTAATTCTTTTCCTATTACAGGGAGTTTGTGCACAGGCAAGTGTCCGGATACTTTTTGATCAGATAGTGTATTACACTTGGCGAAGTAATATGATTGTTACGATGTATATGCTTTAAGGAGATGGACTGGAAAAATTTTCTTGTATCTGGCAGATACAGGCATTTAAAAGATATCCAGTTACACTCATCGTCAAAGAAATGGTTGCACCCAGAAGGAAGCAACCGACAGGAATGAAACTTGGTGGGTAGGTTTGACATCGTGAGATATGCAAATGATTCAAGTATCACGATCGGCCGCGCATGTGACGCAAGCAAGGAGGGGTCGTAGCGCTGTGCCTGACCGGCTATATAAGGTCGTCCCGTTGCGCTTGCTTGCCATTCTGACTCGTGCTGTTGTGTTGGTTGCATCCTTTGCAAGTAAAGTATGCATCGGAGAAAAGTAAGTTCGGAACTAATTCGAGAAGTTGGAGGAGTTCGAGAGCCCGAGCCTCGTCCTCGGGCTCCGGGAAGCGGGATGGTCTTGTCGCTGTATTGCGCGCCATACCGGTCGTGCGGATATCACCATGGCACGCTGTTGGCGGCAGTAGATAGAGCAAGGCACGCAGCAGCGACAGGAGGGGTCTGGGAAACCTAGGCGAACCACGGAGAGAGAGGACCGCGCATGTGGGGCAAGCAACTAGGAGTCGTAGCAATGTGCCTGACAGGCTATATAAGGTAGTCCCGTTGCGCGCGTTTGCCATTCCGACGGGTTCTCCTACTACTACACGCACGCAGACCGTTACGATGACTTCCCTTAACACCATTGCATCGTCGCCAAAGACTGCAATGATGTCGTGCCAGACTGTTATGGAGCCACTCAGAATGGCAGCGGGTGATCTTCCGTGACGAGTCCCGCTTTTGTCTTGGAGGAGATGACCAACGAATCCGTGTGTGGGGGCACCGTGTTCAGCGCCGAGATGAACGGTTTGTTGGCGAGCGTCACACGTCCAAAAGGTCTGGTGTAATGGTGTGGGGTGCAATTGCCTACGATGCCAGATCTCCTTTGGTGTTCATTACAGGCACTTTGACAGCTCAACGTTACGTTAATGAGGTCCTGCAACAAGTGGCCCTACATTTTCTGAACGCTCACTCCGATGCTATTTTCAAACAGGACAACGCTTGTTCGCGTACTGCTGCTGTCTCAAGAGCTTGCCTTCAAGCAACTGACAATCTGCCATGGCCAGCCGCATCGCCAGACCTATCGCCGGTTGAAAATGTGTGGGACGCTATTAGACGCGCTATCCACACTCCATCTCTAACGCACAATCTACAGGAACTGCGTGAGAAGTTTCAAGCTGCATGGGATGGCTTATCGCAGGACACCATTTGAAACCTGTACAACTCCATGGCAAGACGTCTGGTATGCTGTGTAAGCAAACATGGCGGCCCGACGCCATACTGAGAGATACTACTTATTGGTGTGTAGCTCAATAAATATGGCTCATGTCAGTCTCAATATTTAATCATTTATTGTTCCTGGTAACCTTTACCTTCCTCCCGAATAGCATTGCAATCCGCAACAATTTTTTTGACGATGAGTGCATTTTTAAATAGCATTTTCCACCTAGACTAGAGTGATTTGTAGTGCATGTGAAAGAAAGGCACGAATTTGTCTGTTAGCACGATGTCTCCGTCCCTTCGGAATTTTCTGCAGAGTTTCGGACATTATTCATTCTTATTAAGGCACATTCAATATTTAAATCCATTTTACTTCCTTTGAGAGGATGCGTTTATTACTCTCGGTGTTGCAATGGCATTGGTCTTCAACCATCAAAGGAGTTCACCATGAGTTGTAAATCCCTTTTCATCGAACAATTTTGTGACATTATTCCTGTTTTTATGTGATAGAAAAACACCTTCAGCGCATTCTGAATATTTTGAATAGCACAATAAAATAGCAATCATTGCATCCTAATGGAAAATTATGGTTGTCCATATAAACGTCAACTCCCCACTGAAATGACGGAATATCTACATCAAACAAAATGCTAAAAGATTTCTAGGGTCTGGACAAAATATTTTTCCAGTTGCTGAGGAAATGCATTTCCTCGGTTTTCTTTGGAAATCCCTGATCCTCTTCTTTGATACCGTAATGCTCTTCCTTGCAATTTAATCGCATGGCAGTCACAAAGAAGGAGGATTTGGAGCGATGACGCAAAACATTTCTAAACATTCTCCGAAATCGTGCGTGGGCTGACTTCCATTCCACGCGAGAACCAATCCTCTTTTCTTTCATATTTTTTTCTCCGCAAGCAACCTTATAAAGTAAAAATGTAGCTAATGTTTCCTTTACCTTGCGTCACATTTTGAATACATAGTAGTTTCCTACTGACATTTAGCTACTCAGACGTGGAAGCGGTGTGTTCCTACTTACTGTCTCTTCTGTCTCTTGAACGAAGTATTTAAGATAATCCCCGTCCACTCCAGCTATGACATATCAGAAAATGCTAGACACTGCGATAATGAAAAAAAAACTCATTCGTCCAACTGTACAGTAAGGAAATTAAATTTTACGATATAAAAGCTGCACCCAAAAGAGGGAAATACTAAAATACTATACAGTGAAATATTAAATTGAGAAATACTGATTGTAGTATTTTGCTGTCGGAAGCCAGAAATAAACGAAAAACTACAAAAATTATAAAAACGGTAATGTTTTTCGTGAAATATAAGGTGTGACGTCATAGGCGCTGACTTCACAGAAATCCAGTTGTGCTTTAAGACCAATGGGTGCTCGAGCATTTAACATACTCGCACACACTTACATAAATCTATAGCGGAACGTTGATTATATACCAATTCGTCATATCGGTGTTAGACATTTTAAATTGGAACGTAATGTAACTATATACGCCTTATTTTTTCTTATGCATTTTACAGTTACGAGCTTTTGTAGTTTTTTGCTGTTGTTGTTTTATTCTGTGAGTCTTTCCCAACAGTACTAAAGTAAATCCCAAGTAAAAAATTTCAGAAACCCACACGTGAAATATGAGTCCAGACTTTTCTTTAAAACAGAAACCCTTTATAAATGCACAAATGACGTGGACCAGGGACATCAAATAGAAGTGATCGCTCTTTCTACGTTTATAAGTGAGTCACAGAAAAATTTCTCATCGGCCACTACCTGAATCGAACCCAGGGTCTTCCAGTTACGCGCCGGATATGCTTCCCCGCACCACAGCGGCCTCGAAATTCTCCCGACTCACAAACGACAAACTGCCAAACCACATGAGAGGGTTGTTACTTTAGAGCCCCGCACAATGCTGGGGATTCACAACAGATGAACAGCAGCAACTGAACAAATAACTAGAAGACTGATAATGCACAAAAACTTTTAATTCAATTTACTCCGGCTTGGGGATTATTGCACCGGCGGTGAACGTAAGAATTTGCAGATACTGGTCTCCCGCCGTCATACAGAACCAGACTCCTTAAAGCAATTTTAGCTCATCTACTACCGTAGTTCTCGTAATAAACCTTACGGCTTCGTCATCGCAAAGATAACCAGAAAGATGGCACTGAATTTTCGGATGTAATGAGCACGTCTTTTGAATCCTTTCTGACACGAATCGAATTTATCAAAGTTAAAGCAACCGGTTAGAAAAAAAAAACTCCATCAACCGCATTTCTAAAATCGATAAAACAACCAGAAACAGCTACTTACTTCCACCACCAGCTAAATTTTTTTTTTTTTTGAGTTTTAACGACCACCGTGAGCAACTCAATGGGCTATAAGCAGTCGCCCGTCCCTAATTTAGGGTCACTGGTTCCAGGGAAGGGAGAGAGCCAGTGCCGTAAGACAAACACACCATCCATGCCTCACCGGGATTCGAACCCGGACCCCTTACGGACGAATGATCATAGGCCAGCGCCTTAGACCACTGCGCCACCAGCTAAAAAGTATGTTACGAAAAATTAACAAATGGCGCACAAAACATTTCTCATAGCAGAAGTATCAGAGACAAAGATATTTTCACATCGAACAGTTAAAAGAAGAAATAGAGAAGGGAACATGATATCCCGCTGCGCCTTCTAGCGGAAGAATTTTGCATAATGGAAAAGTTGAAAATAGGCGAAAAATATTATTCATGGGCGAAGCTAGGATAAGGAAAAAGAACGTTTCAAATATGTCTCCCGAAAGCAGAGATAGCGAAAAAAAAAAGGTATTGACCTTTACACCCTTAGCAGGAAATCTGTACATTATTTAAAGAGAAAAATGCTCCACGTCTCTATTGTAGTGAATGGCATACAGTAAAAAAGAAATTTCTCAATACGGTTTTCAGAAGCGGAGATACAGCTGCGAACAGAATTACACGAACACCACCAAGCGACAGAACTGTGAAAAATAAAGCTCCTCAAATACTAACCTAAAGTATCCCACCACGTAAATGGCATCAGGTGTTGAAAAAATATTTTTAATCGCACAATTAGAAGCAGAGATATTAAGAAAAACAGACTAAACATTGGCACCCCTAGCGAAGAAATTGTGAATTATTTTAGGAAGAAAATGTACACAAAATGTTTTCATAGTTAGCAGTATCGAACCTAAAATTATTTTTTATATCGGGTTTTCAGTCCCGCAGATATTGCTGTAAACGAAAACGTGATATTACGCCCACTAGTGGCATACTTGTGCGTTAAGAAAAATTTGAAATTGAAAGAGGAAAGTTTCTCAGCGGAAACACTCTCCAAGAAAGAAAGAATTTTTCAAATCGGACTCTTACAAGCAGAGATATCGACAAAAATAAGATGTCTACCTACGCTTCTTTGCGGAAAAACTATGCATTATTTTAAGAAGAAAGTATTCTGAACAACATTTCCCAGCTGAGCGGTATCCGTCCACGAAAAATTTTTTTCAATCGAGTTTTCATGAGCTTACATTTCCCTGCAAATATATCAAAAGCAGAAATAAACACTTACGCCCCCTGGTGGCCAAACGATTCCTTACCAAAAAGTAGAAGTTATATGCACAACATTTCACACGAGGAGCTGTTTCAGATGCAAGAATAATTTTTCAAATCTGACTTTTAGAAGCAGAGATATCGAGAGAAATGCAATTTACGTTTACGTCCAGTAGCGGAAAATCTATGCATTACGTGAAAAAAAAAACTGTGCCTAAAATAGTCTTCTTTATAAATGACATTGAAAGGGAGAAATAATTTTTGCGATCTGTTATCTAGAAGCAAATATATGGAATAATTGCTTGCGGCGAGTGCGACATGAAGGCAGAGGGTGCTAAGAATCACCGGACGACCGGACTAGGCTGCCATCTGATGCTGACCTTGGCTACGTATAATGGACGCTCCCTATCTTCTGATTCAAGGCTTCTTGAATTCGAAGAGGAACTACAAAGGATCAAGTGGATATCGTCGGGCTAAGGAGAAGATCTCATTGAACTGAAAAATAGATATCTCTTCTACTATCGTGGGACAGATACTGGCAGAACTAGTGGTGTTGGATTTATAATAAACAAAAAACTGAAGGATAAAGTTGTAGAAGTTGAAAGTTCCTCTGACAGAGCTGCACGACTCGTTATCCAACTCTCAAGAAGATACCAGGCTCAGATTATGCACCCACCACAAGTCATCCTGAAGAAGAAATTGAAGAATTTACGAGGAAATTCGTCATCTAAATAATAAAGGCAAGGAGCACTTGAAGATAATTATGGGAGATTTCAATTCAAAAATAGGGCAACAGCAACAGAATGAAACTTCAGTAGGTAAATTCGGTCACGGCAACAGAAACCAGCGTTGAAATACTCTCGTAGAGTTTGCAGAGGCAGAAGGGTTTTTCATCATGAACTCCTTTTTCAAGAAAAAGCCACCCAGGAAATGGACATGGAGACATCCAAATGGGACGACAAGTGAAATTGATTTTATTCTGTGTAACAAAAAATTCGTCATTGAAGACTGCAGTGTGCTAAACAAGTTCAACACAGGTAGTGACCTTAGATTGGTGAGATGTAAGATGCACCACAACACTAAACTCGAACGTGGCAAGTTCATAAGACAAACAACATGTATTGACATAACCAACCTTAAAAACACCATAATACCTTCAAGTTGGAACTGAAGAACAGATTCTCTGCTTTAGAAGGCCTAACATCGGAAGAAGTGGATATTTCTGAAGTTAACAGAAAAGCAACCAAAGCTCTTATGGAAACAGTAACAAAATTAGCTGGGTCTAAGAACAAGTTGCATGTAAACAAACTATCAGGAAAAACCAAAATGTTGATGCAAAAAAGAAGAGAGATGAGGACAACTGAAGAAGATGTGATTTCCAAAGTGGAATATATAGAGCTATGCAAGACAGTACGAAAAAGAAAAAGTATCACTGAAACCGTAAGGAAATTCAACTGTGAACTAGTGAGGAAAGCAATTGAAAACAACCAAAACCTAAAGATAGCAAAGTGACATCTCAGTAAGGGAAGAAAATAGATTATGGCACTGAGAAAAGAAAATGGTTCTGTAACAAGAAATAGAGGCGAAATTTTGAAAAGAGTGAAAGATTTCTACTCCAAATTATATGAAAGGGATGATACATGTTTTCCAGACATCATGAAAGGTACCAGAGTTCTTCCAGTCCTCCTAGCAGAAGTTGCACATGCAATCAAGAACATGAAGCGGGAGAAAGCTCCAGGAGAAGATGGAATTACTGTAGACATCATGCAAGAAGCAATTGGAGAAATTGAAACAGTACTCGCCCAAATTTTCACTCGATGCCTTAATGAAGGGAAAATTACTGAGGATTGGAGCAACGCTACAATGATCCTTGTACATTAAAAAGGTGACATTGAGGATTGCAGGAACTACAGACCTATCAGCCTCCTATCAGTGGTTTATAAAATATTCACTAAAGTTCCTTCACACCGCTTGAAGGTAACACTGGACATGGCTCAACCGAGAGAACAAGTTGGATTCAGGAGTGGCTACAGCACTATAGATCATATCCACGTACTGAGAGACCTAATTGAAAGAGCGAGGGAATATGAACTTCCATTGTGCATGGCTTTTATCGATTATGAAAAGGCCTTTGATTCAGTGAAACCATCAGCAGTTTCAATGGCTTTGAAATCCTGCGGTATTGGAGATGCATACATTAATATTATTAACAACATCTATGAAAATGCAAGGGCAAAGATTCGGCTATATGAAAATACAACACACATAAAAATTGAAAAGGGAGTGAGACAAGGCGACACCATATCTCCGAAGCTCTTTAATGCCACATTGGAAAATGTCTTTCAATCACTGAACTGGGAGAAAAAAGGGATAAAGATTAATGGAGATTGTCCAACTCACCTTCGTTTTGCTGATGAAGTAGTCATTTTTGCAACTACCCTATCAGAGCTGCAGAGTATGATCCACGAACTTGCTGACAAGAGTAAAGAAGTGGGATTAAAAACGAACTTTCAGAAGACAAAAGTGATGTACAATGCTTTTACAAGAAATGAAGATTTATTGATTGATGGAGAAAAGCTGGAGATAACAGACACGTACGTTTATCTTGGACAGCAGATATCAAGTGAGAGTCACATTGATAAAAAAATTAACCGGCGTATAAAACTTGCCTGGAGGGCTTTCGGAAGAAACAGCATAATTTTCAAGAGCAATATGCCATTAAGTCTTAAAAGAAAAGTGTTTGATCAATGCATCTTTCTAAAAGAGACATACAAAGGCTGCAGAAACTCAAAGAGGCATGGAGAAGTGCATGCTTGGTGTAACCAGGAGAGATAAGAAGAGGAACTCGTGGATCCCAAAAATGACAAGAGTGGAAGACATCATGATCAGAGTCAAATCCCTGAAATGGCAATGGGCTGGACATACTGCCAGAAGGACAGGCCATCGATGAACAGCCGAAATTTTAGATTGGATTCCAAGAGACAAGAAAAGACCCAGAAGAAGATCACATGGGAGATGGGTGGATGAAATTCGAAAGTATGCGGGAGTAACATGGAGTAGATTGGCACAAGACAGACCGTTGTGGAAGAAACTTGGGGAGACCTTCGTCCAGCAGTGGATTGATAATGGTTGACAATGGTGATGATGATGATGATGATGATGATGATGATATGGAATAAAATGTATTTTGAATTCGATATTATCTAGATTTATGCCCTCTAGCGGCGAAGTTGTGCGTTGGAAAAAACCGAAAAACAAAGATCATTATTCTCACATTTCAAGCTTCCCAATGCAAGAATTTTTCAAATAGAACTAATAGTTGCAGAGATGTAGTGTCCCCAGACGGACGGACAAATTGATAACAAATTCTCTGCGAATATTAGCTAACTACTTAGTTAATCTCATAAACTACAGCTACCAAAAGCTAAGACACTAAAAACGTTTACAAGCAACGTTCTGTTAGTTCAAACTGCGCATTGATCTTAAAGGAACAAATTCATAACGAAAACATGAAAGATGACTCCCAATTCTTGGGTTTATTGAGTACGTCTTCTGAACACAATGCGAGCATTGTTCTTCATAGTGAATTGAACCTGTTACAAAGGTAAATTTTTGAATCAGGTTTTTAGAACCGATAAATCATTTGCACGTAGCAATAGCTAATTAGGGCTACTAGCGTCAGAAACGTGCCTTACGAAAAATCGCGAATTCTTGGCAAAATATTTCTCATAACGGAATATATCCGAAGCAAAATCAATTTTTCAAACCATCCAATTAAAAACAGAGATATGGAAGAACACGTAAATATCACCCCTCCCTCTAACAGAAAACCTGTTCGCTGTTTGCAGCAGAAAATGGTGACAAAATTTTCTTCGTTTCGAAACCAGTTTATGTACAACGGCCGTTCCATAAAAACTGAGAGTAAAATCACACAAAATGACTAAATACAGGTACAGCAAAATATATGGTATTCCTTCTCAAAGTATCTTCCCTCGGATGATATGCAACGGTCCGTCCCATCGTCTGGTCCACTTTTGAAAACATGCGGCGAAGGCATCGTCCAGTCCACTTTTCAAAACATGTGGCGAAGGCATCGTCCAGTCCAATTTTGAAAGCATGTGGCGAAGGCATCCAAGACGAACACGTTTGTACCCAGAAGACAGCAGCTCTTCCCTGACGTTTGGACTGGCTGTGACAGAAAACTGGACTTTATATCTGGATGCCATTTAGAAAACTGCATGATGTGTTTTCTTTTAGAATAATATAACACCTAGACAAGAGTTATTGCATACATATTTAATCGATGCTGATGGCAATTTTTGATCTTCATCAACTTTTTGGGTGCCGCTTCGCTGGAGGAGAGGTACGCCCCGCTGTTTTCTAATCACTCCTCCGAGATGGGTCCGAGCTCGAATCCCTGAGGTGAGGAATGGATGACACATTTTTCTTCCGGCACTGGCTCTTTTCCCTCCCTGGAACCAGGAGTCTCAAATTAGGGACGGTCGACTGCCTACTACCCATTCCGCTGCTCGAGGTAGGCGTTAATCCCACAAACAATCAACTTGCTGGGTGGCTTCAATTGGTGCTGGGTAAGGAAATTCATCGTTGGGTCGAAAAGGAAGACTTACGAGAAAGACGATCTGTTTTTCATCTCGAGAACTTCTGTAGGAAAAGTCCTTGGAAGATGTGATACACACTATTTTAATATTTTCGGCTATCTGAAGGGAGTTCCTACAATACCGAAATAATAATACGATGTACTGGGTTCAATTTCGGTCATCACCTTCATATACGATAATGCATTTTAGTAGAACTACACTTTTCCACAGAAAATAGCAGTAACCATACTTTCATATCGCCTCCGGTGAAAAAACATTTTGACTGATTTTTCATGTGAATGTTATAAACAGAGTGCCAATTTTGCAGTAAAAAAAAAAAAGTTTGTAACACCGACCCGATTTTTTTCGCGAGGACAGATTTTTTTTAAACCAGCTCAGTGTGGAAATAAGTGTGACGGGAGTAGATTCAGTTTAGATTTCCGTATTTCAGGAAATTTTTTGAGTAGGAGAAATATACATTAAGATCTGGGATAAGTCATGCCTGATTGTAAAGTATTGGAAGCAAACTGTGAAAGAATTAGAGTTGGAAGATATCAAAAAATTGTTTCATATAGGCGGATCTGAACCCTGAGACCACCTGATTAACTTGACTTCCGAACCACAGCGGTAGTTTATCTGCATCGGAACATTAACTGAGGAACCTCCGTTTCGAACCACTAGCAAGCACGTTACTTTTTGTAGCAGGATGATATAAGACGAATGCTATTTACTCTTAGAACTTCGAATATGCCGCTAAGCTCCTCACAGCTGCTGCGGAAGGGGGAATCGACACAAAAAACAAAAAGGAAAAAAAAATTTTGTTGGCTTTCCTTTTCAGTCTGTTACACTATGAAAAACGTAGAAAATAATCAAAAGCATCGGTTTCTGTTTCTTTCATGATCTGACTATCCTACGTTAACAAGAGCAATGCTACCATCTGTTCTAAATCTGTTTTAATTTTGTTCTGAAGGTTTATCGATGAAACAGAAAGGGGACTTTGTATCATATTAAACGACAGTTGCCTTTTACGACCGCTCCTTATAAGCAGAGAACTGCAAGTAAAGCTTCTTGTCTTTAACCATATACACGGTCATATCAGAATAATATGACCAGCCCCGGAATCACACTGTACCCGCCCAGGTGCGTCACAGAGTGCATATGACAAGGTCGACCACACGAAGATATAAGCGGCCGGCCAGGACAGATTGGCCATAGTGCGTAACGTGAGCACAATTGGCAGATGCAGTGACTTGCCGGACGTGCAGAAAGGAATGATCATCGGCTACCACGCCAAGCGTGGAAGCATCTCAGAAAAAACGACTTCGTGGACTGTTCGCAAGGTCCTGTGGTAAGGGTGTACCACGAATGGACCGCTGGCACACCGAGTACCTCCCGACGTCAAAACTGTGCAGACCCAAAGGCCCTCAACCCCACAGATGAACGTCGTCTCCGTCGACTGATAAAGGGCAATCGACGTGCAACAATGCAGCAATTAACCACGCAAACGAACGCTGGGTCACCCAGGTACGAGTTCCTGATAACAATAGAGCGAGCCCTGTTACGCATGAGTCTCCGGAGTCGAAGCTGCGTCAAGGCGCTTATGCTAACCCAAGTCCATCGGCAACGACGCCTGCAGTTCGCATAGGACTACCGTCATTGGAGAATGGAAGAGTGGGAAAAGGTTGCCTTCTCCGAAAAATCTAGGTTTCTACTCCACAGAAGTGACGAGTGGTGGCGGATACGGCGTCAGACACATGAGAACCAACGCCCGGATACGCTTGTCGATGAAGCACAGGCCGGCGGTGGCAGTGCGCATGTCTTGGGGATGTTTTCCTGGTAGGACCTGGAACAGCTGGTACCACTGGATGGGCATTAAATACCAATGGCTACCTGTCCATCCTCGCTGACTACATGCATCCCTTCATGTTGGACGTTTACCCTTGTGGTGATGGTGTCTACCAACAGAACAATGCGCCGTACCACGTCGCTAAAGGGTGTGTGTGACTGGTACCTTTGGGTCTGGTACTGGTACCTTTTCTAATATCCTATGCTATAGACGTTACAAAAGGTACCAGAGTTCTACCAGTCCTCCCAGGAGATGTTTCACATACAATCAAGAACATGAAACGGTGAAAAGCTCCAGGAGAAGATGGAATTACTGTAGACATCATACAAGAAGCAAGTGGAGAAATTGAAACAGTACTCTCCCAAAATTTCACTCGATGCCTTAATGAAGGGAAAATTACTGAGGATTGGAGCAACGCTACAATGATCCTTGTACATTAAAAAGGTGACATTGAGGATTACACGAACTACAGACCTATCAGCCTCCTATCTGTGGTTTATAAAATATTCACTAAAGTTCTTTCACACCGCTAGAAGGTAACACCGGACATGGCTCAACCGAGAGAACAAGTTGAATTCAGGAGTGGCTACAACACTATAGATCATATCCACGTACTGAGAGACCTAATTGAAAGAGCAAGGGAATATGAACTTCCATTGTGCATGGCTTTTATCGATTATGAAAAGGCCTTTGATTCAGTGAAACCATCAGCAGTTACAATGGCTTTGAAATCCTGCGGTATTGGAGATGCATACATTAATATTATAAATAACATCTATGAAAATACAAGTGCAAAAAGATTCGGCTATTTGAGAATACAGCACCCAAAAAAATTGGAAAGGGAGTGAGACAAGGTGACACCACATCTCCCAAGCTCATTAATGCCACATTGCAAAATGTCTTTCAATAATTAAACTGGGAAAAACAAAGGGATAAAGATTATTGGAGATTATCTAACTCACCTTCGTTTTGCTGATGATGTAGTCATTTTTGCAACTACCCCATCAGAGCTGCAGATTATGATCCAGGAACTTGCTGACAAGAGTAAAGAAGTGGAACTAAAACTTTTTCAGAAGACAAGAGGGATGTACAATGCTTTTACAAGAAATGAAGATTTATCAATTGATGGGGAAAAGCTGGAGATAAAGGATACCTACATTTATCTTGGACACCAGATATCAAGTGAGGGTCACATAAATGAAGAAATCAATCGGCTTGTAAAACTTGCCTGGAGAGCTTTCGGAAGAAACAGCATAATTTTCAAGAGCAATATGCCATTATGTCATAAAAGAAAAGTGTTTGGTCAATGCATCTCTCCAGTGCTTACGTATGGTGCCGAGACGTCGACCTTAACTAATAAAGACATAAAAAGACTGCAGACAACTTGAAGAAGGCTGGAGAGGTGCACACTTGGTGTAACCAGGAGAGATAAGAAGAGGAACTCGTTGATCAGAAAAATGACAAGAGTGGAAGACATAATGATGAGAGTAAAATCACTGAAATGGCAATGGGCTGGACATATTGCCAGAAGGACAGACCATCGATGGACAACCGAAATTTTAGACTGGATTCCAAGGGACAGGAAGAGATCCAAAACAAGACCACATGGAGATGTGTAGATGAAATTCGAAAGAATTCGGGAATAACATGGAGAAGGCTGGCACGAGACAAACTGGAAGAAACTTAGGGAGACCTTTTTTTTATTATTGGAAGTTTAACGACCACCGTGAGCAACTCAATGGGCTATAAGCAGCCGCTAGTCCTTAATTTAGGGCCACTGGTTCCAGGGAAGGAAGAGCGCCAGTGCCGTAAAACAAACACAACATCCATGCATCACCGGAATTCGAACCCGGATCGCATTTTGGCCGTTGCTTAGACTACTGCGCCACTGAGGCGGAGGGCAGACCTTCATTCAGCAGTGGATTGATAACAGAGCCCAACAAAACATTTTTTCTCGTGCATCGGAAGTTAAACCTATTCTTGGGTATATTTGGAGCGCTGATTCCAAAAATCGTATCAGTTTTGCCCATTCAGCTCTAGTTTGGAGATAGGGCATACCCCCCTTACACTGAAGAGCAATTGAATTAAAAATACCTGTCTAGTAACGTGTAGCACCACCTTTCGCCCTGATGACGGCGGCGATTCGTCTCGACATGGACTCGACAAGACACCGGAAGCGTTGGGAAGCCATGCGGATCCACGACCCCTGAACAAGCTCCCACAGTTCACGAAGATTTGATGGAGGGGTCAGAGCCTCGAACATCTCTCTCCATGGCATCCTGCATGTGCTCGATGGGATTGAGGTCAGGTGAACTAGCTGGCTAAGGAAGCGAGCTCACGTCGGTGGAGTGTTCAATCAACCATTCAGATACAATTCGGGAGCAATGGCATGGTGCATTGTCTTGTTGCAGAATGAGATCCCCAGTGGGATGTTGAAGGCGCACAAACGAGAGCAAATGGTCGTCCAGGATATCCCGGTAACGTTGACTTGTGCGGGACGATGTCACACGTACCTAGGGTCCCATTTCAGTCCACGTAAACAGTCCCCAGACGAGAATGCCACCCCCACTAGCTCGAAGAGTACCCTGCTGGTAAGAAGGATCCATCGCTTCATGTGGTTTGCACCGTATTCGTATCCTGCCATCCGCATGTACCAACGTGAATCTGGACTCATCAGTCCAGGCCACATTTTCCCACATATCTAGGGTCCAGTGGCGATGTTCCCGCGCCCATGCTAATCTTTGCACCCTGTGATGTACGGTCAGCAGCGGTACCCTCGTGGGACGATGGGGTCTGTACCCCATAGCGAGGAGATGGTTCTGGATGGTGTGGCTGCTTACACGTTTTTGTGCACCAGCGTGAAATTACCGAGTAATTCTTTCACTGTGGCCCGTCTGTCCGCTGTTACAATGCGAGCTAGCCGACGATGACCCCGCTCATCCATACGCTGTTGTCCACGGCAGTTGGCCCTTGCAGGGATGGTTGTAACGGATTCAATGTACTCACGGTGTACCCGTGACACAGTGGCTTGTGAAAATCCCAGTACCTTCACGACTTCCGAGATGGAGTGACCCGTTTGTCGGGCCACGATCAAATGCCCTTAGATCCCTCGTCTTACTCATACTGCGTCCGACTCTTACTTATTCCCGTTGCATCACTCCTTATATTGTCGGATCGCTGCATACGTCATGTCGTTTCCGTTTACAGTGCCGCCCACAGGGCCGCCCACAGCACCACATTTGCATAACACCAGCTGTCTCTAATTCAATTGCCCTTCAGTGTATACAGTACCAATGTTTGTCGAAATCAAGTCAAAAATAGCAGATAATGCGATGTAGGATCCCGAATTTTGACGGATGACCAGTGGAATCAGCCTATTGTGTGGGTATACTCTATCTCCAAAACTAGAGTTGATAGGGCAAAATTGATGTCATTTTTGGAATCAGCGTCGCACATATTTCCAAAAATAGATTTAACTGTCAAGGCACCAAAATGTGCATTGGGCAGTGTAATGGTTGACAATGATGTTGTTGTTGTTGATGATGATGATGATGATGATATACATCATCATGATTTTCAACCATTATCAATTCACTGCTGTCTCTCCAAGCCTCTTCCACAACGGTCTGTCGTGTGCCAGTCTCCTCCATGTTACTCCCGCATACTTTCGAATTCAATCCACCCATCTCCCATGTGGTCTTCTTCTGGGTATTTTCCTGTCCCTTGGAATCCAATCTGAAATTTTGGCTGTCCATCAATGATCTGTCCTTCTGGCAGTATGTCCAGCCCATTGCCATTTCAGGAATTTTATTCTGATCATGATGTCTTCCACTCGTGTCATTTTTCTGATCCACGAGTTGCTCTTCTTATCTTTCCTGGTTACACCAAGCATGCACCTCTCCATACCACTTTGAGTTGTCTGCAGCCTTTGTATATCTCTTTTAGTTAAGGTCCACGTCTCTCCACCACACGTAAGCACTGGAAGGATGCATTGATCTAACACTTTTCTTTTAAGACATAATGGCATATTGCTCTTGAAAATTATGCTGTTTCTTCCAAAAGCCCTCCAGGCAAGTTTTATACACCGACTATTTTTTTCATCAATGTGACCCTTACTTGATATCTGGTGTCCAAGATAAATGTAGGTATCGGTTATCTCCAGCTTTTCTCCATCAATCGATAAATCTTCATTCCTTGTAAAAGCATTGTACACCACCTTTGTCTTCTGAAAGTTCATTTTTAATCCCACTTCTTTACTCTTGTCAGCAAGTTCCTGGATCATAATCTGCAGCTCTGATAGGGTAGTTGCAAAAATGACTACGTCATCAGCAAAGCGAGGGTGGGTTAGGTAATCTTCATTAATCTTATCCCTTTGTTCTCCCAGTTCAGTGATTGAAAGACATTTTCCAATGTGGCATTAATGAGCTTGGGAGATATGGTGTCACCTGGTCTCACGCCCTTTCCAATTTTTATGTGTGCTGTATTCCCAAACAACCGAATCTTTGCACTTGCATTTTCCTAGATGTTATTTATAGTATTAATGTATGCATCGTCAATACCGCAGGATTTCAAAGACATTGTACCTGCTGATCGTTTCACCGAATCAAAGGCCTTTTCATAATCGATAAAAGCCATGCATAATGGTAGTTCATATTCCCTCGCTCTTTCAATTAGTTCGCTCAGTACGTGGATATGATCTATAGTGCTGTAGCCACTCCTGAATCCAGCTTGTTTCTCGGTTGAGCCATATGTCCCTTCCCATTTGCTGTGTGACCTTTTTCTTCTTCTCTCCTTTGCGATATCTCGCTTTCCCTTTCTACGGTTCATCAATTTTGCAGGTCTTTTAGAGCCTTTTGTGGTGGGAATCATATGCAGCTATCTCATATATAAAGTCACACAGCAAATGTGAAGGGACATTAGACGAAGTGTGTACACGACGAGAACTCAGAAAAAAACAGCGGAAAGTACCCGAATCGAGAACTGCATCCAAAGAAGCATCCCTGGAGCCAGGGCATTCTGACGGTCAATCCAAAGAGCAAAGCCATAAACAACAGGAACGGGGAAAGCATGCAAAAATGAAGCGGGCGAAAGCAGAAGTGTAGGAATACGTAGCAAAACACGGAAAGATGCAAACGCGAAGGTAGAAAGGAAGTGGAAGCTTTCAAAAATACGGGAGCTAAGAGTCAATAAAGGCAGGTGGAGAGGAATAACAGAACGACCTTTCGAAGAGCTTCTCAAGGCGCCTCAAGCGACCTTGTTAGGCTTTGACAAGACGAAAGCATCTCGTATCAGAACGGCGAAAAGGTGTAAAAATGCTAACGTATTGAACAAACTGTTGAATCGCAGCTTGAATGTCGAGATCGATAGACTGGCGAAATTTCGTCGATAAAGCCTGTGTAGTAGTCCTAAGAGCAAGGAGATGTAAGAGTTGGCCGCCCCGGTGGCGCAGTGGTCTAAGCGATGGCCTCTGATCATTCGTCCGAACGGGGTCCGGGTTCGAATCCCGGTGAGGCATGGATGTTGTTTTTGTCTTACGGCACTGGCTCTCTCTCTTCCCTGGAACCAGTGACCCTAAATTAGGGACGAGCGACTGCTTATAGCCCATTGAGTTGCTCACGGTGGTCGTTAAACCTCCAAAAAAATGTAAGAGTTGCTTGCGCGATAAAGGCCTAGGGATATGAGGACAATTGTCCACAGCCCCGGCGATAGGAGGCGCTGTCGTGGACACAGAGCGAGAACTAGATGAGTCAGCACAGTGGCCAACAGGAGTAGAGGAGGCGTCAGAAACAACTGAGCTAGCAGAAGAAGCAGGAGGAGGGAATGTGTCAAGTGGCGAACACGCTTTTGATATGAGTAGGGGAATGTGGCAAGTGGCGAACACCCTTCTGATAAGAGGATGGGAATGTGGTCAAGTGGTGAACACGCTTCTGATGGGAGAAGGCTGGCGGTTTTACGGATCTCTTGGCAAAAGAGAAAGAGGATGACATGTCCATCTGCTCATCAACAGAAGCGGGGAGAGGTAATGCAGAAATAACTGACGAGTCTTCGGCAATGGACGCAGAAGCTACAGAAAAAGATGCAACACGGGAAGAATCAGCGACAGCAGCAGAATGTTCTTCTAAGAAGGAAACAGGTGGAACAGAGTCCGTGACTTTTGGAACATATGTCAGCACCGAAGCACGTACAGTAGGAGGCACAGTAGACTGGTTTGCGCGTCAGAGTCTGACACGTCTGGCATGGAAATGTCAGTGGTCGAAGAAGTCTCTAATGGGTGAGGTGGAGGATGCACTACCAGACATCGTGACAACGGCGGGAAGTGGGTGGAATCCAGCAAGGGAAACGGATCTGGGACAGAAAGTGGCAGGAGAGCACCGGGTGATTCGTCTGCAGAGACTGGCATCTCGGTAGAAAGGAGTCATCCATTGAGGAGGACGGGAAACCAGGAGGAGCAGGCCGGCGTTGCTGGCACGCCGCAGTGGTGTGTTCTTGTGTGAGGCACCGCGTGCGGGAAACCAGGAGTAGGAAAGAGCACTGATGCGAACAGTTGCATCAGTGGGGCAGGCTTAGTCCGTGGGAAATACGATCAAGAGTTGCCTTCGGAAGCCAGAAACGTGGGAGAAATGGGTGTCCAATGGGGCATCTGAGAGATGCCGCACTTTCCCGACAATCTATCAAACTTTGTGAACCAACAAAGGGAGGAGATCATCAGGTAGCTCTTGCTATCTCTACTTCAAAAATTCCGATTTTAAAAATTCGTTCTGTCGCATACCTTTCAGAAAAGAGGCATTTTGAATATATGTACGAATTTTTCATAATGCACAGTTCTTCCACGTACAGCATTTTTTATTCGCGACACGTACAGCATTTTTTATTCGCGACTTCACCTCCGTTTCTAAACGTCTGATCGAAAAAATCCTTTACCGCACGCACCAGATGGCTTTCACTATGATGTAGATTTTCTCTCACGTAATTTTCGCCATAAAACGATCTGGTTTTCCCACACGGAGCCCCTCTTCTTTTCCTCGCTAGTTCTGCATTTGAAAGTTATATTTATAAAATTATTTTTCCAGTGCGTAACTTTCAAGGTGATGAAATGCGCATATTAGCTATTTTTTATGATGCACAGTTCTGTTGCTAGGAAGCGAAAGTGTATGTTTCCACATGCAGCGATATCTGCGCTTCAGAGACTCTGGTTAAAAAATCATTTTTTTAAGGGTAATGCCTTTACTTTGAGAAACAATTTGAGCACATTTTCTTTCCCAAATAATTCGCGGTTTTTGCCCTAAGAAGCGTAAAGGTTATTACGTTTCCCGTGATGTCTGTGTTTCTAGATGCTCGATTTGAAAAGTCTTTTATGCATATGATAATTTACTCTATGATGAATATTTTGGGTCTATTTTCCAATTTTTCATAACTGTCTGTTACTGGGCGTCAACACATAGTTTTACTTGCCGTTGCATTTCCGCTTCTAAAAATCCCGTTGAAAGTTGTTTTGTTTATTTATTTATATTTCTTTCAGGTTTTAACGACCACCATGAGCAACTCTAAAGGCTCACTGTGGTCGTCAATATCGACCGACCTTAATTTCGGGCCACAGGGTCCAGGAAGGGGAGAGAGCCAACGCCGTAAGGCAAACGCACCTCCCACGTCTCATCTGGAACTCGAACGCAGTCCTAGCTTGGACGATTAGCCGGAAACACACGCCTCTGACCACTTGCCTACCGGGAATCCCAAATTCTTTATTGTACAGCGTATCATTTAATATGAAGAACACTACGCACATTGTATATTTTAAGTAATGCATAATAGTGCGGCCGCAAGCTTACGCGAAGCCCTGTGCGAACTCTCCCTGCGAGGCACTCTGGCTAACTAATAATTTTTGCTAAATCAACCAGGCTAACGGTACTTTGCGCACGTACGCAATAGAATATTTTTATTTTCTGATTTTCACTCATTTATTTGTTATAGAAGGGACTGATATTTTTCTTAAATTTGTAACTGTAACTGCCAGTGTTATTAAGCTCAAACGTTGTTTGGCATGGATTCAACGAGATGTTGATATCGTTCCACAGATATGTTCAGCCAAGCGAATGTGTTGGCGTCCGTCAGTTGCCGAATGTTCGTTGGAGGAGGATCTCTGTTATGAATGGCTCTCTCAATCTCATACCGCAGGTGTTCCATTGGGTTATGTTCTGGGGACTGTGGGGCCACTTTAACACTTTAAAGTCACTGTCGTGCTCCTGGAACCAATATGTGACGACCTGAACCTCGTGGCATGGCGCACTATCCAGCTGGAAGTACTCTCCATCAGAAAACACCATGCGTATGTACCGGTGAGCTTGGTCCGCAGCGATGTTAAGATACTTCGCGGCATCCAAATGATGTTCTACATGTTTTAAGGAACCCAATGTCTGCCATGAAAACAAATACCCGAGCAATACACCGCCACCACAAGCTTGTACATTTAATGCTAGGCCTCAGGGATCCATCGATTCGTGTTGTTGACACCATATTCTGGCCCTTCCATGCAGTTCTTGAAGTTTAGCTTGGGTCTGATTAGCGGTATAAGGTTTTGCATTGTCTTGTTGCAGCAGTGCTCGCTTTCGATTGACTAGGGCAGGATACTTCCGCTGAAGTTTGCCATACATCCTGTCCAACGGCTGAGAATACAGTTCGGCATTGATAGGCCGACCGTTCAGAATGAACTCAAAGAGGATTCATAATTCCACCAGACACACAGCATTAACTTTTTCTCAAAACATCCACGTTTGGGGGTAGGTAAAGCTAGTTCAGCTCAATTCAACTACTGCTGTGAAGAATCTGGATAACGCAGATATATTCACTTTTCATCCCCAATAACTATTCGTTTGATAAATGGAGTATTACGTGGATTTCTGAGCAGTTCCTTGCATATCTCAACACGTCGTTGTGCTTGAGCTGGGGTGAGTTCATCAGGCACCACACGGCATGGTCTGTAAGCCTTTCCGATCTTGTACAGGTGGTCAGCAATGGTACATTTAGAAATGCCCAGTTCTTCTGACAATTTGGGAGTGCTTGTTCGTGAACTGTCTTTCACAGCTGCTTGAAAAGTGTCCGAATCAACAGCAGATGGACTACCCGAATATTTCTTTCTTTTCAAGCTCATGTTACCAGCCGCAAATTTCTTGAACCATGTTTGCACGGTACGAGTAACCTCAAGGCTTTCACTTTCAACTTCGTTATTTTTTCGGACTGTTTCGGCAACTTTAAATCCCTGTTACCAGTAATGTTGCCATCGAACCAATATTTCAAACACTGTAGTCATTGCAATTGACCGCGGTACAAGTTCAACGCATGGTCGCAACCTGGGCTTCACGCCTCGTTTGATTCCCCACAGTACGCTCTTTCAGTTGTCTGCAGCAGAAAATATGCATATTACGCCGTGAAACTGTCCTACGCGAAAATGTTGTTTTTTCCCTGACACCCTAATACCTTTACACCTGATAAATTAATATAATGCTATGAATGCATCACAGTGTAAGAATAGAATTAACTTTGACGTTACTTTCGTGCTTGAGAAACTCATTGACCAAGTTCTGCGAACTGGCTTTTCGCGCTTTGTGTTAACTTCTGTCCACTGTTCAACGGCGATGTCGGCTTGAACGCTGTTTACGTTAAAGTTGTGACAGTGGAAACGGATGATTCTGCATCATACAGTGCTTTTGTGGCCTACAAAGATATTGTACTGCCGGTAGCCCGGGAGAGTATATCACTGCAGGAATTCTCATTTTTCAAGTCTTTGACTCGTGTTGTGAAGCTCCATATTAAGAATTGAAGTGCCTAACTTCATATGGGTGGGACTTTACCAAGCGAGATTGCATACACTGAAATTGTGAAAGGCTATCGTAAGTGTACCAAACTGAGGCATTAAGCAACTGCTTATTCTTAAGCCCCGCGTCAGAGTGAATGCCATTCTGATGGCCATGAAACACTCTGTGCACCGAAGTACGAGGAACCAGCTCCTATTGCTATCTTCATGAAGTATATTGTACACTGGAAGCTGCTGTGTGGTTTCTGCGTCTGACCACCACGAAGAACAGTGCGCACCTGACATTATGGTGCAGGCTCAATGCCTATTAAAATGAAACGGAGATTTAAGAAACTAAACCGGTGAAGTATTTGAAGAAAACTGCTTTTCTAGGCTATGGAGACTGAAGACGTTTGGCGCCCCGGTGGCTGACTAGTTTGGGCGCTGTCTTCAAACCATTTGTTTGAGATGAGCCCGAGTTCGAGTCCCTGATGAAACATGGATGCTGCACTAGTTTTCTGGCTCCAGATTTTTTCCCTTTCCTGGAAGTAGTGACCCCAAAGTAGGAATGAACCATTGACCAGAAACAGAAAAAAAGATCTGCAGATGTTTTTATGGTACGCCACTTGGTCCTTTTTATTGGGTTCTTTCCAGCCGCGCGAGAAACAATGGCAGATATTATGATGGTATCCAGTGAAGTTCTTTTGCTTCTGAGACCTTACCATCGGTAACTGAAGATGAACTTGAGATTATCTGCCTGGACTTGTTTGAATTGCATGACGCGGCTCAAGGCTACCATTTTTGGACAAAATAGCGTTCGACTAAAGATTTTGCTGTCGTAACAAAAGTGGTGCACATTCGGATATTGCTATAAAAAAATTATGAAGTGAATCTAACCGCAAGGGTCAGATGGTTTTGTAGTTGACAGGGAGTTGGCGTTTCCACGGCTCGAACCAACGATTTTTGTATATGTTCTCTGTTTTGGCGCTTTCTGGCCAAATATTGTCCTTGAACCAGTTTGTTTATCTACGAAACAACGAAACTGGGCACAAATAGCCAAACGAAAAATATTCACACAAGAGTTCTTTAGAAAGGTCAAAGAAAATTGATATCACCTGCAAAAATTATGACGTGATTTGGCATTTTATCCTGTTTTTAACTTTCAAAGAGGTAGATACGTAAAAACAGGGCTAGTAAAAATCTAAATCATTCAATGAGTTCATTTATTCATTGATTTATTTTATTTTCATGTAATACGTTATCAGGTGCTGCAAAATTTTGGTCCCAAACATGACATTACTTCTCTTTATCAGAGCTTTATCAATTAAATAAAGATTTTAGAGAAGCTTCGAGTTTTACTTGATTACAAAATTATCTAAGTAATATGAGCTAACATACATATTAATAAATAATATCGAAATGCTAAATACACAAACTTGGTAGAAAATGATTAAATGACGGAAAAAATTAATGAACACTTCACGTGCCTAAGGAAACGGAAATACTGCAGAAGTTTTAATACTTTTAGAAACATTAATAAGAACCACTTGCCGAATGAACAGAACCGTGCATCAAATTTAATTCGTGACCATTTCATTCATTTCCCTCGCGAATGCCATTCTCTTCCGACGCTTAGCGTCTGTTAATTCGCATTTAATGATCCCGGATGATCTTTGAAGACGAAAACGGGTGGTGGTCGTCCAGCTATTACAAAAAAAAAAAAAATTTAAATTCTTTATCTAAGCATTTTTATTCTCCGCAAAGAACGAAAGGAAGTTCAGCTATGAAAAATGAATACCTTTTAAGCTTAATTGGGAAAGATATAGGGAACGTTTAATTATGAACATACAGGAAGCTACGGAAAATCAATCGAAGCGAAAGGGTAGCATTTTTAACAAGAAACGTAAAGGAGCTTTTGGAATTAGAGAAAATTAGTTTCCCGACGAACCAAAAGAAGAGCTGTCTGGAATTTCCAACAAAATGAAAGAAAAACTCCAAACTTTCTCCGTTCACATTCTGAGAATTAGGATTAATTTGTGTTTCAATATTTTCTTTAATGGGCTGATATGAAAAAAGAAAAGGAAGAATACGAGAAGAAAAGAAAAGTGAATATCGTACAGCATATAATATGTTGCCAAAATTCAGATGACATTCCCCCTTTCCGCTTGATTAGCTGCACATTCCATTAACAATTTGTTAAGTTTTTAAATCGATTGATCATCTGCTTTTTTCAGCAATTCGTGCTGTGACGTACCTGCCAGCAGGACGCACACGACATAAAGGCAGATAGCAATCAGAATGAACGTCTGCGTAGCTCAGTTGGTAGAGCGACTTGTTCCGGAATAAGCGGACTCGGGTTCGAATCCCGGCGTAGACCAAAAATGACGGAGACATTTACTTCGTCATAATGGCGCCCGAACTATGCGGATGACCCGACCGTTCAAAATCTCGCAATGGTGTGATGTTATTTCCATACCGCGAGATAGAAAAAAAATCAGAGAATCCCTTCTCCAGCGCTTCGAAAAATAAATGTGTGTGACGTTGCATTCCACACACACCAGATTGACTGGGAGTTCTCAAGTGCACGTTCTACAGTGGATGGCTGCCTGCAACGATTCATGGTCACACGGCTGACCCGTGGGCCATGCCCCCGGCCCTCTTTCGGGGGGGGAGATGTGACGTACCTGCCAGCAGGATGCACAAGACATAAAGGCAGATAGCAATCAGAATGAACGTCTGCGTTGCTCAGTTGGTAGAGCGGCTTGTTCTGGAATAAGCGGACTCGGGTTCGAATCCCGACGTAGACCAAAAATGGCGGAGAAATTTACTTCGTTATAGTGCTTCATGTAAGAAGTGATAGCTAGATATATCAGTGGTGGCTTGTTTGTATGGTTCAAAACTTGTTGTGGTGCTTTTGCTGCTATTTGGTTGAAGACATATGTTAATTGCTTACATTACACCAAACACCACATTGTTTTTCTGCAAAGCTTAACTTCGTGCTCCGGATAGTTTAGTTAAACAACCTAAAGCTAATTAGGTACTGAATGGCATTAACGGCCAGTTTTAATAAGAAGTATTGTGCTTACAGTATCCAATATTGTTATTTTGTCCTATTCAAGCACATAAATATCAGCGCAACACCATCTGTACAATATAATTCCACTTTACACAGTCATATCAGAAGAATATGACCACATACCTAATAATGGGGATAACCACCCTTGGCCCGGATGACAGCGGCGAGACGGCGTGGCATGGACGCAATGAGGCCCTCGAAGCTTAACCGAGGCACATGCGCCCATTCGGACTGCAGCAGAGCATGGAAGCCAGGATGATGACGTGGTTGCGGATCGGCATGTCGAACCTGTCAATCCAAATAGTCCCACAAGGGCTCCATGGTATTGAGATCGGGCAATTTCGACGACCAAGCGAGAACGGAGATATCGCTGTCGTATTCCTGGAGCCAGTCACGCACCAGACACCATCACCACCAGGTTAAACGTCCAACATGTAGGGATGCATGTGGTCAGCGAGGACGGACAGGTAGCCATTGACGTTCAGGAAGCCATCCAATGGTGCCAGCGGTCCCAGGTTATGCCAGGAAAACATTCCCCAGACATACACACTGCCACCGTCAGCCTATGCTTGATCGACAAGCGTGTCCTGGTGTTGGTTCTCGTGTGTCTGACGCCGTATCCGCCACAGCTCGTCACATCTGTGGAGCAGAAACCTCGATTCTTCGGAGAAGGCAACCTTTTCCCACTCTTCTACTGTCCAATGACGGTAGTTCCATGCGAACTGCAGGCGTCGTTGTCGATGAACCCGGGTAAACATCGACTCCGGAGACCCATGCGTAACAGGATTCGCTCTACTGTTATCGGGGACACGTACTTAGCTGCCCCAACGTTCCTTTGCGTGGTAAATTGCTGCACTGTTGCGCGTCGATTGCTCTTAACCAGTCGACGGAGGCGACATTCTCGTCTGGGGTCGATGGCCTTTGGGGCTTCACAGTTATGACGTCGGAAGGTACTAGGTGTGTCAGCGGTCCTTTCTTGGTACATCCTTATTACAACACAACGCGAACACCCCACGAAGTCTGCTGTTTCTGAGATGCTTCCACCTTTTGCGCGGTAGCCGCTGATCATTCCTTTTTGAACGTCCGTTAAATCACTACCTCTGCTCATTGTGCTCAAGTAACGCACTATGGCTCATCTGTCCTGGCCGGCCGCTTATATCTCCGTGTCGTCGACCTTGTCACGTGCACTCTGTCACGCGCTTGGGCGGGTACACTGTGATTCCGAGGGTGGTCATATTATTATGATACGACCGTGTATACATATTCAGCTAGTACTTCGGTATCTGATTACAGCAAATTCTTGGGAGACAGAATACTCTACAAATCTTATTAACTCGACAACAATTTGGAGACTTCAATAATAAAGCAAACGTATCATTCAGCGACAATGGAAGCAACTGAAATTGGAATAGTCAGCAGACGTTTTTATTCCAAAACTACATTCCTACAGGCTTCGTGTAGCTCAAGTTCAAGCATGTAACGTAAACCAGTAATATAATTATTGGATCTTAAATTTTCTGGCATCAGTCGACGGAAAGATATAAATTCTTCAATGAAATCTGCTTCGTGAATATTTTAAGAGTTTTTCTGACAATTTAACACAAAATTTAATTTGTTAAATTATATCAAAATTTAATTTTGTTGCAATCATGGATTTTAGGATTTTTGGGATATAAGAATCCAAATATATCAGAAGCTGTTTTCGCGCCATGCAGTCTAACTTCTAACTGTTTTATGACAACATTTACACTGAAGTGCCAGAATAACTGGTACACCAGTCTAATACTTGGTAGGTCCCCCACGGGAGCACAGGACTGCAGAAATACAACGGGGCATGGACTCCACTAGCTTCTAGAAATATGCTGTAGGCAATGTACACCATACTTCCTGCAGAGTTCCTGTGTTCGACAGCGCGTTGCATGGCATCCCAAATGTGTTCTATCACGTTCAGATCTGGGGACTTGGGTGGGAAGGGCAACAAACTCAGATGAATGCTCCTCTAACCATAATGTGGCGTCCCGACGTTTGTGTAGAGGTGCATTGTCCTGTTGGAACAGGCCCAACCCATCAGCATGAATGCAGGACATGAACGGGTGTACCTCGTCAGAAAGGATACGTACATAGCATTGGCCGGTCACAGACGTTTGTAGTAGTACCAGGGGTCCCAGTTAAGTCCAGCTGAACACACCCCATACCATTACGGACCCCCCACCGTCCGGTACAGTTCCCTGTTGACAGGCGGGATCAATGGCTTCATGGGTTTTGCGCCACACACGAATCCTTCAATCTGCCCGATACAGTTGGAAATGCGACTCGTCAGACCAGGCTACTTGTTTCCAGTCATCAAGAGTCCAGTGGCGGTGTTGCCGTGCCCAAGCGAGATGCATAGCTCTGTGTCGTGCACCCATCAAAGAGACTCGAGTTGGGCGTCGGCTCCCAAAGCTCATATCGTGCAGGGTACGTTGCACAGTCCGGACACTGATGCTTGTTGAGGCTCCAGCATTGAATTCCGATGATACCTGCGAGAGTGTTGAACGCCTATCGCGTGAAACGATTCTTGACAGCCGACGATGGTCACATGTCCCCCAATGTTTTTTTATGGCCACACTGGTATCGTAGGTTGGAGATTTTTCCGGAATTCTTGTAGTCACGGTACACCCTTGCAATGGTCGTCCGTGAAAATCCGAACTTCGTTTCTATCTCCGAAATACAGTACCGTGGCCCATCTCACGAGCACCAACTATGACCCCACGTTGAAAATCGCTTAAATCGTTATTACTTGTCATTCTCATGCCGAAAACAGCTCTGACAGCTGGCAAGGATGTCTATCGCTTTATATACGCACTGGCGGACGTAACCGAGTATGCGCATAGGTGACGTTGCTATATGTATAATGCATAAGCTCGTCTGTACCAGTTTTTTTGGCACTTCAGTGTATCATCACATTAAAAACAGATCACTGAAATGTTTTTAAAGTATCTAACAGTATTTAATCTGGGAAGATTTTGCCATGCATTATTTTCTTGGTGCATGTTCTGGTAGTTAGAAATGCTGGGCAAATCTCATACTTTTCAGCAAAAGCAACTGCTTCTTTGTAGCATTTTAAAGAAACATTCTGCCGGAAGTCTTTCGTTTCATCAATGGCTGCAGCTAAAATATCTCCAGCAGTGCTGTCACAATCATTATTCTGGAAAAATTTACTTGCCACTTCAACAGTGCACAAGACCTTTTCACAAGTAAGTAACAAAATAAATTTGAAATTTTCCAATATCGCATAGTTTGCCCCGCGCGCAGAAATGCCCAGTTACGCATCTGCCTGACGACTTATTGGGACAACAAGGAAATGTTTTTCTTTGTTGTTGCCTTGAGCCAGGAAACCCCAGCGATCACCCAATTGGTCATCAAGTAGGTAAAAATACCTTTAAGGCAACGTTCTGGAAGAAACTTCGGCAGATCTTTCGTCTAGTAGCGAATGGCTACCACAGAGGATGATACCATAGCTTTACTGCACATATGTACCCAGAAGTACAACAGAAAAATTAGTACTCAGGACTAGTGTTATCCCGAAAAACTTCATAGTAACCCCGAAGCACTGAAATGGCATATTAAGATTTCCAGAGGAGCGCAAGTCGCCCTCGTGCCCCCCCCTACCGCCCCTACGGGCGCCCATGTTTACGCCGCTAGTATGACCACTCTGAGAGGGTAGCCACCCTCTGTTTCCCGATAGCTACGACCCTGCTAAGCAGTAACACTGTGAGTGGAAATGAGGGACCAGTGGTGCATTTTAAATTTTTGGGGCCCTAAGCTAGCCTTGCTAGGCGCTCCCCCCCTTCCCTCGCCACCCAAAAATGTTTATCAGGCTTGAATTGATCAATCACTTTCGGTATTAACAATTATTTTTCACGTGTCCTTCTTTACAATTGCGTGGGGATGTGTTTCCTCATAAACAAAACCCCTGAGAGGAAAATAAACATACACTGACGGAAAAAAAAATCCCAACACCAAGAAGGGGTTGTGTTAGGTAAACGACAGTTGGTAGGCGGTGAGAGTACATCTGTAAGATGACGTCTATGCAAATTTCGCGCTCGGCGCATACGTGTGGCGCTAGTAGCGCCCCTCGGAACATGCAAAGCAGGTTTGCTGTAAATACGCGCTGTAACGTTCGTGAG
Organism: Macrothele yani; assembly: GCA_039090855.1. NCBI lineage: Eukaryota > Metazoa > Arthropoda > Arachnida > Araneae > Macrothelidae > Macrothele > Macrothele yani. Next base: position 54,036,953 of record CM077017.1, read on the forward strand.
CGTTAGTTATCGTTGAGATTCGACGTAGGGTGTTGATGTTAGTCAAGAATGCCTTTAAGAAGACGAAGAAGCCATTATCAACAGCTCACGGAGTTTGAACGAGGTCGTGTAATAGGGCTACGAGAAGGTGGATTTTCTTTCCGCAATATTGCAGAACGACTTGGCAGGAATGTAGCCACTGTGTATGACTGTTGGCAGCGGTGGTCAAGGAAAGGTACTGCCTCAAGAAGACCGGGTTCCGGCCAGCCACGTGGCGCAACTGAGAGGGAAGACCGCCGTGTACGGCGTATGGCCGTGGCGCATCATACCGCGTCTGAGGCAGCAATTTGAGCTGCAGTTGCCACCACAGTGACACAACGAACTGTTACAAATCGGTTACTTGAAGGACAGCTCCGAGCCAGACGCCCTGTAGCGTGCATTCCACTTACTCCAAACCACAGCCGTTTGCGACATCAGTGGTGTCAAGCTAGAGCTCATTGGAGGACGGAGTGGAGATCTGTTGTGTTTTCTGATGAAAGTCGGTTCTGCCTGGGTGCCAGTGATGGCCGTGTGTTGGTTAGAAGGAAGCCAGGTGAGCGCCTGCAACCAACCTGTCTGCGGCCGAGACACACTGGACCTACACCTGGAGTTATGGTCTAGGGAGCAATTTCTTATGACAGCAGGAGCACTCTCGTGGTTGTCCCACGCACCCTGACGGCACAGTTGTACGTCGGTCTGGTGATTCAACCTGTTGTGCTGCCATTCATTCACAGCATTCCAGGGGGTGTTTTCCAACAGGATAACGCTCGCCCGCATACCGCTGTTGTAACCCAACATGCTCTACAGAGTGTCGACATGTTGCCGTGGCCTGCTAGATCACCAGATCTTTCACCAATCGAGCACGTATGGGACATCATTGGACGACAGCTCCAGCGTCACCCCCAACCGGCATTAACCGTCCCTGTATTGACCGACCAAGTGCAACAGGCATGGAACTCCATCCCACAAACTGACATCCAGCACCTGTACGACACAAAGCATGAACGTTTGCGTGCTTGCATTCAACATTCTGGCGGTTTTTTTATTGGAGGTTTAACGACCACCGTGAGCAACTCAATGGGCTATAAGCAGTCGCCCGTCCCTAATTTAGGGTCACTGGTTCCAGGGAAGGGAGAGAGCCAGTGCCGTAAGACAAACACAACATCCATGCCTCACCGGGATTCGAACCCGGACCCCTTTCGGACGAATGATCAGAGGCCATCGCTTAGACCACTGCGCCACCGGGGCAGCATTCTGGCTGTTACACCGGTTATTAATGTACCGGGATTTCACATTTAAAATGGCTCTATAAGCTGTGATCTTGAAAATTTAATCGATTAAATACGTTACCTATACAAATGTATTGCCGCCATTTCATTCCTCTACAACTATTTTTTCGTGGTGTTGGGATTTTTTTTTCCGTCAGTGTATTTAATTTTTTTACCTATATTTTTATAAAATACTAATGAATCAGCTACAAACTACAATGATTTCAATTGGAAAAGAAGAAAAATTATTTAAAAAGTCTGACTGAATTAAAGTTTTAAAATTTACCTTGAACTATCATTATCAATATTTAAAAAAAGTTTTTCGTTCCCTTTCCCTTCTGATACCACCTTTTACAAAACCATTCGACGTGCTATCATGGCAGCAAAGTCTTTAATGTTACCTTCAAAATCAAGTTCTTTTACAAGTTCATCATTTGCAACAAAACTAGCCAAACTGAGAATTTCAAATCCGTGGATGAGTTCCTAAGGTAGTCCTTCACTCGTTTAAGTACACTAAAAGACATCTCTCACCAGATGCAACAAAAGACATCATGCTCAGGAAAATTCTTAACGCAATGTACAGGTTAGGAAAGAGTGAAGTTAATCGCTTCTCACGAAGTACTTTCAGGAATTTCCCGAATTCGAGGAGGTATACACACTCTTCATTTCGTCGCACTCCGGAGCAAAATCCGTTTTGTGTTTTTCAAGCAGGAGAGTCTTCTCTCTCAGTTCTTACGCATTCAGTTTTAGTAACTCGTACATAAAAATTGGAAAGGGAGTGAGACAAGGTGACAACATATCTCCGAAGTTTTTTAATGCGACATTGGAAAATGTCTTTCAATCACTGAACTGGGAAAACAAAGAGATAAAGATGAATGGAGAATATCTAACCCACCTTCGTTTTGCTGACGACATAGTCATTTTTGCAACTACCCTATCAGAGATGCAGAGTATGATTCAGGAACTTGCTGACAAGAGTAAAGAAGTGGGATTAAAAATGAACTTTCAGAAGACAAAAGTGATGTTCAATGCTTTTACAAGAAATGAAGATTTATCGATTGATGGAGAAAAGCTAGAGATAACAAACACGTACTTTGACAGCAGTGAGGGTCACATTGATGAAGAAATTAATCGGTGTACAAAACTTGCCTGGAGAACTTTTGGAAGAAACAGCATAATTTTCAAGAGCAATATGTCATTATGTCTTAAAAGAAAAGTGTTTGATCAATGCATCCTTCCAGTGCTTACGTATGATGCAGAGACGTGGACCTTAACTAAAAGAGACATACAAAGGCTGCAGATAACTCAAAGATGCATGGAGAGGTGCATGCTTGGTGTAACCAGGAGAGATAAGAAGAGGAACTCGTGGATCCGAAAAATGACAAGAGTGGAAGACATCATGATCAGAGTTAAATCCCTGAAATGGCAATGGGCTGGACATACTCCCAGAAGGACAAACCATCTATGGACAGCCGAAATTTTTAGATTGGATTCCAAGGGACAGGAAAAGACCCAGAAGAAGACCACATGGGAGATGGGTGGATGAAATTTGAAAGTATGCGAGAGTGACATGGAGGAGACTGGCACAAGACAGAACGTTGTGGAGGAAAATTGGGGAGACCTTCATCTAGCAGTGGATTGATAATGGTTGACAATGATGATGATGATTATGATGATGATAGGAACACAAAAATTTCATCAAGTTTTTGGTACGCTTTTGGTTCGTTCTATAACTCTGAGTTCAACTTCTTAATGATGATCAAAAACGTGTTTATTCTCCTTTCTTCTCTACCATTAAAGTGAGCGAAGAAATCTTGTTCATTTTGCCTGTATTCAACCTCATCATCAAAGTATTTTCTCTTCCATTTCGTCTTGTGTAGTGATCTTGCATTTAGCAAGGGCCCAGTGGCGGCTCGTCAGGTGAAATGAGTGAAGTGCCACTTCTAAAATTTATGAAAAAAAAAATATTCGAATGATTCAGCGGATTCTTAAAATTAGTCACATTTTCGATTACAAGAATGATTCCTAAAAAAATTTGTGGCTTTAAAACGAAAGCTCTCCCATTTATAAAAGCAAGCTAGAAGTGTAGACACGCCGTTTCAGATGGCACTACGAATTGATGAACAGACGACCTTTAAGAGCACGTAGGCCATGTGAAGAGATACTAGCCGCAGTTCCAAATCACTGCACTCCCACGGGCGTCGACGTAAGAACCTAGTTAACTGAATAAAATTGTTGCTATGGCAAACAATGACGTCACTGATCGAGATGACTGATTGTCACTTACTAACAATAACGTCAGTGATATGGTCCACTGATTGTCACTTCACCTCGATCGAATTAAGTGGCAGCCAACGGGGTGAGAGTGTGAGTTTAGACGATTCTGTTTTTCTCCGTTGTGTTTATACAGTAACTGCGAGTGTAAACTACAGTTTCAGTATTGTATCTTTATTATTCTCCGTGTGTTTTGGATTCATGCTTTGATTAAAAATATTGAGCCTGGAAAATGATACAGTGCGCACGTTGCCACAGGCAAATAATGTGCTAAGGATGTATTACAAGGGGTGTATAAATTGCTTTTTTACGCTTTCCAACCGTAAGTTGAAGAAGCGTAAAACCGATATAGTCACGTTCCTATCGAACTCTGTGTTTGTGCCCAGTTTTTGGAAGTATATAGTGAGTGTTTGTTCCTATTTTTGTGTTCCCCTTCAAGAAGAAGATCTGTACATTCTTTTAGCTCAGCTCCCAAGTCGGTGAGTTGCATATTTTGTTTGCATTCAGCGTTTTATTATTTTCGATCAAGCTGATCGATCCTTAAGTTAATCCTCGCCATTTTCAATGGCAGGCACTGAGAAGGGTGATGTCCACGCCCACATCAGTGATGCTCATTCAACCTCCTCCTCCTGACTCTCAGGAGACTAATCAGCATTTGTGCACGTCAGAGACGTCATACGCATACACGATGTGACCCGCGACTCCTCTGCGAAAGCTCAAGCTGATATCCCTGTCCAGGAGAGTGACGTCACTTTGACGCACGTCCCTGGTTCATTTGCCGAAGCTATGGATGTGACCGATTGCACGGTTGCGTTGCCTTCAACTGGCTCAGCTCAGTTTACCAAGCCGCTACCAGCAATCAGCACTGTGTCGTATCCTTCCGCTGCCAACTCTACGTCTCTCACTTACTCCAAAGTGACCTCCGGAGCGAGAGTTCCTTCCAAGTTTATTGCTCCCGTTTTTCCTGAATCTTACGTCAGTGTTGAGGGTAGTTCTGCCACCATCGATATCCCAAAGGATTCCCCAGCCGGGAAGCAATTTTTCTCCACAATGGATTTCGGTGTCTGTTTTGATGCATTACCAGACACGAAACTCAAGGAATATAGTATTGCCCTAAAGAAGATGCTTCCTACAGGAGCTTATATCACTCATATGGCTCGAAAGCCACGGGCCGTATTAGTGTATTTTGCCCATAAAGAACATGCAGACCTTGTGATGACTGCTGGCTTATCCATCAAAGATATGCATCTTCTGGCTGAACCTGTGGCGCAGCGACCTATCCAGGTCACTTTCCACCCAGTCCCGCCTGAAGTCTCAGATGTCGCTTGATGCACTTTACTCAGCAAATTTGGCCGAGTGGTTGGACCAATAACGACCCTTTCGGCGGCGCCCAGAAATCCCGATGACAAATCCATTGCAGGGTTTCGTCGAAGTGCCCGTGTCATATTTCCGTCGGACGATCATCTGCTTGCGTGCCCGAAGATCCTAACCGTACGGTGTGGCCAGCAACGTCGGAGAATCGACGCCATTACCTCCTTGCACTGCACGCTTTGCCATGGCGAAAACCATCTTCGCGTGCACTGCCCACATCAAGTTCCACCGACTCCGACTGGCGCTCCTACAGGTACTGTTCCTACCTCGAAGCGTACTACACCATCTACTTCAGCAAAGCAGGCCTCGGAGCCAAGATATGATGAAAAACGTTCGCTTACAGACGTTGGTCAACGCAACGCTCCCACAGCCGCTTCCTCTTTTTCACTAGAGGACTTTCCTACAATTGCCTCCTCACTTCCGCAACGTCGTCGCTCCACCACTGAGTCCCTTTCAGAAGGTTTACAACCAGCTATTACCACTGGAACCTCCGAAACAGCTGATGTGGAGTCTGTTGGTCCAGAGACGCAGTGTGAGGATGAGACGACCGAGCCTCCACTGAAGCGCCGCGGCTCTGGCTGCAGCAGGCGAGTAGCGAAGAAGCAAAACTCTACTTCACCTCGTTCAACCTCCCTCTCCAGCAGTTCTCCTCGGCACACCTCGCCAGCCGAAGTCTCCTTTCCCACTGTCGAAGAGTTCGCTGCATTTCTCCGGACAGCCAATATACCTCCCGTACCACTCTCATACATTGATCTCCATACATACCTAACGAATCCGACAAGCTACGCAATAGCACGTGCCTTAGCAGTCAAGAATCCATCGCTTCGCCAACTTGTGCCGGAACAGATCTTCAATGTGTCGCATTTCTGCCGCCAGAATGTTCCCACCCATCCGTGGGCACAAATCTTCTATAATCGTCTCAAGTCTTTTCCTCCAGCTCTGAACGATCTTCAGCTAGAGGCAAGGAACCCCACAATTCAAGATCGTGTCACTTAATTGCAGAGGATTCGCTTCCCCCCTCAGCAACTCTCTGGCATATGAAGACCTCAACCCGTTGGGGGCTGATATTCTCCTCCTTCAAGAGACAAATTGCAAACCAACTACCGTCTATTCTCGATGGCGCCAGTGGAACTTTGTGTTTCATCACGCCTATGGACTAACATCTCATAGCGGTCTTGCCATCGGCATTAGTTATACTCTCAATTCTATTATCACATCCCTCTCTGTGCGAAATATTTGTCGAGATCTCTTACAGCATGCATCCTTTACCATCGCGTCTTCCAGATATCATTTATTCAATATCTATATTCCAAGCACTACAACACATTTATCAATTCTCTTCACGCGTCATCGCAGAGCACTCGACCGTATCCCACCGTCAGACCATGTTCTCGTTGGTGGGGATTTTAACTGTACCCTGGATCCTCTTCTGGATAGGTCTTCTACAAATAGAGAGCGCCGCCATGCCCTGGCAAACCTGCTCCAGATAGTTGTCACCAACAACGCTCTTCATGATGTACATCGGCATATTCATCCCTGGTCGAATAATTATACCTGGCGCTCCTCTCATGCGCAAAATCCTTTCTTAGCCCGATTTGACAGGTTTTATGCCTCCAGTGCTCTACTTCCTGCAGTGACACAATCGAGTGTTCATCCCACGGCCTCATCTGACCACTGCGCCATTGCCATCATAGTCCATACTGCACCATTCAAACCCAGGATAATTCGCCCGTGGACATTTGATGATGCACTTCTCTCCGACCCGACATTCTGCTCTTCGGTTCGGTCATTCCTGATTGACAGACGACCGCAGCTTCAATCTGCACTCTGCGGATTAAATTCTTGGTTGGAGATCAAGCAACAGCTCGTTCTGCATGTCCGAAACTACTCATTCCAATTAAAGACACTCCAGAACATGCGCCTAGACTATGTTCGTTCAATGCTATCCATGCTCAGTCTCAGTGATCCTCTCTTCTCCTCCTTTCAAGAAGAGCTTCGATCTCTTCTCACTCCTCTGGCACAACAAGCTTTCTTCCGACTTTGTTTGCAACACCTGACGCCGGATGCTCACAACTATGAGTTCCTGACGTCGGTGGAAAACACCCGACGAGCTTCGTCCATACTTCATTCTTCTGGAGAGGTATCAAATGAGCCGATTGCGCTTTGTTCCCATGTCCGTCAGTACTTTTCCATGAAGTTCAGTGAACCTCCTCAACCATCCTCTGCAGCAATGGATTCTCTCCTTTTTAATCTACCTCAGGTTCCCCCCATCTCGCTTCTTCTCTTCTCCTTTCCCCCACGCCCTCTGAACTAAACACTACATTCTTTTCTTTGAATTCTAGTGCCGCTCCGGGTCCGGACGGCCTAACCTTTAGCTTTTATAAAACTTTTCTGCCTCTTCTTCTTTCGTTTCTCCTATCCGCTTTCTCTGCTGCCTTTACTTACTCTCCTCTCCCGAGGGGATTCACAAATGCATACGTAGTCCTTTTCCCAAGAAAGGTGATCTCCTTGACTTGGTGAACTGGCGCCCAGTTTCCCTACTGAATCTCGACTACAAACTTTATACCAAGCTTCTTTCACAACGACTAAATCCCATCCTCACTTACATCCTCTCCCCTAACCAGACTTACACAGTTCCCGGCCGTTCCCTATCTCACAACATCCATCTCCTGACTGATCTAATTCACCTTGCGCGCTCCCGCTCTGAACCCCTCGCCCTCCTCTCTTCAGACCAACAGTCCGCCTTTGATAATATCTCCCACACTTATCTCTCCGCCACACTTCTCCTATTTGGATTTCCACCTCCGTTTATTTCTCTCCCCACCTTCCTCTACCAGGACGCCAGTTTCCAGGTCAAGTTGCCCACCTTTCTTACAGCACCAATCCTCTTCCGCCGTGGAGTGAGGTAAGGCTGCCCACTCTCCGATCAACTTTTCGCTATAGCCTTAGAACCTTTTCTCCGCTCCGTTCAACGCTCCTTTCAAGCCACCCTGCCGCCACTCATCGCCCGCACGAGACACCATGTCACCACTTCCGTGGCGTATGCAGACGACGTTACCTTCTGTATACGCCTGGATTCACAGTTCTCTTTGCTCCAAAGTCTTTTCGCCGATTACGCCTCCTGCTCCGGAGCTGCGATTAATACAACCAAAAGCACAGGCCTGTGGTGCGGCTCATGGGTTGACCGCTTGGATTCCCATTGGGGAGCGCGGAGCGCACGGGTCTTCAGCCTCTCAACGCTTCCTTGGCGTACATCTTGGCGTCCCAGGTGAAGCCTCCAGCACAACGTGGAATACCATCCAGCCACGTCTTCATCGGTCAACTGCGTTTTGGCGAAAAGCGCAGTTCTGTACTTCATATTTTCAACGTGCACGTCTTGCGCAAACCTATATTATCTCCATGTGCACACATTCCTGGCTTGCTACTAAATCCCCACTTCTTCGTCTCAATGATATCACTCGCTGCTTCACCTCAGTTATCTGGACCGGACACCACTGGCTCAGTGCCCCCAAGCTGAGCCTTCCTCCTGACCAAGGTGGCATTGGCCTAATTGATACACGACTGTACTATCAAGCTCTCCGGATTACTTCGTTCCTCCGTCTTCATACCTCACCTGTTGCCGACGCCATTACCGCAAGGAATGTCATCACCTCTTCGAGCAACACTAATTTCACGTTCACTTCTTTCATTCTAATGAACCTCCGTACTACCACTCACTCTCGCCTTCCTCCTGCCTTACGGGAGACTCTTACTTTTCTCCGCTCTCTCCCGCTCACTCGATCCCCACCCGATTCCACCACTGAACTCCTTGCCGAACCCCTGTTCTTCTCCTCTCTTCTTTACACCCCTCATCTTTCATGCTTCGCCTATCCTTCTTGGCTCCGAGTCGGAGTTGTAACCGTCAAAGACCTTGTAACCTCAGATCTGTCCTGGCGACCCTACGCTAGCCTCCCCCCCCCCCCCACCATTCTACTTTCACCCTCCTCTCGCTCTGTCTATGACTCCCTACTCTCTACCATCATTGCTAAGTTCCCTCATCTCGCAACCACCACCGGCCTGACCTTTGTTCCTTCCGCCTCCCTCCCCCTTCCTTTCTTTATTTCAGTCGGCAGATCTACACTTCCACTATCCTCTCTTTCAACCTCAGTTCTCTATCGGTTACTTTTAAAATCTCACTCTCCTTCTCCCCTTCACATCCCTGATGTCTCCCAATCCTCTCTCACCGCTGTCTGGTCTGCCACCCTTTCTTCTCTTTCAGCTCCTCTTGAAATAAACACTCACTGTGTAACGTATACTCTATATTCACTTTCCTTTTGATTTTACTATCTCTGGTTATTTTATTTTACTATGTAAATTATCTTCCTACTGAACGAAATATTATTTCACCCGCTGAATGAGATCTGGCAATGAGTGTAAGTCATGAAGTGGTGGTAGCTCGTATATAGGCGCGTTCATCGAGACTTGTTGTGCGAGTAGGTTGGAGTTGTGTTGTGTTGGTTGTAGCGTTGGAGAGCGTTGGTTGATGTGTTGGCGTTGCGAGGTGTTGTTATGAGAGTGTGTGTACTATAAGAGGAAAGTTTATTCATTATTATGTACAAGATATATGAGTGCCTTAGTTGACCAAGAGTCTTGGAAATAAACGAGTTTCAGTAAGTTCAGTCTTTTTCAATTCATAGTTTTTGTCAGACCTCTGTCTGGCTGTTAGGTTTATGACTTTGATTACTTAATATAAATAACCAGCGTTGAGACTTTGTTTAATTTCATAATTAACGAGTAACAACACCCTTTTGGGAATTCATTATTTTGAAGCTTAGAGCATTATTCATTCATAATAATTAGCTTAGCGAAAAGATTATAAAGCTAATTCATTATAACTGGCTTTTTCTCCGCCGCCGTCTTACCATTCCATCCATCCTCCACCGCATGACCATTCTTGACTCACCTCTTTGCCCCTTCTGTGCTCAAGAAGCTGATGTCTCTCACGTTTATCTACATTGTGTCATCCTCCTTCCACTACTCCATCTTGCATTTTCCATTGCTCAACGTTCAGCCACAACTGATCTTCCTTTCGATGCCTATAAGACACTCCTCCTGCAGGTCTCTCCGCCAGTCAAGCTTCCACCCATCTGCTCATATATTTTCATCCTGGTGAAACACGTCATTTACGTATTTCATCAGCGCTGCCGAGATATCTCATCTCCTTATACCATCCACCAAGCTTCTGTGGAACTACTGTGCCACTTTCGGGAGCGTCTGCTCTCAAGACTTCGTCTAGAGAACCTTGTGGCCGTTGCCCAACAGAGAGAACAACATTTCTGTTCCACCTGGTCTCCGGCCGCTTCCTGGTTCGCCGGCATGCCAGCGACGTTGCAACTGACTGTCGGTAGTTTATAACCTCGTTGCTCCTAGCTCTGTTGAATTTCATTTCAACGTGCATGCTCACCATTGGTTTTCGGAATCAAACTTCAACATAAAGCTTATATCTTCTAACAAATGTGAATATAATATGCACCATACTGTACAAATGTATATAGTCTTACTTGTTTTCTCTTTGATTATCATTTTTTCTACCAGTACTAAGACATCGTAATTCCGTTTGCCTTAGGTTTCACATTGTCTACTTTGTCATCCACAGTTCTCCTTTTGTACAGTGCTTCATTATAATATTCTCGTTCTGTTATTTGTCAGCACTATAATATACTTATGCTTCGAGACGAAATGTTTCGACAATCTCTCTTATTGTTCTTGTGCAAAATGCCAGTACCTCTTACCATGAGGCTCCTTTGTGAATCAATACATCGTGCTGTATATAATGTACATAAAATTTTAGAGTTTGTATATTTTACCGTACAATATATGTATCAGCACGCCCATGTTCGCCTCCTGAACCCAAACTTGTTAATAAAATTGTGTTGAACTGAACTGAAGAAGCGTATATGCTCCAGCTTTTTCCGTCCGTCTGTCCGTCTGTCGGCACGATAACTCACGTAAAAATGGTTCGATTTCGATGACATTTTATTTTAGCATGTGGTAGGGGACCACCAAGGGACGAACCCTATTGAAAATGGGTGAAGTGGGGTCAAAGGTCACGCCATAAGAGCGGGATCCATTCAATTGCCCTTATGCGTCATAACTTGCGTAAATATGGTTCGATTTCAATGAAATTTTAATATGTGGTAGGGGATCACCTGGGAACGAACTCTATTGAAAATAAATGAAATGGGGTCAAAGGTCAGGACATAGGAGCGGGATCCATTCCATTGCCTTTATGCATCATAACGTGCGTAAAAATGGTTCGATTTCAATGAAATTTAAGTATGTGGTAAGGAACCATTTGGGAACGAACCCTGTTGAAAATGGGCGGAATGGGGTCAAAGGTCAGGACATAAAAGCGGGATCCAATTCATTGCCTTTATGCGTCATAACATGCGTAAATATGGTTTGATTTCGATGAAATTTTAGTATGTGGTAGGGAACCACTGGGCACGAACCCTATTGAAAATGGGCGAAATTGGGTCAAAGGTCAGGCAGGACATAAGAGCGGGATTTGTTCCATTGCCCTTATGTGTCATAACTTGCGTAAAAATGTTTCGATTTCGATGAAATTTTAGTATGTGGTAGGGAGCCACTGGGGACGAACCCTACTGAAATTGGGCGAAATGGAATCAAAGGTTAGGACACTAGAGTGGGATCCATTCCATTGCCCTTGTGCATCATAACTTACCTAAAAATGTTTCGATTGCGACAAAACATTATCATGTTGTTCCGGAGGTATAGTGAACCGGTTCTGTTGAATATCAACGAAATGGGGTCAAAGGTCATTGCACAAAAGCAAGATTTATTCCACAGCCATTATTCTCATAACTTGCGTAAAACTGCTTCTATTGCGACAAAACTTTAGTATGTTATTTTTGAGGTATACTGAACCGGTTCTGTTGAATATCATCGAAATGGGGTCAAAGGTCAGGACACAGGAGCGAGATTTATTCCACAGCCATTATCCTCGTAACTTGAGTAGTAATTTCTGGTATGTTGGAAAGCGTATCATAATCAATGCATTGCATGATTTTACTAACTTGTTCTAATTCTTACTTTACTCTCAACCACTGTGCCAGCAGAAAGAAGTTCTTCTGTTTGAAACGAATAAAAAATTACTAAAGGAACACTATTTCACAGAAAAGACTATAATCGTTATACAATATCGCGATACAAAAAGGATTATCCGGACTTGTAGTTTAACAGACGTTTTACGATGACATCATTGACTTCTATGCTTCCTTGAAAGATAGAATTGGCCTTTTTTATAAGAAATAGGGGCATTTTCCTATGAATTCTCATTTTGTAATACTTCAGCTGTTTCTCTAGTCACGAGCCACCACTCAATGACCACGCCAGCCGCCTGCTCGGCTCGACGACACGATCTAGGTTGGCCTAGTCGTAAATCTGCCCCTGTTTCTGACAGTGCTTCTGGAGCACAAAAGACGATGGGCTCGAATCAGAGGTCACTTTGTGTGAGGAAGTAACAGATCTTTTTTTGCCATTCGACTTTTTTATTGGAGGTTTAACGACCACCGTGAGCAACTGAGTGGGCTATAAGCAGTCGCCCGTTCCTAATTTAGAGCCACTGGTTCCAGGGAAGGGAGAGAGCCAGCGCCGTAAGACAAGCACAACATCCATGCTCATCGGGATTCGAACCCGGACCCCATCTCGGACGAATGATCAAAAGCCATCGCTTAGACCACTGAGCCACCGGGGCGGAATTCGGTTTGTGAATAAAGATCCTTCAAAATGTATCAACAAAGCTACACATGATTATGAGTCACTTCACGAAGTTCTGCAAAGCACTCTGACTTTTAAACTCAAGTAAACGGTAATGGGAGAAAGCTAGATTTCTCACGAAAGAAATCTTCGAAATCTTAAACGAAGAAAGATGACATCGAGACTATTTTCTATATTCTGAAAGGATAACGGGGCTATTTACTCCACTTTGAAAGCTAAATTGTTTTGTTCTTCACCCAGTTATTCGGCCAAGCAACTGAAAGACTTGAATGACTGGAAAACTTCTCCCGACCAATTATTTAGCCAATAACTGAAATAGCACAGAAAGGCTTTAATTTCTGGAAAAATGCTCACAGCAGGTTATTCGGCCAATCAATTCAAACAGAAAAGGAAGGTTTTAATCACTGGAAAAATGCTCACAGACGGTTATTTGGCCAGTCAACTCAAATGGCGAAGGAAGGCTTTAATCATTGGAAAAATGCTCACAGCCGGTTAAATGAGGATGAAATGTTTTTGAACACAGATCATGTACAATGGCATTGAAAAATAGGAAAAATGTAAAAGACTAGAATTGATGCCAACTTCGTTGATGAAATAAAATATTGGGGAAGCGTGCTTCAACGGGTAGTGGAAGTGATAAAAACAGTAGCTAGTCCTGGACTAGCGTTCAGAGGAAGTTACGAGCAATTTGGTTCTGTTCATTACGAAAATTGCATAATGGCACTAGAGCTGATTTTGGAATTTGACCACTGTCGAGCAGAACATATTTCGCTTTATGGTAACAAAGGCAGATGTACCTCCTATCTTTCTTTTTACAAGTGCGAAGAGTTTAGGTGTCCGAAAGAGCAATTGTTGTAATATTGGAGGTGAAATTAGGTAAATAATTTGAAATTCGCGTTGATTCAATATATATCATTTCTCATGTTGAACAACCCTATTTCGTTATGAGACATGTGAAAGAAGGCGTTTGCCAGTTGAGCGATTTTTGAGTTTCGTTTGAAATCCCGTTCATATGTCGGAGGAGTTGGTCGAAGCGGGAGCACAAACCTATGACAATGTCAGCAACATGATTGGTGTCCATAGTGGTCTGCTGGCTAGAGTGGAAGCAATACATCTTTATGCTGCTTATTGCTATGAGCGGCACATTGATTAAATTTAGTGGATGTGTGTGCTACATTTTGCTGTAAAAAGGCTCCATTTCTTTTTAATTTCCTTCAGCGTTTGAACACATACTTCACAGCTTCTATGCACCCATCAAAACTGTTGCAAGCACGCGTGCTTTCTCCAAATGATACATCAGAAGGTTAGCCTTTCAGACACACTTTGGTCAGCAGTGAAGATGCGTGCAGCAGTCTTGATAACCACTGGAATCAGGTGATCGAGATTTTAAAAGAAATTGAAGATCTGACAGAGAAAGCGTCAGCAAAGAGAGTAGTCTCAAAAATATGACACCAACTGGGGAGGCTTGATGCGTCAATTATGGCTACACTGTAGGGATCGTTTTTGGAAAGGTGTAAAGCTGTTAGCAAAAAACTACAAGCTGTAAATGTGATGTTGGAACAGTAGTAGAGCTATGTAATTCTTTCATCCACCACGTGGAAGATATAGGAGAAATGTTTGACACCTTTGAAGGGACAGCCATAAAAAAATCTGTGATTAGGATTTACGAGACGGCCAAGAATACCATAAATGTTTTATGAAGACTCTCAGAAAGGTGCCATTGAACTTACAGCGAGTGATGATTTCAGAGTAAACACCTTCGTTGTTATTCTTGGAAACTTTTGATCTGAACTGGAAATGCGAACTAATTCATATAAAATATTTTTTCCTTAATTAAATTCGATTTTTTTTTTTTCAATATTGCTGTTTTGGATTCAGCTGTAGTATCATGTCAAGATCAGAAGCAGCAGGAATGCATTACGGAAAATTTGTAGGATTCCATCACTGATAAGTGTCTTCTCTTCTTCTCTTCCGAGCACATCTTTGAATACTCCATCGAAGAAAAAGTCTGCGTTAGAGATCTGCAGCGAGCTCCGAACAAATTTACCGTGTATGCCCCAATGTATACATTGCCCTAAGAATATTCTCCAGCGCACCAGCTACTAACTTCTCAGAAGAGCAGTATTTCTCCACCCTGAAACGAGTGAAAAATTATTTGTGTTCAAGAATGTCGGAAGAGCTACTGAACTTCCTTGCCATCCTTTCCATAAATCCCGAGCTAGTGAGCGATCTTGATTACGACGACATAATTAACAGCTTAGCGGACGAAAGCGCTCGACGTAAGGAACTCCGAAAATTGCCCATCTGAAAGGTTAGTAACCTCACTCAATAGTGATTTTCTTGGCCGTAAGAGATCAGATGAGTTTTCCTGGCTTGCATAAAGGCAAATGAAGGAAGAGCTTTCATTTTAAATCATAGTTTATATTTTAAGGCTAATCTCTTAAATAAATGAATGTGAAAAACTATTGAAAACTAAAGCGGGCAATATTTTGAAACAAATTAATAATTTGTTAAACTGAATGGGTGATTCTCGACTTTTTCCTCGTTTGTTCAATTTATTGTAACATCATTTCATTTCTTTGTATAGTCAATCCTCGATGTGCCTCCCCTCGATTTACCTCCACCCTGGTAATGATACCAGGGTGGAGGTAACCCCTTGAGTCTGAACAGACGTGCTCTATATAAAACATTCCTTGAAATACCGTAACACATGTGGCATCGCAAATGTATATTACTGCACTAACCTGCCTTTCCCAACACAAAACGTGCTTGATGTACCTCCACTTTCAAGCTGTGTGAGAATTTCCTTCCCGTTATTTGGGACAGTGATTCGATTGTGGAGAACCTTAATGTTAAACGCACTGATTCAATTAAAGATGCGAATCAGTGTCTTTTAACATTAACAAGATTTTTTTGAAGCAAACTCGGAAGATGACGATATTTCAAACGCACTTTTTAGATTAGATCGCTCTCTGAAAATAATTGGATCGAAATCTTAAACACAAATGAAAGACGAGGTTTTTAAAAGAAATAAGATATGTAAAACCATTTTGTGTAATGTTATTAATTTTCACTTAATAAAGTTTTAATAACGAAACATGTTTTTTATTCATCTCCTTATAATTTAAATGTTAGCTTTGTCTTTCTACTATGCAAAGTAAATTTCCGCATTTTATGCCTACCAGAAGCTTTCCAGATGGAAACGTACACTTCGAAGTAAATGCACACTAAGTACACAACATATAATTGCATTTTTTTCTAGTTAAAATGTTTTTAATTTAATGCTAATTATGTTTTAGGATGAGCAATAATTTTAAAAAAATGTGAGTTACTTAAAAACAATCTGCAAATTTTATGTAACGCCACCATTTCTGTAACACCACAATGTTATTTAACAAACGGTGGAGATACATCAAAGGTTCACTCTACTTTTAAATGGTAGTTTTTAAATAAATTTTAACTTTTCGTGTTATTTTTTCTTCTTAGTAGTAAAAATGCCCAAGTAATTCCTTTTGCTAACTTTTTATATTACTAGGGTGAATAAATATACAATAAGCATAAGCAACCTTTAGGGCATTTCATAAGTACCATTATTTTTTTTTCACAAAATCAAGTTTGCAAGACAGCAGCACTCAGCAATATAATAAGATGTGCCTTTGATGTGGAAACATACTTTATATGGAATTCACATGGAAATACTTCTTGTCAATTTTTTTTGTGTGTGTGATTCATTTTAAATATTAAATACACATAAATCAGAAATATGAGGTAATGGCACACTACTTTAATATTTATTTTTCTTTTATGAGGCGAAAATATGGCGTTGCCGCCCAAAACATAAATATTACACCATAATTTTTCATAGCTGCGACAATTTGGAGAGTATGTTTTGTAATGGAAGCACATCATAACTATGAAGCAATTTGCTGCAAAATTGCAAAATTTTTGTTATGAGTAAAAGCATATTTTTAAGCCTCTGCATTGCACCCAACGCCTGATTACCACAGGAGGCAACTTTCTCAGCCTAAATTCATGGAGGGGGGATGGACAAATTAAACTACAGTACCCTAAAATTATTGACTGCTGACCAAGGAAATCGAGAGTTTCCTCTCAGCAATGATTTGCAACACTTCATTACATAATGAAGCATGAAATTTATTGGTATGTTAAACAGATTTAGAAGATTTTTCGAATGATTTACACCAGCTGAGTTCTATAGTGGAGAATGGTTTTAGAAATGTTCAAAGCATCAAAGATTGGGAAATGTCTCCTTCACTACTGAAGAAGATAAATTCGCCTCTTAAATAGTGTCTTAAACAGAAAAAGCTGTCGGAGTTTTATTTGCCTTGCATAAATAGTGTTTCTGTCGGAGCTTTCTTTGTCTTGCATGAACAGTGTTTCTGTCGGAGCTTTCTTTGCCTTGCATAAATAGTGTTTATATGGGCATCCCCACGCAGACTGGAACAGACCCAAACCGAAGGCAGGCGATAAATATGCGGACAGCAGGGCTACCGAACCGTATATAGAAATCTACGAACAGGCATAAACGTGGTGATCTCAGTGACTTTGATCGTGGACGCATTGTCGGCTCAAGGCAGATGGGACATTCTATGGCCCAATTGGTAAGAATCCTAGGGTTCCAGAGGGCAACCGTATCAAGGGTGCATCGCGAGTACGCCATCGACTAATGTGCCAACGTCCAGAGAACAAGCGGTGACCGACCAGACGCCATTGATAACAGGATTCGACCGAGACTATCCAGGTTCGTATAGAGCGACCTTTTCTCAACGGCGTCACAAATCATATCCAGGTTAAATGTGAGCGTCAGCGAGTGAACGGTACGACGCACGCTGCATACCATGGACTACGGGAGCCGACGCCCTACTCGTGTGCCACTGTTGTCTGCTCGTCGTCGGACATTACTCTTCGCCTGGTGCCGGGAACATCAAAACTGGACGTCTGCAGAGTGGCGCTGCGTCGTGTGTTCAGATGAATCCCGTTTGCAGCTGTTCCAAGCTGACGAGAAGTTGCGGGTGTGGGGAGTCGGCAGCATGAGGCCATGGCCCCGTCGTGCCATGTCAGCTCTGTTGTGGTGGCCCTGTGATGGTTTGGGCAGTCCCTTAATGTGCCTGGATAAGTCCTTAACCGTTACGCGCTACCAGCATGTGCTAGCTGATCACCTGCAAGCTGCTTTCATGGTCTTCGCGCATCCTGCAGCTGATGGTCTGTTTTAGAAGAACAATGCGCCTCCCCACCGAGCGGCAGCCAGCCAGACATGGCTCGAGGAACACTTATCTGAGTTGGGAACGATCCAGCGACCACCAAGGTCTCCTAATTTAAAACCTGTGGAAGCTCTCGGGGATACAATGGAGCGGAACATCAGATCCATGGATCCTGGACCCCCTCGGGCGAAATTGTGGACAATGCTGCAACAGGCATGGCTAGCATTACCTCCGACAACCCTCCGGCATTTGTTGGAGTCGATGTCTCGGCGTGTGCAGGCTGTTATTCGCGCTAAAGGAGGACCAACGAGCTATTAGGTAGGTATTTCTAATGTTTCGTCCATTGAGCGTATATGGCAAAAATCATTGAATAAAAGAAAAAATAACTTTTTTCAAGAATGGAAAATTTCGTACATCTTAAAGGCAAAGAAGCCAGAAATCGAGCTTAAGCAGTTTTAAGCACTGTTTTATAGATATATCAACACAACAAAAATAAAATCTATTTTGCAAAAATATTTCAAAATTTTAAATGTCGGAGAGCCTAAAGAAATATCTGCTCCGGGCCCCATTTCAACTAAGTCGGGCCCCAATTGCACATATAATCACAATACCAAATGCGTACAAAATCAGGCCTATATGATCGTTATCTACATAGATCACTGATAATCATTTACTTAGCAAGAAAATACCTGCGGTCTTCGCGTCCTCCGAAGAAAATTTAAATGTAAATACAAACTGAATAAAATCGTAGAAAATAATAGATTCCTATTGTCTTTTACATGAAATGAGAATTTTTACTATAACTGAAATGATCTTTTCAAAACTTCTGTTGTACAATCCGCATGATTTCCCGGCCCTGCGTGAAAACAGAACAACGGGAAACAAAGTAATACAGAATATATTATACTCCAGTAAGTACCAAAACAATTTTTGTGCTGTCTGAAAACGTTTTTTAATCATTTAGTTTCCAATTTCTGCAGTTTTTCTTCAGAAGGACAACGGAAAAATTCCAACATAAACAAAAAAACTCAGTGCTTTTCGGAAACATTCAATCTGTATTTATGTTGCTGTTACATAAATAAAGATTGAATACAGAAACGATTTTCTGATGCAATATAAAAACAGTAACACCCAGTCAAGAATGCGAGTACTTTGACTGCGCCCATCAAAAAATACAAAGTAAAAGCGCGCAAAATCAAAAACGTTTTAGTTACCAGCGGTAACTAAAACGTTTTCGTGTTTAACTAAAATAGCCTCTACAAAACAAGGTCGCTTCAAACTTTAAAAACTCCATTTCTGAGGGATCCTCGGAAACTTTATAAACCATATTACAAAATTTCTCACATTTAAGTACGATTTTTAATTTCCTATCGACTACAGAAAAATCGCAGAAATCCCAAGAAATAATCATATTCGATGTGCCCGGATAGACAGACGAACATAGGCTAACACTCTCTTTTTAAAAAAAAAACCTGCTAAAACGTACTATAAATCACATGGCTACTGACAGAATACTTAAAATCTAAATTTCTTGGGTGGTTGTTTTTATTGTTTTTCGAAGGTACACTTCGGAAAAAAAAATCCCTAAGTTTATAGAGGATAGCATCCCACTCTGTGTCTAGGCGGGAAAAAGTATGAATTCGTCCCTGTCTGGCACAAATCTTAATTCAACAAAATCTCCTTCCACCTGTGGTGATGAAACAAAAGCTTTGATAATTGGGAAACTACTTCATCATTCACGACTAAATTAGATTTTTTACAAAATAAAAATGAATGGAGGCAAGTGATTGATCCAACAAAAGCAGTATTTGGCGAGGAGAAATTTGAAAAGCATGCATCCTCCTCAAAAGGTAGTCTTTATCTTTCGTACTCCGTCACCGTTTTTGACAGAAATGTTCAGCACAAAATTCACTTTGTCCAACCATATTGCTGCATCTAGATTTGAAACATTCCTTTTCCGTTGGAAATTATGAAATCGAGGATATGCACCTTTTGATCCTTTTTTCAATGCGTAATCCTGTTGCTGGGGGACGTAAACGCATAGAAGCTGTTAATATCGATACGAGGTCCGATCAAAAAGTTCCGAGACTAGGCCGATATACAACAAAGTACTTACCTTACTTAAGTCTGGATATGATCTCCCTCAAAGTAGTCTCCTTGGGCAGCGATACACCGCTGACAGCGTTTTTTCCACTGTTGGAACGCTTCCTGGAAGTCTTGTTTCGCGAATCGTGTCAACCACCGTCTGCGATTCGCGCTGGATCTCGTCCACGGTTTCAAAACGGTGACCGTTGAGCTTCAGCTTCAACTTCGGGAACAGAAGAATTCGCAGGGGGCCAAATCCGGCGAGTCAGGCGAGTAAGGAAGGGTAGTCATGCTGCTGCGGCTGCAAAACTGGCGTGTTGCTAATGCTCAGTAAATCGCCCCTGAGCCACATTTCAGGTCGTTTGATGCGAATGTCCTCCCTAAGACGCCGCGGAACATCGCAGTAAAAAAGGGCGTTGACGGTCTGGCCCTGGAAAACAAATTCACTGTGCACAACCCCACGAATGTCGAAGAACACGATGAGCATGCTTTTGGATGCGCTCCGGACCTGTCGGGCCTTCTTCGGTCGTGGAGATGCCGGGCTCTTCCACTGCGACGACTGTTGTTTGGTCACCGAGTCGTAACCGTAGGCCCAAGTCTCGTCCCCAGTGATGACCCGCGACAGGAACGTTGGTTCATTCACCACCTGCTGACAAAGATCTTGGCAGAGTTTGGCACGGAGCGCCTTCTGTTCGGGGTTCAGAATCTTTGGCACAAATTTTGCAGCAATGCGGTGCATGTTCAAAACCGACGTCAGAATTTCTTGCACTGTTCCGTATGACACATTGACGATTGTAGCAATGTCTTGAATGGGTCTCCGACGATCCTCGTGCATCAGTTCCCTAATTTTGTCCACATTTTTTGGGGGTTTTGCTTGTGGACGGTCGCCCTGACCTCTTGTCGTCTACCAGTGATGTTCTGCCGCTCTTGAAGCGCGAGTGCCACTCAAAACACCTCGCACCAATCATTGCTTCATTGCCATAAGCCTGCCGCAAAATGTCACGTGTCTCCTTTCCCGATTTGCCGAGTTTGACCCAGAATTTGATGTTCGTTCGCTGCTCTAGTTGACAGTCCATACAGAAATCGCAGCTGTGTTCTGCACGTGGTCACCAAATATCGTGTAGAACAGCTCCAGATGTTCTCAGAACGACGCCACTCAGCACAATGCCTCACGAATGTCACTGCCCTCGACCACTGCTCGCGCATTTGCGTACTGTCATCTGTTGGCACGCTATGTACCTAGTCTCGGAACTTTTTGATCGCACTACGTATTTACTATTTTCCACTTAACTGCTTCTAAAATTCCTACTGAGAGGATTCCTGTTTTTACAGCATGATTTTCTCCATGCGTATCATTTTGTGTAAATTGTCTGCTTCAAATCATGAGCAGTTTGGCCGCTAGGGGACGTAAACGTATATTTTATTTTTCTCTATCACTCTTTTTAAAAGTCTATAACGTAACCCTTTTTACGTTATGTAAGATTTCCGGCTGAATAGATGTTAAACTAAGAATATATGCGATGCAAGTAATTGTGCCGTATAACTCACGTTAAAATAAGGCCAGACGAAACATAAACAGAAGTCCAACTTACGTCAACGTTTTATTGGTCCAGTAACATTAGACGGAATCCAAAACGCAACACTTCACATATATTAATCAAGTGGTTTACAATCAAAACTCAGTAACGTTCTAACATCTTCACACAGCAACCTCTGCATCGTATTTTTATCTAACGTTCTTATCACATACATTCATACGTCACTCTTGTTCCGACCTCAGTGTGTTGCCAACATCATTCTCGTTTGAGGGAAAAGACATAACGTTAAAGTTTGACAATGTCTAAGAAAACGAACTCAAATTTACATAGAAAAAGAAACTCAAAAGGAAAGTTAAAATAGAATATACGTTACAAGTCCGCTTGTAACGTATACTCTAGATTCAGTTTCCTTTTGATTTTACTATCTCTCGTTATTTTATTTCCCTATGTAAATTATTTTCTTACTTAACGAGATGTTATTTCTCCCGCTGAATGATATGTGGCAAAGAGTGTAGTCATGACGTGGTGGTAGGCAGTATAAATAGGCGCGTTCAACGATACCTAGGGAGCTTTTGTTTATATGAGGAGAGCTTTTTGTTGATGTGCTTAGGGAGAGCTTTGTTTTATGTGTAAAGAGATCTTCGTTTGGTGTAAAGAGAGCTTCGTTTATGTGAGAGGAACTTCGTTATATGTGAGAGCCAGATATCGAGTAGTTGTGTAACCCGTGAAGTGTGTGTGGATAATACCAGGAGTTTCCCTAATAAAAGGTTTTCTTAGTAAGTACGTTTTTCTCAGTTCATGGTTTTGTCAGACCTCTGTCTGGCTGTTAGGTCTCTTTCATTAAGTGTTACTATTAATAACCAGCATAAGACTTTATTCATCATAAATCACTACTACTACAACGTTACTAGCAGTTAAGCTTATTTATCATAATTACTACAACATAACTACCATTATAAAAGCTAATTCATTATACGCTTCGTAAAATAATTTTTGTATCTCATGTCGTTGGGAATGTTGTGCTTACATTTTCTACTTCTTCATGAACAACAGTTCCGCCACTAGAAGGCATTAGGAAATACGTCCACCTGCAATTGCACAACCACTTTTAAAACAACGATTGAAGAAAATTATTTCTTGGCCACATGCCGTACACAACGAAAACACTTTATGGGCATTTTCTGCTCAAACTAATGCACTGTTTACCCGCTAGGGTAGCAGTGTGTGCTTCTTCTAATCCAATTTGAAATATTCTCTTTCCATCGGATATCTTCTACTATAAATAGTGTTTTGCGGGAGTTTCCAAATTTTTCTTAATGCACAGCTCTGCCGCTGAGTGTAATAAATGTGTATTTGCATCTGTGACTATATACATCTGTTTCTAAAATCCCTATAGAATTTTTTTCATTTGAAAAATTGCTATTTGTTCGAATACCTTTGACTATGAAGGATATTTCGTGCACATTTTCTACTTCAAATTGCACTCTGTTTTATTATGTTTATTATGCATATTACGCTGTACATTGTGTTTTCCTCTATAATTCTACTGCTAAAATTCCGATTTAAAAATCCTTTTTGCGACTGATATCTACTACCTCTATGAGGAAAATTTTGTGCTTATTTTCAAATTCTTTTGCAACGCACGATTCCGTTGCTAGTAAACATAATGTCTATTTCGACTAGAAAATGTATCACTGCTTCGAAAAATCAGATTGATTTTCTTTGTGTGTGTGTGTGTGTGCGTGCATAATAAAAGATTCCGTCCATGCACAGTGTACACTGAAGTCCACCTTGGGGCTATCAGTCAAGATTTATTACAACAGAATGATTAAGTTAAAAAGTATAAAATTATGAGACCTTTCGGATTGCCGATCATTCGTCCGAGAAGGGTTCGGGTTTGAATCACGGTGAGACATGGATGTTGTATTTGTCTTACGGCACTGGCTCTCTCCCTTCCCTGGAACCAGTGACCCTAAATTAGGGACGGGCGACTGCTTATAGCCCATTAAGTTGTTCACGGTGGTCGTTAAACTTCCAATCAAAAAACAAAAACTCCCGCCCCGGGGTCCATCACCTGAGATAAGTTAAAAAGAGATGGATCCCGGTGCGGGATACCGAAAGGTCTCATACTTTTATACTTTTTAACTTAATCATTCAGTTTTAATAAACCTTGACTGATAGCCCAAAGTGAACATCGTGCATGGACGGAATCACTTGTTATTGCATGTAATCTGCACGAAATACTTCATGATATATACAGTAGTGACCAAAATTGTGGAAACCTTTCGGGAAAAGTGTATTTTTAAGGTTTGATGACTCATAACGCCACTTTTTGTTGGAGCAACACCATAAAATTATACGTATATCAATGCAAAGAACATTACATCAAGAATGTAATGCAACAAAGTTTGTTCAATTATCTGTATTCTATGAAAAGTTATAGCCAAATAACCAGAAAAAGAAAGCACAACTTGCTTAGGTTGATATGAAGTAGCTTTTCATCATTTGAACGTAGCCAATGAGCATGAGTGTTTAGAGAGCCAGTCAGGTGTGATCTTGTTTTGGCAATGTGCCAATCAGGTCACAGTAGAATTCAGCTATTGATGTCATGTATTGAAGCTGAGAGGAGGACATTTGTCAGTGTGTCATGTGATTGCTATAAAGTTGGTTGGTTTTTTTTTTTTTTTTTTTTTTTTTGTGGGTGTTCTTTCATTTAGTGAACTTGTAAAACATAATAAAATTAAAGAAATGGCGCAAAGAGTTGACTGGTCATCCAGAAAATGATGTAAAATAGTACTATTAAGTGAACAAGGTTTCAGTTATGAAGAAATTAGAAGAAAAATTGGTGGAAACTTAACCAAAGGTGGCATTTCTAAATTTTTGAAGAAGTATAAGGAGACTCAGTCACTACAAAACCAGACTGTTAAAGGCAAGAAAAGGGGCACAACAGCCTGCAATGATAGAAAAATTAAGAGACTGTGCCTACGTGACAGAAGAAAATCATCTGGGTGTATACAAGCTGAAATGGCGCAATGAAATGTGAAGTTGAGTGCAAGGACTGATGGGCGCAGACTGCAGGAATTTGTCTAAAAGCTAGAATTCCACGAAAAAAGCCATTTTTATCTCTCAGACAAAGGTTGAAAAGAAAAAACTGGGCTAAACCCCATGTGAACTGGACAGCGGAACAATGGGAAAGTGTTATTTAGAGCGATGAGACTGAAATCTCCCTGTTTGGTTGTGATGGCATAAAATACGTAAGGAGAAGAATAGGAGAAGATTTGCATCTTGATTGCATTACATGAACCGTGAAACACCCAGTTAGTGTTATGATATTGAGTTGTATGACATCAAAAGGTGTGGGCAGAATTTGCATGATTAATGGGAATATAAATGGTCAAAAATACATTAATGAAATACTTGAGCCCAAACTGAAGCCTTTTGCACGTGATATTTTCCAAGATAATGAAGCATTTATATTTCAACAGGATTCAGCTCCATATCATGTTGCTGTTGTGTGCAAAAAGTGGTTTCAATATAATCATATTCCACATCTGGAATGGCCTGGGAATAGCCCACACTTTAACCCCATCGAAAATTTATGGAGCCGACTAAAGAAACGTGTTAGTCAGAAGCAACCCAGCCATAAAACCCATTTAATAGGAGCAATAATTCAATCTTGGTTTCACATTATAACAGCTGCAGAACTAAAGTATTGGTTCACTCCATGGGAAGGCGTTGTAAGGCTGTAAATAACGCTAAAGGCTACCCAACTAAGTATTAAGTGACATGGTGAGAATTATTTTTGTATCTCATTTATTCTATGTGTTTCACTTTTCTTCTTTATAACTGCTTTTCTAATACAAAATCCTTCATAAAAGTTATTGCATTACATTCTTGATGAAATTATCTTTCCATTGATGTATAATTTTATGGTATTAAAAAAAGTGGTGTTATGAGCCATTAAACCTCAAAAATACACTATTTCCAAAAGGTTTCCACAGTTTTGGCCACTACTGTATGTGCATGCGCGTGTGTATGAAGAATACTTCGCAAGCGTATTTTCTTACTAATGGGTAAAGATGTATATATTTTTTCTCGCTGAGTCAAAAGTACTGCCTGATTAATCATGTTGTTATAAATTAATTAAGTTAAAGCTAACTGCAGTTAAACGTAGGTCGTTCGACTTGGTGCCTTGGGTGATTGGTAGGCCTTACCTTACCCTCCTTTTGTGAAGAAGATATCAGTATCCATTGCCCATCATCATCATCATCACCCCTTATCCACAGGCTGATCCAGAGCACAAAGTGATTATCTCGAAGATCTATTCCAAAATTAGTGTTCCATCAAGATTTATCTTAAAAGAAACAGCGATTCACAAGTACTAGTTCGTGGAGCTAAATGGTGGGTCATGAATCAAAATAATAAGTAGACTTTAAAAAGGCGCCTACTCAAGGAGAAGGTACCAATATGATTTCGCAGTAGGCGACCAGTCACCAAAGAAATATAAAAATTTAATCGCATAAAAATTTTGCTATGCGGCATATATAAATTCCAATATGTTCCCGATAATCTTCTTAGTGATTTAGTTGGAAATGGGGTCCTCACAAGACACTTTTAGACAAAATGTTTAAAAGGAAATTTTTAAAAAATCCACGCATGACTGAATGTAGCGTAGTTGAATGCTACATACAATCATGAGCGGATTTCTAAAATTCATTCATCTTCAAATTGTTGTTAAAATTTGTTCACGACTGAATTCATTTTACAACGCATATTTCAAAAGTTCTCTTTCATCCAGGATCTAACATTTTTTTTTCACAAGGGAACAACTTAGTTTGGTATTAATTTTTTTAAGTAGACCGAAAGACTAATTCCCAGTTTGGTTTGGTTGTCCCTGCTCTGCTATATACTGAAATATTAACTTCAAAATATTGTTTATATAGGGGCTGCGTCCTCTATGACGAACACTTCCTTAGTGGCGATAGATCTTTAACTAAAAGATTTCATACGGCAATAAATGTTCGATGATCATTACCATTTATATTATCACACATTTCTTTTGAGTCAAAAGACGTGGTCATTACACCAAGAAACCTTGTGTCATCTTTCTTGTTCATCCATTCAAGTCAGTTCCTCATTAGTCGATTTGCCAGCCAATGCATTTTCGTATGGGCACAGGCTTTTGAAGATGGTGAAGATAATAATAACATCTGACTCAGCAGTGGATTTTAATTTATTGGCCTTAGTCTGTTTTACTGATGCAGGAATGAGTGGGTTAATAAAATGATCTACGCGATGCTCGCCAAAGTGTGAAAGGTAAAGAGAAGAATTATGAAATACAGAACTATTTTAGTCAAACAAACTGCTATATCTCGTGCAGCATCAAGAAGATTTAAAACTGTTCCAGTTCACTTTTCTAAATGGAAGAAAAATTTACTGCGTAGAGGGGACTTTGAGTTTATTAGTGTCACAAGTTGTTCTAAAAAAATTAAAGTACTGCTCGAAAAATAAATTTAGCCTTCTTAGTCATGTTTCGCAATGAAAGAAATGTGGCTATGTTGTGACCAGTTGGAAGAATTAATTCAATTATAAAAGAGCAAAAACCAACTTTTCGTAGACTGGCTACTCGGCATAAAAACAGGTAAAACAACTTCTCAAGCGTTACTTCAGTGCGCAGCCACTTTGGGATTTGTTGAGTGTTGAACTTTATTCAAAGTCAAAGGTTACTAGACATTCCTCTGCTTGGATGGTATTGTGTCTTTCTGCAAAATATATAAATTTTTTGGCCTACGAAGCCAGCGGCTATAAGGCCTATAAAAGACCAGCAAGACGTATGCCAGGAAGTGCCGAAACAAGCCTGTACAGGAGGAATTAATAAGTTCTAAAGCGAACGACAGTTGGAGGTGATACCGGGAAAATGTCGCCGGGAAAATGTCGGTGAGTGAGATATTTCTGCATCATCATACATTCCCAAATTCACTGTAGATTATGTACTAAAGAAATGAAGAGCAATGATATTACAACGCTAACGAAATGAAATGGTAGATCGAAAATACAGTACTATCTGGTAGGAACCCACATGTGCTGAGAAAACGGTCGATTTCATTTCCCCAACTGTCCCAACAAAACCTGAGTCTGGAAATGCCAGAGGTCATAAGTCAACCTAATGTATAAAAGTTTCCACAGCAAGAAAAGATATTTTGACCATGAATTATCACAAATGAGCTGCGGTCTACAAGCTTTTAAAATGAAAAACTGATGTACAGGGGTTTGATTTGTACTTTTCAGTCCACAACTAACATGGACGGTAGAACAATAGAAATATGTTTTCTTCAGTGAAGGGTAACGCAACACGCTCAGTGATGAATGATGAATGTTTGATGATGAATTATCCGTGTGATGAATGTCAATTGCCCCTTGAATATTGCC
The DNA here is from genome assembly GCA_039090855.1 of Macrothele yani. Lineage (NCBI taxonomy): Eukaryota > Metazoa > Arthropoda > Arachnida > Araneae > Macrothelidae > Macrothele > Macrothele yani. Next base: position 54,064,937 of record CM077017.1, read on the forward strand.
TGGGGATCATTTACTTCCTGAGTGTAGTGTCCCAACTGTGAAATTTGGAGGTGAAGGTATCATGATATGGGTGTGTTTCTACTGGCACAGCCTAAGGCCATTGACAACAGTGCATAGAACAACTGCTGCTGTCTTGTACATAAGTTTTTTGGAAAATGTTGCCTATCTTCCATCTTGGTAAAACCACGGAATTAGACCTCCACCACAGAGCACGACAACGCCATATACCACAAACTGTGAATGAGTAATTTGAGGATAATAGCACGGAAATTTTCCAGTGCAGATCTCTGATGTGAACCCTATACAACATATTTGAGATAAACTGGAATCGAAGATCAGCACACGGCTGAATACAGTTAATTCGATAGCGGTGTTCAAGGCAGCTTCAAAAGAGAATAGAAGCAAAATACGACGCGTCCTTCTACCAGAAATTAAGTGAAAGTGTTCCACGACATGTCTCTTGCAATAATCAAGGTGAGCCAGTTCTGTATTAGTTTCTTTCGATAAAGGTATGTTTTACTTTTTAATTGTAAGTATCACATTACTTTTGATAGAAGAGTGTATACACACTGAGTTGACAGAATTCATGGGACACCTACCTAGTAACGGGCAGAACCACCTTTCGACCGGACTTGGGCAGTCACACACCGAGGTATTGAGTCCACTAGGTCACGAAAGCGTTCCTCAGCTATCTCCACATATGCTTGCCGCACCGCTGTCCATAATTCCGTAGCATTCGTGGGTGGAGGATCCATAGCTCGAGCGGACCTTTCCTAAACATTCCGAAGATTTTCCACAGGGTTCATGTCCAGTGAACGGGGAAGCCATTCCAGGTTGGTAACTTCTAAGGAATGCTCTTCTAACCTTGTTCAAGTCACCACAGCTCTGTGGCAAGGCGCATTCTCCTCTTGGAAGAGTCCATTGCACTGTGGGATGACCATAAACGGATACAGATGGTCTGCAAAGATGGACACCTGGCGTAGACAGCTCAACAGTGCATCTAGACGTAACAGAGGTCCCCAACGTGTGCCAGTTGAGTACGCCGCAAATTATAACCGAGCCTCCACCAGCTGAGCAATTTGTTGTTGCATGCCAGGCCTATTGCTCCGCGGTTTCGGTCAGATCCGTACCCTCCCGTTTACGGAAAATAACTTGAAACGGGACTCATCAGAACAAAAGGCCGATCTCCAACCATCCGAGGTCCAGTTCCAATTATCTTTCACTTAGTTGAGGCGTACAGTCCGGTGATGCGGCGTAAGGAATGTGACTCTGGTGGGTCGGCGGCTCTCATAACCTACTGCGGCTCATGATCGTCTGATGGTCTTGGTAGAGACGTTTCTGGCACCTCCCTTGTCGAAGTCGGAGGTGATTTGTGGCACTCTTGCTGTCCGGTTGGTTACAACTATGCCAGACAGACGTCTACGGCCACGTTCATCAACAACCTTTCTCTGCCCACAGAGCGTTCCACGATGCGATGTTGTTCCGGAAATGACGAATTCCCGATACACTCTTGATGCTGTTGAACGGGAATACTCCAATTCCTGAACCATCACTGCGATAAAGTGATGTCTGCGTGTATGCAGTGATGTTCTCTACCTATATACTTGCAAATTGCTGGGTACGTCCATTGGTGAGATGGGTGACAGCGTCGCGTTGACTAGGAACCAGGTATCTTATGATTTCTTCCCTCTCAGTGTATGAAGAAAATACATTTAAAATCTGGCTAAAGGATTTTCGAATCAAAGAAAATCATAATCCTAGAGAATATGATTCAAACACAGGTCACTCTCTACTTACACTGAAACAAAAATTTGTTTACGATACGAAGAGAAAGATAACGTCAGAGAAACTAAGAATAAAAGGAGAACGGAGAATTTACTTTCGAGCAGACATTTGACATGATAACAGGATAAATTTGTGTTGTTATTGTTGTCACTCACAGCAGAGGACTTTGTTTTAGGAACATTAAGCTAAAGTAGTTCATTCTTACTAGATAAGATTTTTGGTACCATCTAAAAGCATTCTCGGACACTTAATAACCATTCTGAGTATGAATCTTCTAAAGCGATTCTTTATACTAAATAAACATTCTCAAAAAATATGGCAACTTCCTGCGAGAATTTCATTTAAAATTGTCATTAACTTTTAAAATGTAAGAGTTGCACAAAATGGTTCTTCACAACATATACGCAAAGTATGTTAGAAAAAAATTCGAAGGCTATTTTTCCTTGTAGGTAAGTAAGGAGTCGCTGGGTTACTGAGTGGTTCTCCTTCTGAAGCTATACGCCGTCGTGGGAGCTCGTGAGCTCAATAAATCACTTGAACGTTGGAGACCATTAAAACACTGACTAAAAGTACCAACATAATGGAACAACGAGAAAAAATAAAAAGTAATTCATTCGCGCGCTCACAGACTAAAAGTACCAACATAATGGAACAAGGGGAAAAACAAAAAGTAATTCATTCGCGCTGCGCATAATACCAGAGAAATTGGAAATATGAAATAATGCTGCTGAAGTAAGAATTCGGAGAATGGCAAGCAGATGTAATAAAAATTGCAATAAGTAGGAGAATTCAGAAACTGTTTTGAGGAGAATACTAATAATGAGCCTCCAATGGAGTTTGTAGGTTATCATTCGGACAGCAGGCAGTGCGTGGGAGATTGCAACTGCAGAATATAAGAAGAGAAGATTTTTTGGTTTGCGGTGCGTTATGTGCTTTCGTTTAAAATGGGTACAGAGTCGTGTGACGTATATTCTAAATTAACTTTCCTTTTTAGTTTATTTCCCTATGTAAATCTTGAGTTTGTTCTCAGTTATACTTCACACTTAACGTGATATCTTTTCTCTCAAACGAATACTGTTGGCAACACAACTGAGGTTGAATGAGCGTGACGTATGTCTGTTATATGATAAGAACCAGAGATATAAACTACGATACAACTGTTGCTGGTGGAGCGTTGTGAAGCGTGGTGTGTGGAACGTTTAATGTGGAGTGTTGATACTGATTTGTTATCGTGAAGTGCTATATCTGTGCCGGAGAAATAAAGCATCATTTCCGTAAGTTTGACTTCTATATAAATTTTTCGTCTGGCCGTTAAGGTTTAATTTAGGAACTGTTTCATCTTATGGTTATGTTTTTAAAATAACTTATCAGTACGAAAAGATATTTACGTTATAGTCGATTTTACTGCAAAAGGAAAAGCAACTCAGAAGAATAAGCTGTAATTTTGACTAAGCTCAGGTAAGGTCCTGTTGTCGACCTGGATCAATATTTATCTGTACGTTATTGTCCTCTCTTTTGTGGATTATTAATTTGAACACCACAAAAAGTTAGTAGTTCAATATGCGAAAATGAAATCTTTCGTGACTGAAGCATGAAAGCATTCTGTGAGTTTTAACGGACCTAGAAGAGAAAACCCATGCCATGTAGTGGGCAATAACAACATTATAAGACATAAAAATATAAGAACGTTTACTCAAAACACACGGATTTTACATTCAGCAGGAAAAAAATTGTAATTTTGCAATTAGAGCGTTAGGAAAAGCCGAAGTAAAACATTTAGGCAAATGTGACGCCACCGACATCTCAAATACAATGTCTGCATATATTCGCAAAAAACACTTGTGACGTATCTGCTAGCAGGACGCACACGACATAAAGGCAGATAGGAATCAGAATAAACGTCTGCGTAGCTCAGTTGGTAGAGCGACTTGTTCCGGAATAAGCGGCCTCGGGTTCAAATCCCGGCGTAGACCAAAAATGACGGAGAAATTTACTTCGTTATAATGGCGCCCGAACTATCCGGATGACCCGGCCGTTCAAAATCTCGCATTGGTGTGATGTTATTTCCACACCGCGAGACAGGAAAAATCAGAGAATCCCTTCTCCAGCGCTTCGAAAAATAAAAATGTGTGATGTTGCATTCCACACAGCATATATACAGGGAGTTCTCAAGTGCACGTTCTACAGTGGATGGCTGCCTGCAACGATTCATGGTCACGGCTGACCCGTGGGCCATGCCCCCGGCCCTCTTTCGGGGGGGGGGAGATGTGACGTACCTGCTAGCAGGACGCACACGACATAAAGGCAGATAGGAATCAGAATAAACGTCTGCGTAGCTCAGTTGGTACAGCGACTTGTTCCGGAATAAGCGGCCTCGGGTTCAAATCCCGGCGTAGACCAAAAATGACGGAGAAATTTACTTCGTTATACACTCACATTTAAAGCGTCGAACAGTATTCTGAAACCTTGTAACCAATCTGCCGTTCGATATTCTAAAACAGCAGACTTATCATATCAGCAAGCAGGCAATATATATAGTGTGGTGTCACCCATTAACCATATTATACGGTATTGTCATTTAGTACAAAAATACTATGCTCAATAAGACTGAAGAACCTCGGACATGCGCGCATCGAGACGATCAAAATCAGCTTTTATATGTCTTCTAGAAAAATAAATATCATCCGTAAGAGAAATGGAGCTGCCCCGGTGGCGCAGTGGTCTACGTGCTGGCTTATGACCGTTCATCTAAGATGGGTCGGGGTTCGAATCCCGATGAGGCACGGATGTTGTGTTTGTCTTACGATACTGGCTCTCCCTTCTCTGGAACCAGTGGCCCTAAATTAGGAACGGGCGACTGCCTATCGAGTTGCTGACGGTGGTCGTGAAACCCCAAATAAAAACAATGGAGATCAGCAAAGGCGGAAAATGTGCATTAATTTCGGTCAGCCTAATTTTACTAAGTCTCTTAGAAGTAGAGATGTCGTGCCAAATGTGTCCTACGCGTAATGACAATGCATATTCGCCAGATGCGAATATGCATTTCAAGTACATGTCAGGTATACCTCTAATTTAACCTTTCTTTTGAGTTTATGTCTTCTTATGCAAATTTGGTTTCCTCTCGTTAAATATTTTTTTAAACTTAACGCCACAAAATTTCTGCCGGGGAATTGGAAGTTGGCAATCCTGACTGAGGGTCAAATGGCAAGCATCATACATAAAGGCTTCTGAGATAATCGCTCGTGGTGCAGGGTTAGTGAGCGATTCATGTGTATGCAATGTTGAGAGTAGCAGATAGCTAGTGCATCTTGTAAGAACGTTTTGCATTGAGAGAGCCGATTATTTTCAAAAGGTAGACGTGTCACGCAGATTGTGAGTCGTCGTTGCTTGAAGTCTATCTGGCGTATTGTGAAAGACTTGTTTGTTAACAGATCTGTAAATTATAGATTTTGAAGGTGTTTGATTAACAAATAAAGAAACTGGGTTGGATACTCGTGAGACTCATGTTATCATTGAATTCTGACCGTGATATTGAAAGTTAATTCTATATGTAGACTATTAGGGGTATGCAAAAGTTTCCGCCGTTTTAAGGAGAAAGGAGACAGGAACAATCAGGAAACCAGTACACATTTATTCAACAAAATATTGGCCTTTAGTATCAATGACCTTTGGCCATTTTTCAGGCAACAAATGAATGCCCAAGTGATAGAAGGAATCGGGTTTTGAGCTGAAGGACGCAGTGACGAAATTTTCCACTTCTGAAACTGTGGTGAACCGCTGTAGGGCTAGAGAATGTTGCATTGAGCGAAACAGATGAAAGTCTGAGGGTCAATGTCCGGGGAGTAAGCCGGGTGCGGTAAAACCTCCCAGTGTAACTTTCAAGGGTTGATTTCGTGGTGGCATAGACATCTGGTCTGGCATTACCATGTAACAGGATAACTGGGCGGCATCTTTTACTTGTCCATGGGCGTTTTTGCTCGATTGCGGCGTTCAGTTTCACCAACTGATCGCTATATTGCTGTGCAGTGATTGTTTCACCCGGTTTCAACAGCTCGATGTACAGCATTCCGCCACCACACACACAACAGCACCTTTTTCTCGTGGATAATCTGTTTTGCAGTGGATGTTGATTGCTGGCCTGGGTCGACCCAGGATCGCTTGCGTTTGGGGTTGACGCAATAGATCCATTTTTCATCCCCGGTGACAACCTTCCACAAGAAATCCTTCGCTTGAAACCTCTTCAGCAACGACATGCAGATGCCCAATAGTTGACCAATATTACGCTCCGTTAAAGTATGCGGAACCCCGTTACTAATCTTCTGGATCTTCCCTAAGTCTTGTAGACGCCGTACCACCGTCTAATGAGCTACTTTCAAACGTTTCGCCAGTTGCATGGTCGATTGTGTTGCATCCTCTTGAAACAGAGATTCCAGCTCCTCGTCTGCGAGTTCCTGCAGTTTATCTAAACGTGGCTCGTCTCCCAATCGTAGATCGCCTTTCTTTAACCTGCCAAACCATTATCGAAACGTCCGCTCACCCCTAACCATATTGCCATACGCCTGACATATTGAACCGTATGCTTCACTCGCACTTTTCTCTAAATTAAACATGAATAACAAACAGTACCGCGAATGAACTTTATCGACCGCAATGCTTGGCTTTATGTACGAAATGACAGCAAGGGTCGCAGGCCGGTTAGACCCCTACAACGCCCGCTAGTGGGGGCGGGGGAAACTTTTGCATAACCCTAATAATTAAGATGTTTGAGCTACAAATGACTGAGTATCATCTGGGCATCCAAGTGAAATTAATTCACTAAGTCTTTAAGCTAGGAATTAATTCTAAATCATACCGGAGTGACATGGAAGACAACTGTTCAAGACAAAGATTTGTGGGAAAAACTTAGACACATTCATAGATCAGTAGTTTGAGAATGGTTGTTGATGATATAACTCCATACCTTCCTTTTTGTTCCATCATCGCAAAATTCATCAAATACGCAGGACGCCTGAAACTTGGAATGCCTCTGATCTAGACGTTTGACCACCTGTTGTTTCGAAGTGTTGTGCGCCTAAACTAGCACTTGTTTTATGTCATCCATTCAGCTGTCGTGTTCAATAGTAACCTTTCCAAATTGTTGGAAATTTTCTTATGTGCAATATATCCCTGAAAAGCGTCGTATCTTACCTCTCAAACTACTGCCCTATTGATCTAATCTCTTTTTTTTTCTTTTATGCAGATTAATGGAAAAAGATATAAATGAGCAATTACTCCCATATCTGGGCTTTTATGAACTTATTAATTACACTGCTCTGCGTGGATTTTCAAGTTTCCAATTATATCATTGTTTCTAACCCCATTTTTCTGCTGATTTCAGAAATGTATTCCGTTTTTGCTATCACGTCAAGATTTTATATTATCAGTACTTATTTCCACAAAGCTAGTGAAAATGCATTCGTGATGGAAACAATGATTTGGCAATAATTTCCTAATTTACCCAATTGATGCCGCCGGGTTTAGTCATATGAACAGTTAATTTTGAATTTAAAAACATTTAAAAATCCTATGAGAGCTTAAGCTTTTATTAATTAGGTTGAAATATGAAGAACACGTTTGGGTTTTGTGTGATGATTGTAAAGTTATTGGCCTGTTGCTTATACAGCAGCCGAGCTACACAGAAATGCCTTGTTGTTTGTGCTAGTGAGACAGCGGGATCAAAAGCAGGCACTGGGACGGCAAGAATTGGACATCTAGAATGCGTTTACTGCGTGGTTCCAAAAACATATTACACGAACCATTAGTTGATCACACAAAAATTAGTTGATCACACAATAACAAAAATGTCATTTCCTCCATTGCACCTGAAACTGGGTTTAATGAAGCCGTTTGTTAAAGAATTTGATGGAGAAAGTGCCTGTTTTCTGTATTTGCAAGAAATTACCAGCAGTTAGGTATGAAAAGCTTAAAGAGTGCATTTTCGTTGGGTCTCAAATTCGAAAATTGATGATTGACGGAGAATCTGAGGAAACAAAACGGATACATGTGAGAAACAAACATGGATAAGCTTCAAAAATAGTTCTGAAAGTTTTTTGGGAAACTAAAAATACTATAAATATTAGGTGTACAAATAAATAATTTTAAAGCGTTTTAAGACAACGCAACATGTGATTTGAGAGAAAACAACAATACCTTTACGAATCAAAATACTCGTATGTGCCGTCATTATCTATCACCTTCCGCCATCGGTCGGGCAGCTGCCGGATTCCAGCCATGAAGAATACTTCGTCGTGTGACACGATGATGTATTCTTCGTGGCTGGAATCATGTAATTTGAAATATATTTTTCATTTCACGATGATGTCCGGAACCGTACAGCAGACAAACCATGTTATATCAATCGGAAGAAATGATAGTCTGAAGGGGCTATGTCGGGACTAAAAAACATCCAAGCCAAGCGTCAATAACGTTTCCTTGACCGATTTCGCGCCATGCGGCCTAGCGGTGTCATGCAGTAATTTCACTGGACGCAATCCTTTGCCTGTGAGTGGACGTTTCCGACAGATTTCCTGATTCAATCGTAGCAATTGTTGCTTTTAGCGATCAGCAGTAACAGTTTGACCCTGCTCTAATAGTTCATGATAGAGCACACCCTTCATATCCCACCAGATATTGCGTTTCGGTGTCGAAGTCGTTGCTTCACCGGGGTCTATCCAGTGTTTTTCGCGTTTGAGATTGTGGCACCATATCCACATTTCATCACCCGTAGCGATTTTCCACTTGAAAGACTTTCCGTGTTGTTTAGCGTTGTTTATTCAACAGATTCAAATACTTCATGACATGCTCATCCTTGTACCTCTAGCTCAGGTCATGGGGCACCCATTTTCCTTCCTTCTGAATCTTTCCCACTGCGCGTAAACAATTGGAAATAGTTTGTTGAGATACCCCTAGTTGTTCAGCTAGTTTTTTTTGTTTGTGATGAATATTCATTCAGCAATGCTTGAGGTTCCTCATGTGCAACCTTCTGCCAGGCGCCGCTACGTTCTCGATCGCTAACATCAAAATCACCTGCTTTAAACCGTTAAAACCGAAACTAACACGTGCTTTTCGATACAATATTCTCCCCAGAACAGAACAGATCGATGCACATGCTTTTGCAGCACTCTTTCCTTGATGAAATTCGTAACGAATGCAGTATCGTTTGACATCTTTCACCTACCAATATGCAAGTGCGTTTGACTTTTGGTCAAACTTCTGTGTCACATTTTATACTCTGGACCAGTTACGGTCACATGACAACAACGCGGAGGAATGTCGGATATGTGAATTAGCGGTATACGTCACACAAAAAACGCTTTTAAACTTATTTGTACACCTAATAATAAACTGCTGTTAAAAAGCATGTTCATTGGGAGGCAACTGGAGTTTGAAAATCCATTCACATGAATTTACGCATTGACTACTTCCCAGTAAATCTATCTGATGTAAGTGAAGAAGAAGAAGAGAAAGATTTCAATACAGTAAGGAACTAGAAAATGGATATCAGTGTTAACTGGATAGCGGATTGCTGCTTGATGCTGAAGAGGGTGGGCACCAGTGACTGAAACAGCTGTACAAGGAAATGAAGGAAACAAAAATTTCGTCCATCGTAACGAGTATATAAATGGAAGCTCATATTATTTAACATGCATTAATCAAAAGACATTTTTATACGTGTAAATGTCTATGTAGTAATCATAGTACACTGAAGAGCAATTGAATTAGAGATACCTGTCTAGTAACGTGTAGCACTACCTTTCGCCCTGATGACGGCGGCGATTCGTCTCGGCATGGACTCGACAAGACACCGGAAGCGTTGGGAAGCCATACGGATCCACGACTCCTGAACAAGCTCCCACAGTTCACGAAGATTTGATGGAGGGGGTCATCTCTCTCGATGGCATCACAGATGTGCTCGATGGGATTGAGGTCAGGTGACCTAGTTGGCCAAGGAAGCGAGGTCACGTCGGTGGAGTGTTAATCCAACCATTCGGATACAATTCGAGAGTGATGATACTGTGCATTGTTTGTTGCAGGATGAGGTCCCCAGTGGGATGTTGAAGACGCACAAACGGGAGCAAATGGTCGTCCAGGATATCCCGGTAACGTTGACCTGTGAGGGACGATGTCACACGTACCAGCGTTCCCATTTCAGTCCACGTAAACAGTCCCCAGACGAGAATGACACCTCCACCAGCTTGAAGAGTACCCTGCTGGCAAGAAGGATCCATCGCTTCATGTGGTACTCGTATCCCGCTATCCACGTGTACCAAGGTGAATCTCGACTCATCAGTCCAGGCAACATTTTCCCACATGTCTGGGGTCCAGTGGCGATGTTCCTGCGCCCATGCTAATCTTTGCGCCCTGTGATGTGCGGTCAGCAGCGGTACCCTCGTGGGACGATGGGGTCTGTACCCCATAGTGAGGAGATGGTTCTGGATGGTGTGGCTGCTTACACGTTTTTGTGCACCAGCGTTAAATTGCCGAGTGATTTCTTCTACTGTGGTCCGTCTATCCGCTGTAACAATGCAAGCTAGCCGACGATGACCCCGCTCATCCACACGCTGTTGTCCACGGCAGTTGTCCCTTGCAGGGATGGTTTTACCGGATTCGATGTACTCACGGTGCACCCGTGACACAGTGGCTCGTGAAAATCCAGTTCCTGCATGACTTCCGAGATGGACTGACTCATTCGTTGGGCCCCGACCATTTGCCCACGATCAAATGCGCTTAGATCCTTCGTCTTACCCATACTGCATCCGACTCTTACTGATTCCTGTCGCATCACTCCTTATATTTTCGGATCGCTGCATACGTCATGCTGTTTCTGTTTTCGGGGCCGCCCACAACGCTACATTTGCATAACGCCAGCTGTCTCTAATTCAATTGCTCTTTAGTGTATATCGTGCTTTCAATTTTATTTTAAGACTTTTTGTTTGCAATAGTGATTATTTATTTTACTGGAAAATACATTAGACTGCAGACATATTATTTTCCACTTCTTTGAAAATTCTGACGTGATACATACGAAATTAATTGCATTTCTGAAACCAGTGAGAAAAATTATTACTTTAAAAGCATCAGAAAATTACTTTTAGGACCCAGCAGTGTTACAGTCAGCACAGCTATAATTCTAACTGCTCAACATTAGGTATTTCAGCCAATCGGAATAAGCTACTGAAATGTCTTATTGGAACTGGTTGTTGAAAAATTTGGTAAACTTTCAGGTTATGGTGTTTGATATTTCAAAAACGTTCGAGAGGGTCTGGCATCGAAGTCTTCTGAATCAGCAGCAACATATGTTTAAAACATCTTAATTAAACACAAGGTATTATACTAGATCAAATAATAAGATAAAAAAGACGTATACTTTCAACGTTCATGTTTGTTTAAGTCTACTAGACGATACACTTTTGATGAGGTTAACAGGTATAAAAATATACTGTTTTGGTTTCTATTGATGTAAGAGGATTAAAGCTACTTGTTGTAGACTTAAGTTTAGGCTTTACTTGTTGCTCGCTTTAGCTGCAAACTTAACTAAGGATTCTAAGTGTTTTTAACTGAACACTTGTATACAGTGTGTTTCAGGAAGAGTGTCAGAAAGAAATAAGAAAGTAACGGTTGATCGTAGCAGTAAAATGAAAAATGCAAAATACCCAGGAAACAGAGGAAAAGGTTTCCGAAAAATATGAAAAACATAAATTTTTACGCCCCCCCCCCCTCGGAAATAGGTGCCAATGTCCTTTCGGACACTCCGTGAAACACCCTGTATATATTTAGATTAAACGGTACAATGAGTCAGGAGAAGTACTTACATTTCAATGTCCCTTTTTATTCCTAGTATTGGCACAGCATAGAAGCCCAACGTTGATTGTAATTGACTTCAGAACTATAAAGGCTGATATCAACATGCACTTCAGACTACTGACTTGTTAATTCGACCATACAAAATTGTCAAAACGTTATCTCGCTCTCGCTCAGCAAATCGTAACCAACATATACTATATTGACAGTCACCGGACACCCCTTCAAAAACAAATGAACTGATCCACTGCGTTGTTAAGATGCGCGGTACAGCTGCAAACAGTATAAAAATAAGCCTGCAGCTGACCGCAATCATATTGCACTGTGAGGAGGTTGAGTTTAAATGTCGCGGCGGGAGAGAACTGACTCTGAGAAAGGAAAGATTGTTGGGTGTTATATTAATGGGTTGTCCATAAGAGAAACCGAGAGGCGTTTAAACATACCCAAGTCAACTGTTTTGGATGTACTGAATAAATGGAAGACACATGGTGTGCCTGAAGCAGCAAAAAGTACCTGCAGACCAAAGAAAATCAGTGATAGAGGACGTCGAAGTCTCAGGAGAGTCGTTACAGCTAATCGACGGAATACTGCACAAGACCTCAATGTACAGGTGACTAAAAATGCTGGAATCTCCGTAAGTACACATACCATTCACAGAGAACTTCATTCCATGGGTTACCGTGGTCGTGCGGTTGCTCATAAGCCTTTCATCTCCACTCGGAATGCTACTCGTCATTTAGCATGATGTAAAGAACATTTATCGTGGACCGTAGATCAATGGAAACGGGTCCTATGGACTGATGAATCCAGATACACGATCCATCAGGCTGATGGTCGTGTGTGGGAACGGCGGCAGGTGGGAGAACGCTATTTACCACAGTGTACTGTTCCTACGGTCATGTTTGGAGTTGGTAGTGTACTCGGGGTGTTTTGGTCCCGGCCCATTGGTTATCGTGGACAAACCTGTTAACCAGCACGCCTACCTCGATATTCTGGACAATTATTCCCTACCAACTCTGTGGCAATACTATGGAACCGAGTCTTGTTGTTATCAGAAGTATAATGCACCGTGCCATAAAGCCAGGACTGTTACGGCATGGTTTGACGATAATTCCGTATCGTGTGTGGACTGGCTAGCACAGAACCCTGATCTGAATACCATGGAGCTCCTATGGGATGAATTAGAGCGCCACATAAGAAGTTTGGAACCAAGGCATACTACTAAGCAACAGTTAGCGGCAGCATTATGTACTGAATGGAAGAGCATACCTATCGCTCTGTTCCGAAACTTTGTCGAAAGCATGCCTCGAAGGGTCAGTGCATGCATTAAGGCCAAAAGTGGACCGACACCATACTAATGTATGTCAATAACTGCTATGTTGTGTTTCTCTTCTAGGTGTCCGGTGACTTTTGTCAATATAGTGTATATCTGGTCGGAGCTTTTCACTGATATCGTTAACAATCAATCCGCACGTACATCTGCTCTTACAATCGCAACCTTATACGTTCGCTCTTAGCTCGCTCTCCCTGCTCGGTGCTCACCTTAAAACTGCACTACCACACATTTTTATTGACCTTTGACTCACTACCAGTAATACCAACTTTGTAAACTCGTCTGGAGAAATAATGTGTCGTTAAGTTAACGAGAAGAAACCAATTTACATAAGAACAAATAAACTCCAAAGCAAGGTTACATTAGAGTTATAAATCACACAGAATGAAACACGACATCAATGATTTAATGTGACGAACACATACGCAAAAAGCTGAGTTAGTAGTCCAAGAAGCAAACAAATCATCAAAGTATTTGACTAACTAAATAAGAATCTGGAGAATATGGCAACAACACCATAGCTTTTGGTTAACTGAGAAAGAGTACGGTACCGTCGTAGCAAACAGCAAATATATCTAACGTTTAACATGTCTAACACCTAACGTGGTAGAAAACTAACACGCAGCGGACTTTGTACATATTTTTGTTCATTGCCTGACCTCTAAACGATTGTCACTTTTGCCCCAAGGTACAAAAAAATGTGCAAGTTGAAATATTGCGTGAAGTACGGAAAGTATGCAAAAAAAAAAAAAAAAGCGACGTAACCAACATTTACATAAGAGGCAGCAAACAAAAAGAGAAGGCCCCAAACAGGTAATGTACACGTACTGATGTCGCTTTGTGTGCCTAAATCTTATCTGGCTACTTTCTGTTCGTAGTATACGTGTCGTTATTTGTGATGAATGTTCTGATGCATTTTTTTAATACAGGAGTATTTCAAGTGTCGGTTTCATTACTTAATCTCTACTTTTAGTGAATCAGATATCTCTGCGGCATTACAACTGATCGAATACACTGATTCTCTGATGACATACTTCTTTATTTATTTTAGGACCTGGGTTGCTCATATGGGATTATGAATATTAACGTTTGCGAGGCAATGTTGCCTCCTCCGTTAATGCCATCTATGAGATTATTTATTGATGCTCTTAATGACGTCTATCATCTTTCTATATTCTGTTGCTCACGTTTAAGTTAATTACAGCCCATGGTGGTGCATAAAGTGTGGGAATTACTATATACAATTCAATTTTAATGTTCAACAAATATATTACTTACATACAATGCTTCTTCACTGCCAACCACCAAACACCCCGATTTCCGTTGTAAGAACTGCATGCGCATATTTGTAATCCAACGAGAATTTGTTTTTAGGCCTATCACTTCCAGACTTGTGTCGAGGCCAGTTGTAACTTGTAAGCACTGTGAAGCAAAGTTCCTAACTATGAATTGTTATTTCCTTCTGTTGTAACAAATTTACTTCTTGAGGATTAGGAACTGTATCATCAAGTCAGCAGGGGTACCAGTTTATAAGTTCGGTTCAGTGAGGACGTGGGATTAGAGTTGTCAATAAACCTAACATAAATATCCTCGATACGAAATATAGACTGAACGAGAAAGTACAATACGCAAGTTGATTATAAAGTCTCTATGTACACCATACACATCCACCACGCGCTGCTACCCATTATACACTGAAGGGCAACTGAATTAGAGATACCTGTCTAGTAACGTGTAGCACCACCTTTCGCCCCGATGACGGCGGCGATTCGTCTCTGCATGGACTCGACAAGACACCGGAAGCGTTGGGAAGCCATACGGATCCACGACCCCTGAACAAGCTCCCACAGTTCACGAAGATTTGATGGACGGGTGTCAGAGCCTCGAACATCTCTCTCGATGGCATCCCAGATGTGCTCGATGGGATTGAGGTCAGGTGACCTAGCTGGCCAAGGAAGCGAGGTCACGTCGGCGGAATGTTCATCCAACCATTCGGATACAATTCGGGAGCGATAGCACGGTGCATTGTCTTGTTGCACGATGAGGTCCCCAGTGGGATGTTGTAGATGCACAAACGGAAGCAAATGGTCGTCCGGGATATCACGGTAACGTTGACCTGTGCGGGACGATGTCACACAAACCTGGGGTTCCATTTCAGTCAACGTAAACAGACCCCAGACGAGAATGCCACCCCCACCAGCTTGAAGGGTACCCTACTGGCAAGAAGGATCAATCACTTGATGTGGTTTGTGCCGTACTCGTATCCTGCCATCCACATGTCATGTACCAATGTGAATCTCGACTCATTAGTTCAGGCAACATTTTCCCACATGTCTAGGGTACAGAAGCGATGTTTCCGCGCCCATGCTAATCTTTGCACCCTGTGATGTGCGGTCAGCAGCGGTGCCCTCGTGGGACAATGGCTTCTTTACCCCATAGCGAGGAGATGGTTCTAGATGATGTGGCTACTTACACGTTTTTGTGCACCAGCGTTAAATTGCCTAGTGATTTGTTGCACTGTGACCCGTCTATCCGCTGTTACAATGCGAGCTAGCCGACGATGAACCCGCTCATCTACACGCTGTTGTCCACGGCAGTTGGCCCTTGCAGGGATGGTTTTACCGGATTCGATGTACTGACGGTGCACCCGTGACACAGTGACTCGAGAAAATCGCAGTGCCTGCGCGACTTCCGAGATGGAGTGACCCATTCGTCGGGACCCGACAATTTTCCCACTATCAAATGCGCTTAGAGTCTTACCCATATTGCGTCCGACTCTTACTGATTCCCGTCGCATCACTCCTTATATTGTCGTATCGCTGCATACGCCATGTCGTTTCCGTTTACAGGGCCGACCACAGCGCCACATTTGCATAACGCCAGCTGTCTCTATTTCAATTGCTCTTCAGTGTATACCCATATGTCGTGGTGTATATGGTCTAGCAGTAATCCAATGTACGTTCGTTCGTTATATGTAAGTAATATATTTGTTGAACATTAAAATTTAATTGTATATAGTAGTTCCCACATTTTATGCACCACCATGGGCTGCAATTAATTAAAACGTGAGCAACAGAATGCAGAAAGATGATACACGTCTTTAAGAGTATTCATTTAACCACGTAGCTGTAGAGTTCCTTACTTCAGGATGAAGATGATATATATATATATTTATTGATGACCTATCGTCCTGTGGATTTTACAGCAATCTTCGACAGGGAGGGACAAGTTATTTTGCCTACTAGGGCGTCAACTCACGGGGAACCACTCGATGCCCCCTGAAGGAGAAACCAAGGTGCAGTAAGTGACAAACGATGGTGGATTGAAATGCCCTACCTCAGCTGCCAGTTGTCACGTACTGGTACCGGAATTCGCTGTCCCAACTTCGATCAGAGTGTCAGTGTTTGCTGCCGTTGGACGTTCTGACCTCGGCTTGTCTTCGAGACTGCCGCCCCCCAGAACTGAAACGCCGTAGCCATTTCCGTGCAGTGTTCCTATCCACTGGTTCCTCGCCTTCAATTGTAGAAATTTATCTCGCTTCTGCTGCGGCGTTTAACCCTTTTTCCAATAATAGCGTAGAAGCACCGGAACAACGCGTTAATAGACTTCCATCCTCTGCTCACTTATTAAAGCAATGTGGCTCTTTGAGAAATGCACTTCATCATCCTCGTGTGTTCTACGTCATCGCACATGCCAATCTATGCGGTCGCGCGTTTCGCATAGGGATGGAAGTACAATATAACGTGTTGCTCAAAGCGTGACGAGCTTTTGACTCGCCCTTTTAAATACCCCCCCAGCGGAAAAACTGAATCGTGCAAAGCAAAAAGAGGTTTTTCAAAAGTTGTGAGAATGTACCAGTTTCCAAACCGAATCTTCCCTATTCGACTTAAAAATTTTACTTTTAGAAGCATCATCATCATCATCATTGTCAACCATTATCAATCCACTGCTGGACGAAGGTCTCCCCAAGTTTCCTCCACAACGGTCTGTCTTGTGCCAGTCTCCTCCATGTCCCCCCTGCATACTTTCGAATTTCATCCACCCATCTCCCATGTGGTCTTCTTCTGGGTCTTTTCCTGTCCCGTGGAATCCAATCTAAAATTTCGGCTGTCCATCGATGATCTGTCCTTCTGGCAGTATGTCCAGCCCATTGCCATTTCAGG
The DNA here is from genome assembly GCA_039090855.1 of Macrothele yani. Lineage (NCBI taxonomy): Eukaryota > Metazoa > Arthropoda > Arachnida > Araneae > Macrothelidae > Macrothele > Macrothele yani. Next base: position 54,082,058 of record CM077017.1, read on the forward strand.
GATTTAACTCTGATCATGATGTCTTCCACTCTTGTCATTTTTCGGATCCACGAGTTCCTCTTCTTATCTCTCCTGGTTACACCAAGCATGCACCTCTCCATGCTACTTTGAGTTGTCTGCAGCCTTTGTATGTCTCTTTTAGTTAAGGTCCACGTCTCTGCACCATACGCAAGCACTGGAAGGATGCATTGATCAAACACTTTTCTTTTAAGACATAATGGCATATTGCTCTTGAAAATTATGCTGTTTCTTCCAAAAGCTCTCCAGGCAAGTTTTGTACGCCGATTAATTTCTTCATCAATGTGACCCTCACTTGATATCTGCTGTCCAAGATAAACGTACGTGTCTGTTATCTCCAGCTTTTCTCCATCAATCGATAAATCTTTATTTCTTGTAAAAGCATTGAACATCACTTTTGTCTTCTGAAAGTTCATTTTTAATCCCACTTCTTTACTCTTGTCAGCAAGTTCCTGGATCATACTCTGCAGCTCTGATGGGGTAGTTGCAAAAATGACTACGTCATCAGCAAAACGAAGGTGGGTTAGATAATCTCCATTAATCTTTATCCCCGTGTTTTCCCAGCTCAGCGACTGAAAAACACCCTCCAATGTGGCATTAAAGAGCTTCGGAGATATGGTGTCACCTTGTCTCACTCCCTTTCCAATTTTTACGTGTGTTGTATTTTCAAACAGCCTAATCTTTGCACTTGCATTTTCATAGATGTTATTAATAATATTAATGTATGCATCTTCAATACCGCAGGATTTCAGAGCCATTGTAACTGCTGATGGTTTCACCGAATCAAAGGCTTTTTCATAATCGATAAAAGCCATGCACAATGGAAGTTCATATTCCCTCGCTCTTTCAATTAGTTCTCTCAGCACGTGGATATGATCTATTGTGCTGTAGCCACTCCTGAATCCAGCTTGTTCTCTCGGTTGAGCCATGTCCAGTGTTACCTTCAAGCGGTGTGAAAGAACTTTAGTGAAGATTTTATAAACTACTGATAGGAGGCTGATAGGTCTGTAGTTTCCGAGATCCTCAATGTCACCTTTCTTATGTAGCAGGATCATTGTAGCGGTGTTCCAATCCTCAGGAATCTTTCCTTCATTAAGGCATCGAGTGAAAATTTGGGCGAGTACTGTTTCGATTTCTCCACTTGCTTCTTGTATGATGTCTACAGTAATTCCATCTTCTCCTGGAGCTTTTCCCCGCTTCATGTTCTTGATTGCATGTGCAACTTCTGTTGGGAGGACTGGAGGAACTCTGGTACTGGTATCTTTCATGATGTCTGGAGTGCATATATCATCCCTTTCATATAATTTGGAGTAGAAATCTTTCACTCTTGTCAAAATTTCGCCTCTATTTCTTGTTACAGAAGCATACACTCGTAGATATCGTGCAAATCCTAAACATACGTGGCGCATCAACACAATTTCGAAAGTGCATGACTCATTGTCTTTGCGATTGGCCGTGTCAGCTGCAGAAAGTGTTTTTCGAATCCTGATTACAGTTGAGGGGATGTCATTCTTACAGAGGGGAAGGGCGAAGGATATTATACGCGCCTACTTTCAAAAAGACCTACAACATGTGACAGTGAACCAAACTGATTTATTTCTGAGCGAAATCTAGCAAAACTGGATAAATGATGCAAATCAATATAAATACACACTTTGTCGGGAAAAAACGAAGCACTCCGAGAAAGTAGTTCGATCATGCAAGTACATACCTCAGTATCAAATTATGCAAATGATTACAAAATAAAGACCAATAACTAAATAGTGGCCAAGCACAGCGCATGGAAACCGCGCATCGAAGAAAGAATGTAAAGAGTAAAGCTCACACGCAGGGACAATCATAACAGCGGATTGCGATTGCACTGATTGTGAGGACGCCTCAACGTCGGATCGGTGCACAATACAATTGAGCGAGTTTGAGAGAAGACGTATAATTGGGCTCAGAGAAGCCAGTTGGTCAAGTAGCCGTATCGCCAGGCACTAAGGCCGGAGAGACGCGGCAATCCGACGGTTAGCGGCAATGGGTCGAGGAGGGCACAACCAAGTGGCACGCGGGCAGTGGACGGCCGAGACCAAAGACAGAACGAGAGGATCGAGCGATTCTGTGAGCCGCACGAACCATCTCTGGGCATGTTGTGTCGTCTACAGGTACGGAAGTGGCGATCCGGGCCTTTGCCAGACTACTTACGGCACGGGTACTAGCCTAATCTTTGCACTTGCATTTTCATAGATGTTATTAATAATATTAATGTATGCATCTTCAATACCGCAGGATTTCAGAGCCATTGTAACTGCTGATGGTTTCACCGAATCAAAGGCTTTTTCATAATCGATAAAAGCCATGCACAATGGAAGTTCATATTCCCTCGCTCTTTCAATTAGTTCTCTCAGCACGTGGATATGATCTATTGTGCTGTAGCCGCTCCTGAATCATTCGAGGAGGCCACTCCGCCGTCTACCACTGACCAGCGAGCATCGTAGTGGTGCCGGGCTTTATCAACATGGAATAGTGTCTAGTGGCGTCGTGTTGTCTTCAGTGATGAGTCACGGTTTGCACTTGGCGCCGAGGACCAGTGCGTACGTATCTGGAGATGAGCAGGCCAACTCACGGAACCTGCCTTGACCGTGGAACGGCACACAAATCGTACACCGGGAGTGACTGTCTGGGAAGACATTTCCTACGATAGCAGGACACCCGTTGTAGTCCTCCGTACCACCCTTACGGTTCAACGGTACGTCGACAACGTTCTACGACCTATTGTGTTGCCATTCCTGTTGCGGCATCACCGAGAAATTTTTCAGCAGGATAATAACCGGCCACACACGGCACGGCTGTGCCAGGTATGCTTCTGTAAGGTCGACACCCTTCCATGGCCAGCCCGATCGCCCGCCCTCTCACTGATTGAATATGTTTGGGACATGATGTGACGCCACCTACGCTCATCGCGGAATGTGGGTGAACTGGCCCACAATTTGAACACCATCTGGCGTGCTCAGGAACTGTATGCGCATATGTCACGCCGGGTAACCGCTTGTGTCCGAACCAGACCAGTAACGAAATAGTAGCCAAGCACAGCTGCACCGTACTGACTTATTCCATTCGGATAGCTGTTTTATCCGAATAAATGACCCAACTGCTCTGGAATTGCAGTCATTTTGTTCCCTGTACATGTACAATTTTCATCTCGATTGGATGATTCCTTCAGGGTGCTTCGTCTTTATTTTATTTTTATTTTTTTTGATGGGGAGGAGAGTATTTGCATGAGTCATCTTTCTTTTCCATTAAGCAATTTGTATTCAGTTCATTTTGGGCTTAAACTATTTCATCGTAACAACGTTTTGTTTCTCCATTAGAAAACTAAATAGCCATCAAATTTTAATAAAATTGTAAGTAAATACCGCAGAAATTTAGAATATTCTACAGCTAACTTAACGAAAACAAACCAATAGTAAGAACGTAAGATTTGATGGAGGAATTAAGATTGGAAAGGAAAGAGAAGACGTTGAAATTAAGAATGTCTAAAAAGTAAGGCGCCACCCTGGTGTTCGATTAGTCAGACACACGGGCTTCTGGCTAGTGGTCAGAGCTGGGCCTGTGTTCTATCTTCGAATGACGCATGGGTGGGGCGCTTGTCCCACGGCGTTAGAGCTGCTCCTTCCGTGGGACCAATAGTTACATATTGCGGATGGGTGGCCCCCTCATAGTGTAAAATGTTCACGGAGTTTCGCTCAAGTCCACAAGAGAAAAAGTAGGATAACTTCAAGAAATTGTTTAAATGCAGAAAAACTATTTTTGGTTTGCATGATCCATTGAGAGTCTTGAATATAACGGAAGAACTGGATACGTAAATATTAAGTACAAAGGCCGTTCCATAAAAACTGAGAGTATTTCTTTTTCGAGTTGGCAACAATGCGAAGGAGAAAAATAACCGGGCAGACAACTAACTGAATTAAGGAAGTATCTATGGCAACTGTTATTAGCCGCGGCAGATGATTCTGGTTTTGTTATTGCGCAGTTGTTTAAAGTCCCTCTGCATTTCGCCATACAGCTATGGAGGTGAGTGATTCAGAGTTAAGAAGTGAAATGCGGTGTGCGATAAAATTTTGCTATCGTTTGAGTAAAACGGCTCCAGAAACAGTTGAATTTATGAAAAAAGCTTACAAAGATAAATGTTTGGGTGAGTCAACGATTTCTAAATTGCACTGATTTCAAAAAAGGGCGTTTGTCAGCAGAACTCGCTCCCAGGCCTGGTCGACCTGAAAGTGTTGTTACGGAGCGTATTGTTAACACTGTTTGGGCAATCTTGCAAGACGATAGACGAATGACGTGTGAAGACTTAGCGGTGTAGACTAATATTTCAAAAACGTCGACATTTCGCATTCTACGCGACAAATTATTGCTTTATCGTGTGTGTTCTAGATGGGTGCCCCATCACCTTACGAGAGAACAATTGTTAGCCAGACTTCAGGTGTGTCATGAGCGGAAACAAATTATTGCAAAGGATCCAAATTTTCTAAATACAGTAATAACTGCCGATGAATCATGGGTCCACAATTTCAACCCTCACGAAGCGCGCAACGAGTGTCTGGAAACACACAGGCTCGCCTCCTCTAAAAAACGTCTGCCAAATCAGCTGGGAAAGTGATGATGATAATTTTCTTTGATCATAGAGGTGTAGTCTACCAACATGCCGTTCCTCCACAAATTGCTGTCAATGTTGAGTATTACATTTCAGTCTTGAAGCGTCTGCGACGATGCTATACCGATTAAGCGACCGGAACTGGTGGGCAAGTGGACCCTACACCATAATAACGCCCGTCCACATGTGGCAGCTTGTGCTCAACAGTTTTTTTTTTACGAAATGCAGTATTGAAATTATGCCACAGCCTGCCTACGGTCCTGACCTCTTCTGGTGCGATTTCTGGTTGTTTCCAACAATAAAGCAGAAGTTCCGTGACGTAACATTCAACACAGATGCTCATGTTATTCAAGCTGTACACGAACGCTAAAGCAGCTTCCACAACATGCCTTCTCACATGCCTTGAAAAGCGGACTAAACGATGGGACCGTTGCATATCATCCGAAGGAAGATACTTTGAGAGAGATTAACATATATTTTGTTGTACCAATATTTCTTCATTTTTGTGTGATTTTACTTTCAGTTTTTATGGAACGGCCGATGTATTTTGACTTTACATCTAGCATAAAGAAAATATTCGACAAGATGGTGTCGAAAAATCATAAAACTTAACAACCGACATAACTTTTCGGTATGGTAATTTTTGGGTTAAAAAATGCACACCAGCCATTGCACAACGTTCGATTTACTCTAATTGGGCATGATGCTATGAAACTTTTTGTGCTCTCAAAGCTGCAAAATTCCAGAAAATATATTTTCTTGTTCCAGTGGGAAGTATACGTTGCAACGTTGAGTCACTGATGAAAGGAATGTCAAATAATAATATTCAGCAATGCTCCCTACTACACTGCTGGCCACCCTAAGTGCAACACCAAGAAGGAAGCATCCGATTGGCCTGAAATTCGCAGCATGCGTCGCCCGCGAGAGGACATGTAAACGATTAGCATTGCAGGGCATATGCAAATCATGTGCACCCGGCACGCCAACGAGAAGCACTATAAGAAGGGTGCACAGAAGGCGGGGTGTAAGTAGTGGAAGTGTGTTGTGCAGCCGGACCTGTGCGTGGAAAGCTTCCTGATGCCTCGTCGCAGAATACGGCAGTCATTCCAGCACATTTCGGAGTTTGACAGAGGACGAATAGTGGCTTATCGCGACAGCGGTTTATCGTACCGAGACATCAGCACCCGTGTGGGACGACATCCAGCCACAGTGTGGCGAGTATGGATTCGCTGGGTGAAGGAGGGACGGACGGACCTACGTTAGCGATTGCCGCTGCCGCGGCACACCACCGAACGAGAGGACCGACATGTTGTGCGGCGGGCATTGACCGCTCGCACCGCCACATAACGAACGTTAGCGCAGGAATTAGGGTGTGTTGCGCAACAACCGTGTCAGCACGTACCGTTCGACGTCGTCTGCACGAGCGGGGACTTGTCGCACGGCGCCCATTGCTCCGAATACCATTGACGTTAAACCACAGGCGAGTGCGGCGGCAGTGGGCCGTTGAACGTCTATCCTGGACTATGGAATGGCACGACTTTGTTTTCTCCGACGAATCCCGCTTCTGCTTGCAACACCACGATGGTCGGATCCGCGTCTGGCGGCACCGCGGCGAGAAACTGTATGACGCCTGCATTATACATCGCCATACTGGTCCGTCGCCTGGCGTTATGGTTTGGGGCGCAATTGGATATGACACCCGCACCCCTCTGGTACGCATCGCCGGTCGACTCAACAGACACCGCTACATCTCCGACGTTTTGGAGCCTGTAGTCCTCCATTACCTGCTGTACCTGCCAGCGGCCACGGTTCAACAAGACAATGCGCGCCCACACGTGGCACGTGTCGCGCAACAATTTTTCACGGCTCACCAGGTGTCACAGCTGCCGTGGCCCGCCTGTTCTCCCAGTTTGTCGCCCATCGAACACGTCTGGTCGCTGATCGGCAACCGAGTGGCCCGGCAAGCACCACCAGCAGCTACGCCTGATGAACTGCGGCAACGTGTGGAAGCAACCTGGACCGACATACCCCAAGCCCACATCCAAAGCCTCTTTCGTTCGATGCCGCGGCGTGTAGCGGCCGTTATTGCCAGCCATGTGGGCCACACGAACTATTGATGTCTGCGTGTTTCGCAAGTCGCACGGGCCTGTAAGCTCAATCGTTTCATCTTTGTATCTGTTGTTAGGTGTCCAGTAAATCTGGATTTGCTATCTCGTGTCCTTCTTGGTGTTGCATTTCGGGTGGTCAGCAGTGTATGTCAACGATTATGAAATCACTGAAGAAACCCTAAAAAACGGCATTTTACGAACGTCTAAGTCCACCAAACTTCTGTATTAAAGTGCACGGTGTAGCTAGATGTCTCGCTCCAGTTGGTTGCATTTTAAGCACCCTATCGAGTTTTGAGAAAGTTGTTCCCCTTTAAAATGTTTAAACATAACCGTGTATGGAGTTCAAGCGGTGTTGGTACCTACAGAAACGACGAAAATGTCGACAATCAAAGATTTGCACGTAACGGGGAGTTTTACACTGCGCTCTTATTTATCATATGAATGCATTGCTCAAAGAGTTGGTGTATGGACAACGTGTTGAATAAAGATAGCATTAAAACATCGTTGGAATAGAGTTGACGCTTTTTTTTGTTACAAAACGTAAAGCAGCCATACACCGATCCCAAACTATGCATCCTGTAATGAAACATGATTCAAACCTCATATTTCACTACAGGATGTGAATATGCAAAAATTAAGTATTTTGACTTTTCTTCTAAACATAAAAAAAGTATTCAAAAAGATGATGTTCAAAAACCACAAAATTTTACAACCATAGCAATTTTGGGTTAAAGAGTGCACACCAGTTATTCTAGAATGTACGTCTTTCTCTAATGGGGCATGATGCTATGGGACTCTTTCGTGCTCACGAAGATGTAAAATTCCAGAAAATATCTTTTCGTGGACCACTGAAAAGTATTCATACTAAAATTGCGACGGAAACAACAATCCACATTGTTGTTTCGTGATTAACGTAAGTGGTGCAACGCAGATATACTGTACAACAACGCGCAGCGCAGAGCATAAAACCGCAGTTAGGAGGAAGTATTTGATTGCAGATATCTCCAATGTTTTTGTAGATAGAATAGTCATTCTAATGCTTTTAACACTTATTCTTTGTAGGTAGCAACTTTTTCATCGTCAAAATATCAAGTACGCAGGCAAAATTATAAAAGTTGGAATTTCCATAACAATGACCTAAAGAAAGAAACGGAAATCGTGAAAATGAACTCCTTTAGCTGGTAGTAATACCCACATTTGATTTTTTTTTTAAACTAGAAAGGTTACCCGAAAAAGCGCTAGTACTGGACATCTTACAACACCCTGTGCATTTCTTTTTTTACAAAATCATTCCTGTTAATTGATACTGAAACTTCAAATCAGGTAGTTCCTGCTGTAGGGACCTATGCACCTCGAATAACGGCAAATCTAGTTTAGTTTTCTTCGTGTGACATGCCCGCAAATGAAACAATTAATTTTAATCTTTGCCTAACTATAATGATTATATTTTTGCATACTTTTATTCCTTCTTCTTTTTCGTGACATTTTCCGCAGAAAGATTAAAATGATTACTGCTGTCATATTCCACTTTCCGATTGCCACGTCTGGAGTTCTTATGGAACTGACACACATGTTCTCCGTCCTGTTATTTTGTATATCATATTTCGAATCTGAACTCAGACGTATTGACGTTTTAAATGAAAAGTGTACCTCATCTTTAGATACGCTACTATCGACAGAAACAAAATATAAAGGGGATGCCATGGGTCGTCCACATTCTTCGGCGAAGAATGACGTTTTAAGAACCGATCGATTTCAGCATTCAAATTTGAAAGCGCGTGGTTGTTTCACTGAGGTGCTCAATTCCTGAATGGGTTTTCCTTTCTCCTTGGTTTGAATAAATTGCTGAATTTTAGAAAAGGTCTTCGTTTCTTCTTCTTCATTTTCTTAATGACATCGGAATGAATAAACGGAAACTTTGCGAAGATCAATGTTATATTTGCATAAAGACGACTGCATGCCGAGTTCCGATTTTCGCTATCCACGTCACAACAAAGACAATTAATTACTTGACGAAAAGAAAAGTAACCGCTGCTCTTCACGTAGAATTTCACGAAGGTAAATCAAAAAGTCTTTAACAAAACTGCATTGCATTTGACTTATTTCATTTTTACGAACATGTCAGAAGTTAAAAATGAAAGTTGAATCTTTAATTTGTATCACATTTTTCATCAGATAACAATGCAATAAATAGGATGTTATTCAAGACATGAAAAACGGAAAAGTCATTACACTGAGCTCTAAATTAGTGATTGTAACTGGTGCTAAAACCTAGTTCTATCGTGTTACAAAAAAAGCAGAACACTTATTAGTAAATAGCAAAATAAGAAAATAGGAAAAAAGACATGTTTATATTTCGTGATAATATTACAAGCATTTAACAGCTTCGATGAAATAAGGAACGAGTTAAAATTATTACTTCACTAATTAATTTTAAGACTTTTCATCAGAAGCATCAAAAACCTTCTAAAGCCAAAAGGATGTAGAAATATTAGCATTTTCACTGAAGCACCATGTCAGTTTATTTCAACAGCGTAGTTTCATCAGATGTGAGTATTTCATCTGAAGACGAAAACAAATGCACATTTTTCCCTGCTTACGGACATTTTGGTTTGCGAACTTTTAGAGGCACACGTACGTATTGCAAATAATACGCCAAATAGCCAACTGATACCGGTGCACTAAGTTGAACAGTTACTACAAGCATCATTGCTCCAGTCGTTTTAGTTTGAGAGTGTATCACACCTAAATCATGTCTTAGAAGAGCAACAGTGTTTGTACAGATGATAATGCACGCAAGGAAACAGGCAAAGCATCATGATCGGCCAGAAAATGGGGATCGTCTGAAAGATCCAAGCTGGAGAGAAGATCGTAGACGTGGCACGTGCATACGGCACGGAACATTCGACCATTTGTACAACTGTAAAGGATAAACAATGGATTCTGGAACATTTAAAAAAGATCTGAGTCTGCGGAATAAACAATTATTCGAAAGAAACGAGGAAAGGTGACTGAAAAGATAGAGAAGTTTTTTGTAATGAGTCTGTTTTCGAACATCTTGGGAGACGAATCTTCCTTAAGAAACAATTCTTCACATACACATGGAAGGCAATATACATCGATGAGCCAGTATATTATAACCACCCCAGCCTAGAAAAATGAGCGCGCCTGGAGACCAAACGGAGGCGCAGGTGAAGTTCACAGAGCAGTATATATACAGCCCGAGGTCCAGTTTTTGGTTAGTAGAGTGTTCGGAGTCAAAATGAGAAAAGCTGCCGATTCATTGGAATTTGATAAAGGACAAATTGTGATGGCACGGTGCCTCGGAACTACGATCTCGTAAACGGCGCGGCTTGTGGGTTGTTCACGTGCCACTGTAGTGAGTACGTATCAAAAGTGGTGCACATATGGCCAAACGACGAACCGTAGTCAAGCCGTGTGTTGTCCGTCCGCAGCTCATTGATGCCAGAGGGGAGTGGAGACTGTCGAGAATTGTTCACAGCGACCGCAGGGCAACCGTGCAACAAATCACCCACAGTTACAACAGTGGTGAGCAGGGAAATGTGTCACAGCACATAGTTCATCGCAGCCTTCAGCGCACGGGCCAGCGCAGCCGAAGACCCAGCCGGGTCCCTATGTTTACTACACGTCATTTCCAACAACGCATAAAATGGGCCCAAGATTATCGAGATTGGACCGTGGATGATTGGAAGAAAGTTGCCCGAACTAACGAATCAAGATTCCTGGTGCATCACATAGACGGTCGAGCGCGGATTCTCCGATTACCAACGGAGGTTATGGCACCTGGATGCCCCGTTGGGCGGAAACAGGCTGCCGGGGGCAGTGTTACGCTGTGGGCGATGTTTTCTTGGTACACTTTAGGCCCCATTATCCCAATAGCGCAATTCCTGACACCTGTCAGGTATCTGAACATCGTTGCGGACCAAGTTCACCCATTCATGGCAAATGTGTTATCTGCTTTTGATGGTCATTAACAACAGGATAATGCGCCATGCCACACTGCCAGAATCGTCAAGGAGTGATTCTAGGAACATGTTGGTGACTTTATGTTAATGCTCTGGCCTCCAAATTCACCTGACATGAACCTAATCGAGTTTGTGGTTCGATTTGAAAACGCACATTCGCGATAAATCACCACCACTCCGAATTTTACGGGAACTGGAGGACCTGCTGTCGTCATTATGGTACCAGATATCCCAGGATACCTATCGTCACCTCATCGAATCAATGCCTCGCCGTGTGGCCGCTGTTTTGCGGGCTAAAAAGGGTCCTACAGCTTAATAAGTAGGTGGTCATAATATAATGGCTCATCGATTGAAATGTCATGTTCGATACAAATGTGCCGCATGTTCACTGCAATCTCTTCAGAAAACTTGAAAATTAAAAATTATATCAACCGCTCCAGGGCGATGTAATTTTCAAGTTTTCTGAAGAGGTGGCTAAATGCAAAACAGTGAAAATATGACACATTTGTGCCAACAATGACATCTTTGCTCATATTGACATTTTAGTAGTTTGTATTTGCATTCATACGCTCACCAACGATTTACAAAAAATTAAGAGAGGGAATAGTGAGTTTTGAATTACGAACCAACTCTCATTCCCAATCAAGTTCCTTAGTAGTTATCAATTACCTAGTACTGTAATACTGTAAAGGAAAATAGATATTTTGATTGCAGTTTTTCTACAAGCAGGTCTGTAAATTGGTCGCGATGCATCAAAAACACGCAAAAAGAGAAAGGGGGAAAATAATGACGATATCAATGTTTAAGCGAGGTATAAAAAGAAACTTCCAATAAAGCTCCGCCCTGTTGTGGCTTCATTTCTTTTACTTGCTTTTATTCGAGAAGACATTCCTGCTGTTAAAAACGTTACATTAGCTAATTTCTAAAGTCGACAGCCCGTGCTGGAATTAAGAATTGTGTACTTACTAACATTTTAATTCTTCCCCAACCATGAAGCAAATAATCTTAAGTTATCGTACATATATATGCTAATCGTCCGAGATTCCGATAGTTACAATCATATAACAGTCGTAAAATTTCGTTGCACCCTCCCCGAACATACTCTTGTGTCAATGGGCTACTATCACATAACATATTATTGAAAACAAATGCCACTTTTGATTCTTGGTTTAACTCGAACTCTGCAGGGTTCCATGCTCGGACCTCAAGTCACCCAGTTTTGAAATGTTTAACAGCAAACTTCTTTAATCGAGAGTCTGAATTCGAGTTAATTTGACGTGTCAAACTGCTAGCAAAACACATAAGCACAAAAAGCCCACAGTTTTTTGTTCCTTTGGTAGAGACTCCATGTTTTAAGTCCTTTACAAGTGTGACTTAAGTGTTGCCAAAACCCCAAGAAAATATTTAAAACCACATTGAAAATACATTTTTCATTACCGTATCAAGAAATCTGAACAATGCACGTTAAATATAATAAAAAAATAATATTGTTAAGGACTCGTTGCTTTACCATTATGTTATTTCAAACACTGCTCTTGCTCTTCTTGTGCTTTCAGAAAAGAATACAGCCAATAAATTTTTAATAAAGGCGGTACAAAATAAATACAGCTGAATTTTGTTTCTGATTCTGTTTTCCTATTGGTTAGCGCGCCTTTCATTTTTAAGGCGTTTTATCATTGAGGCGCTGTATCCGTTATCCCAAGTTAAATCAATTCAAAGCATAATTTTTTACTCTAAATAAAGCTCCCCTTAAAAAGAAAAGCAGTATTACACGTAACTTATATTTTCATTTCTTTCACATACGAACAAGAGGAATTAGGTAAAATGCCATCGAAACGAGATATATATACACTGCCCTTCCATTAATATCCGGACATCTACATATCAACAAATAATATATATTTACAGAACATTTCATGTTATGTACTGAAACCTAAAATCCTTATGACGACCTCTAGTCTTCGTGGAATGATCTTCACCAGATTTTTGCAAATGTTCACCGATATGTTCCGTCATTCAACCATGAAAGCAGACACCATTTCAGGTTTGTTATTTGGGCAATACCTTCTTCTACGCACCCGATATTCCAATTCGTCTCAGAGATTCTCTATAGGGCTTTTTTTTAATTGGAGACTTAACGACCATCGCTAGCAACTCAATGGGCTATATGCAGCCTCCCGTCCCTAATTTAGGGTTACTGGTTCCAGGAAAGGGAACAGGCGGGGGCCGTAAAACAAATACGACATCCATCCCTTTTTTCAGGATTCAAACGCGGACCCATCTCGGACGAATGGGAAGAAGCTAGCGCTCAGACCACCGCACCACCAACCGGGGCTGCGTCTATAGGGTTCATTCAGCTCAGGACTCTGAACTGACCAATCAAAATCCTCGACGCCAATATCCTCTAACCAATCTGTAACAACTCCAAAAGTATGACGTTTGCGTTTTTCTGCTGATAGAAATATGGTCCTTCCCCAAAGTACTGCCATAACTTTAGTAGAATATAGTAGTCCAAGACGTCTAGATAGAGCTCAGCATTCATGGTTTTGTACAAAACGAGCGTAACGGGCAAAAGCTGGACCACAAAAACAGATTCATATTGTCCCGTTGACTACATCAAACTTCATTGTCGGGACGATACAGTCTGGAACGTTCCTTTCTCCCGGCATCTGACGCGCACAAGAACCATCATCAGACTAGTATACTGTGTACCTTGACTCGTTAGTCCAAAGCACCATATTTCGTTGGTCAACACTCCAAGATCGAAGTTCCTTACACCACTGTAACAGACGTGTCGCACTGGTCGAAAAGGTTAAATGTTTGCAGATGGCTGCTCGACTGAGGTAACCGATGTCGTGCAGCGTTCTGCGGAATGTACTGGTGTTAACATCAGTCCCCAATAGTCTCACATTAGGTTTGCGTTATTTGAGATGTTGATTTTCGTTCTGAAAGAACAGTAGTCATTTGCAGAGACCTTCTGTCACGTTCTGTTAAGAGACGGGTCGTTTCTTGGTAGATTCGGGACCCGTCCGCTGCCATTTGAATATCGCATCCCCAACCATCGATTAAGGGGCCTTCATTGCCTCTGAAATGCCACTTATGGACCGATTTCTTGTATGGCACTCTGTTATCAATCTTCGCTGGAAATCAGGTAACTCTGTCGATCGAGGGATCTTGCATTCACCATCATGCTTTGGTCTCACTACGCGCATATTTATTGTTGGGTCTGTGATGTGCTGGCGTATGAGCTAATTCACTTTCAACAGAGCGGTGTCCCGATATGAACGGTACTGCAGTGTACATGCAGCATATTTTTTTTGTTTCTGATTCTTGCTTTCTTGTTAACTCGTTTTTTATTCGTAATGTGTTTTATAATTGAGGCACTTCATCACTTACTTGTCTTAATTTAAATCAATTCAAAACATAATTTTAACCCTCAATAAAGCTTCCCTTGGAAAAGAGCAGAGCGATATTCAAATTATTCCTAATTTGTACCCTCGCTATCTTCACATAGGAACAGGAAACGTTAGATAAAATGCCATCGAAACGAAATGTATATATATATATATATATAAATTCTTTACACCAAACAGGGAAAAGAAACGCAATATATTTTCGCATGATATAAAGCGCTGCCTCTCGCGTGTTGTTTTTTCTTTTTTCTTCTGTTTTTTTTCGTTCTGCTTCTTCACGGTTAAAGCAGGAGTGAGACAGGAATAGAAAAAACACTCCTGTTGACATCGATAAGCAGCAGAGGTGAGATACTAGTTTTCTCTTCCGTGCTCTAAGAGCAGCACGATGATTGGCGTAAAAAATACATTAAACGGAAGGTTCTTGCCAAACATTGCCGTAACATGATTATATAATAGTGTCTCTAAATATCCGAAAGCATTTTATAGAAGAAGGCAAGCAATGCATGCTGCTGAAAACACTTCGAGAAGTTACAAATAAATTAAAACAATTTAGATCTGTGCGTGAGCAGCTTTAGAATTGGTTGGCCATGAAACTGAAGTGTTTCGGAAGGTTTAATCTAACATAATATTCTTTTGACATAGCTTAAAAACATGTGTCAAAACTTTGGCATAGCTATAAAAACATGTGTCAAAACTTTGGCATAGCTATAAAAACATGTGTCAAAACTTTGGCATAGCTATAAAAACATGTGTCAAAACTTTCTTGACATAGCTATAGAACATATATCAATATATCACATGAGTCAAATGAAAACTTTAAAAGTGCGATAAAAAATTCAAAATACAGTGTCATTGTCTTTCAACTTGGCAAAAATGTTACCAATGCCTAAACGATTTCCTTACAGGTGGCATCATGGTGCAGACAAGCTTAGAGACGTCACAGTAGTAGTGTAAAGATGGCCGCCCCATTTTAGACATGCACCAAAGAAGAGCAACGTTCTGTCATCCGTTTTATGAGTAGCAAAGGCGTGAAACCTAATGAATTTCATAGAGGAATGAAGTTGCAGTATGGTGATGCATGTCTGTCACTCCAGAAAATGTACGAATGGATTAGGAAGTTCCGAAACGGCGTGAGTTCTCTCACAGATTCTCCTCGACTTGGTCAGGCACACAGAGTTGTGACACCAGACTCTATTAATGCAGTCGAAGGCATGCTGGCTCTTGAAGTTATGCTGGCTCTCTTTTGGGATGAACGAGGCATAATTTTGGAGCACTACATGCCCATGGGGAACACTGGACATTACCGAGTGACGGTGACTGAAATAGCCCCACTTTTGAATATCAGTCATGTTTCAGCGCATCACATCATCCATGATGTGCTCCACTTCAACAAAGTGTCTGCTAGGTGGTTGCCACGGTAGTTGACTCCAGAATTGAAACAACGACGTGTTAATGCCTGTCAAGAACTTTCCGGGCGCTTTGAAGCAGAAAGTGATGGCTTGCTACAGATAATTATTACTGGAGATGAAACCTGGGTTCACTATCATCAGCCAAAATCAAAGAGAGTAAGCAAGGAATGACTCCATCCCTTCTCACCGAAACCGAAGATGTTGAGCACGCAACCAACTGAAGGGAAGGTTATGCTGGCTCTATTTTGGGATGAACGAGGCGTAGTTTTAGAGCACTACATGCCCAGGGGCAACACTGAAACCAGCGACTCGTATGCAGATCTTATCAGGAATCATCTTCTATCTGCCATCAAATGTAAACGACCTGGACTTCTAAATACTGGTGTCTTAGAAGTTCAGGTCGTTTGGATTTCATGGCAGATAGAAGACTTCTAAGGACTGTGCAACATAACAACGCTCAGCCCCATACTGCACGTGCAACGGCTGCAACCATACAAGACCAGCACTTCAAGTAACTTTCACACCCGCCGTATTCCCTAGAACTTGCCCCAAGTGATTACCACATCTTTGGACCACTCAAAGATGCGATGGAGTGGAAATAATGTCCGGTCCGGATAAGAGGTGCAGCAAGTGGTGCATGAGTGGCAGCAAACGCGACTGAAAGAGTCTTTTTCTACAGGAATTTATGCACTTTGTAAGAGCTGGACGTTTGTATTTCACAAAATGGAGATTACATTGAAAAATGATACAGGTGTTCACCACTTTTGTTCAATAAATTGTGCGAGAAAAAATATTTAAGGTTTTCAGTTGACTCCCTTGTATCAAACATGAAGTTGCCGTTTTATCTGTTGGCTTCTTTCCGACTGTCAGTCACTGAATACAGAGACACCGCCTTTTGATGATAAAATTCCATTGCATCAGATAGATTTAGTCATGAGCAAAGTTTTCTGCCTATTTTCCTGCAACGAGGGACGCCAGAATGAAGGTATGACCGGAATGGTCCAAAACGGCACACACCCACTTACCCAAAGAGCCGGAAAGAAAAGGCCATCACTTTCTGATTGTCGACGTTAACATCGGTTGACACGAGCTGTCCGGGACAGCAGACGGATCACAATCCTTCAGTTATAGGCAGACAACAAGCAAGACGCACAGAGAGATATTTTCGAGCATACAATCCAGCGGACGCTCTTGATGATGGGCTTAAGGAGTCGGCGGCCTGTTCATGTGCTCATGTTGATGAAACATTATCGATTGCTCCGCCTTCAGTGGCAAGGAAGCACCATGACTAAACATCAGACAACTGGAAAAGAGTCACCTGGTCCGATGAGTCCAGATTCCAGCTCTACCCTGCTTGCAGAAGGGTTCGCATTTGCCGTTGCGCGGGTGAGAAGCTGCAACCAGATTTCACGGTTGGACGTAAAACCGGCCGTCTTACGTCCAACTGTGAAATCTGGTTCCAGCTTCTCACCCGCGCAACGGCAAATGCGGACCTTATAATAGTAAGCGAACTGTCTTCTTGCACGTTACTGGGATCCCTTATACCTGTTCCACACACCCTCATCGCCAGATCCGGACAAGGCATTGTTTCTGAGCAAGTGCTATCCTGCATAATGACCGTGTACCCGGATGGCACTGGTCTCTTTCAGAAAGACAACGCCCCATGTCACAAGGATCGTTCCGTGTAGGAATGGTTCGAGGATTACGTCCAAGCATTTTGTGTGCTCCGCTGATACATGTGTTTACCAGCTTCAATGCCATCGAATATTTGTGGAATGTAGTACAACGTACCCTGTAGTACACCGAGCCCCGCTAGTGCCTCCTCAGTTGCCAAACTCCCTCTGGTCGTTCTGCTCAACTGATGAAAAACATCTGAGGGACCTTCCGCGGTTCAGTGTAGTCGATACCACTGACGAGTGAAAGCGGTTATCGCCGATAAATGCTACTCAACGAGCTGTTAGGAAGGTGGTGATATCTTTTTGGCCATGAATGTATTTTAAAGCCTTTCGTAAGTTGATTTGTTTTTCCTATAATCTGAACGCGTCACAATATGTCAGTTCTTGAAGACATACAGGAAATAATTTTTGAGATCTAGTTAGTTATGAGACAACAGTCTTGACGATTCTGACGTCAAGACTGTTGTCACATAACATTCAGTGAGTGAGAAAAAATATGGTCCTAAATTAGGGTCAGGACTGCCCTTATATCCTTTGTCGTCGATATAAGGTGACAAGCTCCACTGTCGTCGATATAAGAAGACAAGTTCCATTGTCGCTGATGAGATCTTATATGTTTGTCCTTAGCACTCTTTGAATCATTTAATTTAAACGTTTCACTTAATCTTTCCGTGGGCTAATCATCCACAAGAAAGCCACGTGCGGGAGATGGATGGATTGAACACCTATACCCCGGATGAGGTGTAGGTGTTGTGTTTGTCTTACAGCTCCCTTCCTTCCCTAGAACCAGTGGTCCTAAATTAGGGACGGGGGATTGCCCATAACCCGTTTAGCTGTTCAGTGAGCTCATTAAACCCCTAAACAAAAAACCAGCAAATAAAGAAACGGCCAGGGTTATATGAATGAAACGACTTACGTAAAAAGTCCAAATGATTTATTGATCACGTGTCGAAATCGCACTTGTACAAGATTACGTAAACTTGAATAATAACCTACAGCACTTCCATATAATCTACAAACTTTCGTAGTATCAACTTAACAACGCCAATTTATCTCCGAGATCTTATCATCACGCTTATCACAATCTCTACTAACACCGCAATCGTTACACTTTCCACTTAGTTTTTATTTACACTTTGACCCACTGTCAGAGTTGCACGTACAAGAAAATACGCGGGAGTAATGTGCCGCTCAGAAAGAAAATCAAAGGAAGATTTAACAAAATTTACATAAGAAGAGAAACTCAACAACAAGATTTGATTAGAGATATACGTTACACCTCGAGAAGACCATTATCCAGCACAGGATTAAGAATGTTTAATGATAATGCGTTTGTTCTATATCTTGAACAAGAAAAGTTTTCACATCCAAAAATGTTTTTTTTTGGAGAAACACCATTTTTTGGAGCAGCAATGTTTCTACCATTGGAAGCAAATGTTAAACTCGAAGATAGTACGAATGATATTCATTGTTTGTTGGTTTCTGGCCATAACGCGGACAGAAAGGACACCTTGTAGAGGATGAAAGTGCGCCATGTTGTCACCAACCTAAAATCATTTAAAAGTTTCATATTTCATTTGTATGTTTTAAAGTGTTCACCTCAGTGTAATACGTCAGATGAAAGGCGTTGGCAAATTCGTTTTATTTATTCTAATCGAGAAAAAGCTTCACGAAACACCGCGAGCTACTTAGTGTGAAAAGAAATCAACTATATTGCAGATAGCTGGAAAGGAAAAAGAAGAAAATGGACAAGGAGATATCCCTGAGTGCATGCGGAGACATGAAGTTATTTAATAGAAAAAAAAAGTTGTGAGAACATACAGCCTGATGGAGACGTAACAGCAATCACATCACAGCGCAGAACAGAAGTGCTCTGCTCTTTATGACGGCGAATTGTTTCGAACAACAAAATCCTATGTGCCAAAAAATAACAGAAATCGTACATAGAGAAAAAGAAAAGGAAGGAGAAGAAAAAAAATACAATAATAATCCAATGAAAAATTATTTGGTCAGGACGTTTTAGCAACATTCGCACTGACTAATGAATCTCCGCTCGGGTTCAGTGGAGAGAATTTCTCTTTGGCTGGCACAGTATTTAATTACTTGATGCAGACGGAAAGAAACAAAGGTACACTGTTGCATTTCGGGTAGGTAAGCAACAGCATCCAGATGTGGCCTGCCCAATTTACTTTAATCAAACAAAAACCAAACGAACAGAAAAATAATTCAGTTCTCAAAAATAAGGAGAATAACGATAAGGAGGATGATAAATGTATTGGTGCTATTTCTGCATTTAGTAAAAAAATAAGTTTACTGCATTAGCGTAATCACTTTCAACAGTACATTTAAAAAAATAACACCGATAATTTGCAAAGTTCGTGCCCTAAATTATCCTCACAATAATTCTTAACTTTGGTCAAAAAGGAAATATTATCTTCGTTATTTGTATTTTGAAGTGGAAGTGTAAGAAAAATGTTTTCAGAATTTTGTCCACATTTCGATATATTGATTTTAAGTCAGTTTGTATCCTCTTTTACATTTTTCTGGTGCCAGCTGGATTTCTTCCTCTGCTGGTAGAAGAAATCGTACCAATTCATATTTCCAAACATTGACACTGATATCTGAGCAATAAAATAAGTACAGAGGACAGTCACACATTTTTAGAACGAATTTCAAGCAATATAATGAATGTATAAAATAAAATTATTTCTTTTTCAAATGTTCTATCTGATAGCGCTTCCTGTAGATATGAACCTACATCTAGATTTCCAAGATAACAGAGCATTTCTTAAACTTGGTAGTGGTATTTTACTCCACACCTCTTCCACTGCTTTCCGTAGTCCAATCATTGTTTTAAGTCTGCCTTTAGAAAGAGCTCTTTTTAGCAGTACGAAAGCACAATAGTCCATTGGTGACACATCAAGGGACTTTGAAGAAATAAGAGCAAAAGGTATAGACTTGCTACCCGTCTCTTTTATTATTTTTTCAAGAAATAGATCGGTAGATTAGGATGTACTTTTTTTTTATTAGGTTGTTTTTGTTTCTTTTCGACTAAGTGTTTTTCATAAAGAAGTCTACACCGTGTTCTGCGCTCAGCCACGTGCCTAGGCAAAAGATGGTGAACAATGTGCTTTTTTTCAGATTTGAATCTTTGTTTTTACCTTGTTTTACAGTTGTTACAGAGATTTTTAACGACTTAGCGATTACTCTTTCGGTCGGTGGATTTTTTATTTATTGGGGGTTTAACGACCACCATGAGCAACTCAATGGGCTATAAGCAATCGCCCGACCCTAATTTAGGCTACTGGTTCCTGGAAGGGAGAGAGCCAGTACCGTAAAACAAACACAACATTCATGCCTCACAGGGATTCGAACCCAAACCCATCTCGGAAGAATCACGATAAGCCAGCGCTTAGACCGCTGCGCCATCCGGGCGGCGATCTTCTTTTAAGGCCAGAGACATTACTTTTGAAATAATCGTAAAAGTACGTACCTTCTTTGGATATTTGTTTGGTGTTCTTTTTGCTGTTAAAAGCAATGCTTGTCAATTTTTCCCTCTATTATTAAAAATATTGCTTATTGTACATTTAAAAAAATGCTAATTCCATGATTTTGCAGCGTATTTTTGCTTCGCAAAGGGCAAAAACATAACCTCCTATCCACAGTTTGTTCACGTGCACCATTTTCTTAGCAGACGACATTTAACTGCAGCAGATGTTTCTTTCGTGTTCATCTAACACGTTGTTGCCAGTTTCAATTCTTTGAACTTCTTTTGTTTTCTGTAATTGCTTATCAAAAACGTTCCAAAAATGTGTGAACATCCTCTGTATAAATTATGCTATGTACATATTGACGATTGATATGCTGACACCCCTCGCCTAATAGTGAATTATATCTTACGCAAGCACCATATCACAGACCCAACTATAAATATGTTCGTAGGGATATGATGAGACGACAATGAAATGAAGATACCTTAATCGATAGAGTTCAATTATTTTTAGCGCGAATTGATAATAGGGTGTCGCATAAGCAATCTCTGCGAACGTGACATTTCAGCGGCATTGAAGTTCCCTAGGTAAACGGTTGTTGATGCGATATGCAAATTGCAGCGGACTGGGACTTTAACTTAACTTACGAATGCACTATCTCTATTCTGGTCATCAAGGCACATCACACAGATGATTCGTCAAAGATAATAATGAGTACACTATGCTTCAACAACTACGACAAACTGAACCTGTGTAACGTTAGGCTCAGGGTATATACATTTCAATACAGCTTCATCCAAAATATACACTGGTGTGCAAAAATTAAGGACGAAGAGGAGAAATTAGCATAACAGCGGAACGAGCAGGCAGAACGCACCGAAAGACCACTCAGGAGATAAACTAGGGTCCGGTACGGTAAGGCATGCGCATATATGCAGCATGACGTATGGGGGGAGTGTCGGAAGGGTATAAAGCACACGGGCGGTGTACGCTCAGCAATTCGGTGAAAGTTATTGCACGGTGTACATCGGTATGAGCGACGTCGAGTTGCTGCCACTATGCGATATGGCCAACAGGCAATCCAGTAGACGACATCTGGATGACTTTACCCGAGGTCGCGTCATTGGGAAGTTGGAAGAAGGTCGAAGTATGACTAGTGTGGCCGAGGTGTTCGGGATAGCTCACAGCATCGTTTAACGAGCTTGGAGAGAATTTCAAACGACAGGAACAGCTGTCCAAGAGTTTAGCAGTGGTCGTCCACGAGTAACCACGGCGGCGGACGATCCGTATATTGTCTTACAGGAAAGAAGAGACAGACGGCAGACGGCGGGAGAAATCGCAAGACACATGCAACAGACAACTGGACGTCCGTTATCGCGTTTTACCGTGGCCAGAAGGCTGCACAAAGATGGTCTTCTTGCACGATGACCAGTGCGGTGTGTGCCATTAACGCGTGCTCATCGGAGACGGCGGTTTTCTGTGGTGCCAGGAACACAAGAACTGGACACATCAGCAATGGGGTCGAGTTCTGTTTACGGATGAGAGCCGATTTAGTCTGACGAGCGATTCTGGACGTATATACATCTGGAGAGAGCAGCGAACACGCAATCACACCTCCAACATCATCGAGAGAGACCAGTTTGGAGGTGGCGGAGTTCTCGTTTGGGGCGGTATCATGCTTGGTAACCGTACTGACCTCCACATCTTCCAAGGAGGTTCAGTCACTGGTGTCCGCCATTGCACCGAGGTTCTCTTGCCTCACGTGCGTCTGTTTAGAAGTGCTGTAGGTCCAGAGTTCCTCTTCATGGACGACAACGCTACACCTCATCGTACAGTGGCTGTCGCAGAGCTATTGAAGAGTGAAGATATTCAACGCATGAATTGGCCCGCAAGGTCCCCGGACCTAAATCCAATCAAACACGTGTGGGACCTTCTCGGAAGACGCTTGCCAGCACGTCACCGGCCGCCAGCAACGATTCCGCAGCTGCGATTGGCGCTACAAGAGGAATGGGCCGCGATGCCTCAACAGCTCCTTGACAACCTCGTCCTCAGCACGGACAGACGTTGTAAATCCTGCAACGCAGTCAGCGGTGATCATATCCCCTACTAAAGACTGGATTTTTCTTGGCAACCGCCTGTCACATGGACGTTTCTGTCTTCTGTCCAGTTGTGCTCGAAGCTACCTTGTCAATAAAGTGCCTTTGTATCCTTTGGATTCCTTGTTTCGACGGTTTTGCTCACTTGTCCCGTATTCTTACATCTTGGGGATCTTATGGTATGATTTGAGTCGATGTGGAGCACTTCTGCACGACGTTACCTTCGAAGAACCGTCTCGTCATTAATTTTTGCACGCCAGTGTACAAGTCTACAAGGTACAGCGTAAGGCTGCACTAATCTACCTAAAGTCAACACTGCTCGCTCCCCACATTATTTACGAAACACTTCTTACCTTGTCAAAACATAAACACGTCATTCAGCATGATATCAAGACTGTTGTCACGTAACATTCAGTGACTGAGAAAAATATAGCGTTAAGATTGAAACGCTTAAAGAAAGTGAACTCAAAATTTACACAGTGAAAGAAACTAAAAATGAAAGTTAAATTAGAATATACGTCATAACTGTAGACCAATAGAAAACGGCGTTTTGGACTGACAAATAACGGTACACACAGTGTAATAGTCTGATAGTCGTTCTTGTGTGTGGCGGATTTCGGGAGAAAGGTGGCACCCGGATTGTATCGTCCCGTGAGAGTGTGGAGCTGTTTTTCGTTATTTGGCTTAGGCACATTAGTGGTTTTGGACAAACCCACGAATGCTGAGCTCCGCCTAAACGTCTTGAACAATTATTCACTATCAACGGTATGGCAGTACTTTGGGCTTACATACAAAGCGAGAAAATTTTGGCGTGCCGTGGTTCCCATACCTCTATCAGCAGTAAAAAACACCATATCATACTGCTCGCATTATTACAGTTTTGTTTGAGATGGGCGTCAAAAAGTTGGGGTGGCCTACCCAGAGTCGCAAACTGAACCCTATAGAGAATCTCTGGGACGAATAGGATAATCGGGTACGTGAAAGAAAAAATCGCCTAACAAACAAAGTTGAACTGGTCACTGCTTTTAAGGAAAAATGGAGGAACATATCGGCGGACATTTACGAAACAGTGGTTTAGGGTGTTCCACGAAGATAAGAAGCCGCCATAAGGGTTTAAGGTTTCACCACACAACATTAAATTTTCTGTAGATAAAAATTATTTGTAGATATGAAGGTGTCCGAATGTTAATGGTAGTGCAGTGTATGTATTACGCAAAAAATGATTTTTTCGAAATCGACTTCGGCAGGAAGAAATATCATGTCTACAAGCAGACAAATGGATGGACGCATGAGCTTACATACAAAGCGAGAAAATTTTGGCGTGCCGTGGTTCTATCTATCCTGTATAAAAATAAGTATTTCTGAGCTATCTTCTACAGTTTAGAAGAGTATATATTGAACTTAAACACAGATAAGCAGATGTGTGACATAAAAAACATTTTGTGAGTCTGACGCATGTGCTTATTTTTAACACGTCTTTGGTAAAAACGGATCGTGCTTATGTTATCGGTTTGTCTGTCCGTCTGTCTGTAGACAAGATATCTCTGCAACTAACAGTCCGATTCGAAAAATTCATTTTGCCTTAGGAAGCTTGAAATGTGCGAATGATGATCCTTTATTTCGTTTTTTTTAAGACACACAATTTCGCCGCTAGAGAGCGTAAATGCAGATGATATCGATTTCAGAAAAACATTTTATTCCATATATTTGCTTCTAAACATCCAATTCAAAAATATATTTTACCTTTCGATTCCATTCATGTCGAAGAATATTTTAGATATAGTCACTTTTTCAAGTTACGCATAGATTCTCAGCTAGGGGGCGTAAAAGTAAATTGCGTTTCCTCCGATATCTCTGTTCTAAAGCTCCGCTTTGAAAATCAGTTTCTTCAGCAGATACAACTCCTGAAGGGACAAACTTTTCATATAAATTCGAATTTTAGCTATAAAACGGTTTGGCCACCAGGGGCGTAAGGATTGATTCCTGTTCCTGATGTATTTGCAGCAAAACCTGAGTTTCTAAAATGTCGATTGAAAAAATTCTTCCGTGAACCGATACTACACAATCTACCAACAAGTAATTGGACACCCCTGCAATCGACGATATCTGCGGTCCTGATGTACGTCACGGCCGCCGCTGTTAAATATCGTGTGGGAAACAACAACGCAACAAGTCGCATGCAAGATGACACGCAGTTCGGAGCTCTCTGATTTCGAGAAAGGTGTAATCGTCGGGTATCACAGAAATGGCCGATCCATACGTGACATATCCAGCGAGGTGAAGTACCTAAAATCGACAGTGGCCTACGTGATTGGCAAGCGGAAGATGAGAGGTGACTGTCTGAATGTTCCCCGACGCGGCAGACCCACAAAACTGGGAGTTAGAGACCGACGGGTGCTGGCCAGAGAAATTCGGAAGAACCGCACCAAATCGATGGGCCACATCCGCAAGGAGTTTCAACAGGTATCCGGGAGTGTTCTTTCGATGAATACCATCCGTAAGGAATCCCATCTGCTCGGTTATCATGGACGTGCTGCCGCCCACAAGCCTTTGATCACCAAGTCCAATAGTGCTGCTCGGCTAACGCGGTGCAAAGAACGTCGATAGTGGACCGTTGAACAGTGAAAACAAGTTCTTTGGAGCGACGAATCAAGGTTCACCCTCTACCGTTCGGATGGCAGGGTCTGGGTTTGGCGTCTGCCTGAAGAACGCCTCCTGCCGGAATGTATTGTGCCAAGTGTGAAGTTCGGCGGCGGTGGAATTATGCTATGGGGGTGTTTCTCCTGGTAAGGCACGGGACCCTTGGTCGCAATTCCTGGTAGACTCAACGCCGAGACCTACTGCACCATTTTGGATGACCATGCGCTTCCTACGTTGTGGCAGTTTTACGGGGTGGACCCATATTACTTTTAGGATACCAATGCTACCTGTCATGTTGCGAGGTCTACCATGTCTTGGTATGGTGACAATGGGGTTAATCGAATGGACTGACCTGCGCAGAGCCCGGACCTTAACCCTATCGAGCACCTCTGGGAAGAGTTGGAGCGTCGACTTAAGGGGTGCCCCCACCGTCCGAAATCGGTGAAGGAACTGGCCTGTCTTCTCCAAGCCGAGTGGAAGAAAATACTGCTAGCCGTCGTACAACGCCTGGTTGAGAGTATGCCCTGGAGGGTCGCAACTGTAATCGCCGCTCGTGGAGGCTCCACCAACTATTGAAGGTGAATAAACTTCGTTTTCCTTTGCTATCACAGGTGTCCAATTACTAGTTGGTAGATACTGTATTTACGTCGACAAACATTTTCGGAATATTTTCTTCTTAAAATAATGCATGGTTTTTCCGCCAGGGACGTAGATGTACATCTTATTTTTGTCAATATCTCTACTTCTACTTCTAATGGTCCGATTTGAAAAATTTCTTCTTTGTTAGATAGAGCTTCCCGTGCGACATGTTTTTCATATAATTTCAAAATTTTCAAGTAATTCATTGACTTTCCGCTAGGGGGAATATAGGAAAATTGCGCTTTCCCATTAATCTGTGCTTCTAAAGCTCCGATTTGAAAAATTCTTCCTGCACCGGATACAGCTCCTGGTGGGAAATGTTTTGATTGTTATTTATAATCGTTTGTAAAATATAGTTTGGCCACCAGAGGGCGTGCATTGATTTTGGTTTCATAGGTGTTTGCAGTAAAATCTGAGCTTCTAAATTCTCGATTGAAAAAATTATTTCCTGAGCCGATACCGCTCATGTCGATAAGCATTTCAAAATATTTTCTTCTTAACATAATGCATGGTTCCTCCGCCAAGAGTCGTAGACGTATATCTTATTTCTGTCAATATCTCTGCTTCTAAAATTCGGATTTGAAAAATTTCTTCTTTGTTAGATAGCGTTTCCGGTGTAAAATGTTTCTCATATAATTTCAAAATTTTCAAGTAATGCATAGACTTTCCGCTAGGGGACGTAAAGCTAAATTGCGTTTTCCTCTATATCTCTGCTTCTAAAACTCCGATTTGAAAAATTCGTTTTGCACCGGATACAGCTCCTGATAAGAAATCCTTTGAATATAATTTCTAATATTTTGTAAAGAATGGTTTGGCTACCAGAGGGCGTAAGTGTTCATTTATGCGTCTCATGTATTTGCATCAAAATCCGAGCTCCTGAAAACTCGATTGAAAAAATTCTTTCGTGGACCGATACCGCTCACATCAAAAACCCTTTTGGCAATACTTTCTTCTTAAAATAATGCATGCTTTTCCCACCAGAGGCGTAAAGTGATAACTTATTTTTGTCGATATCTCTGCTTCTATGAGTCCGATTTGAAAAATTACTTCTTTGTTAGAGAGCGTTTCCGTGGGGAAATGTTTCGCATATAAGTTCAAACTTTTCTTAGTGCACAAGTCTGCCACCATAGGGCGCAAGCTCACGTTTCCGTTTTCTGAAATATCTGCGGGGCTAAAACCCGATTCAAAAA
Organism: Macrothele yani; assembly: GCA_039090855.1. Classification (NCBI taxonomy): domain Eukaryota; kingdom Metazoa; phylum Arthropoda; class Arachnida; order Araneae; family Macrothelidae; genus Macrothele; species Macrothele yani. The sequence continues at coordinate 54,109,363 of CM077017.1, forward strand.
CTTCTTTCTTCGGTCAGATACCACTAACTATGCAAGCTCTGTGTGTGTACCTATTTTCGAAAATAGCGCCCCCTATTCCACGCTAGGAGCGCAAATGCTTATTCTGTTTTTCTCAATATCACTGCTTTCACATGCACGATTTAAAAAATTCTTTAAACACCGGATGCCATTTCTCTTGTAGAACACTTCAGGCTAGTACATAGGGAACTTTGTAGTTCACAGTTCTGTCGATAGGTGGTGTTTTGGCAGTTTGCAACTGTATCGCCGCTTCTTAAAACGCTATTGAGAATTTTTTCTTTACTGTATGCCATTCGCTACAACAGAGCATTATCCTCTTTTAATAACGTAAAGATTTTCCGCTAGCTGCGTAAAGGTCGAAACTTTTTTTTTACAATATCTGCTCCTAGGGGACGTATTTGAAAAGTTCTTTTCCCTTGGCATAGCTTTTTCCAGGACGAATATTTTTCGCCTATTTTCAACTTTTCCGTTTTGCAAAATGTTTTTCGCTAGCAGACGTAGACTTACACTGAAGAGCAATTGAATTAGAGATACCTGTCTAGTAACGTGTAGGACCCCCTTTCGCCCTGATGACGGCGGCGATTCGTCTCGGTATGGACTCGACAAGACACCGGAAGCGTTGGGAAGCCATATGGATCCACGACCCCTGAAGAAGCACCCACAGTTCACGAAAATTCGATGGAGGGGGTCAGAGCCTCGAACATCACTCTCGATGGCATCCCAGATGTGATCGATGGGATTGAGGCCAGGTGACCTAGCTGGCCAAGGAAGCGAGGTCACGTTGGTGGAGTGTCCATCCAACCATTCGGATACAATTCGGGAGCGATGACACAGTGCATTGTCTTGTTGCAGGATGAGGTCCCAAATGGGATGTTGAAGACGCACAAACGGGAGCAAATGGTCGTTCAGGATATCCCGGTAGCATTGACCTGTGAGAGACGATGTCACACGTACCAGCGTTCCCATTTCAGTCCACGTAAACAGTCCCCAGACAAGAATGCCACCCCCACCAGCTTGAAGAGTACCCTGCTGGCAAGAAGGATCCATCGCTTCATGTGGTACTCGTATCCCGCCATCCGCATGTACCAACGTGAATCTCGACTCATCAGTCCAGGCAACATTTTCGCACATGTCTAGGGTCCAGTGGTGATGTTCCTGCGCCCAGCATGCTAATCTTTGCGCCCTGTGGTGTGCGGTCAGCAACGGTACCCTCGTGGGACGATGGGGTCTGTACCCCATAGCGAGGAGATGGTTCTGGATGGTGTGGCTGCTTACACATTTTTGTGCACCAGCGTTAAATTGCCGAGTGATTTCTTCCACTGTGACCCGTCTATCCGCTGTAACAATGTAAGCTAGCCGACGATGACCCCGCTCATCCACACGCTGTTGTTCACGGCAGTTGGCCCTTGCAGAGATGGTTTTACCGGATTCGATGTATTCACGGTGCACCCGTGACACAGTGGCTCGTGAAAATCCCAGTGCCTGCACGACTTCCGAGATGAAGTGACCCATTCGTCGGGCCCCAACAATTTGCCCACGATCAAATGCGCTTAGATCCTTCGTCTTACCCATACTGCGTCCGACTCTTACTGATTCCCGTCGCATCACTCCTTGTATTGTCGGATCGCTGCATACGTCATGTCGTTTCTGTTTACAGGGCCGCCCACAGCGCCACATTTGCATAACGCCAGCTGTCTCTAATTCAATTGCTATTCAGTGTATATTATGTTTCCTTCTATATTTCTCCTTTTAACTGTTAGATTTGAAACTTTCTTTGTCTCTGGTAACTTCCGTGTAGTATGTAAAACTTTTTGCTCGCCATTTGTTAATTTTTGTAATATGCTTTTTAACCGCTGGTGGAACTAAATAGATGTTTCTATTTCTGGATGTTTTATCGATTGTTGGAACCAGTTGATTGTTTTCCAAATCGGTTCCATTGACTTTGAATAGCTTTGATAAATTTAATTCGCGCCAGAACGGATTCAAAAGACGTGCTCATGACATCCGAAAATTCGGTGTCATCTTTCTTGTTACTTTCTGTTGCTGATCCTATCTCTCAAGTAATTTTATTCTCTCGAATATATCTTCTGGTTTTAACATCAAATCTGAAATCTGATTAAAAGCGTGTCTCAAACAACAGAGATAAGCAAGATGAAAGCTGTGTGTAAAGAGCGAGAGATGACGAGATATTTTTAGAGCTAAACCTCAAGTGCTTGCTCTATTAAACTACGTTCGACTTGATATACGTTATGCTAATAGTGATTGAAGTTTTCATTGTGTTAAACGTCTTGATTTGTAAGTGCTAATTATTGAGCGTGGAAGACAGCCTTCCTATCATAGTGTGTGATATATACATGAAAATAGGAAAATAAATGAAGATTATCTGTACATAGTATAAAATAAAGTGTCCGGTAGGCGCGGTCTGTTTGTTCGGGCTAATCTCGAGAATCGCTGGACGAATTTTGATGCGGTTTTCACCATTCCATAGAACATTTGTCGAGGAAGGTTTAGGCGTATGAAACATTAATCTATGACAAAAGGAATCCGAGCAGTAACGGTTTTAGTCACAAGTCAAAGAAAGAACCGCCGTTCGCATTCTTTCGTGGCTTCCACTGCCTATGAGGATGTAGCAGACATGGCAACGAGCCTTAGTAACGTAAGTGAAGGACAACCGGTCCCCGTTGAAATGATGTGTCTTACTTTGAAAGTTCAACTGAGTACCAAGTTTCTGAGTACAAAATGCGGTATTTTGAAAAAAATAATGAGATTGAAGGAAAAGATCCCTATGTGCTGAATGTAAGTATCTTCGTAGGAGACGCGAAAAGTTTTCCAAAAGTGCAAATTGTAAATATATTTTCATATGGAAGTAGACATTCGTCATACATAACACGATATGCAACTTGCTCATTAACCACCTTTGACGAAATGATGAAGATCACTTCTACATTTAATCAAATTAAAAACGGTATTTACAAGTTAAAACATATGATAGATTAAAACACTATCATATGATTAATTAAGTTAAAACATATGATAGATTAAAACACTATCATATGATTAATCTATCATATGTTTTAACTTGTAAATTCCGTTTTTAATTTGATTAAATGTAGAAGTGATCTTCATCATTTCGTCAAAGGTGGTTACTGAGCAAGTTGCATATCGTGTTATGTATGACGTATGTCTACTTCCATGTGAATATCACTTGTAACACGAAGTTCGTCTACAGTCTGTTAGTAAATATTTCCTATTACTTCGTCTTTGGTCGAAGCGCCATTACCATACAGCAGTTAGAGGCATTAGAATCATATAAAATTCTCGAAGCATATAACAATTTCTCATCGGGGATATTCTTTTACATGGTAATTTTGTGAGATCATTAATTAGTGAGCAATTAGTAACTCTTCAATAAAAAATGTTTTTCTATGCTCTGGGATGCGATTTTTAAGACTTGGAAAAATTGAGAGAAAAATTTGGTTTTTCACGCAAAATTGTGGTGAAAAATAGCAGTAATTTTTCTTGGATTTGCGGGCTAGTTTATTTATCCGTAAATAAATTTAGCAGCGTAATCCCGGTATGTAAACAGACCTAGACACCAAAAAGAATTTTATTTGGAAATAATTTTATCCATTATTTGCATTTTTCCGCAAAAGTGTGTTCCAGTTAAAAATCCAGGTGTACGAAAAATAAAATCAACAGTGGTTTGGGAAGGAAATGCCATATAGAACAAAATGGTAAAGTAATAAACAAAAAAACTCCCAACACTGAGAGCCAAATATTCTTAAAAGTGAAAATACTAAGTGAAAAGCCGAAAATTTGTAAAAAAGTGGCTCAAGCTCTCCTAAAAATTCCAGAACAGCCAAAGAGATTTGATTCTTACTAAAAGTCAGGATGGCTAACAAATTAACTTTTAGCTCTATAAAAAATTTCAACAGCCCCTATATCAATCAGGAACTTTCTGAATATAAGTCCCTGATGGTGAAAAACCCACGCCGCCCGGTGGCGCAGTGGTCTAAGGCGCTGGCCTCTGATCATTCGTCCGTAAGGGGTCTGGGTTCGAATCCCGGTGAGGCATGGATGTTGTGTTTGTCTTACGGCTCTGGCTCTCTCCCTTCCCTGGAACCAGTGACCCTAAATTAGGGACGGGCGACTGCTTATAGCCCATTGAGTTGCTCACGGTGGTCGTTAAACCTCCAATAAAAAGAAAAAACCCACGTGTGTAGAAGTGCCGATTGGGTACCGAAGCGTTGATTTAAGAACATTTTTGACTAAGAGACAAACTCTGAAAGGTGTTGTATATGAAAATAATCAGGTAGCAATAATACCTACGCAAAAAAATAGCCAACATCTTTTAAAATAAAATTGAAAACTTGAAATCAACGAGTGAAACGCCTGGCCCAATTAGTGCAAGCACCGCACGCCAACAGCATTTGAACAAGTAAAAGATATATTTTCTGCTTTACCAAAATCACTGATTTCTGGATAAAACTAACCTTTAAAAGGTTCTCTGTCTTTGAAGAGTCTAACTCTTCAATAGTATTTTCTAAGCTCTTGCAAGCGATCTCCCTACGCTTGGCCGACAAGCAAATCTTTTCGGTACTGCCTTTAGAGACAGCAGTTGGCAGCCTAAAAAAGGACTTCCGGTCTCGATTTCCTCTACTGCAGGAATTAATAAAGCCACAAAATCTAGGCATTTTGGCTTCAAATTTTTATAAACCCCGACCGCTGATAATCGCACTTCACACACTAACTGCAATGCAGCCAGCTATCTTTGTCCTTCAGGAACTTGTTAGAACTGTTGCCACTTCACTTAAACTTCCCGATTACGTCATGTGCTACATCCTTATTAGGTTGGGTCCATTATTGATCTAAGCTTTAATAGGCTCTTTCATTGGTCGTACCTGTGGAGGCACGAGGCGAAAGTAATTCACACACATTCATACGAAACTCCAGCCAATGAGGAGAGCTTAAAGTTTATATGAGCAAAACTTTAAATTTTTCTATATTTAAACTTTTTCACTTCGTCACGCAATTACTAAAGAAAAGAAAAATTTCCATTTCGCAATTAATTTTTTACTAATATAATACAGTTACGTTCATCGTTTGTCATATGCGTTTGTGAAACAACACGGTGGAGACCTGAGATTTCTACCGAAACAAATAAGGAATTTATATCGACAAGAAAATAATTTTCTTATTTGTAATATATCTTTCTAATTTGCGCAGTTTTAATAACTAGCGTCATAAATATTCCCATAGGTTAATAGGACAAAATTTAGATACAAAATTAAAGTTTGTATTGAATTTTACCAGAAAACAGTCTGTTTCGTTTCTCTACCAAAATGTGGTTGACTTTCTTTTACACACGGCATTGTTACTTTTTTAATCTCCATTTTTACATTTCTGACTTCGAAATGGAGAGCATTTTTAAAACTTTGTATACAAATTATGCTTGAAATTTACTTAGAAAGTCGCTAAATTTCGGTGATGCAACCTGTATGTTTTGACTTTTACTGCAGTGAATGAACGTTTTTCCAAAACACGTTCTTAATCACCTTCAATAATGTGTTTAGAGCAAATTTTGGCATGATTCACATTCACAACATCTTTTCGTTAACATTTGAGTAGCCAGCCACGTTTTTTGCAACATCTGATCTTTTGGTAAAGCGTGATTAATAATCCCAGTTCCTTTGGCTTTCTTAATCTGCGATGGGCTCATGGCAACGGCACAATAATTGGTAGGCATCGTTCTTTCGAAATAATAGCACAGAATGGTGGGATCGTGAAGTTTTCTAACTAACAAACACACAGCAATAGAACGATTTCATTTCGTTATCACAATAATTATCTTATAACGCTTAGCTTTTGTTACCACGATAGTTATCTGTATACTATCCCAATAAAAATATGCCTCTCGATCATAAAGACTGATCAAATAAATACCACTAAATAAACAGAAAACTAAGAGTAACCGTATATATACAAACCATCGAAGCAAGTGATCTGCCTCCACAGCTACACTGGTGTGCAAAAATTAACGACGAGGCGGTTTTTCGAATGTAACGTCGTGCAGAAGTGCTCCACATCGACTCAAATCATACCATAAGATCCCCAAGATGTAAGAATATGGGACAAGTGAGCAAAATCGTCGAAACAAGGAATCCAAAGGATACAAAGGCACTTTATTGAAAAGGTAGCTTCGAGCACAACTGGACAGAAGACAGAAACGTCCATGTGACAGGCGGTTGCCAAGAAAAATCCAGTCTTTAGTAGGGGATATGATCAACCCTGACTGCGTTGCAGGACTTACAACGTCTGTCCATGCTGAGGACGAGGTTGTCAAGGAGCTGTTGAGGCATCGCGGCCCATTCCTCTTGTAGCGCCAATCGCAGCTGCGGAATCGTTGCTGGCGGCTGGTGACGTGCTGGCAAGCGTCTTCCGAGAAGGTCCCACACGTGTTTGATTGGATTTATGTCCGGAGACCGTGCGGGCCAATCCATGCGTTGAATATCTTCACTCTCCAACAGCTCTGTGACAGCCACTGTACGATGAGGTGTAGCGTTGTCGTCCATGAAGAGGAACTCAGGTCGCGCAGCACCTCTAAACAGACGCACGTGAGGCAGGATAACCTCGGTACAATAGTGGACACCGGTGACTGAACCTCCTTGGAAGATGTGGAGGTCAGTACAGCTACCAAGCATGATACCGCCCCAAACGAGAACTCCGCCACCTCCAAACTGGTCTCTCTCGATGATGTTGGAGGTGTGATTGCGTGTTCCCTGCTCTCTCCAGATGTGTATATGTCCAGAATCGCTCGTCAGACTAAATCGGCTCTCATCCGTAAACAGAACTCGACCCCATTGCTGATGTGTCCAGTTCTTGTGTTCCTGGCACCACAGAAACCACCGTCTCCGATGAGCAGGCGTTAATGGCACACACCGTACTGGTCGTCGTGCAAATATACCACCTTTGTGCAGCCTCCTGGCCACGGTAAAACGCGATAACGGACGTCCAGTTGTCTGTTGCATGTGTCTTGCGATTTCTCTCGCTGTCTGCCGTCTGTCTCTTCTTGCCTGTAGGACAATATACCGGTCGTCCGCCGCCGTGGTTGCTCGTGGACGACCACTGCTAAACTCTCTGACAGCTGTTCCTGTAGTTTGAAATGCTCTCTAAGCTCGTGAAACGATGCTGTGAGTGATCCTGAACACCTCGGCCACACTAGTCATACTTCGACCTTCTTCCAACTTCCCAATGACGCGACCTCGGGTAAAGTCATCCAGATGTCGTCTACTGGATTGCCTGTTGGCCATATCGCACGGTGGCAGCAACTCGACGTCGTTTAAACCAATGTACACCGTGCAATAACTTTCACCGAATTGCTGAGCGTACACCGCCCGTGTGCTTTATACACTTCCGACACTCCCCACCCCCTTACGTCATGCTGCATATATGCGCATGCCCTAGCGTACCGGACCCTAGTCTATCTCCTGAGTGGTCTTTCGGTCCGTTCTGCCTACTCATTCCGCAGTTATGCTAATTTCTCCTCTTCGTCTTTAAATTTTGCACACCAGTGTACGTTATGCATGAGTATCCCAAAAATGTCTTCGATGAGCGGCGACCGGTTTACAATTTTTTTGCTCATCGGGAAAAAGACGAAAGACGCATGCGCCGCGGTCGGTCTGACAGCATGTAAGACCACAGGCTAAACGAATATATATTCAGCATTTATTGTCATACGAAATCTTTTTACTAAAAGTTTATTATAACAAACAATCTTCTTCATGCAGAATGCAGTACAACGAAAAAAAAATTTTTAGTCAGACGTTTAGGAGCAGAGAAACGGTTGCAAACATAAATATATGTTTACATTTCTTCCAGGAACTCATTTACGGTAACAGAATGTTTATGGAAAATTTTATTCACAAAGAAATCAATTCTAAGCAAAGAACTTTTCTTAGGTCGATTTTTCAGAAACAGAAGTCTTATCACAAGTAAACATAAATATTGGCGCTTCTGGCAAAAAAGTGTGCATCATTAGAAGAATGTAATGTACGCAAATTTTTATCAGGGTAACTACCACCGCATGTTGAAAAGAAGGTTTCTATCGGCATTTTGGAAACGAAGCTGTGACTTGGGATGCAAATATACGTTTTCAATCCTCTGCGGCAGATTTGCGAATTATGGAAAAACTAAATGTGTACACGAAAAGTTTCCCATAATGAAAGCTTTCCAACATAAAATGAATATTTCAAAGCGAATTTTTGGGATAGGAGAAAATCAGCGAAAAAGAAAATGTATCAGGTTGTGTAAAACGTATAATAAATTCAATTTATTATTAAATTAAATTTTATTAAATTGATTAAAAAACTGCATAGCTTTGGTCTCTGTGCTTGTAGACCCGCTATATATATGTCATGTATGTGTCGTTACGTGCCTTTCAGAGGCTCCGCCGTTTCAAATGGTGACACGATCATGTTGCCTAGAACCTGAAACAGCTGTTCACGGATGAATCACGTTTCCCTCTGGATTTTGATAGCAGACGTGCATTAGTCTGGAGATTATAGAGGCTGCAACCCGCTACATATCTCGAAACATCATCGAAAGAAATAATTTTCCTGGTGGTAGTGGGACTGTATGCACAGATTTTTCATTTGGTAGCCATACCAACCACCACGTCTTTCCTAAAATTATTGTTCATGCCGTAAATTACAGGGATGAGATTCCCCACACGATCCTCTTCCACTATTCTGTTATCCACGAACGGCGAGCGAGGCATCATTACACTTGCTGTTTGGCATTACCAGGAGTACAATACGGCTTGTGACCTAGCATGGTAACCCTGGGCACGCAGTTCCCGACGGACTGTTCTGGTGCAAATAGCCATTCGAGTCGTTTGTGCGACGTGGACAGCCAGATCTGTAGCAAAGCACGTGGGTGCCTTCTTCACTTCGTATGGCACGATCACTTAGTTTTTGCAAACTTTGCCGTAGTCACACACTGATTTGTCACCATCTGATTTCCATCGATGAAGAACATCGGCGACAGTGGATATTGACTAAATTGTCTTTTAAACTCTCTGATCTACCAGCTTTTTTCCTCCACGGAATCGCCAATGGCAGGAAGACTTTTGCGCGTCGCAACACTCACGATAAGCCCTTATTAGGGTTGTGCGTGAAATGCCGAGGAGGATGACCGCTCGAGAGATGCTTTAACAGGCACACCTGGCCACGTTCAAAGTCGCTCAGAACACTATTTTTGCAATTCCGACCCTCAATCAAACGCTAACAGATGCTCAATGAGCTGGTCTACCTGATTTTTACGGCACACACAGCTCACATGCCGTCTCACGTGTTGGAGCAAGCCATTTATGTGACGATGGCAGGTTTATCTAATAAATGGGCATCTAAGAGTATATACAAGGAGGGCCAAAATTGTGGACACTTTTTGAAAATTTCACGACTTTGCAGGCTTATACGAAATGTTATGCTTCACTAAAAACAAATAAATGTTTATATATCAAATAAGGACAATTTAATGCTGAAATCAATACAAACAAGAAAGATGACGCCGAATTTTCCGTATTTAAGAGCACGTAATTTTGAATCCTTTCTGACGCGAATAAAATGTATCAAAGTTATTCATAGACAATGAAACAGGTTAGAAAAAAATCAACAGGATTTTTACAACTGATAAAACACCCAGAGACAGAAACAGCTACTTACTTCCGCCAGCAGCTAAAAAGTAGTTTACCAAAATTAACAAATGACGCACAAAAAGTTCCTCATAGCAGAAGAAAGGTATCAGAAACAAAGAGATTTTCAAATCGAGCAGTTAAAAGGAGAAATGTAGAAGGAAACACCATGTAACTTTACGCCTTCTAACGGAAAAAATCGCATCATAGATAAGAAAATAAGCTAAAAATATTTTTCATGGGAAAACTATGCTAAGGAAAAGGAAGTTTTCAAATACGTCTTCCGAAAGCAAAAGAAGTGAGAAAAAGGTTTTGACTTTTATGTCCCCTAGCGGAAAATCTGTGCATTATTTAAACAGGATAATGCTCCCCATATTTATTGTAGCAAATGGCATATAGTAAAAAAGAAATTTCTCATTTGGGTTTTTAGATGTGGAGATACAATGGCATCCGGTGATGAAATAATTTTTGAAATCACACATTTAGAAGCATTGATGCTGAGAACAACAGACTAAACGCTGCACCCCTAGCGGCGAAATTGTGCGTCACTTTGGGAAGAAAATAAACACAAAGAGTTTTCACAATTAGTAGCATCTGACTAAAAAAGAATTTCTTTCACTCGAGTTTTTATTCCCGCAGATATTGCTGTAAACGTAAACGTGCGCAGTCTAGTGGCACAATTGTGCTTTAAGTAAAATTTGAAAAAGTATCAGAAACATTTCGCATCGGAAGCGTTTCCAACAAAGAAAGAATTTTTCAAATCCGACTCTTAGGAGCAGAGATACCGACAGAAATAAGATATACATCTACGCACAATACGAACAATCGAGCAAATTTGAGACAGGACGTAAAATTGGGCTGAGAAAGACCGGTTGGTCAAGCAGCCGTATCGCCAGACACTTGGATCTGAGCGGCGCGGCAATAGGACCATGTTGGCGCCAATGGGTCGAGACACTCGGGGAGTGGACGGCCGAGGGCAACGACAGAACGTGGGGATCCAGCGATTGTGAGAGCCCCACGAAGAGAACTGAATTCGTCTCTCAACCATCCTTGACCAGGCTGTGTCGTCTACATACAAGGAAGTCGCCATCCGGACCGTTGCCAGACGACTTGTGGCACAGGCACTACATTTGCGGAAGCCACACCGCCGCCTACCACTCACCAGCGAGCATCACCAGCACCGATTGCAGTTACGTGGGACCCGATCAACGTGGAATATCGTCCTGTGGCGTCGTGTTGTCTTCAGTGATGAGTAAAGGTTTTCACTTGGTTCCGAGCGTGTCTGCAAAAGAGCCGGCAAGCGTACGAATCCTGCCTTTACCGTGGAAAGGCACACGGCTCGCACACTAGGAGTTACTGCCTGGAGAGCCATTTCCTACGATAGCCGGATACCCTTGGTAGTTCTCCGTACCACTCTCATGGCTCAACGGTACGTCGAAGGCATTCTACTACCTGTTGTGTTCCGACCCCCTTCCATAGCCAGCCATCCAGCCCGACCTCTCACCCATCGAACATGTTTGGGACATGATGGAACACCACCTACGCCCATCCCGGAATGTCGGCAAACTGGCCCGTAATTTGGACATCATCTGGCATGCTATACCTCAGTACAGTATTCGTGAACTGTATACTGCTATACCACGCCGAGTGACCGCTTGTAACCGAGCCAGAAGTGGCGCTACAACGTGTTGACTTGTTCCACTAGTGTAACTGTTTTGTCCGAATAAATGGCCCGACTGCTCTGGATTCCAATCATTTCCTTTCATATACATGAAAATGTTTAAATACCAATTTTCATCTCAATTGGATGATTCCTTCTGGGTGCTTCGTTTTATTTGGCAAAGAGCCAAAACGTTATGACCTCCTGCCTAATATGATGTTGGTCGTACACGTGCCTCCAAAACAGGTCTTACCCTTAGAGACAGACGCTACGAGATTTCTAAAGGTATCTTGTGGTACCTGGTACTCACACGTTAGCAGCAGATCCTTTAACTGTGGTTTCTGCTGTTCCAACAGAAACCACAGGTGCTCGATTGGACTGATGTTTTGGAAATTTGGAGGCCAGCGCAATACCTGGAATTCTTCGTCATGTTCCACGAACGATTCTCGAACAATCCAGTCAGTCTGACATGGCGTATTATCTGTTGAATAAAGGATTTACTAGACAGGCATACCGTTGCCATTAAAGGCTGTACTTCGTCTGCAGTAATGTTTAGATAGGTGGTAGACGTCACAGTCTCCTGCACATGAATTATCGGACTTGGGGTTTTCCAGTTGATCATTACTGAAAGCATTACATTTCCTCCACCGGCTGGTTTTCCTCCTACGGGGCATCGTGGTACTAAGACTTTCCCAGGTAGACGACACAAACGTACCCGGCCATCCACATGATGCAACAGGAAAGGAGATTCATCGGACGAGGCGACATTCCAGCTCCATTTCAGCAGGCTTCGATTTACTGTGTGTTGTGACACATTATTCCCCGTCACCAGCATTCAAATAAACGGCAAGTTGCGCCGCAGTGGGGCTCATACCGTATAGGATATCCTTTGCACACTTCTAGCACCGATGAGCTGTGGTCTGCCCACTTCTTGCCTGCGGTTCGTAGTTTCTCGGACCGCTTTTTGAAGGTACTAACCACAGTTGACGGTGAGCATCTCACATGTCTTGTCGTCTCGGAAATGATCTGACCCACTCGTCTGGCGATTACGATTTAGCCTTTGTCAAATTCACTGCCTTTCCCAACTGAAGAACAAGAATAACTCTGATTAACAGAGCTCACCACTGTCATGTGTTATTTATACTGTTACATTAACTTCTACAAGTGCCATCGTTTATCTGCAATTGTTTCGATTTGCATAACGACGCGCTGGTCGAAATATTTTGGCTCTTCGGTGTATGCTCCCAAATTTTGTGAAGTCATTTTACAATTTCAACACTATTTCTGGCTTCCTCCGAAACTCGAGCATCGCGCACTGTGGCTTTTATGGAATCCTCGGAGCAAGTACATTTTCACTCAAAACATTTCTACGTCACAGTATTGCCTTAGGTCGTATATCACTGAGAAGTCTTGTTCTTTTGACAAGCGTCGGGATGAACTGATCTGCTTGGCAGCTACAGTAAAAGAAAATAAAGATTATTGCTTACAATCACTTCTTAAAAACTACGTAACTCCGTTAAACGAGTTCCTTGAGTACAGACGAAAAAATCAATGTTTTTACTTTTTTTTTCTTTTTCCATTTCCTTGCATGTCAAGAAAAATAAGCGGAAACCTAATTAGGGTACACAAAGGATTCTTTTGCGCCACTGGCATTTTAAGGAACTTCTTTTCTTTGTGGAATCTCAGTGGTCCTGATTAGTGTTGGGGAGACAACATGGAGACGCCTAAACATAATTTAGATCAGTTGGATCCTGAGAAGGGAGAGACCGCGTCATAAAAACAACCTCATTTACGTCTTGCAGCAAGTGAGCTTTAACGCGACGTTTCGGAGAGACAGAAGCCTGGAAAATTTCATCACTCCGTAAACAAAGAAACGGAACATGGGGAGGAGATATACTGCAGGAAAAAGAATAAATGATACCGAAGATCTGGAAACAACACAGCAGTTTTTGTTGAACTCATTTTACTACATCCCCATTTATAGCAATACAGAAAAAACATCCACCACTAGTATGATGACAAATTACGATATTTTAAATTTGCAGTTCGTACCTCAACAAATTAATAAAAGAAATGAATGTTTCCAAAAAGGAAACACATCTGCTAGGTACCAAGTACTCCCCATAGATTCATACACGACAAAATTCTGCAATCCATATCGCAACAGAACGCTTTAAAGCACGAACGTTTTGATAAATAAAACTTACACTATCTTATCAAACTACACTCTTCGCAAAAAAAAAAAAAAAAAAAAAACCCACCCAAGCACCTCGAGAAAGTCGTTCGATCCTGATGAAACTCAGCATGAAAGTACCTTAGGGCGGAATGTGCAAATGATTAAAAAATAAAGACCAATGACTAAACAGTGGCCCGCCACAGTGCATGGAGATATCATGAGCAAAGCTCACACTAAAGAAAATTGTAACAGCGGGTTGAGGTTGCATTAACCTCTACGGACTGTGAGAATGCTTCGACGTTGGATCCCTGCACAATACGAGCAGTTGAGCGAGTTTGGTAGAGGAGGTTTACCTGGGCTGAGAGAGGCCGGTTGGTTAAATAGCCGTATCGCCAGTCATTTGGTTCGGAGAGACGTGGCAATCGGGCGATGTTTGCGCCAACGGGTCGAGAAGGGCACAACACGGAGGCACGCGGACAGTGGACGGCCGAGGGCAACGACAGAATGCGAAGATCCAGAGATTGTGAGAGCCGCACGAACAGAACCGTATTCGTCGCTCTCAACCATCCTTAGCCATGTTGCGTCGTCTACAGGTACGAAAGTGGCCATTCGGATCATTGCCAGACGACTTGTGTCACGGGGACTACATTCGTCGAAGCCACTCGGCCGCCTACCACTAACCAGCGAGCATCGCCGGCACCGGTTGCAGTGATGTGGGGCCCGATCAACGTGGAATATTATCCAGTGGCGTCGTGTTGTCTTCAGTGATGAGTAATGGTTTGTACTTGGTGCCGAACGTGTCTGCAGAAGAGCCGGCTAGGAACCTGCCTTTACCGTGGAAAGGTAAACGGCTAGCATATCAAGAGTGGCTGTCTGGGGAGCCATTTCCAACGAGAGCCAGACACCCTTGGTTGTCCTCCGTACCACTCTCACGGCTCAACGGTACGTCGACGGCATTTTACTACCTGTTGTGTGACGACCCCTTCCATGGCTAGGCCGCACGAGCGCCCGACATCTCACCAACCGAACATGTTTGGGACATGGTGGGACGTCATCTACGCCCATCCCGGAATGTCGGTGAACTGGCCCGTATTTTGGACACCATTTGGCAAGCTATACCTCAGTACAATATTTGTGAACTGTATGCGTCTGTGCCAAGCCGGGTAATCGCTTGTGTGCGAGCCAGAGGCGACGCTACAACGTACTGATTTGTTCCACCAGTGGTGCTGTTTTATCCGAATAAAGAGCCCAACTGCTCTGAAATTGCAATCATTTCTTTTTCTATGCATGTAAAATAACAAAAAACGAGCCACCCTCCTTAACTCTCGAACCGTTTGTCACATGTAAAGAAGTAAGGTACCACTGGAAAGCACTTGAAGAGAACTATCATGTGATGTGAAGAAACATGCTAATTAGTTCTCTATCTCTGAATTTTTCCATATAAGAGGTATGTTATTTTACGCGCATTTTATTCGGCACATAATAAAACCCTTAAATTCCAATTTTCATAGGAATCGAGTAACAAATGCGTGACAGTGAGCTACGAGAAAAAGATGCCGCTAATGTTAAACTGCGAAAGTTGTTTTTGATTTGCATCATTTAATCGAGAATAGATACAGTGATTCGGTGTAGCAACAGTAAAACACAAAAAGGCCCAGATAATATGAGCTGCTGTACAAGAACAGAACTCGTATATTAAGGGAATTAAAAATTATGAAATATGATCATGAAAAAAAATGAATTATAACCATATCAGATAAATAGTCCATTTGATGGGAAATATTTTTAAACCTCTAAATCCAAATTTACAGCGTGATAGCATAAAACCTTGCTGAGATATAAGCGAAAACTCAAGTATACATCCATTAAGGGGCCGTGCATAAAAAAACATTTTCTTCTACTTACTGCAGAACGGTTTACCACGCAATACTTATAAGCACTTATGAGAAACTGTTTCTACGTGACATTGGTTGATACTGAAGCTGTATTAATACGAGACGGAAACCATGGGATTGAGGAAATACAATGCGTAATTGCAACTTTTAGTGATGAACATAATAAATTAATAATTTTGCACGAAAATAACTTAACTTACGGCGTCGTTCCTGCAGTTACATATTTAATTTTTCGATTGGTTACATAGCTGACTCCTGTATATTGTTTAATTCAAAAATGGAAATAGACAGTACGTTCCATAAAACAAAAGTTTCGTATAAATGGGTTTTCTGTATATTTCTTACATAAATACCTATACAGCTTCGTCAAATTATGAAACGGTGGTCATGAAAATGAAAACTGCAAATTGTTTCCTGCACGAGTTAATCCGTGTGCCTAATTTTTTATATTTCAGATTTCTCTTGTATGCATTCCGTCTCGAATTATGGTGTAATCAGCATGTATTTACTTATTGTTCCGATTCATTGATATTTTCCATTGTAGTTGTACTGCTTAAACTGTCTGCAATGTACAAAACGGAACTGCCTTTCGCTGCAATACAGAAGCCGAATCTACGTGTGTAGCTTTGATCTGCACGCAAATCGCCTCTTCGGCATAAGACGTTTTCGACTACCGCTTAAGAAAATAACCCTAACTAGTACTGCTTGGAGCATTAAGCTTACTTAGTGTAGTTTAATACGAATCTAATTGCCTTTTTCTTTTCTTTTTCTTTTTTTTTTTCATTCCTTCTTCAAATATAAATAAAACAATAACTAGTTATACTCTGCGAAAAAAATTTAGTTATATTCTGAGAATTTCGTAGTTTAAGGAAAAAGAAAATCCCCAAATCATGTATCTTCAGCATGCGCATGAAATAATAAAAACACACTGTTACCTACTTTATTGGAAATCTCAATTTTTAGACTTAAATGAGAAAAGAAACTGGTTTGACAATCTAAAATAAACACTTTAGGTTCGCAAGGGAAATCTTAAAATTAAATTTCATACGACAGACTTGTCAGGCGTTCGAATCTCAGACCTGCCGGCAAACTAGTCTGCGGTTTTTTCGGAGTTTTCCACAGCCTCCCTGGGCTTCGAGACGCCAATGCGTAGATGGTTCCCTGTCAAGTCTGTCACGGATAACTTTGTCTGTTTCTCCTTATGCTGGCAGTAGCAGAAAAATGCATTTCCCAAGGCATCTGGTCAACGAGGGAAATAAGACAATTACCCTCCCGAATAAGGAATTGGGAGATACCTATAGCCAGAAGTGGCTAAAAAAAGGGTTAACAGATAGGCAGACGGCAGACAGACGATAGGATTCTAAATGAACAATTCTATATGTCGTTTATGATTGACAAGTGGAACTAAATTCATGACGTAACGCTTTCCTGTTTCAAAAGAGTTGATCGTGTGACGTAATGGATCTCTCACGCCATGTCAGAATGATTTAGATGAAATGGGGTCACGCCAGCAGCTGTTGAAAATCGGTTCTTGTTACTATAACAACAATGCAAAGTGGTATACGCGTCCGCTGTGGGCGACAAAATGGAACAAACGTTCATACTTTCGAACAAAGAAAATTATATTGTTTTCAGTTGACACGTGGAATTAATATATGAGAGGCGCAAATTTAAATTATAAGACATTGCTGTTCCCATTAATTTGTATGTCAAGCACGATAACTATGAAAGAAACATGAGTTTTTGAGGTGGAAAATAACAAATCAGTTGGAATAGATCACACACTTTCGCAGCATTTTACGAAAGCCATTTCCAAAAATTGGGTGATCATTGCGTTCCTCATTTGTTGCCAAAGTGTTCTGAATGTGTATCAACCTGTTCCGCATGTGTTATCAAAGCTCTTTCCACCATAAAATGTTTTATGATAGAAGATACTAGGATTTTTACATAACACATTCGGGACACTTCGTGGTAAAAGCATGGAACACTGTCGTAGCACACTGCGAATGCATTTTCCGGAATTACTTTCTCGATGTGTTCCGAAGGAGTTGTCAGCCTTTTTTCAATGTGTTCCACTGAGAACACTTTGATGTGCTATATATTCCGAAATGCCACGGACGGCTACAAAAGAAATTCTTGAAATACGACATGGTTCAAGCATCTCCATCATTTTAACTGTACTAATGCCCTAATTTACTTAAATAATGGGTTTTGGGTAAGTGAAATTTGATTTCAAATATGTCATATGTATTTTGGCGCACATAGGCAATAATCTGTATCAATTCCGTAGGTTAACAGAAGCGCCAGTCCTTATATATTCCATTCCGTATTTATAAGAGTTCACGACTTTAATCACTGTGACAAAGAACCTTTTCACGGTTCGTTATATCAGGGTAGAGCATAAACTATAGTTGCGTGTTTATTTCATTAGGTCGACCGGTTCGAAACCAGGCCTTGCTTTAATTTGGAGCAAATGAACTTCGTGTTCACGTGTAGCTGTGCCCGGCTTGAACGTGGACTTTTCAGCTGGTTCTCGTAATACGTGACCAATGACAAGCAGCATACGTATTTTCAGTTATATTTGAATTTACATCCTCGTTTTCTATATTTCTGCCATTCAAATATTTGAAACAAAAGGAATGATGACACCGAATTTTCTGTTGTAATGAGCACATCTTTTGAACCGTTTCTGACGCGAATTAAATTTTTCAAAGTTATTCAAAATCAACGCAACCAGTTAGTAAATATCAACCGGGGTTTTATAATCAATAAAAAATCCAGAAATAGAAACAGCTACATTTATTCTAACACCGTCTAAAACGTACGTTACAAAAATTAACAACTAGCGCACAAAAATGTTCTCATAGCAGAAGGATATCGGAGACAAACAAATCTTCAAATCGAACAGTTAAAAGAACAAATGTAGAAAGAAACATGGTATAACTCTACGCCTTCTAGCTCAAGAATTTTACAGAATAGGAAAGCTGAAAGTAGGCTTAAAATATTCTTCATGAAAAAAGCTATCCTAAGGAAAACGAACTTTTCAAATTTTCAAATACGTCTCCTGCAAACAGAGGTAGCGAAAAAAAAAGAAAAAAAAAAAAAACCTTTACACCACCTAGCGGAAAATCTGTGCATTATTTAAAGAGGATAATGTTTCACATCTCTATTGTCGTGAATGGCCTACAGTAAAAATAGCAATTTCTCAATAGGGTTTTTAGAAGCAAAGATTCAGCTGCAAACAGAAGAAAACAAGCACCACGTATCCACAGAACAGTGAACTACTGTATAAAACTCTTCAAATACCAACTTAAAGTGTTACACAACATAAATGGCATCGATGTTGAACGAATTTTTTAAATCACACATTTAAAAAGAGAGATATTAAGAAAAAAATTGGAGTGCCCTAGCTGCGAAATTTTTCATTATTTTAGTCAGAAAATACGCTCACAGTGTTTGCACATTTAGTAGTATCTGACCGAAGAAAGAAGTTTTTCAATCGGGGTTTTAGTCCCTCAGATATTCCTGTAAATGAAAATGTGAGCTTACGCCCTCTCGTGGCAGACTTCTGCGTTAAGAAAAATTTGAAATTACATGAGAAACATTTCGCCGCGGATATGCTCTCGAACAAAGAAAGAATTTCTAAAACTGGACTCTTAAGAGTTTTTAGGAGCAGAGATATCAACAAAAATAAGATATGCATCTACGCTCCCTGGCGAAAAAGTTATACACTATTGTAAGAAGAGAGTATTCTGAAAATGTTTCCCAAAGAGAGCGAAATGGGTCCACGCAAGAATTTTTTCAATCGAGTTTCCAGGAGCTCAAATTTAAATGCAAATGCATCAGAAGCAGAAATAAATACTTACTACCCTTGGTGGCCAAACTATTCTTTACCAAATATAAGAAATTATATGCAATACATTTCCCATCAGTAGCTGTATATGATGCAGGAAGATTTTTTCAAATCGGAGTTCTAGAAGCAGAGATATCTGGGAAAACGCAATTTACCTTTACACTCCCTAGCGGAAAGTCTATGAATTACTTGAAAATTTTGGAATTATATGAAAAACATTTCGCATCAGAAACTATATGCAACAAAAAAGGAATTTTTCAATTAGGACTCTTAGAAGCAGAGATATTAAGAAAAATATGACATACCTCTACGCTCTCTGGCGGAGAAACCATGCATTATTTTAAGAAGAAAAAATTCCGAAAACATTTATCGACGTGAATAGTACCGGTCCAGGAACGAACTTTTTCAGTCCAGGTTTTAAAAGCTCAGATTTTGCTGCAAATACATCAGAAGCAGAAATTAGCACTTACGCCCGTGTTGGCCAAGCCGTTCTTTACCAAAAATTAGAAATTATATGAAAAGATTTCCCATCAGGAGGTGTATCCACTGAAGAAAGAATTTTTCAAATCGGAGTTTTAGAAGAACAGATATCGGGGAAATCGCAATTTACTTTTACGCCCCTTTGCGTAAAATCTATGCGTAACTTGAAATAGTGAGTATACCTAAAATGCTTTTCGACATAAATGGAATCGAAAGGTAAAAGTTTTTTTTTTTTTTCAATCGGATGTTTAGAAGCAAATATGTGGCATAAAACGTATTTTTGAATTCGACATCATCTGCATTTATGCCCTCTAACGGCGAAATTGTACATCGTAGAAAAAAACGAAATAACGGATCATCATTCGCACATTTTAAGCTTCCCAGTGCGAAATGAATTTTCCAAATCGGACTAATAGTTGCAAAGATATGGTGTCCACAGACGGACGTACGGACAAACCAATAACGCAAATACGATCTTTTTTTACAAAAGACATTCTAAAAAATCGGATTTTGTGGTTCTGCTTCAATTTTCTATTATGAAACAACCTTTCAGTGAAACGCGAATACTCAGTGCCTGGACAAAGTGTAATGATCAGAAACAAGAATATTCAAAACAAATTCCAACTTGCATAGATTCGGGTTTTCCATTATCAGAAAAATACACACTCTTTATTCTAACATTAATTCAAGTCATTAGCACGAATAAATGAAGTCGTTGTAAAGGAAACGGCAAGAGTAAATGAACTCCGTCCCTGGGCCTCTGCTCATGTGTACTCTGCATTCAATATGTCGGGGAGGTTCGAGCAAGACGCAGACTTTCCAGCGTTATCACTCTTCTTGCAAGGAAGGAAACTATCCAGGCGAGTTTTTCAGATGTAGATATATGGATGCTCCCTCTAAATTTATTTGCAAATATATTCACTATTCACTATTAATCATGCGATTTGGACGATATTTAAGATTTAGGAGTTTTTCCATGTGCTAAATAGAATGTGCATAAAATGACATACCCCATATATGGAAAAATTCGGAGATAGTGAGCTAATTAACAAGTTAATTAGCTTAATTAGCATTTTTCTTCACATCACGTGATAGTTCCCTTCGAGTGCTTTCCAACGGTTCCTGTCTTGTTTATCTGCGGCAAATGGTTCGAAAGTTAAGGGGGTGGCTCGTTTTTTTTTGTTTTTTTTTTGAGGTCTGTACATACCTATTTTAATTTCGATTGGATGATTCCTTCTGGGTGCTCCTTCCGTTTTTTTTTTTTTTTTTTTTTTTTTTTTTTTTTTTTTTTTGCAAAGCGTGTATCAGGAGACTTGCCTATCCACAGACTCACTGCAATAGGAAAGGAATTAATATCGAGTTGTTCCACCCTTTACTGGTATCATGACCTCCAATCTGCTTAGTAGGCTTTCCACTAGATTTTGGTACGTTGCTGCTGGAATTGGCTCTCATTCTGCTACAAAGTCAAGTCGATCACCAATATCGGGCCGTTCAGCGCTCCCATTCGGCGTTCCAATTCATTCCAACGATGTTCCATGGGGTTGAGATCGGAATTCTCTGCAGGCCATTGAAATTCTTCTATACCCATCTCATCAAACTATTCCTGCTTAGACCTAACTTTGTGGGCAGCGGCATTGTGCTGTTGGTAAAGAAAAGGGTCTTCATTGAGATGTTGCCATAAAGTTGGAAGCAAAGAATTGTAAATAATGTCATTATAAACTGCAGCCTTGTGATTCCCGGGCACTGGAACAAGGGGGCCTAGTCAACCCATGAAAAAGAGTCCCAGAGCATAATGCCTCCTCCACCAAACTTCACGGATGGCACAACACAGTCGGGTTCACCTGGTATCCTTCACACCTAGACTCGTCCGTCGGACTGCCAGATGGTGAAGCGTGCTTCATCACTCCAGAAAACGCGTTTCCACTTCTCCAAAGTCAACTGGCGCTGAACTTTATACCACTCCAACAGACGCTTGGCATTGATTTGGCTGATGTTAAGCTTGTGTGCGGCGGATAGGCCACGGAGACCCATTCTCTTCAGCTCTCGACGAACAGTTATGGTGATAACGTGCTTTCAGAGGCACTTTGGAATTCGATGGTGAGTTTTGCAACCGAGGACAACCGATTTTGTCTCACTACCTGCTTCCGCACTCGACGGTCCTACTCACTCATTTTACGTAGCCTACCAGGTCGCGATTGTGTTGTTGTTACTCCTTGGTGTCTCCACTTCACAATAGCATCACTTACTGTTGATCGGGGCAGCAGGATAGAAATTTCCCGAACTAACTTCTTGCTGAGATGGCGTCCTATGACCGTGCCACGTTGAAAATCACATTACGTCATATGCCACTGAACATTACAGTGCATTGTCTATGATGCTTACCAGGCCACGTACATCCATTTATACATGTATGGAACATGGCTGTGGCGTATATGGGAAAATCCACGACTCAAAGGGCCGAAATCATCCAGATACTTTCGATCATATAGTGTATTTGATCGATGCACAACATTCTGTATTGGTTCAGGACCCCGTAACTTTACAATACACCCACTCTGTGTTTGGAAGCAAAAGACAGCTCGTTATTTAACACTCTCCTGAGTGGGTCTGATTATATCACTACTGACAGTAACAATAATTTCCTCCAGCTAATATGCCCTCAAAGCTTCCGGAATACTGATGCAGTTTGATTGAAATATAAAACTTTCATAAAGTGCTTCTCCCCTCAAAAAATGTTAGTGATATTAAGATCTGTGGAACGAACAGCCGTGTTATTTAATAACCATGCTGATTCGTCAGTGAAAACACAAGTTTTTCCGCGACGGCCATCGAGATCTCTGCTCTGAAATGAGAAATGATCCATCGTGCTGAAACCAGAACACTCGACGAAAATTTGGTGTTCAGCAGTTCTGGTTATATTCACCGCAAGAAATCTGCATACCTGGATGAGTTGGCACCATCGGCCAGCATGGTAGGATCTGGAACTGAAGTCTTCGTGGTCTTGTGCCGCGAAGTCATCCGAAATATTCGCCAATCAACCACGGCTGTTTTTGATAATTGAATATTTATTCTTATTTGAAACAAGTTTTATTTCTCCACAGCACACGTTCTAAGAGGCCGAAATCATCCAAATAGCACATGTACAATACTATAAGCCGAGAGGCTAATCTTCACGTTTTTCCGCACGGCTGGCGCAGTTGTCTAACCGCTAGCTTCTGACCGTTCGTCCGATTTGCTTCACGTTCCAGATGAGGCATGGGTGGTGTATTTGTCTTACGACACTGGTCCGCTGGCTTCCCTGGAACCAATGGTCTTAAATTAGGGAGAGGTTATTTGCCCATAGGTTTGTTCACTGGATTCTTTAAACCCCGAAAATAAAAAAATACTCTTCAGGTCGCTCTTGAGTAATTACATGCCCCGTGGAGGCCTTAGTGGTGTAGAACAGTGATTACGGTGCTGTGATTGACTCCTACTGATAGTGCTATACCTGGTGCGCCACTGGTAGGGTCAGCATGAACCAGTGTTAATACTACGTCTTCTATGCCAACTGTTCTTCGACAAACGTATGTGCATGTGTTGTGAGCACATGCACAATATTATATACGGTGAAGGTAATCTTAACGTTGTAGATATTGTACTCTTTGGTAATGGTACCTATGGAAGCCTTCGTCATGAAAGACAGATGTCACGGTACAGTGATTCACTTCTACAGATGGTGCAGTCCCTTCTGTAATACTTGTAGGGTCGGCATGAACCATCAATAACACTATGTCTTGTGAAAACACGAGTTTCTCCGCGACGTCATCGAATCCGTGTCCCCTCACTCCGGAGTAAGTTGCTCTCCCAACTGAGCTAAGTGGACAGAATGTCTCCTTGCAGATTTATTGTCTTGTCACATGTTTTCACTTTTGTAGTAGGTCACATCATCTACCTCTTTTTTTTTTTTTTTTTTTTTTTTAGGCGAAGTAAGAAGTTTTCATTAATTCCAAACAATGTGTGGAACAAACATCACAGATTTTTCGAAGAACCCAATGGCCAGTGGATCCATTTTCCACAATCGGGAGCCAATGTGAAAACACAAGTTTGACTGCGACGGGCATCGAACCGTGTCCCCTGACTCCGGAGTAAGTCGCTCTCCCAACTGAGCTAAGCGGACAGAATGTTTCCCTGCATATTTGTTGCCTTGATACATGTTTTCACCTCTGTAGTACGTCACAGTTTTCTACGCTAAGCGTTCTCGCACAAGCGGCGTTCTTCTGTCACTGGATGCTGTAGGTCGTTAATTGCCGATTTCTCTCGTCCGCTAGTCCACTCGAATAATATGGCTGCCAGAGTGCCGTTTTTGGGAGGGTACGGTGGGGCAACAGCAAGCACATCCTCTTTACATTTTCCACGTGTCACGTACATACTACAGTACTACCTTAGGATATATACCATTGAGTTATGTTCATTTTGGAAATGTTGCAATAGTTTCCGGAATGCAATTAGAAAATCAGACAATGTTTTTCCACATTCATTGCTTAATGACAACTCAGTGAACAAACGCAATCATCTCTGCGCTGCTCTTTATGACAAGCGATAATTCCGTACCCAGCAGATATAAGACCTCTGCGCATCATTGGGATAAGTTTATGAAAAACAAATATTTCCTTTGAAAATACGTAAACTCGTTTGTATTGCCGAAAAAGGTTTCGCTACTATGCCTGGCAACTAAAAACTTCCATTTGCGAAGGTAACATAATTGCTGAAAGATATTCAGCCTACCTCTGTCATGTAAATGAATCTAGATAAATGTATTTTTAGCGTTCAGAATAGATGAATATAAGGATACCACGCTTGCAGTTCCCAGGTCTCCTTTAAAAGCTTTTCCGTGTGACTGTCGAGTTTGTTTGGAGCCTGAATCAGCGGAAACAAAAGGAAATGACGTCACAAAACTTTAGTAGACTGTGTCTCAAAAAAGAATCCCTAGACGAGAAAATTCCATAGAACATTCTTGCCTTGCTTTAATTTAACCAAAAAATAACCACTGTAAACGTTTGGTCCAATTTCCTGACCCTCTGTATACACATGTAAACTTACATTGTATCTGCAGGAATTCTTACAGGTGGTGAAATAATTAAAACAACTGTTGCAAGAAAGAACTGTACCTAAAGCAATTTAAACTATACAAAGTTGACGAAAACGACTCAAGCTTATCATCACCCTTTATCATGTTTTGGAATTACTGAAACTTGCATATAATGAACCAGTCTCTCTCTCTCTCTTTCTCTCTTTCTCTCTCTCTCACACACACACACACAGATACGAGTAGATTCCTGTACTAAATTTAAAATAGAAGAAATACATGGTATGTGTTGCATAAATACAAATGCAAGCGTGGGCATGCAACATATTTTTAAAAGTTTTGCCCAAAATCAGAGAGAAAGGTTTTTATCCTGGGATTTTTTTTTTTTTTTTATTGGAGGTTTAACGACCACCGTGAGCAACTCAATGGGCTATAAGCAGTCGCCCGTCCCTAATTTAGGGTCACTGGTTCCAGGGAAGGGAGAGAGCCAGTGCGGTAAGACAAACACAACATCCATGCCTGACCGGTATTCGAACCCGGACCCCTTACGGACGAATGATCAGAGGCCAGCGCCTTAGACCACTGCGCCACCGGGGCGGCTATCCTGGGATAACTGATTGGTCTTAAAAGTCTGAGCTTCATATTGGTACAGTTTAAATAACTGATGTTATATTTCTACAGCTTAGAAAGATTGTGCCCCCTTCCCCCTCCTTTGGCGCAGTAGTCTAAACTATGGCTACTGACCATTCGTCCGAGATGAGTTCGGGTTCGATTCCCGTGAGGCATGGATGTTGTGTTTCTCTTACGGCACTGGCTCTCTCCGTTCCCTGGAACAAGTGGCCCTAAATTAGGGACAGGCGACTGCTTATAGCCCACTGAGTTGCTCACGGTGGTCGTTAAATACCAATCAAAAAAAAAGTTAAGACAAATTGGTCTTCTTTTAAGGTGGACCTCAAGTAATTTTGCTTCCTATACTTCCAATGGAAAAACTTCTGTACACATTTTCTTCACAATTAATGCATTCCCAAGGATGAAAATTTGAACATCGATTAAAATACCTTCATATTATAGCTTGGAATACTTAATACCTTCTAAAGCATAACCATAATTATATAAAAAAATTACTAACTTTTCCTTTAGTGGTGTTGAAACCAGAAATAAAGATGGCGCGACCTGTACTTTGATGACGTCAGTAGACAAACAAATGTTGGATTGCATAATTATGGTTATGTTTTAAAAAATATTAAGTATTCCAAGTTATAAAATGAAGCTATTTTAATCGATGCTAAAATTTGCATCCTTGGGAACGCATTAATTGGGAAGAAAATGTGTACAGAAGTTTTTCCATTGGAAGTATAGGAAGCAAAATTGCTTGAGGTCCACCTTAAGTCCTGGCTAAAGTGTTATTTAAAATAATACACTGAAGTATAAATATCTCTTTCCGTAGATATAATATGCGAGTAATCCTAATAAAGTGACTACGTAATAAAACAATATATATGTATAAATATCTGACAATGGGGAAAGCCGTGGTATATCTAATTGCATTGAAACTGCATACTTTATCTAATTTGATATGAAAATATTAATTTACATTTTTCAACTTTAATTTCATAATTCTTTCAGCAAGAAATCTGAATAACTGCTTCATGTTTCCCATCTCACGCTGCATTTTGAGAAACGTTGTATTCTGTTAAGTTAAATAACTTTTCGAAGAGCGGATGGATCAATTCAAAGTTGTAGGTTGGATGTATACCTACCTCTAAATAACTTTCCTTTTCATTTTCTGTTTCCTTATGTAAATTTAGTTACTTCTTGGTTAAATGTTTTTTAACTGAACGATAGATTACTTCATCGAAGAGCTTTTTCTACCATTTGGTAGCACTGAAAGTGGGTAACAGAACGATAAAACGAAAACATTGAATGTAGCAGTGTGCAAATTGATTGGTGCATATAGTAGAAATTGATTAAGAGATAGTATTAGTGCAAATTGTAAAGATAGCAGATTGTAGAGCTGTGGAGATCTATCTACCTGGAGTTGTAGTGACTGCGAGTAGACGATAAATGTTGATTTGTAAAACGTTGATACAAAGCTTGTTGAATTATACTGTTGCTGTCATTGGATCCATTTCGGTCCTGGGAGACACTATGTATCAGTGGATTTGACCTTTCAGTGATTGAAGGAATAAAAGGGGTGAAATAATGTAAATCTATTCTCTCATGTTGATTCTTATTTCTGTTCGTTTGTTTATTTGTCACAAAGTGTAATTTATGTGCAACGCGGATATCCAAGAACATTATCCAATTAATTAATTAATCAATTAAATTTAGAACTACAGCCATAAAAGAATTAAAACTCCACAAGGGGTATAGGCCGGATTTCCGTAATGGAAGTGAGATTCACTGAGAAACTGTGAATATTGCTACTGAAATAAAAATTATCAAACATTTTGAGCATGGATATTATCGTGTTTTTCAAAACCTTTCTTAAGATGCAACAAAATGCTGATATGCATTCATGTTATCTAAAGCTCGTTATATAGAGCTCATTACTTTCCGGCAACAAAATTTAACGAATTTTATAATAACGCATTAGATTTCGATTTGCAGTCCTGATCACCATTTTATTCGCCAAATTCGAGGGGTAAAAGATTCATTCACATCATCTCTGATCGCCATTTAAAAGCGGTCCAAGCGGTCTTCTTTGCTGATTTTCATGTACATTTTCAATACAAATTCTAGTTCCAGAATTCTTTCCCCGAAAACGCATTCTTCTCCTAGAATTTCCACGGCCTCTTCCGTATGTTTGGAAGTTTATTCTTCTGAAGACAGCCTTCGATTTTTCCTTTCCTATGATGACCATTAAAAGGATTTAATGTGACACATGGCATCCGCCTGGCTCAAGAACTAATCATCAAATGCCAAAACATTTCCCGTACGATACTGTCGCTTTCCTCGCAAACCATGAATTTCCGAACAATTTCCTCTCGACATCCAAGATATATTAGGTTCATTTTCTCCGGTTTAATAGAGTGCAGAACTTCCACTAATCTATAGGTCTTTTCAAGCAGACAAGAGACGACATTCCAGAAGCTTTGTGTTGAACTATATTTCAGATTTATCAGGTGAAATTTCCCCAGTTTAATTAAACGTCAAATTTTCGCTTCCATTAAAAGTTACTGAAAAGACGGTAGACCATATGGGGATGACTTTCATTTCGTTTAATCTATATTTCTATATCTTCAGATCATATCAAAGACGGCCGTGACGAACTTCTTCCTCTTGAAGTTATATTCATTTTGTTTCCGGAAGAGTACTTTTCTTACTAAATCTTTGAGATAAACAATAAGACATACAGATTGGAAAAAGAAGTATTTTGATCAGTAGTGGATCCAGCGGTGGAGACTGAGGCAATCGGCCTCCCCTAAAGGGAATTTTTCCTCTTTAAATGGCCAATATCTAAATAATGAATTTATTTTTGGAACATTATAGTACTACATTCATAGGTTTTCATTAAAAGTTTTCATAACAGCTAAAATTTGCTCGGAGATGAAATGTTCTGTGCTAGCTTCAGCAGAAAAAACAAAACAAATGTAGTTGTTCAGAAACAGAGAAAAATAGAGCGGAAGCGAACAGAGATTTTGGCTGATCGTTAAAAGCAATGGGTGAGCTTTATTCTGTTTTTTTATCTAGTATTGTCTGGTATCGTCAGCAATTGGGAGCAGGGAAAATCACCTTGTAGGGTAGACTTTGAAATGTGCGTGAGATAGTGTGGGTGACAGAGCGAAGTTCGTACCTAAATTGAGCCATAACCTAATACTTCTAATAAATTCCCAAGCTGGAATTTGTTTTATTAAATTAACTCATCAGAACAGAAAAGATGAAACTTCATTTTGAAAGATTTTATCCACAAGTGAGATTTAAAAAGTATCAAGTTGGTTTCCTCAGAAAGCGGACGATTGAATGCCATGAAAGTAGTGGTGGTTTTTCAGTCATCGTTCGTAGTTTGGGATTTAAAACTTTGGAACAATTTTTTTAATGGAAAATTTTAAAAACCCTTCCGATGCCAGGAAGAGGAATCGTTCCAAGTATATAGTGTGTGTGCGCCCTCCACAAAATCTGTTTTTTATACAGACCGGAGGAGCCCCCCCCCCACGTTCCCAAGATCAGCTTTTAGTTCCGCTACTGGTTTTAATTTCATTTTGTATGGCTTTAACTCATGCAAAAAACTGATTCTCCATTCATATAACCAATGGTATTACGAAGCAATAAACAGTAATAAAAAGAAAATAGGATTAAGACTCTGAGGTAATGAACACGCCTTTGGAGAAAAAGGCTCAAATTATTCACTATATACCAGAATAAAATGAAATCTCAAAAACAAAGGCATGCAATATTTTGGTATAGTTTCACTTTCACTGCTTTCTATGAAATGCTAATTCCCAGCGTGAAATATGGTAACCAGAAATATAATCTTAATCATGCTAAGTTGCGTACCGCACAAATGGATTCTTTCCAGCGGGTCTCCAAGGAGCAGAAATATTGTGATAAAATATGTGTATGAATTTCGCCCCCATTGGGGGAAAATATTATTCCAGGAAGTGTAGAAAAATGTGTCGAACATTCAGAACATGCTTACCTGAATTCCATTGACCTTGCTTACCAGAACTCTCTCCAATGAAACCAGACATCGTGACAAATACCGGTACATATTTATGCTGCCCAGAGAAATAATTGTGCAGAAAAATGTTAAAAAATGCATGTTAAATATTGGTCAGGCAAATATCTACTTAAACCAAACAAGAAGTTTGTAATCTGTCATCTTGGAATGGAAAGCAAATAAATAAATAAATAAAAATGCACACCTCACTCATTTGTAAGAAAGTTATACAGCGAAAAACATTGGGATGATCTAGTCGTCACGTGATTGCTCCTATCCCGTACAAAGGTGATTTTTCATTATAGATTTTAGAAGTAGAGATAATGCATTCATAAACCGACTGACAGACAGACAAACTTCCACCTAAGTGTATCATTATATCATCATCATCATCATTGTCAACCATTATCAATCCACTGCTGGACGAAGGTCTCGCCAAGTTTCCTCCACAACAGTCTGTCTTGTGCCAGTCTCCTCCATGCCACTCCCGCATACTTTCGAATTTCATCCACCCATCTCCCATGTGGTCTTCTTCTGGGTCTTTTCCTGTCTCTTGGAATCCAATCTAAAATTTCGGCTGCCCATCGATAGTCTGTCCTTCTGGCAGTATGTCCAGCCCATTGCCATTTCAGGGATTTTACTCTGATCATGATGTCTTCCACTCTTGTCATTTTCCTGATCCACGAGTTCCTCTTCTAATCTCTCCTGGTTACACCAAGCATGCACCTCTCCATGCTTTTTTGAGTTGTCTGCAGCCTTTGTATGTCTCTTTTAGTTAAGGTCCACGTCTCTACACTATACGTAAGCATTGGAAGGATGCATTGATCAAACAATTTTCTTTTAAGACATAATGGCATATTGCTCTTGAAAATTATGCTGCATCTTCCAAAAGCTCTCCAGGCAAGATTTGTGCGTCGATTAATTTCTTCATGAATGTGACCTTCACTTGATATCTTCTGTCCAAGATAAACGTACGTGTCTGTTATCTCCAGCTTTTCTCCATCTATCGATAAATCTTCATTTCTTGTAAAAGCATTGAACATCACTTTCGTCTTCTGAAAGTTAATTTTTAATCCCACTTCTTTACTCTTGTCAGCAAGTTCCTGGATCATACTCTGCAGCTCTGATGGGGTAGTTGCAAAAATGACTACATCATCAGCAAAATGAAGGTGGGTAAGATAGTCGCCATTAATCTTAATCCCTTTGTTTTCTAGGTCAGTGATTGAAAGACATTTTCAAATGTGGCATTAGAGAGCTTCCGAGATGTGGTGTCACCTTGTCTCACCCCTTTCCAATTTTTATGTGTGTTGTATTTTCAAACAGCCGAATCTTTGCACTTGCATTTTCATAGATGATATTAATAATATTAATGTATGCATCTTCAATACCGCAGGATTTCAGAGCCATTGTAACTGCTGATGGTTTCACCGAATCAAAGGCTTTTTCATAATCGATAAAAACCATGCACAATGGAAGTTCATATTCCCTCGCTCTTTCAATTAGTTTTCTCAGTACGTAGATATGATCTATTGTGCTGTAGCCACTCCTGAATCCAGCTTGTTCTCTCGGTTGAGCCATGTCCAGTGTTACCTTCAAGCGGTGTGAAAGAACTTTAGTGAAGATTTGATTTTATAAACCACTGATAGGAAGCTGATAGGTCTGGAGTTCCTAAGATCCTCAATGTCACCTTTTTTATGTAGCAGGTTCATTGTAGCGTTGTTCCAATCCTCAGGAATCTTCCCTTCATTAAGGCATCGAGTGAAAATTTGGGCGAGTACTGTTTCGATTTCTTCACTTGCTTCTTGTATGATGTCCACAGTAATTCCATCTTCTCCTGGAGCTTTCCCCCGCTTCATGTTCTTGATTGCATGTGCAACTTCTACTGGGAGGACTGGAAGAACTGTGGTACTGGTACCTTTCACGATGTCTGGAGTACATGTATCATCCCTTTCATATAATTTGGAGTAGAAATCTTTCACTCTTGTCAAAATTTCGCCTCTATTCCTTGTTACAGAACCATCTTCTTTTCTCTGTGCCGTAATATGTTTTCTTCCCTTACTGAGATGTCCCTTTGTTATCTTTAGGCTTTGGTTGTTTTCAATTGCTTTCCTCACTAGTTCACAGTTGAATTTCCTTACGTCTTCAGTGATACTTTTTCGTACTGTCTTGCACAGCTCTATATATTCCACTTTGGAAGTCCCATCTTCTTTAGTTGTGCATCAACATTTTGGTTTTTTCTGATAATTTGCTCACACGCAACTTGTTCTTAGACCCAGCTAATTTTGTTGCTGTTTCCATAAGAGCTTTGGTTACTTTTCTGTTAACTTCAGAAACATCCACTTCTTCCGATGTTAGGCCTCCTGAAGCAGAGAATCTGTTCTTTAGTTGCAACTTGAAGGTAATATGATGTTTTTTAAGGTTGGTTATGTCAGTTCATTTTGTTTGTCTTATGAGCTTGCCACGTTCAAGTTTAGTGTTGAGGTGCATCTGTAACGTATACTCTAGATTCAGTTTCCTTTTGATTTTACTATTTCTTGTTATTTTATTTTCCTATGCAAATTATCTTTTCACTTAACGAGATGTTATTTCTCCCGCTGAATTATATGTGGCAACGAGTGTAAGTCATGACGTATGGTATGCAGTATATATAGGCGCGTTTAACTATACCAAGCAGCTTCGTTTTATTTGTGATAGGTTCTTCCATTATTATTGTTATCTACGATAGTACGAAAGTTCTGAATATCAGTAGTTGTGTTTTGTTGGAGTGTGTTTGAGTAATACCAGGAGTTCCAAAATAAAAGGTTAAAAGTGAGTACGTTTTCTTAGTTCATTTTATTGTCAGACCTCTGCCTGGCCGTTAAGTCTATTTCATGGAGTGTCTACGTTAAGTCTAGGGTATATTGTGTTTACCGCTCTAATAAGGAGCCTTGAAGGTACTAATGTACTAAAACTGAAGTTATAGTACTGATATTTAAGATAATGAGGAACGCTGAGTAAAAAGAAGTTCCATATTCAATGAACTTATTACACGTGCGTGTCTAACCTAAACAAACTCTAGCACTTTGAAGATTAGGCACACTTTAGCTACGTCAAGTAAACTTCCAATAACCCTAACTTGACTTAACGTAAGCTTTCCTGCACTACACGTCCAGCGGAGGACTTTATTCATTATACATCTTACATCTCACCAATCTATGGTCGCTACCTGTGTTGAATTTGTTTAGCACACTGCATGCAGTCTTCTATGACGAATTTTTTGTTACACATAATAAAATCAATTTCACTTGCCGTCCCATTTGAATGTCTCCATGTTCATTTCCTGTGTGGCTTTTTCTTGAAAAAGGAGTTCAAGATGAAAAACCCTTCTGCCTCTGCAAACTCAACGACAGTATTTCCACGCTGGTTTCTGTTGCCGTGACCGAATTTACCTACTGAAGTTTCATCCTGTTGCCGTTGCACTATTTTTGCATTGAAATCTCCCATAATTATCTTCAAGTGCTGCTTACCTTTATTATTTACATGACGAATTTCCTCATAAAATTCTTCAATTTCTTCTTCAGGATGACTTGTGGTGGATGCATAAGTTTGAATAATCTGAGCATGGTATCTTCTTGAGAGTTGGATAACGAGTCGTGCAGCTCTGTCAAAGGAACTTTCAACTTCTACAACTTTATCCTTCAGTTTCTTGTTTATTATAAATCCAACACCACTAGTTCTGCCAGTATCTGTCCCACGATAGTAGAAGAGATGTCCACTTTTCAGTTCAATGAGATCTTCTCATTTTCTTCTTACCTCACTTAGCCCGACGATGTCCCACTTGATCCTCTGTAGTTCCTCTTCCAATTCAAGAAGCCTTGAATCAGAAGATAGGGAGCGTCCATTATACGTAGCCAAGGTCAGCATCACATGGCAGCCTAGTCCGGTGCTCCGGGGATCCTTAGCGGCCTCAGCCTTCATGTCGCACTGGCCGCTGCCTTGGCAAGGTACATTCCAGCTGCCGGAGACTGAGGGCCAAAATTTAAGTTGTGGAGTCATTTTGGAAGGGTTTGGCCATAACTCACCACGCTGGCCAAGCGGGTTGGTGAGTGTGGGATAGCATTTCCTCTAATCCCGATGGTATAGTTATATCGCTATTGGCGGTCGTCAGAGCCCCTTTAGTAGGACCAGGATGCACCACAAGAAGGCGGGGTTGACATTTGTCATTATATATACATATATATATTTATATATACACACTGGGATGTAAGGTCAGGTGATGCGTAACATCATAGCGTCTCCTTGACAAATGTCAACCCCGCCTTCACGTGATGCATATTGTTCCCACTAAAAAGGCTCTGACGACCGCCAATAACGGTATAACTATACCATCGGTATTAGAGGATAAACTATCCTACACTCACCAACCCGCTTGGCCAGCGTGGTGAGTTATGGCCAAACCCTTCCAAAATGACTCCACAACTTAAATTTTGGCCCTTAGTCTCCGGCAGCTGGAATGTACCTTGCCAAGGCAGCGGCCAGTGCGACATGAAGGCTGAGGGTGCTAAGAATCCCCGGAGCACCGGACTAGGCTGCCATCTGATGCTGAACTTGGCTACGTATAATGGACGCTCCCTATCTTCTGATTCAAGGCTTCTTGAATTCGAAGAGGAACTACAAAGGATCAAGTGGGACATCGTCAGGCTAAGTGAGGTAAGGAGAAAAGGAGAAGATCTAATTGAACTGAAAAGTGGACATCTCTTCTACTATCGTGGGACAGATACTGGCAGAACTAGTGGTGTTGGATTTATAATAAACAAGAAGCTGAAGGATAAAGTTGTAGAAGTTGAAAGTTCCTCTGACAGAGCTGCACGACTTGTTATCCAACTCTCGAGAAGATACAAGGCTCAGATTATTCAAACTTATGCACCCACCACAAGTCATCATCCTGAAGAAGAAATCGAAGAATTGTATGAGGAAATTCGTCATCTAAATAATAAAAATAAGCAGCACTTGAAGATAAGTATGGGAGATTTCAATGCAAAGATAGGGCAACGGCAACAGAATGAAACTTCAGTAGGTAAATTCAGTCACGGCAACAGAAACCAGCGTGGAAATACTCTCGTTGAGTTTGCAGAGGCAGAAGGGTTTTTCATCTTGAACTCCTTTTTCAAGAAAAAGCCACAGAGGAAATGGACTTGGAGACATCCACCAAATGGGACGACAAGTGAAATTGATTTTATTATGTGTAACAAAAAATTCGTCATAGAAGACTGCAGTGTGCTAAACAAGTTCAACACGGGTAGTGACCATAGATTGGTGAGATGTAAAATGCACCTCGACACTAAACTCGAACGTGGCAAGGTCATAAGACAAACGAAATGTATTGACATAACCAACCTTAAAAAACACTATAATACCTTCAAGTTGGAACTGAAGAACAGATTCTCTGCTTTAGAAGGCCTAACTTAGGAAGAAGTGGATATTTCTGAAGTTAACAGAAAAGTAACCAAAGCTCTTATGGAAACAGCAACAAAATTAGCTGGGTCTAAGAACAAGTTGCGTGTGAACAAATTATCAGGAAAAACCAAAATGTTGATGCACAACTAAAGAATTTGGGACTTCCAAAGTGGAATATATAGGGCCACGCAAGACAGTACGAAAACGTATCACTGAAGACGTAAGGAAATTCAACTGCGAACTAGTGAGGACAGCAATTGAAAACAACCAAAGCCTAAAGATAGCAAAGGGACATCTCAGTAAAGGGAAGAAAACAGATTATGGCACTGAGAAAAGAAGATGGTTCTGTAACAAGAAATAGATGCGAAATTTTGACAAGAGTGAAATATTTCTACTCCAAATTATATGAAAGGGATGATACATGTACTCCAGACATCATGAAAAGTACCAGTACCAGAGTTCTTCCAGTCCTCCCAGCAGAAGTTGCACATGCAATCAAGAACATGAAGCGGGGGAAAGCTCCAGGAGAAGATGGAATTACTGTAGACATCATACAAGAAGCAAGTGGAGAAATCGAAACAGTACTCGCTCAAATTTTCACTCAATGCCTTAATGTAGGGAAGATTCCTGAGAATTGGAGCAATGCTACAATGATCCTGCTACATAACAAAAATGACATTGAATATCTCAAGAACTACAGACCTGTCAGCCTCCTCTCAGTGGTTTATAAAATCTTCACTAAAGTTCTTTCACACCGTTTGAAGGTAACACTGGACATGGCTCAACCGAGAGAACAAGCTGGATTCAGGAGTGGCTACAGCACAATAGATCATATCCACGTACTAAGATAACTAATTGAAAGAGCGAGGGAATATGAACTTCCATTGTGCATGGCTTTTATCGATTATGAAAAAGCCTTTGATTTGGTGAAAACATCAGCAGTTACGATGGCTTTGAAATCCTGTGGTATTGAAGATGCATACATTAATATTATTAATAACATCTATAAAAATGCAAGTGCAAAGATTCGGCTGTTTGAAAATACAAAACACATAAAAATTGGAAAGGGGGTGAGACAAGGTGACACCACATCTCGGAAGCTCTCTAATGCCACATTGGAAAATGTCTTTCAATCACGGAACTTGTAATACAAAGGGATAAAGGTTAATGGTGATTATCTAACCCACCTTCGTTTTGCTGATGACGTAGTCAGTTTTTCAACTACCCCATCAGAGCTGCAGAGTCTGATCCAGGAACTTGCTGACAAGAGCAAATAAGTGGGATTAAAACTGAACTTTCAGAAGACGAAAGTGATGTTCAATGCTTTTACAAGAAATGAAGATTTATCGATTGATGGAGAAATGCCGGAAATAACAGACACGTACGTTTATCTTGGACAGCAGATATTAAGTGAGGGTCACATTGATGAAGAAATTAATCGGCGTACAATACTTGCCTGGAGAGCTTTTGGAAGAAACAGCATAATTTTCAAGAGCAATATGCCATTATGTCTTAAAAGAAAAGTGTTTGATAAATGCATTCTTCCAGTGCTTACGTATGGTGCAGGGCCGTGGACCTTAACTAAAAGAGACATACAAAGGCTGCAGACAACTCAAAAAAGCATGGAGAGGTGCATGCTTGGTGTAACCAGGAGAGATTAGAAGAGGAACTCGTGGATCAGGAAAATGACAAGAGTGGAAGACATCATGATCAGAGTTAAATCCCTGAAATGGCAATGGGCTGGACATACTGCCAGAAGAACAGACCATCGATGGACAGCCGAAATTTTAGATTGGATTCTAAGAAACAGGAAAAGACCCAGAAGAAGACAACATGGGAGATGGGTGGATGAAATTCGAAAGTATGTGAGAGTGACATGGAAGAGACTGGCACAAGACAGACCGTTGTGGAGGAAACTTGGGAAGACCTTCGTCCAGCAGTGGATTGATAGTGGTTGACAATGATGATGATGATGATGATATACACACTATATTGACAAGTCACCGGACACCTAGAAGAGAAACACAACATAGCATTTATTGACATGCATTATTACAGTGTCGACAGCTTTGGCCTTAATGCATGTACTGACCCTTCGAGACATGCTTTCGACAAGGTTTTGGAACACAGCTATAGGTATGGTATGCGCTTTCGTTCAGTTCATAATGCCGCCGCTAACTGTTGCTTCGTAGTAGGTCTTGGTTCCAAACTTCTTATGCGGCGCTCTAATTTATCCCATAGGTGCTCTGTGGGATTAAGATCAGGGATCTGTGCTGGCCAGTTCATAAACGATATGGAATTATCGTTAAACTACGCCGTAACAGTCCTTGCTTTATGGCTCGATGCATTACCCTGCTGGTAGCAACAAGGCTCGGTTCCATAGTATTGTCACAGAGTTGGTAGCGTATAATTGTCTAGAATATTGAGGTAGACGTGCTGGTTAACTGGTTTGTCCGCGATACCCAATGGGTCGGAACCATATCACGAAAACCACCTCCACACGAGTACACTGCCAGCTCCAAACTTGACCGTAAGCACAGTACGTACACTTCAGCAAATAGCGTTCCCTCGGTTGCCGCCATACATACACACGACCATCACACTGATGGATCGTGTATCTGGATTCATCAATTCATAGGAACCGTTTCCATTGATCTACGGTCTACGATAAATGTTCTTTACACCATGCTAAACGACGAGTAGCATAACGAGTGGAGATGAAAGGCTTATGAGCAGCCGCACGACCACGGTAACCCATGGAATGAAGTACATACCGAGGCTCCAGCATTTTTACTCACCTGTACATTGAGGTCTTGTGCAGTACTCCGTCGATTAGCTTTAACAACTCTCCTGAGGCTTCGACGTCCTCTATCACGTTTTCTTTGGTCTGTTGGTACGTTTTGCTTCTTCAGGCACGCCATGTGTCTTCCACTTATTCAGTACATCCAAAACAGTTGACTTGGGTATGTTTAAACGCCTCTCGATTTCTCTTATGGACAACCCACTAATATAACACCCAACAATCTTTCCTTTCTCAAAGTCAGTTCTCTCCCGCCGCGACATCATTTTCACTCAATATCACAGTGCGATATGATCGCGGTCAGCTGCAGGCCTGTTTTTATACCGTTTGCAGCTGTACTGGGCATCTTAACAACGCAGAGGATACGTTCATTTGCGTTTGAAAGGGTGTCCGGTGACTTTTGTCAATATAGTTTATATATAGTGTAAATAAAATGAAATGACAAAACCATGAAAGTCATTTTGCAGGACAAAACCTGCAAGACAGTAAAAACAACAAGAAACAAACAAAGCCAAGATTCGAGTGAAGCGTAAAGCAGCGAACCCAACGATTTAGCAAAATATACGATAAATTAGAAGTATACAGAAGTCAAAACCCCTACAAAGAGCATAATATAAAAAGAAGTCTGAACGGTTGTCGTCAGGGGAGTACCAGTTCAAATATTGGCTTTTCAGATATTGACAAATGACTGACAGAGCCAAATTCCGTCAGCAGTACTCCCGAAGCCAAAAATTCCATAAAAACAAGGAAGCCAAAGGACGACAACAACAATCCTTTGAAAGTCAAGAAGAAGAGCTAAATCTGAAATAGTAAAATAAAAGTTACCTTAAAACACAAAGTAACATACTGTTATTAGTGTCAAGCACGCCCACGTTCACATACAGATAAGAAATGTCAAGGGCCCAAATAATACGAAGGCGAACGAATTGCGACTAAACTGGTTGCGGTTAATAGTCAATATTGTCTGATTAGATGTAAGCTACATTGTAATCAGCACAGATATTTTTAGTGACAGCGACCCACCAGATTATAAACTGCAACTCCAAGGTGTTGAATTTAATAAAAAGTGCAACTTGTATTCACGGTATGAACACCGCCGGTTTTAAAAATCTGTTTACACCGCTTTCATTAGATGCTTTAAATAGAACTTGTCATAAATTATATGTATTATACAATATGGGCCTGGCAGTAACATCAAGCAATAACACTGGAACAACTTGGTTGATTTTTTGCTTATACACTTACGGACAATGAAATTTGCACACCTAAAAGAAAACATGCTACAACCGCGAAACTGTGCAGATAGCTAGAGTGCGTGCGGGTATGCAAATGATCCACGTTTGGTGCGAGTTCGCATGACCGCACAGCCTGTGGTGGCGCTAAGAGTACGAACCGGCAGCCTTATAAATTTGCGTGTAGTCGATGTCCCATGAAAGCGAAAAGCACCGGACGACGCAAGCAAGAGTACAGAGTAATAAGAATGCCGGGTAGACGCGAGAGACGTCGATTTACGCAACTTACGGACTTTGAGAGAGGCCTGATCATCGGGCTGAAAACCGCAGGGTGGTCAGCGCGCCGAACAGCACGCCACGTGCATAGTTCTGACCACACCGTCTGACTGTGTTGGGAGCAGTGGACACGTGACGGCACTGCCACACAGCGGAGCGGCTCCGGACGGGCCAGGAGGACCACCGGTAGAGAGGATCGATGGATCTTGCGCCAGGCACGAACGGATCCCACGGGGACCGGGTCCACTACACAGGCAGATGTAACGGCTCCTGTGTACCCAGAAGCGAATCTGCGATCCCAGCCACCCTTACGTGTGCTGCTAGTAACACCGGAACGTCGCCGGCTCCGTGTGCAGTGGTACCAAGCCGGAGCGACGTGGAACGCCACAGACTGGCCACGTGTGGTGTTTAACGATGAGTGCCACTTCGTTTTGGCGACAGATGATAATCGTGTCCGGGTGTGGAGGTCCCTTGTCAACGGCACAATCCCAACCTTGCTATCGAGCGCCACACAGCCACCACTGCAGGCATTATGGTCTGGGGAGCCACTGCCTACGATAGCCGATCAGCTCTAGTAAGGGGTACGTGGATCATTCACGGTCCAGCGGTATGTGTATGAGATCCTACGGCCCCATGTGCTCCCATTCGTGGCCGGGATTCCAGGTGCGTTATACCATCAGGATAATACCCGCCCGCACACGACTAGGGTTTCCCAAGACTGCCTACGTCATGTCCAGGCACTTCTATGGCCTGCCCACTCTCCGAACATGTCCCCTATCGAGCATGTGTAGGACCAGTTGAAACGCAGTTGAACCTGGATGTTTTGCGTGAGTATGACCAGTTGAACCTGGATGTTTTGCGTGAGTATGTTGTGCCACAATTGGAGGACCTTCAACCAAGCGTGATATTCCAACAGGACGGTGCCACACCACAATGGGGACGGCACGTTCGGGACTTTTTAAACACAACATTCCCTGGGAGGTGGATTGGACTGGATGGTCCAATTGCATGGCCACCCTGTTCCCCAGACGTCACAACTTTGGACTTTTTTGTATGGGGATAGGTGAAAGATACGGTGTATCGGACAAAGCTGCAGGACATCGATGACCTAAAATCGAGGATCAACAATGTCATTTCGATCATTACTGAGGAAATGCTACAGTGCACATGGTTGGAACTGGAGTTTCGGCTAGATGTTCTACGCGCAACAAACGGTGCGCATATTGAGCTTTTGTAATGAGGTAGAAAAAACGTTAGTCGTGGCTCTTACTTGCGTGCTCAACCACATTTGTCTATCTCATACAGTCTATCCGTAATAAATGTGCAAAGTTGAAAAGAGACTTTGTGGGCACCCTGTTTATACACAAAATGTTTTCCGTAGTGAACTGTTGCTAATTATAAAAGTAATTTTCAACCGGGTTTGTGGATGTTAAAATGAGGTTGCAAATATATTGCAAATAGAAATACGCATATACGCCTGAAGGGACAACATTTTTCGTTACGAAAAATAAATAATGATATGAGGAATATTCTTCAACCTGAAAGCTGTCCGAAGCAAAAAACAATTTCAAATAGGATCTTTGGAAGCAGGGACATCGGAAAAAATTTTATTTGAGTTTATGCCCTCTTGCAAGAAAGCTGTGCATTGTTTGAACAAGAAATTCTAAGCTAAATGTTCTTCGTGGCAAATGATATCGGAAGAAAACGTTTTTGCCATTCTTTTTTTCCCAATGGAAATTTTTAGAGGCAAAATGTATTTGGAATTCAGCAGCATATGAATTTACGCCTCGTAGCTTCACGGTTATGCTTCAAACAAAAAAACAAAAAGACATAAAGACATGGATCGTCGTTCTCTCAGTTTTGGCTTCCCAATGCAAAAGAATCTTTCAAATCGGACTAATAGGTGGACAGATATGGTGTACATACACTACTGGCCACCCAAAATGCAACAACAAGAAGGAAGCATCCGATTGGCCTGAAATTTGCAGCATGCGTCGCCCGCGAGTGGACATCCAAACGATTAGCATTGCAGAGCATATGCAAGTCATGTGCGCCCGACACGCCACCGAGAAGCACTATAGGAAGGTTGCACAGATGGCGGAGTGTAAGTAGCGGAAGGGTGTTGTGCTGCCGAACCTGTGCGTGGGGAGCTTCCTGAAGCCTCGTCGCAGAATACGGCAGTCATTCCAGCACGTTTTGGAGTTCGACAGTGGAAGAATAGTGGCTTAACGCGACAGCGGTTATCGTACCGAGACATCGGCGCCCGTGTGGGACGACACCCAGCCACAGTAAGGCGAGTATGGATTCGATGGGTACTGGATGAACGGACGAACCAACGTGAGCGATTGCCGCAGCCGCGGCACACCACCGAACGAGAGGACCGGCATGTTGTGCGGCGGGCATTGACGGCTCGCACCGCCACGTCACGAACGTTAGCGCAGGAATTAAGCTATGTTGCGAAACAACCTGTGTCAGCACGTACCGTTCGACGTCGTCTGCAGGAGCGGAGACTTGTCGCACGGCGCCCATTGCTCCGATTGCCATTGACGTTACACCACCGGCGAGTGCGGTGGCAGTGGGCCGTTGAACTCCGCACCTGGACTACAGAATGCTACGACACTGTCTTCTTCGACGAATCCTGCTTCTGCCTGCAACACCACGATGGTCGGATCCGCGTGTGGCGGCACCGCGGCGAGAAACTGTATGACGCCTGCATTACGCATCGCCATACCGGTCCGTCGCCTGGCGTTATAGTTTGGGGCGCAATTGGATATTACACCCGCACCCCTCTGGTACTCATCGCCGGTACACTCAACAGCCACCGCTACATATCCGACGTTTTGGAGCCTGCAGTCCTCAATTACCTGCAGGACCTGCCAGCGGCCACGTTTCAACAGGACAAGGCGCGCCCGCACGTGGCGCGCATCGTGCAACAATTCTTCACGGCCCACCAGGTGTCATTGCTGGCGTGGCCCGCCTGTCCTCCCGATATGTCGCCCATCGAACACGTCTGGTCGCTGATCAGCAACCGAGTGGCCCGGCAAGCACCACTCGCGGCTACGCCTGATGAACTGTGGCAACGTGTTTAAGAAGCCTGGACAGACATACCCCAAGCCCACATCCAAAACCTCTTTCGTTCGATACCGCGGCGTGTAGCGGCCGTTATTGCCAGCCATGGGGGCCACACGAACTATTGATGTCTGCGTGTTCTCCAAGTCGCACGGGCCTGTAAGCTCAATCGTTTCATCTTTGTATCTGTTGTTATGTGTCCAGTAAATCTGGCTTTGCTATCTCGTGTCCTTCTTGGTGTTGCATTTTGGGTGGCCAGCAGTGTAGAAAGACGAACGAACGAACACAGTGTAACCATATGCAGTCAGATCTTTCAAACGACGCGAAAACTCTCGAATAACTGTAGCACGTAAAGTGTAACATTTTGCAAATTACGCGGTTTGTTTGTTTTTTAATTGAGGTTTAACGACCACCGTGAGCAACTCAATGGGCTATAAGCAGTCACCCGTCCCCAATTTGAGGGCACTGGTTCCAGGGAAGGGAGAGAGCCAGTGCCGTAAGAAAAACACAACACCCATGCTTCACGGGGATTCGAACCCGGACCCCTTACGGACAATCTATCAGAGGCCATCGCTTAGACCACTACGCCACCGGAGCGACAATTACGCGATGTTGAATGTAGTTTTAAATACACTCTTCGCCAATAAGACGAAGCACCCCGGAAAAGTAGTTTAACCCTTTAACGACCATGACCCAAAAATCTTGCATCACTCTAAATACCATAACGCCCGAAACTGTCTGTTGTTTCACTTTTTTTGTTTAATAACAACAACAATGACTGAGTGTGACTCCTTCTGATCCCTTATAGGTCCAGAAAATTTGAAGAACATGTAAGGATGGGATATCTGACTCACTCTAGGCAGGCGTTTCGAGCGGCTATGGTTGCTTGTACGTACGGGCGTTTTGGTCGTTAAAGGGTTAATCCTGATGAAGCTCCACATGCAAGTACTTCAGGGCCGATTATACAAATGATTAATAAGTAACGACCAATGACTAAATAGTGGCCCGCCACAGCGCATGGGAACTGCGCATCGAGGAGGGCATATAGAGAGCAAAGCTCGCACGCAGGAACAATTATGACACAGGAATGCGGTTGCATTAACCTCCACACACTGTGAGGATGCCTCGACGTCGGATCAGTGCAATATGCTAGCATTTGAGCGAGTTATGAGAGAGGATGTATAACTGAGCTGAGAGAGGCCAGTTGGTCAAGTGACCGTATCGCCAGGCATTTGGATCGGAGCGACGCGGCAATCGGATGATGTTGGCGCCAATGGGTCGAGGAAGGCGCAATCGAGCGGCACGCTGGCTGTGGACGGCCGAGGAAAACGACAGAATGCGGCAACTGAGCGATGGCGAGAGCCGCACGAACAGAACCGAATCCGTAGCCATGTTGCGTCATCTACAGGTACGGAAGTGGACATCTTGATAGTTGCCAGATGACTTGCGATACGGGTACTACATTCGAGGAGGCTACTCCACCGCCTACCACTGACCAATTAGCATCGCCGACACAGGTTGCAGTGGTATCAGGCCCGATCAACATGGGATAGTGTCCAGTGATGTCGTGTTGTCTTCAGTGATGTGTCACGGTTTGCACTTGGCGCCGATCACCAGCGCATACGTGTCTGGAGACGAGCCGTCCAGCGCGCAGATTCTGC
The DNA here is from genome assembly GCA_039090855.1 of Macrothele yani. Lineage (NCBI taxonomy): Eukaryota > Metazoa > Arthropoda > Arachnida > Araneae > Macrothelidae > Macrothele > Macrothele yani. Next base: position 54,153,335 of record CM077017.1, read on the forward strand.
CTTCATTGTGGAACGTCACACGGCTCGTATCCTGGGACTGACTGTCTGAGGAACCATTTTCTACGTAAGCCGGACACGCTTGGTAGTCCTCCGTAACACCGCCACTGCTCAACGGTACGTCGCGTCGACGGCACTCTACGACCTGTTGTTTTTCTATTCCTGTCGCAGCATCACCTAGCAATTTTTCAACAGGACAATACTCGGCACGGCTCCCCCAGGCCTACCTCCGTAATGTTGACACCCTTCGATGACCAGCTCAATCGTCCAACTTCTCACCGAACAAACATGTCTGGGACATCAGGGACGCCACCTACGCTCATTCCAAAATGTGGGCGAAGTGACCCGCAATTTGGACACCATCAGGCATCCTATACCTCAAGACAGTATCCGTGAACTGTATCTGTCTATACCACGCCAAATAACCGCTTGTATCAGAGCCAAAGGTGGCGCTGCAACGTACTGACTTTTCCACTTGTGTAGCTGTTTTATCCGAATAAATGGCCGAACTGCTCTGGAATTGCAATCATTTCCTTCCCTATACATGTTCATTACACATAGCAATTTTCATCTCGATTGGACGATTCCATTTGGGTGCATCGTTTCTTTTTCTTTCTTTCTTTTTTTTTTTTTTTTTTTTTTTTTTGCAAAGAGTGTATTTTCACCAATGCGTTGGAGTTTTCCCTTTTATGGTTGATCAAGTTTTGATTGATCATTTGTTACATTTTCCGTTGCAGATGTTACTAAGCATAAGTGGCCCTCGAGTTTTGGGGGCGGATCATGTCTAATATCGTGACACACAAAGTCACAAAGCATGTGTTGTTTTATGTAAGTAGATTCAAGGAATACTTTACAGTGATTGCGATTTAAAACAAAGGAAAATTGTTGATGAATTATGTAAGGGTTAATACTGTAAAGATGTACAAACACACTGGTAAAATAAAAATAGGAACCTTTGTTTAGTTTCGAGTAGGGCTACCTTTGTTGAGAATAACACGAAGTACGAAACTTGGCATGGATTCTTGAGATGCCTGAGCTCGTTTTAGCCCAAAGGCAACAATCCCAATAGCAAAAATATCGCGCAACTCTCTCAGTGTTGACGGAAGCAGACGTCGACACCGAGCAGCTCTTTCTAGAATGTCCCACATATTTTCTATAGGACTGAGGTCAGGGGACTGTGGAGGCCAGAGGATGTGATGGAAGCATTCCTCGTGTTAGTAAAACCATTTTTACTCGACACTGGCACGATGCGTTCTTACATTGTCATCCATATAGACGAACACGTGTAGTAAAAATAGTGTAACATTGCAGGGAGCACTTTATCTACTACAACACTCAGGTATTTCCTAAATGTCATTTTATTTTCCATTGGTATCAGCGGACTCATTCCACACAAACCGAACATTCTCTATAGCATAGTGTCACCCCCAGATGCTTGGATTGTGTTTACAAGGCACGCCGTTACCACTGCTTTATGAAGTTTTCGCCACACTCTCTGCCTACCATCAGTGTAAAACAATCTATAGTGTGATTCCTATCTGACTACATCTCTTTCTTCAATTGTTCTACTGTCAATTGGCGGGATTTTTGGCACCACTGCCAGCGAATGTTTTTTTTTTTTTTTTTTTTTTTTTTCTTGTTGAAACAAGTGGCTTCCGGATGGGCAGACGATTTCTAAGATCCAATTTCTTTAACTTCTTAGGCATAATTCGGGTCTAAATCCTCTGATCTTGACCTTGGTTTAATTCAGTAATCAGTTGCTGCATTCTGGAAGACCTGTTCTTCCATACAATCCTCCTCAAAGTACGAGGGTCACGCTTTTCAATCTAGTTTTCATGACACATTTTTGCCTTTTGGATATTGAATGTCTGCTTACCTTCCAGTCGCTAAGTACCTTTGAAATGGTTGCTTTTGAAAAACTACTAATTGCTTTTGTTTTGTTAATAATGACTCCTGCTAGACTTGTGTCTGCAAATAAACCTTTTTCGAATTCCGGCAGATCCTGTTTTTTTTTTTTCATAGTTTCATGAGTTATTGCAGCTAAATAATCTGTAAGCTCTTTATAAAGACAAGCAAATTGCCACGAGGAATCTGCATGTATTGGCAATTCTTCTTTGCGACTGTCTTATCATAAGTGTTCGTCATCTTTTGGATAATATGTGTATAAACGAACTATTGTGAAGATTATCTAAGCTAGCTGTGGAGAACATTTTTCAACAAAAATGTGTTGTAAACATTCATGTAGATGATCTACTTCGAATATTTACTGAGTGGGTCCAGTTTAATCGAATACCTCGGAAACACCAAATAATTTGATTTGATGAAATATTACCGACATGTTCTACAACTAATGTGATTTCTTTGTAGATAATTTTGGATGGTATTCATCGTTAAGGAGCTTACCAATTCAATCCATTCAGGAAAGAACACAGGAAAAGTGAGAAAAGTTGTTTTGGTAAGATTCCATTTGAATATTGGTTCTGTAAGGCATACAGTCGTGAACTTACAGAAGTAAAAGAAATTTTGCAAGACTGGATTAGTTGTGGATGATTATGTGAAACATAGCTGACCGACGACGGAAGGACTGTGGAAAGCATTCAAAACGTTAAGCAAACGTTTGAAAGGAGTCATGAAAGAAATACGGGATTACGCCATATAATACAAATTTTGAAGATGACAATCCGATTTTTGGCGTAAATGTGACAAGGATGATAAGTCAGATAATATCCGAAAGCTTGAAAAATTTTTTATTTTATTTATTTATTTTTTGTCACATTTACGCCAAAAATCGGATTGTCATCTTCAAAGTTTGAAAGGAGATCCATAAAGTACCGGAAAAGCAGGCTGAAGAGCTTACGGCGAGTAAATATAGATTATATTTGTTTCCCTGCGTGACTCAAGTATGGCACCAGTTGACAGGGCCCAGTAATCTTTCAAGATTCGAACACGATCAAGTGATGAAATGGAAATTGGGGAATTAAGAGCTTCGTCCAAACTTGAATTTGTTTCTGGATGAAACACATTTCCATCCTGATAGCTTCGTGAATGAGCAAAATGCATTTGGAGTTCAGAAAACCCTCACATTACCATCTCGTGAAGTCTTTATCCAGCATGTGTCTCAGTTTGCTGCATTTTCTCTAGATTTTGAGTCTACGGATCCTTTTTCATTCAAGGAACTGCCAGTTCCGAGAGCTATATGACAATGCTTGAAGGAGATTTCATTCCCTTTCTTTAAAGATTTTTTGGGCTCTGAACTGCAATGGTGTCATGCACCATCTTTACATAAGACGGAGCATAGCACCATTCCCAACAATCAGAGTTCCATAAGAGAAACATCATTGAGCTGGACTATGGTCTTCAACATGGAAATAGAATCGAGTAACCTCCTTATTCTCAAACTCTCTGAGTTCGTGATTTCTTCTTGTGAGGAAACCCAAAGAAGTTGGAGGAACTCAGATTGGGAAACTCAGCGTGGAAATTTTAAAATTTCATCTCATGTACTACAGCCTGTGTCTCCCAACTCTGAACTGAAGCTTCGTGAAACTGTGGAAGTTGCAGGAAAGCATATCGCTACAAGTTAGCTTCAATCAGGATTCTATCTTTATCTGCAAGGAAGAAATAAATCATTAAACCTCGTAGCTATCTTTTGTCCCACCCTGTATCTAGAACTGCTGTGCAGATTTATTTGAGAAAACTATTGTACTGCTAAGAAGAATTATTTGTGTAAAGATACACTGCTGGCCACCCAAAATGCAACACCAAAGAGGAAGCATCCGATTGGCCTGAAATTTGCTGTATGCGTCGTGTCCGCGAGAGGACTTGCAAACGATTAGCATTGCAGGGCATATGCAAATCATGTGCGCCCGGCACGCCACCGAGAAGCACTATAAGAAGGGTGCACAGAAGGCGGGGTGTAAGTAGCGGAAGTGTGTTGTACTGCCGGACCTGTGCGTGGGAAGCTTCCTGATGCCTCGTCGCAGAATACGGCAGTTATTCCAGCACGTTTCGGAGTTTGACGGAAGAGGAATAGTGGCTTATCACGACAGCGGTTTATCGTACCGAGACATCGGCGCCCGTGTGGGACGACATCCAGCCACAGTGAGGCGAATATGCTTTCGGTGGGTGCAGGAGGGACGGACGGACCTACGTGAGCGATTGCCGCAGCCGCGGCACACCACCGAACGTGAGGACCGGCATGTTGTGCGGCGGGCATTGACGGCTCGCACCGCCATATCACGAACGTTAGCGCAGGAATTAGGGTGTGTTGCGCAAGAACCTGTGTCAGCACGTACCGTTCGACGTCGTCTGCAGGTGCGGGGACTTGTCGCACGGCGCTCATTGTTCCGATTGCCATTGACGTTACACCACCGGCGAGTGTGGCTGCAGTGGGCCGTTGAACGCCACACCGGGACTACGGAATGGAACGACATTGTCTTCTCCGACGAATCCCGCTTTATCCTGCAACACCACGTTGGTCGGATCCGCGTGTGGCGGCACCGCGGCGAGAGACTGTATGTCGCCTGCATTATGCATCGCCATACCGGTGCGTCGCCAGGCTTTATGGTTTGGGGCGCAATCGGATATGACACCTGCACCCCTCTGGTACGCATCGCCGGTACACTCAACAGCCACCGCACCACCTCCGACGTTTTGGAGCCTGCAGTCCTCCCTCACCTGCAAGACCTGCCAACGGCCACGTTTCAACAGGACAATGCGCGCCCGCACATGGCACGCATCGTGCAACAATTCTTCACGGCCCACCAAGTGTCACTGCTGCCGTGGCCCGCCTGTTCTCCCGATATTTCCCCCATCGAACACGTCTGGTCGCTGATCGGCAACCGAGTGGCCCAGCAAGAACCAGCCGCGGCTGCGCCTGATGAACTGTGGCAACGTGTGGAAGCAGCCTGGACCGACATACCCCAAGCCCACATCCAAAACCTCTTTCGTTCGATACCGCGGCGTGTAGCTGCCGTTATTGCCAGCCATGGGGGCCACACGAACTATTGATGTCTGCGTGTTCCGCAAGTCACACGGACCTGTAAGCTCCATCGTTTCATCTTTGTATCTGTTGTTATGAGTCCAGTAAATCTGGCTTTGCTATCTCGTGTCCTTCTTGGTGTTACATTTTGGATGCCCAGCAGTGTATTTTAGTAGAAATTTATACAACAGAACTACTGCGAAATTCTTTCCTTAAATGTAGAGTTGTTTCCATGGCAACAGCTGTAGGGAACCGCCCTCCTGTTTATTCCACAAATCTTCGCCAAGCACGAGCTTCGTGTTATAAAAATGCTTTCAGCCGATCTGGGAATTCAACAAAATAATAACCCGCTCGATGTACGACGAAGAATCATAACAAACAACACGATTCTCATTCCTACAATATTTTCGAAGAAGAGGAGCTTGTTGTTCCCTATTGATCGAATAAGTCACTTTGAACGATCTGCGAGCATACAAATCAGGCTGCAAAGGTTATGAAGTCTTCTATGATGGAAGAACTTGCAATAATGATTTACAACTGAGACACGTCCTGTCGCGTGAGAAGCTCCCCAGAGCAACAGCTGGTGATGTACTGTGTAAACGGCCATGAGAGAGAGGGCTCATTGCCACTGCGGGAGAGCAACATGTTACATTACGGTAGGATTTGGGGCAGCGTAGAATGTTTGGATCTATCGAGGGTGTTCATGCGGAAACAGTGCGCAATGACATTAACGCACACTGTTAACGTAAGCATAAAGTATTAGAGAGATGTCGGAGTGGTTGTTACGGTGATGACAACCGCGTTTATGTTCCGTCCATAGTCCTCTGGTTAGCGATTTATACAGCCTTCCGACCTTTACTCGCCGAAACTAAAGCCCATCTTTCGCAATACATTTGTCGTAACATTTCAGTGCCTTCCTATATTACCCTTCACAAGAATAAAGGAATTCCACCTAGGAATAAAGACTGAAACATCCCTTTGGCTGAGCGCCTTTTTAGCAAATCTTTTGATACCTTTGTGTCGAAAATGATCTGCTATGATGAAAATGATACGCCAGTTCACCACACGATACCACGCTCTAAGGAGATATGTTTAAAATGTACACTGAAGAGCAATTGAATTAGAGACAGCTGGTGCAAATGTGGCGCTATGGGCGGCTCTGTAAACGGAAACGACATGACGTATGCAGCGTGATGCGACATCATAAGGAGTGATGCGACGGGAATCAGTAAGAGTCGGACGTAGTATGGGTAAAATGAAGGATCTAAGCGCATTTGATCGTGGGCAAGATGTCGGGGCCCGACGAATGGGTCACTCCATCTCGAAAGTCGTGCAAGCACTGGGATTTCCACGAGCCACTGTGTCACGGGTGCACCGTGAATACATCGAATCCGGTAAAACCATCCCTGCAAGGGCCAACTGCCGATGACAACAGCGTGTGGATGAGCGGGGTCATCGTCGGCTAGCTCGCATTGTAACAGCGGACAGGCGGGCCACAGTACAATAAATCACTCGGCAATTTAACGCTGGTGCACAAAAACGTGTAAGCAGCCACACCATCCAGAACCATCTTCTCGCTATAGCGTACAGAAGCCATCGTCCCACGAGGATACCGCTACTGACCGCACATCACAGGGTGCAAAGATTATCATGGGCGTGGGAACATCGCTACTGGACCCTAGACATGTGGAAAAATGTTGCCTGGACTGATGAGTCGAAATTCACGTTGGTACATGCGGATGGCAGGATACAAGTACGGCGCAAACCACATGAAGCGGTGCATCCTTCTTGCCAGCAGGGCACTCTTCAAGCTGGTGGGGATGACATTCTCGTCTGGGGACTGTTTACGTGGACTGAAATGGGACCCCTGCTACATGTGACACCGTCCCTCACAGGTCAACGTTACCGGGATATCCTGGACGACCATTGGCTGCCACTTGTGCGTCTTCAACATCCCACTGGAGACCTCATCCTGCAACAAGACAACGGACCGTGCCATCGCTCCCGAATTGTATCCGAATGGTTGGATGAACACTCCACCGACGTGACCTCGCTTCCTTGGCCAGTTAGGTCACCTGACCTCCATCCCATCGAGCACGTCTGGGATGCCATCGAGAGAGATGTTCGAGGCTCTGACCCCTCTATCAAATCTTCGTGAACTGTGGGAGCTTGTGCAGGGGTCGTGGATCCGTATGGCTTCCCAACGCTTCCGGTGTCTTGTCGAGTCCATGCCCAGACGAATCGCCACCGTCATCAGGGCGAAAGGTGGTGCTACACGTTACTAGACAGGTATTTCTAATTCAATTGCTCTTCAGTGTATTCACCTTGGCTATTGAGCTATGATTTACAACAAAACTCGGTACAGAAACTGTAATAGGCATCTTGAGGTTTGCACGGACCGAGGCGTAACAAGGGCGGGGCAGCTGCCCCGGGTGCAGGTGAAAAGTGGGCGTAAAAATCACTGCGTACATTTTCATTAAAACCGAAATTGAAACTTTTTTTTCTTTTTGGATTGGAGGTTTAACGACCACCGTGAGCAACTCAATGGGCTATAAGTAGTCGCCCGTCCCTAATTTAGGTCCACTGACTCCAGGAAAGGGACAGAGCCAGTGCCGTAAGACAGCTACAACATCCATGCATCACCGGGATTCTAACTCGGACCCTTTCGGGCGGACGATCAAAAACCATCGCTTAGACCAGCAGGGCGGTTTGAAACTTTGCACCAGTTTCTAGTAGAGAATTACGGAATTTACCAATGATTTCTTTCGCCAGTTGCGATAGCTTGGGGGCTCAAAATTTGCATATCTTCCACAAAATGTGTGCAGTCTCAGTGGCACAGTGGTCTAAGCCCTGGCTTCTGGTCATTCGTCCGTGTTCGAATCTCGGTGAGGCGTGGATGTTGTGTTTGTCGTATGGCACTGACTCTCTCCCTGGAACCAGAGGCCCTAAATTAGGGTACCGGCTACTGCTTATAGCCCATTGAGTTGCTCACGGTGGTCGTTAAACCTCCAATAAAAAAAACTTGTGCTGAGTGTTTCCCCTCTCCTTTTCTTATTTTTTTCCAACTCAATTAATGAGGGTAAAATGCCGTTCCCGTTCGAAATAAGAAATGACGCCTAGTTCCTTAATACCCTATTTGTAGCATCATACCCCAATAAAAATACTTAAAAGTTAGTTTGTTAAACTACAGTGATTGCAGCGGTGTCTTCGCAACAGTCTTCCTCTGGTCCGCCCTAAAAATTTGTTCCTACTCAAATTTTATTGCAGAACCATTAGTGATTATTAGTCAATTAACTGGAAGAGAATATGATTAAAAGAAAAAGAAGGTATTAATGTGATGCGAAATGGCAGAAGTAACCCCCGGTGGTCAGTGTTAGTTTTTCTTTCTTTCTTTCTTTTTTCTGAAAAGCTGTGATTGCATATGCGTGTTGGTACTAAATAATGCAAATCCCCTAATTTAGGGCCACTGACTCCAGTCAACAAAAAAGAGCAGTTTTACTATCTTAAAAACTCATGCAACAAGCATGATTATAATATTTATTTCACTCGGTAAAGTTTTTTTTTCTTAACAACTTCGGCGGGGGCGCAAAATTTTGTGCCGGGCGCAGAAATGCCTACTTACGCCTCCGTGCCTGGAAGAAATACTCCTCCCAAAACTCGGAGACAATAAATTTACGCGCACCCAGCTCTCGTCAGACGTTGCTCTTGCGCAGTCGGTAATATGGAAACGAAGGACAGCATAGAATCGGTTGTAAGTCTCTGCGTTGCTCAAAACTCGAAACAAAATGGCATGACGGAGGTGTAACGTACCAGGAGATGTGACGTACCTGCCCGAAGGACGCACACGACATAAAGGCAGATAGGAATCAGAATAAAACGTCCGCGTAGCTTAATTGGTAGAGTGACTTATTCCGGAATGAGGGGACCCGGGTTCGAATCCTGGCGCGGATAAAAATGACGGAGAAATTTACTTCGTTATAATGGCGCCCGAACTATCCGGATGACCCGACCGTTCAAAATCTCGCATTGGTGTGATGTTCTTTCCACACCGCGAGATAGGAAAAATAAGAGAATCCCTTCTCCAGCACTTCGAAAAAAAAAAAAAAAAAAATAAGGGGGAGATGATGTAACGTACCAGGAGATGTGACGTACCTGCCCGAAGGACGCACACGACATAAAGGCAGATAGGAATCAGAATAAAACGTCCGCGTAGCTTAATTGGTAGAGTGACTTATTCCGGAATGAGGGGACCCGGGTTCGAATCCTGGCGCGGATAAAAATGACGGAGAAATTTACTTCGTTATAATGGCGCCCGAAATATCCGGATGACCCGACCGTTCAAAATCTCGCATTGGTGTGATGTTCTTTCCACACCGCGAGATAGGAAAAATAAGAGAATCCCTTCTCCAGCACTTCGAAAAAAAAAAAAAAAAATAAGGGGGAGATGATGTAACGTACCTGGAGATGTGACGTACCTGCCCGAAGGACGCACACGACATAAAGGCAGATAGGAATCAGAATAAAACGTCCGCGTAGCTTAATTGGTAGAGTGACTTATTCCGGAATGAGGGGACCCGGGTTCGAATCCTGGCGCGGATAAAAATGACGGAGAAATTTACTTCGTTATAATGGCGCCCGAAATATCCGGATGACCCGACCGTTCAAAATCTCGCATTGGTGTGATGTTCTTTCCACACCGCGAGATAGGAAAAATAAGAGAATCCCTTCTCCAGCACTTCGAAAAAAAAAAAAAAATAAGGGGGAGATGATGTAACGTACCTGGAGATGTGACGTACCTGCCCGAAGGACGCACACGACATAAAGGCAGATAGGAATCAGAATAAAACGTCCGCGTAGCTTAATTGGTAGAGTGACTTATTCCGGAATGAGGGGACCCGGGTTCGAATCCTGGCGCGGATAAAAATGACGGAGAAATTTACTTCGTTATAATGGCGCCCGAAATATCCGGATGACCCGACCGTTCAAAATCTCGCATTGGTGTGATGTTCTTTCCACACCGCGAGATAGGAAAAATAAGAGAATCCCTTCTCCAGCACTTCGAAAAAAAAAATAAGGGGGAGATGATGTAACGTACCTGGAGATGTAACGTACCTGGAGATGTGACGTACCTGCCCGAAGGACGCACACGACATAAAGGCAGATAGGAATCAGAATAAAACGTCCGCGTAGCTTAATTGGTAGAGTGACTTATTCCGGAATGAGGGGACCCGGGTTCGAATCCTGGCGCGGATAAAAATGACGGAGAAATTTACTTCGTTATAGAGGTTAGAACAGCAGGTACGCAATAAGATTCTCAAGAAACGACTAAATGGATTAGATATGAGGTAGATTGCTCGGCAATTGTGTTTGAACAAGTCTACTGTCAGAACGTTCGCCAGACACTACGAGGAAACCGGTTCCATCGCGCCGGATGCAGCAAAGGTAGACCGCCAACGCCTACTGCCAGGGAAGATCAAACTTTGCGTCGCCTTGTCATGAAATACTAACCCAAGTAACAAGTGTGGTGTTTTGGCAGCGTCCCAGTAAAGGGATTGGAAGCGGGTCGCAATAAAAATTGATATGGAAAAGTGGGCCACAACTACAAAATGTTGAGAAACACTGGTTTACGGACAAACGCTATACTGAGAAAACAGTAGAACAATCTGTTTCCATTCAGAAGCTGTGACGTACCTGCCAGCAGGACGCACGCGACATAAAGGCAGATAGTAGTCAGAACAAACGTCCGCGTAGCTCAATTGGTAGAGCAACTTATTCCGGAATGAGGGGACCCGGGTTCGAATCCTGCCGCGGATAAAAATGACGGAGAAATTTACTTCGTTATAATGGCGCCCGAACTATCCGCATGACCCGACCGTTCAAAATCTCGCAATGGTGTGATGTTATTTCCACACCGCGAGATAGGAAAAATCAGAGAATCCCTTCTTCAGCGCTTCGAAAAATAAATGTGTGTGACGTTGCATTCCACACACCAGATTGACAGGGAGTTCTCAAGTGCACGTTCTACAGTGGATGGCTGCCTGCAACGATTCATGGCCACGGCTGACCCCCCTCTTTCGGGGGGGAGATGTGACGTACCTGCCAGCAGGACGCACGCGACATAAAGGCAGATAGTAGTCAGAACAAACGTCCGCGTAGCTCAATTGGTAGAGCAACTTATTCCGGAATGAGGGGACCCGGGTTCGAATCCTGGAGCAGATAAAAATGACGGAGAAATTTACTTCGTTATAAAGCATATTATTCGACTATTGCCCATCTGATATTCCCTTGAAATATCTAAAGAACGAGGAAGAACATTCACAAAATTACACCTATAAAGGGGTCTAATTTTATTTCGTTTATTCATGAAGAATTTGACATGAACGCAATGAGGCCCTGGAAAGTTGCCCGAGGCACACGTGCCTGCATTCGGACTGCAGAAGAGCACGGATGTCCCGGAAATGACGTGGTCGGGGGTTGGCACGTTGAACCTGTCGATCTAAATCGTCCCACAAGGGCTCTGAGCACGTCATCAGTGTAGAAACTCAAAATCAAATTTTTACGGCCAGGGATATGAGAACTGCTTCTTGGGAAGTATTCGTAGAGTATAACTTGTACATTTCGATTTTATCTTAATGTCAGTAAGCCCTTGATAAATTGTGAAAGGTTTAGTGAACCATCGGACATTTTAAACGAAAACACACTTTCTTTGTTTCATTGAAAAAAAGGGTTATCATTGATACATCGTCTTTTCTATTCGACATGCACGATATTTTCCAACTGTCATAATAACTCACACACTGTCCTAAACGGAAACAGCTCTTTCAATAGTTGTCTGGAGAGGGGAGTCTTAGATTAAGTTACAACCAGGTGACTTCTCATTGTCTATTTATATTGGAATGATATGCCAGGTTAGTCAAAAGTTCGTCTCGTTTTGAGCTACACATAATATTGGGACTCCATTCCTGTACGAAACGCGCCAGTGTCGACTGCGTCCAGGGATGACCTAGAACACACGTGACTGATGACGTGGACTTAGCACGGAGCTGCATTGCGTTATCAAGCTAGCAGATGATGGAGGTCGATAAGCGTGCTGTTCAGGTGTTCCTACGCGATCATTGGAAAAAAGGGTTAAACGCGGCAGCAGCAGCAGCGAGAAAAATTTGTGCAGTCGAAGGCGAGGAAGCAGCGGACACCAGCATTGCAGGAAAATGGGTTCGGCGTTTCAATGCTGGGGACACCAGTCTCGAAGACAAGCCGAGGTCAGGACGTTTAACGACCACAAACACACATTGACCGAAGCTGCGACAGCGAACCCTAGTGCCAGTACACCATAATTGGATGCTGAAGTGCGGTCATCCTAATCCATCATCGTTCATCACCAACTTAGTTTCTCTTCCAGGTTCCATCGAATGGTTCCCCATGAACTGACACTCCAGCAAGCGAAACAACGTGTTGCAGTCTGTCGCTGATTGCTGTGAAACCCACAAGACGATAGTTTTTGGCGTCGTACGGTCGCAGGTGATGAAAAGTCAATATTCCAACGTTATCCTATCACTGGGAACCCGTGGGACAATGGTAACCCGTGGGACCCAAGCCAGAAAGCACGGCCATAAGTGCAAAGAGGACGATTCAAGAAGAAAGTGATACTTTGCATTTGGTAGAATGGGAACTCGCGCCAGACAGTCAGGCTGTAGGCGGGGACCTCTATTTCAAACAAATGCAGCGGGTCAATTATGCTCTGCGCCAGCGCTACGTAGCGCTCATAAATAGGAAGCGCGCGTTGCTGAAACTATGGAAGATGGAACAGGTCGCACCTCCAGAATGATGCGCTGAAAACTACAGGAATTGGAAGAGGCTAAGATTCTACCCCGCGTCCATACAGTCACGACTTTTCGGCATCCGACTACCACCTGTTTTGCTGCATGGCCAATTTTCTACAAAGACAACCCTTCGCTTCTGTAGTGGATATGGAGTCTGGCATCAGACAGAGTTCCTGTTCTCAAATCCTGCCGAGTAATACCGCCATGGGATCGTTACTCTGTTGGAACGTTGGCAAAGATCTATAGGAAACAACGGCCTGTATTTTGTAGAATGAGGTGAGCGTGTGCGGCTTTCTTTTAATATTAAACTTTTGAGCTGCAAACGGGACGAACTTTTGACTCACTCTGGTACTTTTGACTTCTTTCTAGCCGTTCTCCTTCGAGACGTTGTTCAACTAGAGGTATTTTGACCATATGGTTGAAGTTTGATCACCAAAACAGTACAGTATCCCTCCTATCGTCAGATTCTCATTGTCCTTCTGTTGGAATAAAGTACCATTCCGTAAAATCATTTCATAAACAGAAGGAAGCCATCATAGAGAAGATCTCTTGTCGTTAAATCAAATTTCGTTTTCTTGAACGGAATACAGTTTTACACTTACACAACAGCACGTACAACGCAACTAACCTGTCGTTTGATCAATCTACTATTTCTTGAATTTAATAGGGTTTCACTACCATAATACATGGTTTATAATGCAGCGCCCCTACTGGAAGATTGATCAAATATTGAGAGAACCGCAGTGTAAAGCAAAGTTCTGTTTAAAGAAATATTGTTCTACTTCAAGAAGAGAGCCCTAACATTTCTCGCGAACGTAATGTAGTTCCGCAACCAGAAGTCTGTTTTAGGCAGCTGAACAGCAGTACTTTAGACAAAAATATCATATATCATCTCTCAAAGATTACACAACCCCTCTATGGGAAAAGAGTCGCTGTGTTGCAGTTCGCTCACCATCAGAACAAATCACATTTTCTGAAATATAGTATGATTTCATTTACAAATCTGTATATATTACTCGTGGAGTCGATGCCACGTCTTGTAACCGCAGTTCAACGTACGAAAAGAAGTCCAACGAAGTATTAAGTACATGGTTGTAATATTTTTTTTTTTTTGGTTAGAGGTGTAACGACCACCGTAAGCAACTCAATGGGCATTAAGCAGTCGCCCGTTCCTAATTTAGGGTCAATGGTTCCAGAGAAGGGAGAGAGCCAGTGCCGTAAGACAAACACAACATCCATACCTCACCGGGTTTTGAACCCGGACCCCTTTCGGGCGAATGATCAGAGGCCATCGCTTAGACCACTGCGCCACCGGGGTGGCGGTTGTAATTCAATGAGCATTTATTGTATACATATGTAAACCGCGTCATTCCAGACTCCACTGTGTACACAAGACATCTGGGCTGCCCCGTTGGCCGACTGGACAAAAGCTCGAGTTTCTGGCTAATCGTCAGAGTTAGCTCCGAATCGAGTCCGGATGACCCGTAGTGGTGCGTTCGACAAACTGCACTTGTTTTATTTCTTCACTCTATCAGGACCCTAAATTAGGGACGATAGACTCCTTATAAACTTATATGCCCGTGGGAGTCGTTAACTCCGAAACGGAAAATGAAAGTTCGTCTGTTGCAGGCTTTTGCAAGCGCACAATTGCACTATGTCTGAAGCAGAGAGTATTCAAGCTATTCCTTGGTGTATTTATTATATTACGGGTGCTTCCGTTAAAGATATTTTCACTTCCATTTCTTGTTTTTACATCACAATAAAAAGGAGATCTGCCAAAAAACTGAATGTTAGGTTCATACCAGATATTGATTAGTAATTGAGCATAGTTTACTGCATAAGCAGAGAGATTCACCGAACTGTAAATCAAATTAAAGGCTTTTTACTACCGCCAAGTACTGCTTCCTCAACGGCTGGAGACGAATATGAAATTCGTTTCTTCCCGATATTATTCGATAACGAATCAGTATCTATTTTTTTAACCTGCTTTTCCACAAACATTATGGAAATAAGTTCTTTCCATACTGGAAGGGTAAGTGCTTCGTCCATTGAGGGTGCTTCATCTTCTTTGGTTACGAGCAGACATTTTACGCAATGTCTGAAGCGGTCACTTAATCATCCTCGCTCAGAATTTAACTCTCTCCATTTTGGCTTTCAGTTCACTTCATTTCCATAGAAACAACATTCGGGTTTATAGTTACATTGCGTCGTATTTTCAAATCCCTCTTTATCTTATACAGTTCATCCCCTCGTTCACTAAGATCCGGTCCCATAATAATCCATACAGAGCGCTGCAATTTATTGAAGTTACCATACCATAATGTAAACTCGACTTCATATAATCTAGCGAATATCTTCAGAAATGATTCTGAACACATTTTCACACTTCGCTTTCATTTTTTCTCAAAAAAACAAACAAACCCATTGCTGTTTAACTTTATGCAGCCTATTCTATCGTACAGATTTCATATTTAGATCACTGAAGTTATGATTGTAAAAACCACTAAAATATTAGGTGTGCAACTTAATTCTCGGCCCCTAACCGCAAACGATCATAGAACGTCGGCAAGCTGTGTGCGATAATGGCTGATTGTAGAGCCATCCAACAGCTTTCCAGGCGACCGTAACCACTCACAGCTGTAGTGACAGAAGGGACGAAAGTTGACGGTGAACGCAATGTCGTTCGAGAAGCAACATTTGAGGCACTGCCTCCTGTTCGCGTTTCAGCTGAAAGAAAGTGCCGCGGAAGCCCAACAAATGATCTGTGCTGCTTTGGGTAAGGCTGCTGTGTCCTACAGTACGTGTAAGAAGTGGTTCCAGCGGTTCGATCTCCGTGAGGCAGAACGTCCGGGACAGCCACAGAAAGTTGACGAGGAGGAACTGGAACAACTTTTGGACGCGGATCCCTGTCGCACACAGTCAGAGCTCGCCCAGGAACTCGGAGTAACACGGTAAGCCATTGCAAAGCGCCTCCACAAGCTTCCATGGATTCACAAGGAGGGCCGTTGGGTTCCCCGCCAACTCACAGCTGCGAACAAGTCTAGACGCCATGCACGATGTTGTTGTGTCCTTGCTCTCCAGATTTAAGAAGAAGGATTTCCTCCACAAGATTTTGACCTGTGATGAGAAGTGGATTTTCTACGATAATCCTAAGCGGCGCAAATCGTGGGTTTATCCAGGTCACCCTACCACCAGTACCGCCAAACCGAATATCCATGCCAGAAAGTTGTTGCTGTGCATATGGTGGGATCAGCGCGGTGTCGTACACTATGAGTTGCTCAAACCTGGTGAAACGGTCAATGCTGAGCGTTATTGTCAGCAACTCCTTCGTGTGAGTGACGCAATGGAGATCGAAAAGGCCATACACCGACAAGGGCAGAAGGTCGGTCGTGTTGCTTCAGGATAACGCGTGTCCTCACACCGCGAAAACGACTTTAAACACGATCACCGACCTGGAATGAGAGATTTTGTCCCACCCGGCGTATTCTCCAGACTTTGCCCCGTCGGATTATCACCTCTTTCGCTCCCTGCAACATCACCTGAGTTATACGCTCTTCACTTCAGTCGAGGAGGCCCACGCAAGTATTGATGACTTTATCAACTCGAAACAGCCCTTCTTTTTCCGCAGTGCCATTCGTCAGCTCCCTGACCGATGGCTCAAATGTATTCAACACGACGGGGATTATTTCCCTGATTAGGTACGTATTCAATTTGCTATAATTTGCTGTCAACGTGTCGTGCCTGTGGCAGAGAATTAAGTTGCACACCTAATATATTACTCAACATGGAAATCGGAACACCGAGATGGAATTGACATATACAGTACTCAGAAAATCACAGCGAAAAAATGAGCTGGAAAAAACATGCAAATGATCAAAAATCTAGACGTAAGAAGGTTGTATACCTGTTTTTTTTTCAGGATTTCCCAGTGCGGTGTAATTCCACCTCTGGCAGTTATACAGGCCTGAGGCGTACTTTAATAAGATCATCAATGGTGCGCTGGGGAATGGCATTCCAAGCAGTAAATTTGGTGCGCAGCTGTTCCAGGTTTGATGTGATACGAAAACTAATCTGCCGGCTCAATCTGCCAAAAGACAACCCGTAAGCCTCCGAAGCTAACACAACGTGACAGGAGAGCTCTGCACTATTCGCTCAGAATGCAATCAACTTTGTCTCAAATCACGCAAACCTTAAGTCAGACTATTAGGAACTGATGTTAGCACCAGTCAACATGGGTTACCAGGGTCGAGGAGTCATCCACAAGCAGTTAATCACTTCGACTAACGCCACACGCTAATTAACATGGAGTAAGGAACGTTGATCTCGGAAAACTGTGCTTTGACGAGTTTACCGATCTCGTGGTCGTTCGTGTGTGTGGCGGATGCCGGAAGAAAGGTATCTTCCGGACTGTATCGTCCAGACAATAACGTTTGGTGGAGGCAGCGTGATGGTATTCGTGGTTCGGCTAGGGCCCATTACACATTTTGAAGAAATCCGTAAATGATTAACTTTACCTATCCGTCCTGGACAATTATGCACTACCAAAGTCATGCCAGTGCTCTGGGAAAGATCCGTACCGCTATTACCGGGACAACACGCCATGTCATTCTGTTTGCGTTGTTATTAATACAAATTGATTTCAGGACATGGACGTTGAAAAGTTGGACTGGCCATCTCATAATCCTGCCCTGAACTCTATAGAGAATCTATGGGACGAATTGCATCGTAGATGCGTGGAAGAAGAAATCACCCAACAAACAAAGCTGCACTGGTCACTGCTTTGAAATCTGAATGGAGGAACATATCTTCGAACATTTACAAAAAGCTGGTATAGAGTATTCCACGAAAATTAATGGCCATCATAAGGGCCATAGGTTTCAGAACACAATATTGATTTCTTTTAATAATGATTGTTTGTAAACACGCAGGTGTAGGGACACTAATGATAGGGCAGTGTACTGATGTACGGCCATCTAGCACGCCTAAACAGAGCCTGGTCACTTCTGTGAATAGCCCACTCTTTCATTCCACAGTCCAGTCAGTGTCTTCTCTGTTCCATTCTTAACGAAGGACCCTGTGATGTAGCAGCAACGGCATGTTCTGGGCTGGGCGTCTCGCTCGTAGTTCAACGTCATGGAAATATCGTCATATCATTTCGGCGGACACCTTTGCACCCGTAGAAGCTCGCAGATCGCGCTGCAGCGATACTGCCGTGGCCGTCAACAAACAAAGTACGAGATCTTCACGCGATGTAATCTGCATCTTAATTTGTTATCTTCCCGTCGCGTCGCTTGGTGCATAGTGACATAGCGTGACATGTAAGGTTGCGCTGTTCTCACATTGCGCCCAATCCGCTGGGAAGTTGCTCGTAAAGTGAGACGCAATCCGCTTTATGTCAATCATTCGAACACATGGGTACACGTATTTAAAGATCGCACTCGACTTTGAACGTCTACATTACAATAAGGCAGGCCCGTAAGTCTACCATCTGTCAGTCACGCTCAGCCGGTTAAAAACATGTTTAAACTATCTCAGCGTCTTCGTGTCCTACTACTGAGAAACTCTGATTATTTGCGTACCTTAGATGTTCCATTGCCTCCCGCGATTTGTACTTCTCTACGTCAGTGCCTTCTAAGTGTTGAGATTTTATCTCGAGCAGTGTAGATAGGTAAATTGAAAATAAAAAGTTCTAAGCAGTGAATGTGCAAAAATATGTTTATAAAATACACTATGTAGACAGAAGTACTCGGACATCTCCGCGTATGCAAATGAACCTTCATTTGTAGAGCCAAACGCGCATGCGCGGTGTATATTTGGCTCCGCATATAAAGAGGAACATTGGCACACTTGTCATACCGCATTGGATGAGACTATGCCGTGCGGAGCTGAAATGATGGACTTCGAGGAAGACACTATGGTTGGTGCCACCTGAGTAAGCAATCATTGCATAGTCTTGCCATTCTTCAGGCATTCCCGAAATCCTCTATCGCAGATGTTCTTCGTCGACGGAAAGCAGATGGTGCCACTGCAGCGAAGCTGTACTTCGGAAGTCCGGCACAACTGAGTTACTGTGCCAAACGATGCTTAACGCGGATTGTGAAGAAGGCACGCACATTCTCTGCCACACATCGGGACAGCTAAACTGACAAAAAATAATCCAAACACCACGAAAAAATAGTTGTAGAGGAATGAAATGGCGGCAATACATTTGTATAGGTAACATATTTAATCGATTAAGGTTTCAAGATCACAGCTTATTGTAAGCGCGAGAAGAGCCATTTTAAATGTGAAATGCTGGTACATTAATAACCGGTGTAACCGCCAGAATGCTGAATGCAAGCACGCAAACGTTCATGCATTGTGTCGTACAGGTGCTGGATGTCAGTTTGTATGATGGAGTTCCATGCCTGTTGCACTTGGTCGTTCAATACGGGAACGGTTAATGCTGGTTGGGGGGTGACGCTGGAGTTGTCGTCCAATGATGTCCCATACGTGCTCGATTGGTGAAAGATCTGGTGATCTAGCAGGCCACGGCAACATGTCGACACTCTGTAGAGCATGTTGGGTTACAACAGCGGTATGCGGGCGAGCGTTATCCTGTTGGAAAACACCCCCTGGAATGCTGTGAATGAATGGCAGCACAACAGGTTGAATCACCAGACCGACGTACAACTGTGCCGTCAGGGTGCGTGGGATAACCACGAGAGTGCTCCTGCTGTCATAGTAAATTGCTTCCCAGACCATAACTCCAGGTGTAGGTCCAGTGTGTTTCGGCCGCAGACAGGTTGGTTGCAGGCGCTCACCTGGCCTCCTTCTAACCAACACAAGCCCATCACTGGCACCCAGACAGAACCGGTTTTCATCAGAAAACACAACAGATATCCACTCCGTCCTCCAATGAGCTCTAGCTTGACACCACTGACGTCGCAAACGGCAGTGTTTTGAAGGAAGTGGAATGCACGCTACAGGGCGTCTGGCTCGAAGCTGTCCTTCAAGTAACCGATTTGTAACAGTTCGTTGTGTCACTGTGGTGGCAACTGCAGCTCCAATTGCTGCCGCAGATGCGGTACGATGCGCCACGGCCATACGCCGTACACGGCAGTCTTCCCTCTCAGTAGTGCCACGTGGCCGGCCGGAACCCGGTCTTCTTGAGGCAGTACCTTCCCTTGACCACCGCTGCCAACAATCATGCACAGTGGCTACATTCCTG
The DNA here is from genome assembly GCA_039090855.1 of Macrothele yani. Lineage (NCBI taxonomy): Eukaryota > Metazoa > Arthropoda > Arachnida > Araneae > Macrothelidae > Macrothele > Macrothele yani. The sequence goes on from CM077017.1 coordinate 54,173,340, forward strand.
CTTAGTCGTTCTTGCAATATTGCGGAAAGAAAATCCACCTTATCGTAGCCCTATTACACGACCTCGTTCAAACTCCGTGAGCTGTTGATAATGGCTTCTTCGTCTTCTTAAAGGCATTCTTGACTAACATCAACACCTTACGTCGAATCTCAACGATAACTAACGCTCACGAACGTTACAGCGCGTATTTACAGCAAACCTGCTTTGCATGTTCCGAGGGCGCTACTAGCGCCACACGTATGCGCCGAGCGCGAAATTTGCATAGACGTCATCTTACAGATGTACTCTCACCGCCTACCAACTGTCGTTTATCTAACACAACCCCTTCTTGGTGTTGGGATTTTTTTTCCGTCAGTGTATTTGCACCGGAGCAGTCTGTTGGGAGCTGCATGCCTACAGTTACCATTATAGATCAGCCCTACACCACTTCAAGCAATGCCAGACGACGACTACAGTGGTTGTCGTCGTTAGGCATTTCCTTTGGTTGTCGTACCCCCAGAAGACAATCTGAACAATTCCGCAAAACATATGCTGTGGAAGTTCTTCGACACAGAGGGAAGGCGCTCGATCCTGTTGGAAGGCACTCAATCTTTCAACAAAATCGAGCGCATTCCCACACTACAAGGTTTGTCCACGCCTGGATTGAGGAGTAGGATTATCAAGTGTTAAACTGGCAGGCCGAAGTCCTGATCTAAATCCATTAAAACATCTCTCTGGAATGAATTGAAACGCATAATCTGATCTCGGCCTGTATACCTTCCTCTACGGCATCTGTGGAAGAAGCTTTGCAGAAGGAATTGGGAAATCCCGGTACAGACGTACCGGTATCTTGTGGAAAGCACCCCTAGAAGAGTCGCTGCAGTAATTACGGCTGAAGGTGGGGCGATTCTGTACTGATTTCGGCTAATAAATGCTTTAGTTTCCGTCCGACCTACGTGACCGAATACTTTTATCTGCATAGTGTACTCAGTGTAGACAATATGTTCAGTACTACGTATTATTAAATAATTACTCGCTAATCTCATAGGTTGCACATAATTATTAAATGTTTTATAAAATTTATCAGAAGTCATTACATGTCAACCTTCACTGATTCGACTTCAACAGATAAGTAAGTCACTTCTGAAAGATTAATATCAATAAAAGTAATGTCGCCCTTAGGAAAGTTGCATTGTCAATATTTCTCATTTCTTCCAAATCAGTGTTACAGGATAGAACTCATTAACGTTTTTCGATTAGAGACTTAGGAATGCGTTAAATTTCCTTCACTACATCACTGAATACACTCATTGCACACGTAAATGTTTTTTTTTTTTAGAGAAGTACTAATATTTCTCCCAAATTTATTTTTATCATTTCTCTCCTAATAGGTTTTTTCACTTCATTTTGGTAATTTACATTAACATGCCCAATTATTCTGTTACCTCGTATTCTGACTTTAAAGTGATTTGATGTTTCTCTCAATTTCATCTCTTTTTTTAATTTACTTGAGGTTCTATTTTAGTAAAGGAATTCTTCAATTTACTCACAGATTTAATTTTTACAGAAATTAGTCAGAAATACAATTCTTCCATAAAGAGATATTTCTTTAATGTAATTTTCTAAACAGATGAAAATCCTCCAAATACGCGGCGTCAGTAAATAAATATATACATCGCTCTCTCCACGTTCCAGAAACACACAGCAAACCGAAAAATTGTTTTTCAGCCGCCGCCGTGGAAATGAACCACAGGACTCTCGATAACTAGCCGAGCGCGTTAACTTTACACGCTTAACGCGCTCGGATAGTTATCGAAAGTCCCGTGGTTCCACGGCGGCGGCTGAAAAACAATTTTTCGGTTGCTGTGTGTTTTTGCAACGTGGAGAGAGCGATGTATATATTTATTTCTAAACATAATTTTTGGGATTTGTTGGGCATAGTTTTCTGTTTGAACATCTCTTGAAGAAAACTGTCTTAAAATGTCTGTGTACAAATCGTATAACATAATACACTATATTGACAAAAGTAACCGGACACCCCTTCAAAAGTAAATGAACGGAGCAGCTGCGTTGTTAAGACGCGCGATACAGCTTCAAACGGTATAAAAACAAGCCTGCAGCTGACCGCGATCATATCGCTCTGTGAGGTTGAGTGAAAACGTCGCGGCGGGAGAGAACTGACGTTCAGAAAGGAAAGATTGTTGGGTGTTATATTAGTGGGTTGTCCATAAGAGAAACCGACAGGCGTTTAAACATACCCAAGTCAACTGTTTTGGATGTACTGAATAAGTAGAAGACACATGACGTGCCTGAAGCAGCAAACCGTGCCGGCAGACCGAAGAAAATCAGTGATAGAGGACGTCGAAGCCTCAGGAGAGTTGTTACAGCTAATCGATGGACTACTGCACAAGACCTCAGTGTACAGGTGAGTAAAAATGCTGGAACCTCGGTATGTACATGTACCATTCGCAGAGAACTTCATTCCATGGTTTACCGTGGTCGTGCGGCTGCTCATAAGCGTTTCAACTCCACTCCGAATGCTACTCGTCATTTGGCATGGTGTAAAGAACATTTATCGTGGACCGTAGATCAATGGAAACGGGTCCTATGGACTGATGAATCAAGATACACGTTCCAGTAGTCTGATGGCCGTGTGTGGGTATGGCGGCAGCTAGGGGAACGCTATTTACCACAGTGTACTGTTCCTACGGTCCAATATGAAGCCGGCCGTGTACTCGTGTGAGGGTGTTTTTAGTGGTATGGTTCTGGCCCATTGGTTATCGTGGACAAACCTGTTAACGAGCACGTCTACCTCGATATTCTGGACAATTATGCTCTACCAACTCTGTGTCAGTACTATGGAACCGAGCCTTGTTGGTACCAGCATGAAAATGCATCGAGCCATAAAGCACGGATTTTTACGGCGTGGTTTGGCGATAATTCCGTATCGTGTGTGGAATGGCCTGCACAGAGCCCTGATCTTAATCCTATAGAACACCTATGGGAAGCATTAGAGCGCCGCATAAGAAGTTTGGAACCAAGGCCTATGACTAAGCAAATTAGAGGCAGCATTATGTACTGAATGGAAGCGCATACCTATCGCTTTGTTCCAAAACCTTGTCGAAAGCATGCCTCGAAAGGTCAGTGCATGCATTAAGGCTAAAGGTTGACCGACACCGTACTAATATATGCCAATAAGTGCTATGTTGTGTTTTTCTTCTAGGTGTCCGGTGACTTTTGTTTATATAGTGTACATTCAAGGATCAAAAGATACGAGATATAAAATAGAATTCGCAGTAATAAATTAATTTGAGACAACCGATGGATTCAAATCCTTTATTCAAGATGTTTCCATATCACCAGACACCTTCAAAAAGGGTACGGCCAAATAGCGTTGAGCTTCACAAACGTTAAGACTAATCTCATTTGTGAAACGATGAAAATCCCTAACTAATTATCTCTCAAAGGTGATATTATCCTGTTTTATATGGAATCCAATTGTGACTTGACTGCCAGACATCGCCAAAACGAGGGTGGGAGGGGGCAGGGGAGCTTATAGCGGTTCACATGTGGCGTCCAGAATAGAGAAGCAACCAAAAATTTTAATAAGAGTAAAAGACAACTAATCTGGGTACAGAAGCAGGCCTCACTGAACATTGTTACCAGACGGCAATTTTCAATTTGGCTTCAGGCCTGGGCATTTCTCCCTCCATTAAGTCGCTCAAATGGCTAAAATACTCAACGAATTCATCAATCTCAAAAAATGCACTGGCGCTATTTTTCTGGACATCGAGAAGGCATTCGGCCAAATTTGGCCAGCAGGTTTAATTTACAAATTAATTAAATTCTGATTTTTCACATGGCTTATCACCAAGATCTCCTCCTTCCTCAAGAAACACAAATTGCTCATTAAGTTGAACAGAACAATCTCCATCCAAAGAAATGTCTGTGCCGGGTTGCCACAAGGATCTGTACTTTCTACCTTCTTTACACAAAGGATATTTCCCTCAAACCACGAACTGAACTAGCTCTGTACGCCGACGATACCGGGGTTACGCGTTCTCTCAGATGCTTACGTACGTCTCTAATATCTGCTCTAAATATACTTAGCACGATTGGAAATTTCTGTAAATCAGACAAAAACTCAAGCCATCATTTTCACAAGAAATAATTTCACCCACCCCTAAAGTAAAATTAATCAATGAGCCCATCTTCTGGTGTTAACAAACTAAGCATCCTTAAATCATTTTCGACAAGCGTCTCTTCTGGGGACCTCATATTAAGTACGCAATTCGCAGGACTGTGATTCTTCGAAGCACTCTCTACGATCACTTATTTACTGAAACTCTAAGCTCTCTTGGAAAAATAAAATTCCTTTTTGAAAAACGTGTTTCACCGCCCCTTACTTCTCAACGCATCCACGATTTGGTGCATCCGCAGCGAATCCCAAAATAAACAGAATCTCCTCTCCCCATCTTAAAGAAAAGAACGAAAATATTCGCTCCCAGCTTTGAATTCTTTGAAGCAAACAAATTCTCGGTAGTCAAGAAGAAAAATTCTACAAAAAATTGACAAACCATCCAAATCTGTCTCTTCAAGTTATGTTGAAACTTGTTATGCTTCAAACTTCCCCACAATTGTCCCCTAAGAAAGCAAAAAGAAATCTCGAAAAATCTCCAACTGCATAATTTCGCAAAAACTTCCCCCAAACTATTTAAAACCTTTAATTTCCTTACTTATGAATTGTGCTGCCATTCTCCCACGATTCTTCAAAATTACGCGTTACGCTCCCCGTCTCCCAAATTTGCGAGATTTCCCATGCAGACTGGGACACTCCCATTCTTTCAGCGAAGCGCGTCGAACAAAATTGCTGTTCGATTCTATGACCTCTAGAACAGCTTAGTCAGGCCATCAATTATTATACTAAAACCAGCACTCTAATGAGCAAATTTCTTTCCCAGTTAATATGACGAAAATATTCAATAAAATACACTCTTCCAAAGAATGCCGTAAACATACTACAGGACAGCTTTTCAATGAACCAAAGTCAAAGTACAGAAGCACATCATACAGTCAATGGACAAAACATTAGAGATGGCTACCTAATAGCGTGTTGGTCCTCTTCTAGTAGGAATAACTGCCTGCACACGCCAAGGCATCGACTCCAACAAAAGCCGCAGGGTTTGTGCAGGTAATTACAGCCATGCCTGTGGTAGCATTGTTCACAACTCCGCCCGAGTCTTCGGTCCACGATCCATCGATCTGATGTCCAGCTCCACTGCATCCCAGAGAGCTTCCATTATGTTACATCCGGTGACCTTGGGCGCCACTGGATGTTTCCAAACTCAGATGAGTGTTCCTCGAGCCATACCTGCGTGGTTGCGACTGATGGAACAGACCATCGACCGCCGCATAGACAAAGGCCACGAGAGCGTGTATGTGATCAGCCAGCACATGTTGGCAGCGCGCAACGGTTAAGAACCTCTCCAGACACACTAAGGGGCCTAGTGTGTCCCATAAGAAGACTTCCCAAACCATCACAGAACCACTACCGCGTTGAACAGATCCGACCTCGCACGACGAGGCCATGGCTTCATGCTGTCGACGCAACACTCTCACTTTCCCGTCAGCTCGGTACAGCTGAAAACGGGATTCATTTGACCACATGACGCGGCACTACTGAAGTGGTCCAGTTTTCATGTTCCTAGTACCAGGTGAGGTCTAATTTCCGATGAGGAGCAGTCAACAGTAGCAGACGAGTAGGGCGTCGGCTCCCGCAGCCCAGTGTACGCAGCGTGCGCAGCCCCGTTCACTCGCTGACGCTGTTTGGGACTCCGACATTTAACTTGGATGTGATTTGCGTCGCCACTGCTAAGCTGTCGGTCTGTACGAGCCAGGATAGTCTACGTCGACCCCTGACAGGAATGCATGTGGTCGGCCACCACTTGATCTCTAGGCGCTGGTGCGTCCGTCGTTGGCATACTAGCAGTACACCCTTGATACGGTTGACCTCGGGAACTTTAGGTTTCTTACCACTTGTGTCATAGAATGGCTCCCCTGTCTTGCGTCGACAAGGCGTCCATAATCAAAATCGCTCATATCGCCATGTTTACCCATATTTGTCGATTGCGATACACTTTTGTGATGCCCTACTGCCCCCTATTTATCGCTTACGTTTGGTTGGGGTCTGTTTCACTCTGCACGGGGGGATACCCAAGTCAACTGCTCATCACCCCTATACCAAATTTTTTGTGTACTGAGAGTAAAACGCGCGGGTACAGTTAATGCAATAAACTCAGGACAACTCGCTAAAAAGTACTATTATGGATACCTTTTTGGAGAATTCCACCGCAGCAATACACCTACCGGCCACTGAATTAGAATCGTTTAGTCAATACCGGATTGGTCCTTGTTTACTGTTTGTCACGGATTCCACAAGATGTTAGAGTGCATCTACGTCTGCAGCATACCAGGCGTTCACCAGAGTCCTTTAACTCGCTCAGATTTGACGTTAGAGGACTTTGCTCCCTGATCTGTTTTTCCAACATGCCCCATACATTCTCATGGGGTTCAGATCAGGGTTTTGTGGTAGACAGGGAATGTGATGAAAGTCACTGTCATGCTTGCTGAACCACTGCTGAACATATCGTGCACGATGAATAGTAGCGTTGTCGTCCATAAAACAGCCGTCACCAACGGAATAAAACGTCAGCACTGCAGGACGGACTTCATAGGCAACAATGCTCGAATAATCCTTTGAGGACACCATAACACCAGCTCCAGAACCTTGTGTTGTGTTTACAAGGCAAGCTAGGTCCACTGCTTCATGGGGCTCTCGCCAAACTCTGTGCCTACCGTCGGCACAGAACAAGGTGTACCGCAACTCGTCGGACCACGTGACTTTTTTCCAGTCACGGTGTTCCTGACACCACTGTAGACGAACTTCCCGGCTATTCGCAGAAATCAGTGGTTTCCGTATAGACATGCGATTTCCAATACTGATCCTCTTCTACTCCCTGCTCATAGTTCGCTGAGCTATGGGTCGGGAACAACCTTCATTGAATGCTTCCGTCAATTGACGCACACAGGAAGTCTTGCTTATCCGTACAAGACTTCTCGGACGACGGCGATTTCGTTCCTGACAGACTGTTGTCCGGTCACAGTTACTCCTCTTAGACAAGCAATGTGTGCTATTTTTCCACTGAAAGACCCGGGATATCTCACGTTTTGAGAAATCAGTCAGTTTTCAAAATCGTCGCTCCAGCCAGACGGGCATCCGCAATAAGCTCTTATCGAACTTCCGAAAGATCCGTTGTTTTTCCATTGTGATGAATACTACTGACGAGCAGCGTAGCTGTCTTAAATAGTTAACAGGATCACGTGCTGACGCACGTAACCATATATTTTGCATATACGCTTCGTAAGGGTCGTTTACGTATATCTATAAAAAGTTTCTAATTCAGTGGCCGTTGTGTGTAGATACTTTAAGCAGAAGCATCGCAACTGCTCTACGTACTCAGTAGTATACGCTTATGGTTATTGACAAAATAAATGATAGTTGAAATAGGTTTGTGTGGCTCTGCAGAAGGCTTGTGAGTAGTAAGTACTGCACAGCTAAATGCAAAAACTCCTGGTTCCTACTTTGCTAACCCATGCAGCAACCAGTTACTCCGCTCTTAAAGACTCTTCATGAAACTTAAATTATCCCCATAAAACACAAAGAGACTCAATATTTCTCATGAACACTCCCTGAAACACTGACTGTAATATTACCGGCACACTATGGTGTACTGCCCTAAATTACACAGTGCTGGGAAGCTCCAATCTTACACAACTTAACTGTATCCAATGGAATTTTATTATATCCATTCAAGCAGAAGAAAAAAGACATGATTAGTGGTCAAATTGCAAACTAACACAATAATAAGTGCGACTGCAGTAACAAATATATTAATACATTTCTTCATAACTAAATACTACTAACAGAAAAACGTTGCTGCCCTTAACGCTCTTTTAGGACATTACAACTTCACCCACCTTCAGGCTCTACGAGACCCGCCATCTTATATTCCTGCCTTCTATTGTTAACCAACGGGCAAGCGCATTTCACAAATTTCTCGGGCAATTTTGCACATTTTGGAACACCGTTTGTGGCTAACCCAAGGTATATGATAAATAAAGAGTTCCCTGGTTTCAGAATTTTTATTGACCTTTTCCTTCATTTTTTATCTGCAGCGAAAGTTGTACCAAAGCGTCTTCCATAGTTTTGTTAATTAATAAAAAATACTTAAAGAGTCCAAAATGAAAATCTGAAACCAGAGAACTCTTTATTTGTCATACATCTTGCGTTAGCCACAAACGGTGTTCCAAAATGTGCAAAATTGCCCGAGCAATTTGTGAAATACGCTTGCCCGTTGGTTAACAAGAGAAGGCACAATACAAGATGGTGAGCCTTAACGCGTAATGCGTCAACTCCTGTAACTTTAAATTTTCTTCCCTTTTCTATTTCTTGTCCGGGTTCTCTGTCTGCTCCCAAATTTCAATGCTGTAACCTTCTCTCTAATAGCATTCCAATTGTCATGGCCTGTCCATACAGTTGATAATAAACCTACGTTGGGACTTGCTGTTGTGGCACGGTGAGTCAAACGTTCGTCCCGCTTTTAGCTACGCATACTGCTGGGCCTCCATTCCAGTGGGAAGCGCGCGCCGGTGGCGTCGACTGAGCTCAGCGAGGACGTGGAACACACGAGGCTGATGAACGTACATTTGCAGAGACACACTGAAATTAGGTGGCAAGAAAATGGACGCCAATAAACGTGCTGTTCTGGTGCTCCTGCACCATTACTGAAAAAATGGGTAAATCATGGCAGCAGCAGCGATAGAAACATGTGCAGTTGAACGCGACAAAACAGTGGACAGCGGCACTGCACGAAAATGGTTCCGGCGTTTCTATGCTGAGGACACCAGTCTCGAAAACAAACCGTGCTCGGACGCCCAACGACTGGCAACACTCACACGACAACTAGCAGCTGAGATGGTGTTTTTCCAAGCCATCATTATTCGTCACCTGCGCCAGCTTGGGTTCTCCTCTTAGCGCCATCGAATGCATCCCTATGCGTTGACACCACAGCGGGCGGTACAATATTTTGCTCTCTCTCTCGCAGATTCCTGTCAAATCCACAGGACAATGGGTTTTGGCGTCGTGTCGTCACAGGTGATGAAAAGTGGATATTCCTAAGCTGTCCTAAAACTGGGAACCAGTGGCTGAGACCACACCAGGAAGCACAGCCAGTGGTGCAAAGGGTGCGGTTCGACAGAAAAGTCATGCTGTGCATTTGGTGGAATTGCCAGGGTTCCGTACACTGGGAGCTCGTGTTAGGTGGTCAGGCTTTGGAAGGGAACCTCTATGTCGAACAATCGCAATGGGTCCAGGGTGCTCTACACCAACGCTTCTCAGCGCTCATCAACAGGAAGCGGGTGTAATGCTCCATGCCACACCTGCAAAGTGGTCAGCCGAAAACTTCGGGAACTATCTTTCTGGATGAGGTAGAGATTCTACCCCATCCTCCATACAGTCCGGAACTTGCCCGTCCGACTGCCACCTGTTTCGCTTTACGGATGATTTCCTAGAAGGATGGCATTTTGCTTCAGTAGTACATAGATGTGGAATCTCTTATCAGAGAGTTTCTCTCATCGAAACCTGCCGACTGGTACCGCCGTGTAATTGTAGTTTCGGTGGAACGTTGGCAAAGAACATTAGAAATCACCGACCTGCACTTTGCTGAATGAGGGGAGTGCGTATAGCTTTCTTGAATCATTATACTATTTAGCTGCAAACGGGACGAACTTTTAACTCACCCTCGTATTTTTCGGGATACATCTCCAGTTTTCTACGCCTTCTCGTTCAAATGCTAAAACATAGTAAACAACCAGTTTTCTTTGTTTGGCCTTTAAAAATTCCAGCTCCTAGACAAATTTTCTTTACGAGAATCTTTCTATTTTTCTTTTTCAAAACAAAAAGGCCTTTTCGAGATCCATGTTCAAATTCCGAAAAAGAAAATACGACGTCCCATTTCTCTAAATCTTTTTCCTGATTATCAATCTACACTGCTGGCCATTAAAAATGCAACACCGGAAAGATCGCATCCCAGGGGCGCTAAATTTGGCACAACACGGGCGCACATGTAAATTATTAACCAGGCAGCACATATGGAAATCATGTGGGGGACAATAACTTCCCTTGGAAGTCGTATAAGAGGGGTGAACAAAGAGCCGGTGTTAAGCACTCGAAGTGTGTTTGCTTGCCGTTGCTTGCCGCGGACAGCTGCAGCGTACCCAATCGAAGACAACGGCAGCCCTACCAGCAAGTTTCCGACTTCGATCGCGGGAGAATTGTGGCATATCGGCATTGCGGATTATCACTCCGAGACATCGGTGCTCGTGTGGGGCGGCATGCGGCCACGGTGGGGAGAATATGGCGTCATTGGGTAGCGGAGGAACGCACAAGCCGACATGCGGGATCCACGGCCCCGTCACACCACCAAACGACAGGACCGACATCTGGTGCGCATGGCTCTGTGGAATCGCACGGCCTCATCGACAACCGTAGTTCAACAGTTCGGGTGTGTGGCACAACACCCAGTCTCCGCACGGACGGTTAGACGTCTTTCTTCTGCAGCAGCGAGGCATTTTCGCACGGTGCCCATTGCTTCGGCCACATTTCGCTGTACAACAACGGCGTCTGCGACTGCAATGGTGCCAAGAACGTCGCGCATGGAGTATCAAATGGCAAGGCATCATGTTTTCCGACGAATCGCTCTTCTGTTTGCAGCCCCATGATGGACGAATCTGTGTCTGGCGTTACCCCGGCGACTGGATGAGTGAGTCCTGCATTCTGCTGCGCCATACCGGCCTGGTGCTATGGGGTGCCATTGTATTCCACTCCCGCACGCGCCTCGTCTGCATTAGCCCGGTACGTTAAACAGTCATCGTTACATCACTGAGGTGTTGGAGCCTGTTGTTGTACCATATCTTCAGGGACTGTCTGGTGCCATTTACTAACAGGATAATACGTGACCGCACTTGGCGCGCAAAGTCCAAGACGTCACCATATACCACGTCTTCCTTGGCCCGCGCGGTACCTATTGAACACGTGTGGTCCATGATCGCCGGACGACTGGCACGCCAGCAACCACCCTCGGCTACAACGGAGGAAATGTGGCATCGTATTGAAGCTGCGTGGACGGAAATTCCCCAAAAATACATCCAACGTCTCTTCCTCTCGGTGCCGGGCCCTGTAGCTGCTGTAACGGCGGCCCATGGTGGCTACACCAGATACTGATTGTTATGTGTTTCCCTTGTCTTACCGTGCTGCATTTGTAATCGATTCTCCCTAGTTTCATCTGCTTTCTGTACAATAAATATGGCTTTGATATCGCTTGTCTTTCATGGTGTTGTAATTTCCTTCGATCGAACATACTGCTTCCCAATTTTCCAAAACCACCCAAGGATTGCGACAGAATAAATCATACACTGCGTCATCTTCTGAAGCTTTTGCATTTGGATTTCATCTTCTACAAGTGGCCTCATCAGCACGCTTCAAAAAGTATCCTTTAACCACCATACTTTCTAATTCTACAACTTTTAATAAAAGTTAAATGAAACTACATCTAACCGATACTTCTGGGAGGTAAGTTGGAATGACAGTTTCACCCCATTGGATCTTAGATTTGCTATGTAGAAAAGTAGGCCGGATGTTCTTATTGGTCATACCATGTGCATTATTCTTTCATTTCGGAGGTATCTGTGCTTGGCCCATATTCTCTGAAGATTGAAGTTGTGGTCAATCAGAAGAAAACCTAGACCTCAAGATCGGGGTAAAAGCCCACTTATAATGATCAAGGATATCTTATCTACATGTGGCGGTTGTGAAGTCTCCTCTGAGAACATATGAAGATCTATTGGAGAAATTGGCAGTAATATTGAACTTGTAGTTCCGTAACTGCCTTTTACTCTGACAACAGTCTGATGTAGTTTAATTTTTCCTTCTCTAAAGAGAAATACTCGCTGAGAAGTTTCTTGAAATAAAAAGCGAAATTCATTTTAAAAGAATGAAATTGCTTCTTTATAAATTGGAAACCCTCGGCAAGAGAATTGCTTTTCTCTCACCCTTTCCGAAACGTAAATCGAAATTTATTGTGGAAAAAAGCATACATCATCAGGTTCCCGTTAGGTCATCTTCTACGGGAAGCAAAATCAAAGATTGCACATGGGATTCGTTACCGTTATTGTAAAAAAAAAAAAAAAAAGTATTTGAAGTAAGTATAGGATGCGGAAACAAAATTGTGAGTTTATTATTTGATTAACGAAATCTCATTCTCCAACATGAGTTTAAAGTACTTTTTCTATAAGAAAAGGTTACAGAAATCGTCATACTTTGACATTTCAATGAATTACTCATAGAATATTACTTTCATTTCAAAAACAAGAAATTTTACGTTGACATGTTTGTTATAAGACATTTATTTTATTTCTCCGGATTAATTTGTTTTACTCTCAAAATAAGCAACGAAAGCAGCAGCCATGTACTATTTCGTCATTCTTCCTCTTGGAAGAACTTACGTTTCTTCGTTGTTCGAGTACCTTAAATAAATTACAGCGAAAGTAGCAATAACATAGCATTTATTGAAATCGATAAGTTCCTTTAAATATCAGTGCAATAACTTTTGATGACTTTCGCAGTAGCACACGTAACAACTAACGCCATTAAATTGTTTTGTGTAAGAGATTTAATAACGCTAAAGTTTGCCGCTGCTACTCCCGATACGACTTTTACTCACTGAAGTTGGCAGCAGAATCACGTTTCGTTTGATATGTTAGAATCGAAAACTGAGATTCTTAGGGAAGTCACGAACGTTCCACCCCTGCAGTGATCCGTAAAATTTACGTAGTTACACATAGAAAACTTCAAATGCAGCAAGTCTAGTTTAACTACATTTTCAACATTTCAATTTTTTTGCTACCTTATCCTTGTTTCTAAGAATAGCTTCGCAAGTCTAGTCCAACTAGAGTGGTACTGTAAAAAACTTTCCGTTCCGAGAGCATGTGATATATACAGTATCTCTAACTTTTCCTTCTTGTTGACTTTCTCCTTATGTAAAATTTCTTTGCCTCTTAGTTTGTTTATCACACTGGCTGAACTTCCAGGAGTTTTTCTTCTCTGGCCTATGACTGGCAGCAGGATAAGTCGTAATGGTATAAGCACAGAAACCATGTCAACTTGACAGGTATGTACTAATAGCTTCTCTCTCTCTCTCACGCAAGTACTTAATCTGTCTATGAATTTTGCAATACCTATGTTACATCTTAAGGCTGTGATTCAACTACTAGTATAGTGCGAGTTATTCTTACTCAAGCAAACAAAGCAATACTCTGAAGACCTGGATGTAAGTCGTCATATTGATTGTGTGTTTTGTTAGTGCACCATAAATCATCGTAAATTAGCGCCTGAACAGGAACACAATAAATGTTTCCATTATGTCAATTGAAGAAGCAATTAATTCCTCTCTTTCTTCTTGGTATGCTCTGGGTTTTTTGATTCACCTGTGTTTTCCTCGTGTTCTCAGTCAAAAACGTTACCGTCTTCATCCATGCCATCTTCTCACATCGTGTTCCCTGTAAATTATTTTTTTCTGAATCATTCGTTTATTCCTTGAGGAAATACAACTCGTAGAAAAGCAGAAGTTGAATCACAGATCTAACACATGACATACACTGAAGCAGCAAATCATAAGGAAAACCCAAAAGCAATCATACTCGTACCATTCTCACTTCGGTGGGCAACAATGACGTTGAGATACCTTTATCAACAGCTTACTGCAAAGGATTCAGACGTGTTCAAAGCGTTGATAGCAGCAATATGGAAAAGACTCGTGATTTTAGAGACTTTGAAAGAGGTATGACAGTGGGCACTAGATGAGTAGGTGCAGGCATCTCGGAACTGGCAAATCATCTGAGCTATGCAACAACAACTGTACACGATGAGTGATGCACAAACAACAAAACAAGCAGTTATAACGAAGTGAATTTCTCCGTCATTTTTATCCGCGCCGGGCGGGGTTCGAACCCGGGTCCACTCATTCCGGAATAAGTTGCTCTACCAATTAAGCTACGCGGACATTTGTTCTGACTACTATCTGCCTTTACGTCGTGTGCGTCCTGCTGGCAGGTACGTCACATCTCCTGGTACGTTACATCATCTCCCCCTTATTTTTTTTTTTTTTTTTTTCGAAGTGCTGCTCTTATTTTTCCTATTTCGCGGTGTGGAAATAACATCACACCAATGCGAGATTTTTGAACGGTCGGGTCATCCGGATAGTTCGGGCACCATTATAACGAAGTGAATTTCTCCGTCATTTTTATCCGCGCCGGGGTTCGAACCCGGGTCCACTCACTCCGGAATAAGTTGCTCTACCAATTAAGCTACGCGGACATTGATTCTAATTGCTATCTGCCTTTATGTCATGTGCGTCCTGCTGGCAGGTACGTCACATCTCCCCTCCTGGTACGTTACATCATCTCCCCCTTATTTTTTTTTTTTTTTTTCGAAGTGCTGGAGAAAGGATTCTCTTATTTTTCCTATCTCGCGGTGTGGAAATAACATCACACCAATGCGAGATTTTGAACGGTCGGGTCATCCGGATAGTTCGGACGCCATTATAACGAAGTAAATTTCTCCGTCATTTTTAGTCTACGCCGGGATTCGAACCCGAGGCCGCTTATTCCGGAACAAGTTGCTCTACCAATTAAGCTACGCGGACTTTTATTCTGATTCCTATTTGCCTTTATGTCATGTGCGTCCTGCTGGCAGGTACGTCACATCTCCCCTCCTGGTACGTTACACAGTCAGAGATCTTCTTGTGGTCGGAAACGTCAGGTCCATGTTCGAAGGAAACGGCGTCTGGAGATGATTGCACGATGTAACAGACGAGCTGTATTGCGTTAAATAACCGCGCAGTTCAACAGGAGTATCAAGAAGAGAATTTCTGCATACACATCCCGCCACACTTTGGCGCGAATGGGCTATATAACAAGAAACATCCCATTCCTGTACCACTCATCTCTGTTAAAAACCCAGTGGGGCACGGAAGCACCAAAACTGGTTCCTAGAAAAATGGAAAAAGGTCGCCTGGTCCGATCATGTTTTTATTTAAAACACCTGATGAATGGGCCAGAATATTACATCAACAGCACGAATCAATGGATCTCAGCTTCCTGGCGTTAGCTGTACAAGTTGGTGGATTGGTTATAATGGTCTGGGGTATGTTTTTATGTCAGGAATAGGGTTCCTTTTGGAAGAACATTCAGATGAACCGAGGAATCTTAACATCACTGCGGACCAGGCACACCAGTACATATGCATGGCTTTTTCTAATGAAGAGGGCTACTTCTAGCAGGATAATGCGCCATGCCGCAAAGCTCGGATCATCACACAGATGTTCCAGGAGGACAACAGTGACTTCAGTGTGCTAAAATGGGCCCCACAGTTCTCAACTGAACACCTGAGGGGTGCGACTGAGGGAGCCATTCGCAACAGAAATCCTTCTCCTGAGAACATTCGACAACTGACGAACGCCACATCCGCTTGCTTGAACATATTGTAGAACTACATCGGCACCTCGTTGAATCGATGCCACGCCGAATCTAGACTTTTTAAAGGCCAAAGGCGGCACGACATGTTATTAAGTAGGCTAATATTTTGCTACTTAACTGTATGATAGCACACAATTCATAAATGGATTAAACACCAGCATGAGCGAAACTCCTAATCAGTACAGAAAAATATTTCAAGCTGCGTAGTCCTTGTATTCAGTGGCGCCCTCAGTGGTGATGGCCCAGGAACGCAGGCCCTCCCCGTGGGACATCTATCACTTCGTCCTTCGTTCTTTATTATTGGCTGCTTAGTTTTAAATATATTTGCATATATTTTTAAATATATATTTTACGAATCATTGGAAACGCATTTTAATATGGTGGAAATATCTTCATCGCTTCCCAATATTTTGGAAGAAGTTTTCTCCGAGGCATTTTTATTTACAACTTCAATATTTCGAGCCACCCCCATAATGAAATTGTGGATGCTCCACTGCCTGTATTTACATCAATTATCATGACTTAACTGCCTGCCATCAGTAGCCCAGAGAAGGAAAATGCATGGGAGTTCAGACGTGACGTTCAGTATGAAGAACATAATGGGAAAATTACCATTATGTTCTTCATACATAAGTGAAAAGCGAACAAAAGAGAATCATAGAAAGACAGTACGCATCACAAGTGTTTCTACAGATACGCCCAAACTTTGGTGAGATATGAAAAAAGCAAATCTGGAAGCACATAGACGATCATTAGAATTCCTCGAATCAGTAAGAAATAGAGGTGACAGGGTTAGTGCGCACATGAGATGCCCTCAATAGTAATAACCAACAATGTGAACCTTGCAGCAGGAGAGATACCAAAACCACAGAAAAAGTTCCAGGAAAATTCGCACCACGTATATCACAGCCAATAAAACTCTTTGCCTTATGGTGCTGTGGGACAGATTTCAGACTGTCAATCGTGAAATTATAAACCAGAAGTCACCTCTACATCATGTTAAGACCTGAAACACCGTCCAAAGGATGCGGATTAGCAAGCTTGTATGTGTAACACCGTGAATCTACATTTGGCATTGCAGTATTTTGGGAAAATGCAGGGATACCAATTTTTAGGTATAAAATTTCGAATTACTGGTTTGTGGTTTTATTTATCTTAGCCGTTTTCATTTGACTGTCCCTCATAATTTGTGTGCAGGAATATACACTGAGATAACAGTTTATTAGATATACTTGCACTCGTCACACGAATGGTTCACTCCAACACATAAGACGGCACGCGAATCGGGTGTGCAAAATACATCAGGCAGACCAGCTCGACAAGCATCAGTTAAAATTCAGTTGAGGGTCGGAATGGGCGAAACGAGTCGTCTGAGCGAATTTAAACGTAGCATGAAAGTTGGCAGCAGACGTGTCGGTTCGAGCATCTCCTAAACGCCTTTCTCCATAGTTATTTAAGCACAATGATATATTTAGATATTTTTCGCTGAATGGTACGACATACAAAAAAAACCTCCAGCAATCGGCGATTCTGTGGAACGAAAACAGCTGGTGTATCATAGGGGTTAAAAGAGACTTGAGAAAATCGTACAAACGAACAAACCGGCCACAAATCCAGCAAATTACTACAGAATTCAACATTGATGAATCGAAGTTAATCTCCGAAAGCAACACGTATCTGATCATGTCGCGAATGGGCTGCAATAGCCGACGACTGTACCTCCAGCGATTTTTCGGGTTCTGGCCTGTCTGCTCGGTTGTTCAATTCTCGCCAGTCTCCTTTGGTCTCTCTGATCAGCCAGCTGTTTCCCTCCACAGCATCACCGATCGCTGGAAGTTGTTCGCGTGTTGCATCATTCACTAAAACCTTTGCTACGGTTGTGCGTGAAAGGCCCAGACGGACGTTTGTTTGGGAGATTATCAAACAGGCACGCCTAGCGCCATCTATCATGTCACCTTCGAAGTCTCTGAGATCATTGGTTTTAAACATTTTCACTCTCAATTTGAAATGATATTTCGCAAGCGTACATTTTTTCCCATCAATTTATGATTGCAAAAGAAACAGCGCTTTAACTTGTAAACATAGTGAGAAACCCGTGTCTAATGCCATTTTAAAGTAAAATTTACCTTCCTGCTGCTTAATGGATTAATGTGAATACGCGCTCGATGTTAACAAATACATATTTTCGATTTACCTGTAACAAAAAAGAAGGGATCGAAATTGAAGAAGCTATGTCATTCAGCATCCACCTGCCCTTATTCAGAAAGGTCGTTCTATTGCTCTACATTTTGCATTCACGTTTGCTTTATTTATTTACCTTTCAAAAATTTTATGACCTTTAATCAACAGCCCGCTAAATTATTGATGGAAGATTTTATGGAGGCAGCAATGCTTTTTCAGCTCCGTGTTCATGCATCTAAGCTTACTTCAAAGTGAGTGAGAGGTTTGATTTTTTTCGTTTTGCCAAAGTGTTTGTGAAGGGGGAAAGACGTTTCTCCATTTTTTCCCAATGGGAGCCCTATTACCCCAAAAGATCGGAGGTCAAGACAAACAAACACCAGCAAATCTGAGCCATCAGATGCAAAACAGCTCCATAAGGTTCTTAACCATCATCTACACATAGAGTTTGAATGCATCAGGATATCATCATGAAGCTGGTCTGCAACGATTGGTCACTTTTGTATTTTCCCTAGAAGACTCACTTTTGGAAGCTATGCATCTTTATCGACAGCAGAAAAGTGAACCCCATGCAAAAAAAAAATCAGTGCAACGAAATTGGGTGGAGGAAGTAGTAAAAACCATTGTTGAAATCAGATTTTTGAGTGCTAACCGATGAAGTGAAGCAACAGCAGTTAATTTCATTGTTACTCAACAATATACCCTTTTTGCCTAAAAAAAACGTGCCCACAAGGAATCATCCAATCGAGATGAAAATTGGAATGTGCAATGTATATACACTGCTGGCCACCCAAAATGCAACACCAAGAAGGACACGAGATAGCAAAGCCAGATTTACTGGACACATAACGACAGATACAAAGATGAAACGATTGAGCTTATAGGCCCGTGCGACTTGCGGAACACGCAGACATCAATAGTTCGTGTGGCCCCCATGGCTGGCAATAACGGCCGCTACATCACATTTGATCAGTATCACGATGATTTCTTACGTTCGTCTAAATCTTAATAACAATAATTATAATAACAATAATAATAATAAATGTATTTTTGAAACACTAAACAGTCGAAATACTTACTACTGCTGCCGCCATTGTTTAGTAAATATTTACTTTTATGACTCACATATCTTATTGCATTGGTTTTATCACAATAACAACAATTAATCCACTACCTAAGTACCGCTCAATGTCAGGAATTAGTAAGCCTGACTATTTATTCTTACAATTTTATATCACTTAGTATGTACCGGAATGTGGCTAGGTGTGGTCGTGAGTGTATAACGCGAATAAATGCAATGTTTTGTACGCAAATAAACGTACAGTCACTCGTTTTATTTTGCACCCACAAAGATCTTGGCATTCGAAAGATAATTAGCATAAATTACCTACAAAGAGTACCTCTCGATTTTCAGCAGCAGCTTTTGTACCAAAGTTTCTTCACATGTGTCGTCTACATATGATTCCTGCATAGACTTCGCCTGTTCTATAAAAAGAAAACTGCTATTTTTTCCCTACAAAGCGGTGTAATTGGATATTATTTGCCTTCTTTTTTATTAGCATCAACCAGGTACATTGTTTTGTTTTCTTATAATTAATATATTACAAGTGGCAATCAATCATAAATATATTCGACTACCAATTTTTTAAGACTGAACTTTTATTGAGCATCATTTTATCATCTCACCTGAGGCTGCTGTTCCGCTCTTCATCTCAATTGATAATTTATTCACCAAAATGTTTCGTCGAAATAATCTTAGACATCTGTTTCTCAAGGAAGTTTTTTTTTTTTTTATTGGAGGTTTAACAACCACCGTGAGCAACTCAATGGGCTATAAGCAGTCGCCCGTCCTTCATTTAGGGTCACTGGTTCCAGGGAAGGGAGAGAGCCAGTGCCTTAAGACAAACAAAACATCCATGCCTCACCGGGATTCGAACCCGGACCCCTTTTGGACGAATGATCAGAGGCCATCGCTTAGACCACTGCTGCCAAGGAAGTTTTCCGGACTTGCTTGTTAACTGGTTAACTGTGTCTGCTAGTGGATTTAATATGATGAGTATGTAGAATTAAGTACATGCGACGACTAATTAAATTGGAAAACATATGTGACATAATATATATCTATATAAATTATATAAATATATATAAAAGACACGTGAAAAATACTGCATGGGAAAAGCGTACAAAAGAAACCGTAAACATAACTATCATAACTATCTGTAAACTATATTCCATAGTTTTCCTGAAAATTTCATACATTTTTAAGGAGTTTTTGGTCAAATTACCTTTTTCTTCTCTGCAGGTTGGTTAAAATTCTTTGGCTTCTATGCAGGTTGTGTGCAGTGGCGTAGCCAGAAAGCTTTTAAGGGAGGGGTGCAGGGGTTTGGTTCATAGGTGAAAGCCTCATATATACATATATATCACTCAAGGGGAGGGGTTCAAACCCCGAAAATCCTCCTTGGCTACGCCACTGGTTGTATTTTTATGTAACATTCACATGATTTCTTTCCTAGCTAGATAATAAATCAAAATTAATTGTTATTGTCTCGAGTACCCAGCAGCAAGAGGAGTTTTTTTTTTTTTTTTGCCCCATTCGCATAAAATAAAATGAATAAGTTGCAGACGTATCGTTAATAATCTCCTGTTTGAAATTGGAGAAGTCACTATTCAAATGTATGAATGATCAAAATAGGAATGATCAAAATGCCGGGTGCTTGTAAATAAATATTTATCTTTGGAATAGCACGCGACAACGGCTGTAGCACTGTATTTCACAAGGATATTAAACGCAACATGTGATGAAGAACAACAACAGTCTCCTCTATTCACCACCTCTATAAAATGCGCAAAATTGCTTAGGTCCACGTAACACACAAGAAGCACTGGCTGTTTCTCAGCGTTCTGGAAAGAAATGACACAAATTGAAAACAATTTTTACATAGGTACCATGATCTAAAATCAAACATTTTGTGGACAATATTTCAACAGATTTTTTTTTAGTTCGGAGTTTAAGGACAATCAAGGGCGACAAGCAGTCACACGTCTCTAATTTAGAGCCACTGCTTCTAAAGAAGCGAAAGAGCCTGAGTCGTAAGACAAACGCACCACTCGTGCTTCATCCGGAACTTGAATCCGGACGCGGCTCGGTCTAATCAGAAACCAACGCTTCTGACCACTCAGCCACTGGGGCGGCCATCAGCATTTGAATTAAGGTCATAGCACATACAGGGTTTGGACAAAATAATGTTAACTCTATAATTATAGGGGCTAATGTTATTCGTATAGGCTGCTTTGAAAAAACAAAAGTTTTGATTACCTTCTGTGTATCTTTTCTTTGAATATATTGTTCAGGCTGTATGCCAGTGTAGTACAAGTTGTGTTCAACAGCGGTTCATACGAGCAGCCGGTGAAATGGGTGGGTGGCCTGTCAGACCTCCAGAACGGAGAATCTGTAATCATAACGGTCAAATTGTCTGGTGTTTTGGGTGGGTGGCCTGTCAGACCTCCTAGCAGGAGAATCTGTAATCATAACGGCCAAATTGTCTGGTGTTTTAAGAGCAAACAGTCTCCACGATTATGACTCCGCACACAAAGCCTGGCAAAACGTCATCAGCGGAAAAGAACAGTGGACAAAAACCGAGATTGAATGAAAGGTACTGTCGAACACTAACAAGGATTGTGTCCAAACAACACATAACTACTGCAGCAAAAGTGATAGATAGCAGAACTCAATGTCCACCTGGAAGGCCTTGTTTCCACAAAAACAGCCCCCAAATAACTTCATGAATCCAACATCCATGGAAGAGCTGCAATAGCTAAACTTTTAATCATACAAACCAAAGCTACAATGTGAAAAGATTGTGTCACAAGCATAAAACTTGGACAGCTGATGACTGAAAACGTGTGATATGGTCCGATGAGTCCCCTTTTTTATGATTTTATTATTCCCAACAGTAGGTCGGGTTTATGTATGGAGGACCCACAAAGAAACGTACAATTCGGAATGTCTGGTTCCAACTGTCAAACACAAGGGAGGATCTGTGATGATTTGCCCTGCCATATCTTAGTATTCGGCTGACCCCATCATTACTCTACATGGTCGAGTTACTGCTAGAGAGTACTTGGACATTCTAGGTGATCAGCTGCGTCCTATAGTCCAAACGTTGTTTTAATGATGCTATTTTCCAAGATGATAATGCTCCCATACACACAGCCAGAATACTTCAGTCTTGGTTTGAGGAGCACCAAGATGAACTGCCCTAGCCAGCTCAATCACCAGACTTGAATAGCATCAAACAATGTGGGTAGTTTTGGAGAGCATAATGAGAAGCATATTCCCTCCTTCAACATGTCTGAAGCAATTGGCTGATGGACGACTGGTACAACATTCCACTAGATAGTATTCAAAAGCTGTATGCATCTATTCCAAGACGGTTGGAAGCTGTATTAAAAGTAAATGGAGGTCCAACACGGTATTAGCAAGGGCATTTTTCCTATTTACCAGGTGTTCACAATATTTAGTCCAACCCCTGTATAGAGCAGTATACGAATAACGTTTGTGACCCTCCCCCTCCCCTCAACTGACGAGCAGGCTTCTGACCGTTCGTCCAAGTGAGCACGGTTTAGAGTCATGGGTGGGTTGCTTGCCTTAATGCACTGGCTATGCCCACTCTATGGAACCAATTACCCTAAATTAGGGACGGGGGACTTCTTATAGCCCTTAAAGTGACCCATGGTGGTCGTTACACCGCGAAATCAAAAAAGAAAAATACTGTTTGTATTTTCATCTATAAACCGCGTCATATTTTCCGACGTTTAGGTGTTTTCTGCTGCTTCCCATAATTGTGCCTTCCCTCTCGCCTGCTGTGTTTTTTTTTATTCTGTTATTTACTGGAAATCTGGGGTGGAGTTAACGTTATTATTCTTAAAGCTTTAATTGTATTCGAAAAAAAGTCTGATTATTTTTTCTATTTTGCCGTTCGCAGCATTTTTTATTAAAACATTTCTTGAGTTACATCATGTGTGTGTAATTTCACGTGGAATTAAATGACTTTGGAAATTAATGCTTTCCTTATAATTTCATTTTTTCTGACTAATCTCAGGCCACACAGCTTCACGTTTCGTGTGATAGAAATTACGGAACTGCACTGATTGTTCTTTTAGAATTCGCTCTTCCTCAGGAGATGAACGCTTAAATCATTAATACAGGATGTATGATGTCACCGCATGTAATTTAATTATATGATTATTCTCTGTCTGTCTGCCTTTTAACACCATCCTTTCCTTATCGAAAACTAAGAGCTACGATTGCGCAGTCGGTACTTGCAATGAGAAAAGGATACAGGCAAATTGGGTGAAATTAGATTACAAGATTGGCTGTATGTTCAGCAGCTTTGAGCTATCAACTCTTATGAGGCAGATGTCCCACACAGGACACGATGCCCTTTCTCAGAAAAATCGATGCATTATTAAACGTAATGACAATACTATGACCGTGTGCACTGCCGATGGAGCCAATTCAAACAAACTACAAACAGTAAGAGGAAAGGAAATGGCTAAATCAGAAGCAGAATATGCAAGATCAGTATATAAATCTACGGATTCGGAGTTTTGGTATAGCTTATCACAGAAATCAAGGAAATTAATTTGGCAGCAAGTATCCAATTTTCGGACTGCAAGAAAAATGACAACTGTGCAAAAATTAAATTCACTCAAAAACCCAATCCGAAAATAAATATTCACAACAGAACATACACTATATTGACAAAAGTCACCGAACTCCTAGAAGAGAAACACAACATAGCATTTATTGACATACATTAGTACGGTGTCCGTCCACCTTTAGCCTTAATGCATGCACTGACCCTTCGAGACATGCTTTCGACAAGGTTATGGAACAAAGCGATCGGTATGAGCTTCCATTCAGTACACAATGCTGCCGTTAACTGTTGCTTAGTAGTAGGCCTTGGTTCCAAACTTCTTATGCGGCGCTCTATTTCAACCCATAGGTACTCTATGGGATTAAGATCAGGTCTCTGTGCTGGCCAGTCCACACACAATACGGAATTATCGCCAAACCACGCCGTAATAGTCATTGCTTTATGGCGCGGTGCATTATCTTTCTGGTACCAACAAGGCTCGGTTCCATAGTATTGCCACAGAGTTGGTAGGGCATAATTGTCCAGAATATCAAGGTAGACGTGCTCGTTAACTGGTTTGTTCACGATAACCAATGGGCCGGAACCATACCACGAAAAACACCCTCACAGGAGAACACTACCAGCTCTAAATTTGACCGTTGGAACAGTACACTGTGGTAAATAGCATTTCCCCGGCTGCCGCCATACCCACACACGGCCATCAGACTGATGGATCGTGTATTTGGATTCATCAGTCCATAGGACCCGTTTTCATTGATCTACGGTCCACGATAAATGTTCTTTACACAATGCTAAATGACGAGTAGCATTTCGAGTGGAGATGAAAGGCTTATGAGCAGCCGCACTACCACGGTAACCCATGGAATGAAGTTTTCTGCAAATAGTACGTGTACATACCGAAGTTCCAGCATTTTTACTCACCCGTACATTGAGGTCTTTTGCAATACTCCGTCGATTAGCTGTAACAACTCTCCTGAGGCTTCGACGTCCACTATCACTGATTTTCTTTGGTCTGCCGGTACGTCTTGCTTCTTCAGCCACACCACGTGTCTTTCACTTATTCAGTACATCCAAAACAGTTGACTTGGGTATGTTTAAACGCCTCTCGGTTTCTTTTATGGACAACCCACTAATATAACAGCCAACAATCTTTCCTTTCTCAAAGTCAGTACTATCCCGCCGCGATATTTTCACTCAAACTCACAGTGCGATATGATCGCGGTATTTGTCATTTTCTTGTAGGACTTCCGTCCACAGTGAGTGGAGTTTAGGTCCCAGCCACCTACAGCGAGATCGCCTTTTTGGCAGGACATAGAAACGGAAGGAATGAGAGCAAGTTTAGCGACTTTGACAGAACAGTTTTTAGCGAGATTAGAGTACAGTAGATGACGCCACCGTACAAGTACGATGTTGCACATAGAGGGGTGAGAGAATTTAAGGGGGGGCGCATAGGAAAGGATACCCATTTAACCAGTGGGTCCAGCCTGGGGGCCGTCACTTAACGTGCTCGTCCGATGCACGGCGGATATTCAGCGATTGTTAGTAAATCACACCATCTCTGAAAGATCAGCCCAGGCTCGAACCTGAGGACCTTGCATTGATAGTCTGACTCGCTAACCACTAAGCCATCCGTGGCTCATATGATCGCGGTCAACTGCAGGCTTGTTTTTATACCGTTTGCAGCTGTAGCGGTCATCTTAATAACGCAGCGGATTCGTTCATTTGCTTTTGAAGGGGTGTACGGTGACTTTTGTTAATATAATGTATGTTTGAACCATGTCAGTTGTTACATACATATCACTAAGCTGTTCTCTGAAATTAGTTAGCACCACAAAGCAAGATTATCTGCCAAAACAAAGTGATTGGTGGTGTTAGATTTTACTTACTGTTGATGTATCGAACATCTGGATTTACAGTGATCTTGGTGCACCACTCGAGCTTCACTAACATCCATCACAAGTCCTACACAAGTCCTTTTGTACTTCATACTTGTTAGCTTTTTCTCTTGCGGCATTACAGAAATACATCTTCCCCAACCTTTCTTTCCTGTCACTTGGGCATAAAAAATTATCTTGAATTGATTAGTTTACTGTTTAACACTTATCAGAAAACTTGAAAATTTCATCTGCCGGGAGCGGGAATCGAATCCGTATCCTCCGATTTCCGTTCGATTATGCTATCAGTTTCACACGAAAATCGAGGGTTGCGTGTTCTATTCCAGCTCCAGGACGATGTAATTGTCAATTTTTCTGATATGATATTGCAATACACGTTGAACAGTATACCAGACAATTCAGAATTCAGGCTATTATGATTGCCGTGTTAGTAGGGTTATAATCTTTCCATGTCAGAGTTGGGCAGAAATTACAAAGTAATACAAACACGTTACTTCCATTACTTTGTAATGAAGTACATATTACAATTAACGTGTAATGCATTACAAGGTAATTCCAAGTATCGTTTGCACAAGGTAATGGAATTAATCTGTAATGCATTACAATGAAGAGGATATAATTCAATTATTTAATAATGCCATTCAAACGCAACGGAATTGTTTGGTAATGAAATTACACAATTTGCAAATAATAATTACACACTAATAGTTTATAGAAATGTACGTGTGCCCAAAGCTATGTCTAGAAATGTCGGCCATGTAAACATAACAGAGAATGTTCTAGAAGCGGCAAGAATGGGTTAAACGTTTGTAGAATTTTCCAGAATGATCGCGCAGTGGGAATTTGGAGAGCTTTATGTAAATCAAGAATATTCCAGAAGGTTCAGGTCGCCACTCAGGTGACGCAGTGGTCTAAGCGATTGCTTCTGGTCATTCGTTGATGATGGGGTCCGGGTTTGTGACGTATATTCTAGATTAACTTTCCTTTTTTAGTTTCTTTCCCTATGTAAATCTTGAGTTTATTCTCAGTATTCTTCACGCTAAACGAAATATCTTTTCTCTCAAACGAATACGTTTGGCAACACAATTGAGGTTGAATGCACGTGACGTATGCCTGATCTTGATAAGAGCAAGAGATAAAAACGACGACTGATCTATTGCTTGAGAGCGTTGTAAGAAAGAGCGTTGTAAGAGAGCGATTATTACGAGCGTTGGGTTGTCAACTGATTATTGATAGGAGTGTTGTGATAATGTGTGGTGTGTGGAGCGTTTACTGCAGTATGCCATATTACGATGTGTTTTCTACAGCCTGAATAAAGCGTTTCCGTAAGTTGACGTCTGTTGTTTCGTCTGGCCGTTAAGGTTTTCTTTCATTTAGGAACTATTTCTTAGTATATTGATGTGTTAAAACAGCGTAGAAGTCGAAAAGACTTTTACGCTACAGGTTCGAATCCCGATGTGGCATGGATGTTGGGTTTGTCTTACGGCGCTGGCTCTCTTCCTTCCCTGGAACCAGTGGCCCTACATTAGGGACTGCTTGTAGCCCACTGAGTTGCTCACGGTGGTCGTTAAACCTCCAATTAAATAAAAAAATAAAAAAAAATAAGGTTCAGGTCCTGTCGTGAAGTTTATATAAAGGAGTCAGTCGCTCGGTAGTCCAGTGTTCGTATCGGATAAGTAATGGACAACACTTGAGGTAATATTCGGCAGTGCACACTGAGTTGCTGAACTGTGAGTGTAGTCTAATATGTGCTTGTGGCTATAGTGGGGTAATTATTTTGGACAGTGAAACGTATGTAATGGACGCGAATACTGTACTGGAGATGGACGAAATGAGTATCTCTAACCGAAATCAACATCCCATTCGTACTTACTTCATATGTATTATTTCGTTCAAATCACTTTACTTGCGGCGAAGACGGGGCAACTACTCATGTCATACACCTACAATCTCCAATACTTACATATTCGCATTTTAGGTCCGAGGAGTGGAACAATTGTCAAATAACCTACACAACGTGTAAGGATGTACTGGTTGCTTGTTTATTCACGTTGTATTGTTACCCATAACTTATTGGTTAATAACCAACATGTAGTTAACCATTAATCATTACGATTATAATGGGTAACTGCTACATGTCATTAGAATTACCATGTAATTACCATGTAATTCTAATGACGAGTTCACCATTACCATCTAATGGTAACCCTAAGTTCTTGTTCACATTATCATTACGCTGTGATGCATTACCGATTAATTCAATTACGATTTTGGCCAACTCTGTTCCATGTACTTGGGAAGAACATTTCTTCCATAATTTACATAAATTCTCTTAGCTCCTCGACACCCATTCTTTCAACATGAGAACACTTCAAAATATTTCTCTCCACCCTGCTAACAGCATTTTGCTTCACATGCCAGTTGTCACCCCAGGTGGTGAGCGTCATTTTTAACATCCGCGGTGGTCGAGTGGTCACAAGCATGGGTTTGTAGCTAATTGTCCAAGTGATACCCAATTTCGAGAGCCGGATGAAACATGGGTGGTGTGTTTGTCTCACAGATCTTGTTATCTTACCTTGAATCAGTGACTTAAATTAGAGACGGACTAAACCTTGTAGGATTAGAGGCTTGTACAATGTACATGTCGCTGAAAATTATAATTGCTATTTTATTATTTTCATTGGTGGCTATTTATATACATACTTGATAGGTAAAACAGATACCGCTCAGCAATAATTCAAAGAAATTTCGTCCCAGTTAATAACACATTTAAAACACTCATAAAAAAAAGTAAAAGTGCATAAGATATTAAGCATAGAAAACAAGAGCTCATTAACCGCCAAAAAGGACGTCTCCGGAACGAAAAGTCGCTGTTTTAAAGCAATAGGGAAAACCGTTTGGCTTTTAGAGAGAATCAAAGACTACTGACATCCAAAAATATACATCTAAAACTGACGAAGAGAATTTTAAAGGCATATGTTTGGTCAGTAGCTCTCTACGGTTCTGAGACATGGACATTGACAAAAAGGGAAGTGAAGAGGCTGGAGGCATTTGAGATGTGGAGCTGTAGAAGAATGGAGAGAATAAGCTGGCTCGACAGAAAGACTAATGAGGAGGTCCTGGAGAGAGAGTGGGAGAACCCAGGAATCTGCTTAACATGTTAAAAAGAAGAAGAATGTTATGGATGGGACACACATTGCGCCATGGAGGCCCGATTCTGAAAGTTTTGGAAGGTAAAATTCAAGGCAAGAGAGGAAGAGGACGACCAATTAATGGTTTTGTGGCCCAATTACTCCAAGACACTAATACTAGGACATACTATGACTTGAAGAGAACGTCAGAGAATAGAGAGGAATGGAGATACAGGGTACATCTACTGAACAACCAGTCCTGGGACTGAGTAACCAAAACGAAGAAGAAGAAGTTTGGTAAATGCAAATCCGAATAATAAATATTGTAGCGAAATTGTCAACAATTCCGCAGACCTCTATAGCAAAGGTAATTTACAAAATCCGCAGGCATACTACCACTCAAAATATGAGATGCGTATGAACCACATACATGGACACTTCAGAATATTTGTGCTGAAGGCCTACTTTCGTGTACTTAAACAAGACAGAAATAAGTTTGGTGATTATGCGTTACGTTGAGTTTTTAACACGTCTTTTGAAAATAAAAAGTGCTTATGTTATCCCTATGTCCGTCCGTCCGTCTATCTCTGAGGTTTGTTTGTTTGTTTGTTTGGGGGTTTAACGGCCACCGTGAGCTACTCAGTGGGTTATACGCAGTCGCCGGTCCCAAATTTAAGACCATTGGCTCCAGAGAGGAGGGAAAGCTAGTGCCGTAGATATACACACCACCCATGCCTTAACCGGGATTCGAACTCGAACCCACTTGGATGAATAGTCAGAAACCAGCGCTTAAAGCAGTGGGCTACCAGGGAGGCGACCTCTCTTTGTGGTCACCATAATTCTGCACCTGCCACTCCGATTTCAAAAATTGAAATTCTTTTGCATTAGAAAGCCCAAAATATGAGAACAATGATCTTCGCTTCTTGATCTTTTTCCGACGCACAATTTTACTGCTAGACAGCGTAAATGCAGATGCTATTGAATTCGAAATACATTTTGTTCCATATTATTATTTACGAATGTTCGATTGAAGAAGTTCTTTCTCCTTCGCTACCATTTACAACGAAGACCATTTTGGATACAGTTTCTTTTTCAAATTATGCGCAGTTTTCCCATTACGGGCGCAAATATAAAATACGTTTTCCTCGATATCCCTGTTTCTAACACTCTAATTTACAAAATTATTTTTGCGTCGGATAGAGTTCGTAGTGAAACGTGCGTTGTGTATCATTTCTAGTTTTCCGCAACGAACGTTTTTGCCAAAGAGACGTAAAGGTATATCTATCTATGTTTCTATTGCATTTGCAGCGATTCCTTCGCTCTTGAAAAATTTAATGAATAAATCATGTTTTTTGTCAGATATCATTCACTAAGGATAATCTTTCACGCGTATTTTCTGCTCATAACAATACTCATGTTTTCCACAACAGTATGCATATATACAGCATATTGTATATATATATATACACTATCTATTAACACGTAATTGGACACCCCTGCAATCGACGATATATGCGGTCCTGATACACGTCACGGCCGCCGCCGTTAAATATCGTGCGGGAAACAACAACACAACCAGTCGCATGCAAGATGCCACGCAGTTCGGAGCTCTCTGATTTCGAGAAAGGTGTAATCATCGGGTATCACAGAAATGGCTAATCCATACGTGACATATCCAGCGAGTTGAAGTACCCGAAATTGACAGTGGCCTACGTGATTGGAAAGTGGAAGATGAAAGGTGACTGTCGGAATGTGCCCCGACGCGGCAGACCCACAAAACTGGGAGTTAGAGACCGACGGGTGCTGGCCAGAGAAATTCGGAAAAATCGCACCAATTCGATGGGCCACATCCGCGAGGAGTTTCAACAGGCATCCGGGAGTGTTCTTTCGATGAATACCATCCGTAAGGAAGCCCATCTGCTCGGTTATCATGGACGTGCTGCCGCCCACAAGTCCTTGTTCACCAAGTCCAATAGCGCTGCTCGGCTAACGCGGTGCAAAGAACGTCGATAGTGGACCGTTGAACAGTGGAAACAGGTTCTTTGGAGCGACGAATCAAGGTTCACCCTCTACCGTTCCGATGGCAGGGTCTGGGTTTGGCGTCCGCCTGGAGAACGCCTCCTGCCGGAATGTATTGTGCCAACTGTGAAGTTCGGCGGCGGTGGAATTATGCTATGGGGGTGTTTCTCCTGGTATGGCACGGGACCCTTTGGTCGCAATTCCTGGTAGACTCAACGCCGAGACCTACTGCATCATTTTGGATGACCATGCGCTTTCTACGTTGTGGCAGTCTTACGGGGTGGACCCATGTTACTTTCAGAATGACAATGCCACCTGTCATGTTGCGAGGTCCACCATGGCTTGGTTTGGTGACAATGGGGTTAATTGAATAGACTGGCTTGCGCAGAGCCCGGAGCTTAACCCTATCGAGCACCTCCGGGACGAGTTGGAGCGTCGACTTAAGGGGTGCCCCCACCGTCCGAAATCGGTGAAGGAACTGACCTGTCTTCTCCAATCCGAGTGGAAGAAAATACCGCTAGCCATCGTACAACGCCTGGTTGAGAGTATGCCCCGGAGGGTCGCAGCTGTAATCGCCGCACGTGGAGGCTCCACCAACTATTGAAGGTGAATAAACTTCGTTTTCCTTTGCTATCACAGGTGTCCAATTACTTGTTGGTGGATAGTGCATATGTATACACCGATTAGGCACTGACCACTCCCAGCGTAGAAAAATGAGCGAGTCAGCGCACCTGGAGACCAAACAGTAGCGCAGATGAAGTTCACAGAGCAGTAGATATACAACCCGAGTACTGGCTTTCGGTTAGTTCGGAGTTAGAATGGGAAAAGCTGCCGATTTATTGGAGTCTGATAAAGAACAAATTGTGATGGCACGGCGTCACGGAAACGGCGCGGCTTGTGGGTTGTTCACGTGCCGCTCGCTGTAGTGAATAAGTAGCAAAAGTGGTCCACAGATGGCCAAACGACGACCGTCGTCCAGCCTTTTGTCGTCCGCAGCTCGTTGATGCCAGAGGAGAGCGCAGAGTGTCGGGCATTGTTCACAGCGACCGCAGGGTGGTCACAGTGCGACAAATCACACGCAGCTACAAGAGTGGTGATCAGGGCAATGTGTCACAACACACAGTTCATCGCAGCCTTCTGCGCATGGGCCTGCGTAGCCGAAGACCCAGCCAGTTCCCCATGCTCACTGCAATCATCGCCAACAACGCATTAAATGGGCCCAAGATCATCGAAATTGGACCCTGGATGATTGGAAGAAAGTGGCCTGATCTGACGAATCAAGTTTCCTGGTGCATCACGTAGTCGACCGGGCGCGGATACGCCGATT
This sequence comes from Macrothele yani, assembly GCA_039090855.1. Classification (NCBI taxonomy): domain Eukaryota; kingdom Metazoa; phylum Arthropoda; class Arachnida; order Araneae; family Macrothelidae; genus Macrothele; species Macrothele yani. The sequence continues at coordinate 54,205,180 of CM077017.1, forward strand.
ACCAACGAAAGTTGTGGTGCCTGGATGCACTTTGGGGGGGGGGGGAAACAAGCCAGCGGAGGCTATGGCACTTGGATGCACTGTTGGGAGGAAACAGACCGGCGGTGTTACGCTGTGGGCGATGTTTTCTTGGGACACTTTAGGCCCCATTATCCCAATAGCACAATCCCTGATAGCTGTCAGGTATCTAAACATCATTGCGTACCAAGTTCACCCGTTCATGGCAACTGTGTTCCCTGCTGGTGATAGCCATTACCAACGGATAATGCGCCATGCCGCATTGTCAGATTGGTCAAGGAGTGGTTCGAGGGACATGCTTTCTGTTAATGCCCTGGCCTCCAAATTCACCTGACATGAACCCAATCGAACATTTGTGGTTCGAGTTGGAAAGCGAATTCGCGCTAAATCATCACCACCCCGAAGTGTAAGGTAACTAAAGGATCTGCTGTTGACATTATGGTACCAAATACTCCAGGAAAGCTATCGCCACCTTATTTAATCAATGCATCGCTGAGTGGCCGCTGTTTTATGGGCTAAAGGGGGTCTAACAGCTTATTAGGTAGGTGGTCATAATGTAATGGACCATCGGTGTATATAACGATGCCTCTGCTTATAACAGCCGGATTTGATAATATTTCCTCTTTTGTGTCGGACAACGTTTCTGGTGAAGAATTTTTTTTTTTTTTCCTGTGCGCAAAATTTCTTCACTATAGGGCATAAGCTCATATTTATGCTACAAGGTATGAGTAGCGAAATTCGGACGTCTTAAAGCCCGAGCCACTATGGTGACGCACGAAGTGGTCTAAGCCCTGATTTCTGACAATTCGTCCGAGATGCGTCCGGGTTCGAATCCCGGTGAGGCATGAGTGTTGTGCTTGTTTTACACCACTGTCTCTCTCCCTTCGCTGGAGCCAGTGGCCCAAAATTAGAGATGGGAGACTGCTTATAGCTCATTGAATTGTTCAAGGTGGACGTTAAACATCCAAACAAACAAAAAAGTAAAACCTGGTCGAAAAAATTATTTTTCTGTCACATACAGCTAACTACGAAAACAAATTTATGCGGTTCTCCTGCCCAAAATAATGCGAAATTTACCCTCTGGGAGATGCAAATATTTAACCTATTTTTTTTAGATAGCTCTGCTGCTAAAAGTCTGATTTGAAAATTTCTCTTAACGCTGGATACCTTTTACTTTGTGGATTATTTTACATGTATTCTTGAATTTTTATAGCGCATAGTTCTAATGCTAGAAGCGTTAATGTGTATTTATTTTTGTAACTGAATGTCCACTTTTTAAACGCTTGTTGAAAAATTATTTTTGTGCTGTATGTCAGTCGCAACGGTGAAAAATTCGTAACATTGTACAGTTTTCTAACTAGCTAGTTTATATGTTTATTTCTGCTTCCAGACTTTGTTTGAACAATCCTTTTGGCTTCGCATAGCTTTTGCATGAAGACTACTTTACGTATATTTCCTACTTCCAGCCGCTATGGGATGTGAGCGTGTATACTCTTTGCCAAAACACACGAAGCACCACGAGATAGCCGTTCGATCCCGACAAAACTCTGCATGCAGGTACCTCAGAACCGAATATGCAAATGATTAAAAAGCAACGACCAATGACTATATAGTGGTCCACCACAAAGCATAGGAACCACGCATCGAGGAGGGTATATAAGGAGCAAAGCTCGCACCGAAGGACAATTGCGACAGCGGATTGCGGTTGCTTTAACATCCACGGACTGTGAGACTACCTCGACGTCTGATCCGTGCACAATACGAGCAGCTGAGCGAGTTTGAGAGAGGATGCATAATTGTGCTGAGAGAGAGGCCGGTTGGTCAAGTGGCAGTATTGCCACGCATTTGGGTCGGAGCGACGCGGCAATCGGACGATATTAGCCCCAATCGGTCGAGATGGGCACAACCCACCTGCACGTGGGCAGTGGTCGGCCCGAGGCAATGGCAGAACGCGAGGATCGAGGGATTCTGAGAGCCGCACGAACGGAATCGAATTCGTTGCTCTCAACAATCCGTGGCCATGTTGTGTCATCTACAGGTACGGAAGTTGCCATCTGGACCTTTGTAGACGACTTGCGGCAGGGGGACTACATTCGCAGAGGCCACTCCGCTGCCCACCACTGACCAGCAATCATCGCGGGCCCTGCTTGCAGTAATAACAGGCCCGATCAACGTGGGAACGTATCCAGTAGCGTCGTGTTGTCGTCAGGGATGAGTCATGGTTTGCACTTGACGCCGATGACCAGCGCGTACGTGTCTGGAGACGAGCTGGCTAGTTTACGGATATTGCATTTACCGTGGAACGGCACACGGATCATATACCGAGACTGACGGTGTCTGAGGATCCATTTTTTACGTAAGCCGGACACGCTTGGTAGTCCTCCGTACCACCCTCACTGCTCAACGGTACGTCGACGGCATTCTATGACCTGTTGTTTTTCTATTTCTATCGCAGAATCACCTAGCAATTTTTCAACAGGACAGTACCCGGCACACACGGCACGGCTCCCCCAGGCCTACCTCCGTAATGTCGACACCCTTCGATGACCAGCCCAATCTTCCGACCTCTCACAAATTGAACATGTGTGAGACACGATCGGACGCCCATCTCGGAATGTCGGCGGACTGTCCCGCGATTTCGACACCATCTGGCATGCTATATTTCATGGCAGTAGCCGTGAACTGTATATGCCTATGCCACGCCGGGCAACCTCTTGTAGCCGGTGGTGGGGCTACAACGTACTGACTTGTTCTACTCCTGTAGCTGTTTTATCCGAATGAACTGCCCAACTGCTCTGGAACTGCAATCATTTCCTTTACTATACATATACATTGCACATACCAATTTTCATCTCGACTGGATGATTCCTTCTAAGGTACTTCGTTTTTTTTTTTTTTTTTTTTTCTGCAAATAGTGTACTTTTATTTGAAAGAGTACCTTTGATTCGATAAATTTCTTGGAAACCCCTCACTTAACAGGTGGCTATTCATTATGAAGATAACTTTACACCCATTTTCTCCTTTGAGTAACGCACAGATTTCCCGCTAGTGGGCGTAAATTTGTATCAGGTTTTTCTCGATATACCCTCCTGTCAATGTTCGATTTGAAGCATCCCTTTTGCCTCAGATATCTTTCTCGGTGAGAAATGTTTGTGCATGATATAGAATTTTTTTTTTCGTAGCACGCATTTCTGCCGCTAGTGTCTGAAACTATCTATTTCTGATAGAAACATCTACTTCTTATCAGAAATAGCATTATTTGTTTTTAGAAATCCGGTTCATTTTTTGTTTAATGTTACCTGTATGATTCACTATGAAGAACACTGCTCACGCTTCGTATTTGAAATTATGCGCAGTTTTTTCCAGGGAACGTAAATGCATTGTCTTTTTTTTTTTTTTTTTTTTTTTGCTGAATTATTTCTTTTACTATAAATCGGCTTTGAAATAGAGCAGAACTCGCTTATCACGTCGGAAACCCTCGTTAAATTCGGGCGCTCGCTAAATCCGTATATACAGTATATATTCAAATATATCCATAAGAATTGGATATATTTGAAAAATTTAATTAATTACATTAGTAATAGAGTTAATTAAATAAACATTTCAAGTATATTCAATTTGTCGGCCACGTGAGACTGACCGCTGTTTAACTACACAACACACATGAAGCAAAACGAGCACCGATCCTCCCAATACAACGCTCACTTGGAGAATGAAAGTGGCAATGGACACAATTCCAGAATTTTTTCTCTCTTGTTTCTTTTCAGACGACATCCCTTATTCTATTACTCCACTATCCTTCTCTGCAATTTTCGCCAAGAAATCCGTGAGTGAACCCCAACCATCCTATTTTTGCTTGGGAGCACGTAGCTTGTTTTCAACTCTGATGACGGGATGCTTCCAAGCTATCTCGTCAGCAGAGTTGAAAACAAGCGATACTACCCTTTGTAGTTGGTGGCGGAGATAGTCTCTTGCACAACTCGCATGATGAGAATTTGATGTACTCTTTCCCCATTGCTTTTATGTCAACATTTTCCCACTAGCACACAACGATTTCCTTGCGATGTTGCACAGGCGACGTGCTTCGTCTTATACACCACCATTTCTATTCCTTCATTCGTGGAGAGTGCGCAACATTTTTTCACTGTCTCGTTAAATACGGAATTTCATTAAATCGTGTTTCTTTGCTTGTTAAAAGTGATAATCTTGTCTTTTATCTCGCTCGTTAAACCTGGGGATTTAATTAAAAGCTGTTTGTCAAAAAAACCGCCAAATTTGCTTTGAATTAACATTGTACCAACCAAAAGTTCCAGTTTCGCTCATTAAATCCGAGAATTTTTTTAAATGCGGACTCGTTATAAGTGGTTTCTACTGTACAATGTTCTTGCCAGAGACGATTCAAACAGCCTGCTCATTGCACCCTAGAATTTGGTGTTATATTCCTTGTTTTGCTTTCTTCTACGGGAAGGTTTTTTGAGAGAAACAAAGGCTGTAGAACTCTTATTCCAAAAGGTAACACGATCGCAGGAAGCAGAAGTGTAAAATACACTCACGGAAAATGAAATCTGCGCACCAAGAAAGAAGCATCAGATTGAACTGAAATTTTATAAACGTAACGATACACATGATGGCAAAAACAGAGCTGCGGGACAATTACAGAGGGATCTGTGGCACGCAGGCCGGTCATCTTCAATACCGGGTCGCACCGCCTCGTGAGGCGATGAATGCTGCATTACGGTCTGGAATGGAGGCAAACAGACGCCTTATGTTGCCGTGCAGCAGACTGGCCCACACGTGTTGGACGGTGGGCGCCAAATTCCGTATAGTGCTGCACAGCTGCAGCCGGCGTTCCAACTGGTACCACACATGCTCGATAGGGGACATGTCCGGGGAGCGGGCAGGCCATGGAAGTGTCTGCATATGACGTAGGCAGTCCTGGGCAACCCGAGACGTGTGGGGGCGGGTATTATCTTGCTGGTATAGCACACCTGGAATCCTGGCCAGGAATGGGAGCACATGGGGCCGTAGGATCTCACCTACACACAGCTGGCCCGTCAATGATCCACGTACCACTACTAGAGCTGATCGGCCGGCTATCGTAGGCAATGGCTCCCCAGACCATAATGCCTGCAGTGGAGGTGGGGTGGCGCTCGATAGCGAGGTTGGGATTGTACCGTTGACCCTCCACACCCGGACACGATCATTTGTCCCAAAAACAAAGCGGCACTCATCGCTAAACACCACACGTCACCAGTCTGTGTCGTTCCACGTCGCTCCGGCATGGCACCACTGCACACGGAACCGGAGATGTTCCGGTTTTGATGACAGCACACGTAAAGGGCGCTGTGATCGCAGATTCGCTTCCGCGAGGCGTCGGGAAATGGTTCGTGGGCACACAGGAGCCGCTACACCTGCCTGTATGGTGGACCTGGTCCCCGTGGGATCCGTTCGTGCTTGGCGCAAGCTCCGCCGATCCTCTCTTCCGGTGCTCCTCCTGAGCCGTTTGGAACCTCTCCGCCGTGTGGCAGTGCCGTCACGTGTCCACTGCTCCCAACACAGTCGGATGGTATGATCAGAATGATCCACGTGTCGGGCTATACTGCCCGCCGACCACCCTGCGTTTTTCAGCCCGATGATCAGGCCTCTCTCAAAGTCTGTAAGTTGCGTAAATTGTCGTCTCTGGCGTCTACCCGGCATTCTTGTCACTCTGTACTCTTGCTTGAGTTGGCCGGTACTTTTCGCTTTCATGGGACATTGAGTGCACGCCAGTTTATAAGGCTGCCAGTTCGTACTTGCAGCGCCACCACAGGGTGTGCGGTCGTGCGCACTTACACCAAACATGGATCATTTGCATACCAGCACACACTCTAGCTATTTGCAAAGTTTCGTGGTTGTAGCATGTTTTGTTCTAGGTGAGCAAATTTCATTGTCCGTGAGCGTATGAAGAAAGCCAAATTCTCAAAAACATGTGCAAACACAATGAAGAAAAGAAAGAAATCATATAAAACAATCTTCTTGAACGCGAAAGCAGAAAACAGTCCCAGGTGGAGCAGTGGTCTAAGCGCTGGCTTGTGACCATTCCAACTGGAAGGGTACGGATTCGAATCCCGGGGAGGCATGGACGTTGTGTTTGTCTTTCGGCACTGGTTATCTCCCTTTCTTGTAACCAGTGGCCCTAAATTAGGGACGGGCGACAGTTTACAACTCATCGAGTTCCTCACAATAGACGTTAAGCCTTTTTTTTTTTTAATTGGATGTTTAACGACCACCGTGAGCAACTCAATGAGCTATAAGCAGTCGCCCGTCCCTAATTTAGGGTCACTGGTTCCAGGGAAGGGAGAGAGCCAGAGCCATAAGGCAAACACAACATCCCTGCCTCACTGGGATTCGAACCCGGACCCCTTTCGCACGAATTATCATAGGCCATCGCTTAGACCACTGCGCGTTAAGCCTTTAAACAAAAAAAACAAGAAATCGTGAATTAGATAAGATGGATATATTGGAAGAAAGTGGAAGAAATCGTGAATTAAATAAGATGGATCTATTGGAAGCAGAACTCAGTAAATAAAAAAATTAAACAAAAGGTAATCCACCAGAGACTGGCATGTATACACACAGCACAATACCACAACCTGGAAAAAACTGCAGCAAGCGTCGGGATTCCGAAAATTAAAATTAGCATGAATCATCCAATGAAGTTATTCGTTCTTTGAAACAAAATAATACTTGGGAACTGGTAGACCTATGGAAAAATAAAAAAAAAAAAACGAGAGAGTACCCTGGTACTCTTTATAGATAATGTATGCTGTGCATCTTTCGCATGCCCGGATTTTTGTCGATCTGTAATAAAACGAATGATTCGAGAGAATGCATTTATTTACGTATAGCACATAGCAATTATTCGCGCCACTTACAACCACACCGAGCCACAGACCGGTACATACTAAATGAATATACCGGTCTGTGGCTCGAATGTACCGGCCTGTGCCCCCTCCCCACCTAAGTTTTGCTGAGTAGGCACATGCCCTTAGATAATGTGTCGAGTTGTAGCTTGTAAATGCTGAAAATTCCCGATCGGACCAGAAATTCTTTATATTTTATACTTTTTGTGTTATCTCCCCCCAGCCCCCCGACAAATTTCCTGAGGCAGCACATGCCTTCAGATAATTTGTTGAGTTGTACCTTGTAAAGGCTGCAAATCTGACTAACAGACCAGAAATGTTTTATGTTTTAGGAATTACCCCTCCCCCTCCCCCCATAAGTTGCCTGAGCAGGCACATGCCCTCAGATACTGTGTCGAGTGAAATCTTTTGTTGAGTTGTAGATCATAAACATTTTTATAAAGAACTACAATAATTATCGCAATTAAGAAAAAGACAAAATTACGGAAACTTTATATGACTCAAATAGGCAACCTCTTGGAGTCGTGGCCACGAAGCGGTCAAAAACGCGATTTCCATACGGCTCATTAAACTTTTTGTGGCCAGTTCTCCGGTGGCCACTTTTCCTACACCCGAAATTTTAAAGCACAAACGTTTATATTCACTTGTGAAAACCACAGCTGACACCTTGGGATTACAGCGTTGCATTCAGAGAGTTTTTCCGGTTGGCAATTGCAAATTCCGAGGGGGCTGTAACTTGTTGAATGATTATATACATGTAATCACTATTTTCTTATATGTATATGTATATTAAGGGAAGAAAACAGATTATGGCACTGAGAAAAGAAGATGGTTCTGTAACAAGAAATAGAGGTGAAATTTTGACAAGAGTGAAAGATTTCTACTCCTAATTATATGAAAGGAATGATACATGTACTCCAGACATCATGAAAGATACCAGTACCAGAGTTCTTCCAGTCCTCCCAACAGAAGTTGCACATGCCATCAAGAACATGAAGCGGGGAAAAGCTCCAGGAGAAGATGGAATTACTGTAGACATCATACAAGAAGCAAGTGGAGAAATCGAAACAGTACTCGCCCAAATTTTTACTCGATGCCTTAATGAAGGGAAGATTCCTGAGAATTGGAACAACGCTACAATGATCTTGCTACATAAAAAAGGTGACATTGAGGATCTCAGGAACTACAGACCTATCAGCCTCCTATCAGTGGTTTATAAAATCTTCACTAAAGTTCTTTCTCACCGCTTGAAGGTAACACTGGACATGGCTCAACCGAGAGAACAAGCTGGATTCAGGAGTGGCAACAGCACAATAGAACATATCCACGTACTGAGAGAACTAAATGAAAGAGCGAGGGAATATGAACTTCCATTGTGCATGGCTTTTATCGATTATGAAAAAGCCTTTGATTCGGTGAAACCATCAGCAGTTACAATGGCTCTGAAATCCTGCGGTATTGAAGATGCATACATTAATATTATTAATAACATCTATGAAAATGCAAGTGCAAAGATTCGGCTGTTTGAGAATACAGCACACATAAAAGTTGGAAAGGGAGTGAGACAAGGTGACACCATATCTCCGAAGCTCTTCAATGCTACATTGGAGGGTGTCTTTCAGTCGCTGAGCTGGGAAAACAAAGGGATAAAGATTAATGGAGATTATCTAACTCACCTTCATTTTGCTGATGACGTAGTCGTTTTTGCAACTACCATATCAGAGCTGCAGAGTATGATCCAGGAACTTGCTGACAAGAGTAAAGAAGTGGGATTACAAAAGAACTTTCAGAAGACAAAAGTGATGTTCAATGCTTTTACAAGAAATGGAGATTTATCGATTGATGGAGAAAAGCTGGAGATAACAGACACGTACGTTTATCTTGGACAGCAGATATCAAGGGAGGGTTACATTGATGAAGAAATAAATCGGCATACAAAACTTGCCTGGAGAGCTTTTGGAAGAAACAGCATAATTTTCAAGAGCAATATGCCATTATGTCTTAAAAGAAAAGTGTTTGATCAGTGCATCCTTCCAGTGCTTACGTATGGTGCAAAGAAGTGGACATTAACTAAAAGAGACATACAAAGGCTGCAGCCAACTCAAAGATGCATGGAGAGGTGCATGCTTGGTGTAACCAGGAGAGATAAGAAGAGGAACTCGTGGATCCGAAAAATGACAAGAGTGGAAGACATCATGATCAGAGTCAAATCCCTGAAATGGCAATGGGCTGGACATACTGCCAGAAGGACAGACCATCGATGGACAGCAGAAATTTTAGATTGGATTCGAAGGGACAGGAAAAGACCCAGAAGAAGACCACGTGGGAGATGGGTGGATGAAGTTCGAAAGTATGCAGGAGTACCATGGAAGAGACTGGCACAAGACAGACCGTTGTGGAGGAAACTTGGGGAGACCTTCGTCCAGCAGTGGATTGATAATGGTTGACAATGATGATGATGATGATGATATGTATATATATATATAATTAAAAATTTTAAATAGAGTATAAAAATTTTCTTATGCACGTGTATTACAAATGCAAATTCAAAGGAATCTACACATACAAGTGATTAAAAATGTAAAAATGAATTAAAACAAATGTTTACGTTTATTTCAATTCAGTAATGCACCACAGATTTCACCATGGGGTGGTGTAAAATATTGAGGATGTTAGTAAGATAACGTTATGCTGGAGAAAATCACCCCCCCCCCCCCAAAGAAAAACATTCAAATTTCCTCGCCCTACTAAAAGCCTATTATCGATTATTAAGGAATCATTAGAGTGTTACCTGAAAACGTATGGTGTAAGCCATTTCCCTGCCATTTGGTTTCAGTCCCTTTAGATTATTTAGATTAGCATATAGTAGTAAAGAAAAATACATACTGTTTGGATGCGAGTTTGAGGTGCCGTGATTTTTTGATTTTTTTGCACAGAGTGTGAACCTCCTACTGCAAGGAGAAAAAACTTATGTGAGAACAACATCTAACAATATGCTGTTCTTAAAAGTTAGGTAGCAAAGATTTTGTAGTGTTGGAAGCCCTAACGTCTCACTAGCTACACTCAGCATCCAAAACACTGAAACAAGCTGAATGCCAGCTTCCAAAATATGAAGTTCAAACATCTCTACTCTGTGGAATTAGGTTTTTACTGCGGAAGTAGTCCGAGTTGTCAGTGCTTGAAAAATTGCCCCTTTAGCGAGGACACTTTAATTTTTTATTGAAGGATGATAGAAATTTTGAAGTCCATGTGGATTTTTTTATTATAATATTTTCACTCATTTTAAGGATTTTTAATTAATTTCTCCAAACTTTTCAACTACACTGGCGGAAAAAAATCCCAACACCAAGAAGGGGTTGTGTTAGATTAACGACAGTTGGTAGGCGGTGAGAGTACATCTGTAAGATGACGTCTATGCAAATTTCGCGCTCGGCGCATACGTGTGGCGCTGGTAGCGCCCCTCGGTACATGCAAAGCAGGTTTGCTGTAAATACGCTCTGTAACGTTCGTGAGCGTTATTTATCGTTGAGATTCGACGTAGTGTGTTGATGTTAGTCAAGAATGTCTTTAAGAAGACGAAGAAGCCATTATCAACAGCTCACGGAGTTTGAACGAGGTCGTGTAATAATAGGGCTACGAGAAGGTGGATCTTCTTTCCGCAATATTGCAGAACGACTTGGCAGGAATGTAGTTACTGTGCATGATTGTTGGCAGCGGTGGTCAAGAGAAGGTACTGCTTCAAGAAGACCGGGTTCCGGCCGGCCACGTGGCACTACTGAGACGGAAGACCGCCATGTACGGCGTATGGCCGTGGCGGGTCGTACTGCGTCTGTGGCAGCAATTCGAGCTGCAGTTGCCACCACATGGTGACACAACGAACTGTTACAAATCGGTTACTTGAAGGACAGCTCCGAGCCAGACGCCCTGTAGCGTGCATTCCACTTACTCCAAACCACTGCCGTTTGCGACGTCAGTGGTGTCAAGCTAGAGCTCATTGGAGGACGGAGTGGAGATCTGTTGTGTTTTCTGATTAAAGCCGGTTCTGCTTGGGTGCCAGTGATGGCCGTGTGTTGGTTAGAAGGAGGCCAGGTGAGCGCTTGCAACCAACCTGTCTGCGGCCGAGACACACTGGACCTACACCTGGAGTTATGGTCTGGAGAGCAATTTACTATGACAGCAGGAGCACTCTCGTGGTTATCCCACGCACCCTGACGGCGCAGTTATACGTCGGTCTGGTGATTCAACCTGTTGTGCTACCATTCATAAACAGCATTCCAGGGGGTGTTTTCCAACAGGATAACGCTCGCCCGCATACCGCTGTTGTAACCCAACATGCTTTACAGAGTGTCGACATGTTGCCGTGGCCTGCTAGATCACCAGATCTTTCACCAATCGAGCACGTATGGGACATCATTGGACGACAACTCCAGCGTCACCCCGAACCAGCATTAATCGTCCCTTTATTGACCGACCAAGTGCAACAGGCATGGAACTCCATCCCACAAACTGACATCCAGCACCTGTACGACACAATGCATGAATGTTTGCGTGCTTGCATTCAACATTCTAGCGGTTACACCGGTTATTAATGTACCAGCATTTTACATTTAAAATGGCTCTTCTCGCGCTTACATTAAGCTGTGATCTTGAAACCTTAATCGATTAAATATGTTGCCTATACAAATGTATTACTGCCATTTCATTCCTCTACAACTATTTTTTCGTGGTGTTGGGATTTTTTTTTTCCGTCAGTGTATAAACGAAAATAATTAGACTAAATATAAGGAGAGATCTCACAAAAACCTACGGGGGGGCGTTCATAGATGTTGGGGGGGCTCAGCACCCCCGAAAAGAAGCCTGAATACATCACTGCTTGGGAACGACACTGCTGGACGCAACAATACGGATTACTGTTCTTCAGGGAATTCTCCAGTATACTACACTCTAATTCCAGAATAAATGTTACAAAAACAAAACAAAAAAACCCAACTAACATCGCACTTATTTTGGCAGCTAGAGGGAGAGCGGACCGCTGAGATGCCAATCGACTAGTTACGTCACTTGAAGTTGTGCATGCTTCAATTTTTTCAAATTCCAAAAGCATTAGGCATCCTTCTGCCCCTAGACACTTGCTAAGTTTCTCGGTGATGTACGCAAAACAAATCAATTCCGCTGTATCTAATTGCTGCTAGAGTAATGATGCCACCTGATGGAAAGGTTTTTTGGCAGTTGTTTGACGGCTCAAGATTCACTGAAAACGTAAAATTCTCTTTTCTTTTTTTACGATGTGTTTCGATTATTCGCAAAAGCTGTGAGTGCTATATTTCTCTGCAGCGGTTTAAATGTCCTGTCGCCAAGAAAAATGAACGCAGTGTTATCCAAAAGTGATTTCCTCAACGGCGGAAGAACATCCGGAGTATTTTCTTAGCTGCTGAGTAAGATAGAAGGAGAAGCAACAATCTATTTAGACAGCAGGAAGAAAACAAAAGGATTATCGATATATCTGAAAAACCAAAGATAGAGTGCGGGTGTTAGTGCGGCTCTTATAGATAAAGAAAGGATATCGAAAAATATTAGCCAATCATTCCTTCTAGTAAAAATAGTTCTAAGCAGTTTAATCTCTAGAAACTGAGGATTTTCTCCGTCATTATTAAACAAATGCGCTTGCATGCTTCGTGCATCTTGAAGCTTCATGCATTTATCAAGGCTCAAAATATCTTTTATAAAACTCATAGGCTTCGGGAAATTTCGCTGCAGAAAGAAGAAAGATATGATTTAAAAGCAGATTGTCCTGCATTGTTTGATAAGTGTATAACAGTGCACTCACGACTAGAAAACTGAATACAGACAGGAAAAGTGAATGGTGTCGCGTCAATTCGTCGCCTACGTCAATTTATCACGTTCCCAACTTTTATTTACTTGCAAATCTCGTACAGGAAAACATACGATTAGGGTTGTTTCTCTCTCTCTCCTACAAAACGGGATACTCCCTCTACAAAGTGTGGACTGCCTAATAGTTTTCTTTCTTAGGAAGGAAAAAAACTGCATAAGATTTCAAGGTAACAACCAAACGCGGAAAACTGAAAAAAGAACAAGCTATGATATTAGGCTGTGTCGCCGTGTTAAACGAGAATCAACCAGTATGTTGAAATATTGGTACAGCACATAAAGTGGGCAAATAACGAAAAACAACGCAGAATGAAGTAACAGTAAAAGCATTAGGGAAGCATACGAGGTGTGACAATTACCGGAATTCAACTGTAGAAAAAAATATGTGCGTACCTGTACACTAACGACTGATGTCACTTTCGAAGTAATCACCTTCCGCAGTTATTCAATTAGCTGGACGCTGTTGTCATTACTGGAAACATACCTGGAACTCTGTTTCTGGAATACTTTTGAGTCTGAAAATCTTCGTTATTTCATGGCAGTTTTTATTTTTTGATCCAATTTTGCAATTGATTTCTTAGCTAGGAAGTCCCGAGCACTGAGCGCATCATAGCTTGGGGCATTGTCAGGTTGCAGCTCAGCTCTTTTCTTTTGAAGAGAATCCCGTAACCTTTTCAATACCTCTAAATAGGATTGTTGGTTGACCGTTTGTATCTTTTCAATGAATTCGTAATGAACTATCCCCTCTTGATCGAAAAAACACATAAGCATGGTCTTGAATTGCAAGCGTGACATGTGTGCTTTTCAAGGCTCTTATGCCACTCACAGATACTTGACGTTTTCGTAGCATCTTCACCATACACCAATTTCAATAGCTCTAACGCTTCAGTAACACTTTTGCCGATCTTCACACACAATTTGATGTTAATGCATTGCTCTAAATTTTTCTATCACTCAGTTTTACCTTGAAACTCACACAGAGACTTGCATTGCTTTCGCAACTGCTCACTCAAGAATGGCTCTACTAGTGTGCGATTAACATATGCACTACTTGAAGCATGTCCAGACACGAATAGGTACGTGATTCTTCCCGTTTCGCCACAAGGGCGACACTACGCGGCCGTTCCTTCACATACATACATACTTGCATTCCTTTCGCAACTGCTCACTCATGAATGGCTATAGTGGTTTGCGGTCAACGCATGCACTACTTGAAACATGTCCAGACACGCATAAGCACGTCATTCTGCCCGCATCGCCACAAGGGCGACACTACGCAACCGTTCCAGGAATTATGGTGTCACACCTCGTACTGTTAGATTACTACATGTTAAGAACGGAAGGCTAATGGCTCTGTCCGAATGGATGGACGGAAACTGAGACGTCTGAAATCTTGAGCTCATGCTTTCCCAATCGGGCAGAGACAGAATTTCTGCAATCTAATCATTGGAATCGGATATACTGTATATGCTGACAGAAGGAAAAATATAACGACCGACATTAATAATCTTGTACGCATGCTCGCCTCCATCAGCAAAAGAACAAATTTCTTCATTCTGGTCGTTATAAGCGGAAATATATTTTCTGCGGATGGACCGACAGATAAACTATCCAGCGGAAGGACGTGAGGTCTGAAATTTTATGCGGTTCTCTCCGCCCATGAGAAAGAATAAAATTTCAGCAAATTGAGATTTCGAAGCTTAAGTACCGTTCTTGCAGGAAGGAAAGACTGAAGGAATAGAAACCCAAATCGTATGGTAATCAGGCCTGGTGCCCAGTGGCAGCACGTACGTGATCATAATGTTCATGGGTCTTCGTCGTAAGAAGTTTGTAGGGTGCTCCTCTTAGATCTTCACCGTTACCTAGAATGAATGACGCGCAAAACAACTATATCCTCGTCAGTCCTGTATCCTTTAGTGGAATTTTAGTTTTTGCCCGAAAGGGGGCTCAGGTGGGAGGAAAACATTACATTTAAATCAGATAAATTCTATTTTACAAACTGCAGAATGTTTACACATTGTTCTCTAAAACGATTAAGGTGTTTCTAAGGCTTAAAATTTTCATCGATCACTCGGGTGCTTTCAGTTAAAAAAGATAATTAGTATTCATTTTAAGAAAATAATTTGCTCAGATGATTAAAATTCTATTTGTCAAGTCGCTCTTCGCAATATCTGTTTGCCATTGATCCTTCCGAGTTGCTTATCGCTTAGCAGCAACTGAAGATTTTTTTATCGATCTGCTGTTAATTGCAGGATAAACACACTTTCTTGGTTAGTTGACCTCTAAGAGTGTTATTTAGTAAACATATACTGTACATAACATCAAAATTTGTAATACAGTATATTTGATGTAATGTTAGTTCTCACAAAATCCACGTCGTAGCAAGCAATTCCTATTTTAAATGCTGTAGGTGATGCATTTTTTCCATTTCTCATGGAAGTTTCTACTGAACATATTATGTAAAGTGTAGAAAATGAAACAGTGGAAAAAAAGAAAAGCTGTAAGACAAATTCAAGTTCTTAAACCACGATCTACCATGTGCTCCGTGAAAATGTACTCGAGGAAATGAAAAAAAAATCATGATTAGTCACTCTGTCAATTTAATCATAGTGTGTTTTAAAAGTGCTTGTGTCAGTATTGGTAAAAAATGGCAGCCTTTGGAAAATTCTACCGCTAAGAACTATTTTTGTTTAAATTTTCAATCCATTTCATTTGGTTTCAGAAAATAACAACCTATGGCTGTCTCTATTTTTCTCTTTTCTCTCTCTATCTATCTCTATCCCTCTTTGTCTTACTTTCGCTATCCATATATCTCTCTCGACCTATTACACTAAAAATGCGTTAAAAACGACCCACGAGATTACTTTTGCTTCCATTTTGTATCTGGTCTTCGATAGTTGAATCCTCTATTTCAGCATCTAGTTTACTCAACATTAGCGGAGCGCTCTGATTGACTGCAACACATATGACATAAAACGTATTATTTCAATTGCCTTTGGTATAAAAATATCTCTGCAGTGAGCCAATTTTATAGCATTGTGAACGCATTTCATGTCAAACATGTCCAATCTTCTTTTCTCTCGTCGGAGCGTGATGCTACGACCGCCCTTAAGTGTCTCATTCGACGTTTGGTCGTACTTGTTTTATAGTTCTGTAAGTTTCATCAACATGAAACTTACAGAACTATAAAACAAGTTATTTAGTATAATCAGATGTCCTATGTTAGGCCATCTGATGATACTAAAATAATAGGTGAGTACAGGGTCCGCAATTTTACCTTATTAGATGTGTTTAGGTATGTGTTTTCAGGACAGTTTTGAGTCAAAGTGGGATTTTATCTTTTAAGTTTTTCTAAACTTTTTTGTGTTTGATGCCACGTGCCTGTAAAACTCACAGGTACTAATATCCATTTTCTGCTTTCAAATCTTCAGTTATTTTAGTGTTTGTTAACGAGACACCTTCAAATTTAACCAGCAATTCTTTCTCCATATGTATTTTTTTTAATTGGGGATTTAACGACACCTCAATGGGCTATAAGCAATCGACCGTCCCTAATTTTGGTCCACTCGCTCTAGGGAAAGAATAAGCCAGTGGCGTAAGGCAAATACACGTATATGATCCATGCCTCAACGGGAATTCGAACCAAGACCTAACTCGGACGAATGATCAGAATGCAGCACTTAGATAACTGTGCTACCGAGGAAGCTCTCCATGTGCGTCATGTTACATTCATCGGAGCAGAAACCCGTTTGGATAGACCTAATTCATTTGTTTGTTTGTTTTTCACTTAGATAGCATGGCACACACACTTGTCAGAACGGACATGACATAAAGTCAAGTACGGAAAAAGTCATTCATGCTTTAAAAATTGCCATACCATGTGGAACGTATCGAGTATTACTGTTTCCTAGATTTTGGGTCTTAAGTGTTGTAGGCCTAAAGTATCAAGCTCAATTATAAGATTCTGCTTAATTATACCAGTTGAAGAGATAATTAGTGGGCGCACATGAACTGTTTTTAGCTTCCACATCTGCTTAATCTTTGCAGCCAGTTCTACATACTGGCTGATTTTTGTCTCATAGGTAGTATGAATATTACTGTCCAACGGGGTAGTCCATAATGACTAATTCCTTCTACCTTATGCCATAACCACTATGTCTGGACAATTGGAAGAGATGATACTTCTGCTTTCATCTCATTGTTTCAATACAATTTGTACTGTGTGTTATCTAGTGTTCTGCAATGGGTTAATACTTATAGTATGTGACTTCTGACTCTAACAGTCATGTATCCAGATCTAATTGTTTATGAATAACCTTAGCGAAGCTATTGTGTCGCTGTGTATAATCAATGCTGGCTAGCGTGATGCATTCATCCCAGACGTGTTCGATGGTCCCACCGTACATACGACATCTTCTACATTTGCAATTTTGCAGGTCCTCCTTCAAAACGCACTTTCCATAACTTTTGTTTGGAATCCCTTTATCTGGACCAGCTATCATAAAGTCAGTGGTCTCTCCATAAAATTTTCCTCGCTTCAGCCATTGGTTTGAAGCTTCTTGGAATCTTCTGGCCTGTCTAACTGATTTGGATGAACTACATGAAGTTCCTTTTGCTTCCATTATTGCATCTGGTATTTCATAAAAGCATTCTCTATTTTATTTAGCATCTGGTTTACTTAAAATTAGTGGAGAGCTCTTTTTGTCTGCAGCATATACGACATCAAACGAATTGTTTTCATTGCCTTTAGTGTGAAAATGTCTCTGCAGTGAGCTAATATAAACATTGTGAAGGCATTTCATATCAAGAATGCTCAATCCTTCCTTCTCGTGTGAGAACGCGATGCATTTAGTCAGCTGTCCTCGGATGTCTCATCCGATGTTTGGTCCTACTTGCGATCATAGTTCTGTTAATTTTCTCAAGATCTGTGTTCGACCACCTGATGATACTAAAAGGTTCGGTCAAAAACAGGGACCACGAAGGCATTAATTGCTTTTACCTTATTTGTTGTATCCAGCTATGTCTTCGGGAACGTTTTACGTCGATGCTGGAATTTATCTTTTAAAACATTCTCAACGTTACTATATTTGACCCCACGTGCCTTCAAGAATCACTAGTACTTTTATCCATCTCCTGCATTCTAATCTTCAATTATATAAATATCTTACTCCATAAATATCATCTTACATTTTCCCAATCCGAAGTCCATAAAGATATATCTACTTCATTATTATTATTATTATTAGGAGGAGGAGGAGGAGGAGGAGGAGTAATAGTAAATGACAATCCCGATGCTGCAAAATTATTATTACTAATGAGAACAATGGATAAGTATCTTGCATGTTTGAAAAGAGAAATGGTTATGAATAGTTAAAAATTCCTGTATCTTCCCTGAAATCGTCTGTTTCTGATCTCAAGCAGCTTCGGAGTGATAAAAGCTGAAATCTAAAGCTGGACCTTATATCTGATTGATATCCATGGTCAAGAAATTCAGAAAATATGCATGCAAATATCAGGAAAGGCTGAAATAAGAGAATGGTTGTGTATAATTCATAAATGCATAGCCTCCACTTTAAGGTAAATCTTAACTACTTTTGATTTAAGGAAGGTTAGCGTCCACCATGACTGTGTCCGAGGACTATAAGCGGTTTCACTTGCCTAATTTGGGGCCACTGGCACCATGAATGGTAGATAACCAGGGCATCATCCATACCTTATATGGGACTCAAGCACATCACCCATACCTTATCTGTGACTCGAGCTAAGGCCCAGCGTTAGCGAATGATCAGAGTCCAGTGCCTCAGACGACTCGGACACCGTTGCGTCATTACTTCTGCTTTCAAACCAGCTCAGAACGATAAAACCTGAACACTAAAGATCGATGTTTTGTTCTACAGATTTTGATTGCAAAGATATTTCACAGCTATATGACCAAATTGCGGAGAGATTGAAAGAAAGGGTTATTATGAATAATTAATTATTAACAAAGGCACTTCGTTATGCAAATCTCCATCTGTATGCCATATAAAACCGCTTCGGTAAAGTAAAAGCTGAGCAGTAAAGAAAGAAATTATATCCCGTAGATGTTTGTGAAAAAAGCATCCTGCAATTACATGCAAAGGTCACCGGATGCGCTGTAAAACGGGATGTGTGCGCATAATTGAGATTTGAGACACTTCCCTTGCTACGTAAGCTCCATTTATTTCTTTTTTTAATAACTTCGGAGAGGCATAACCTGAGCGCTAAATATAGACGTAACATTCGATCGATACTCATTGCAAAAGGCATTCTGCAGTAACGTGCAATTTCTCATGTCTAGTTGCATACGCGGTTTTAGGATAAAATGCTAAAATTGCATTCAGTTATTGATTCCTAATTTTCACATCTTTTTCTTTTCAGGAATCATCACTCTGTCAGAAGTAGCACCGAATATTTCGGTTTTAAATTTATCTTCTAGATAGAGTTTTTTGTCTACATGCATCACTTTAGACAACAGAGGCGCCCGAAAGCTTACTCCGCTGCTTATGTAGCAGAGCGGTTTGAGGCACTGGCTTTTGACCCTTCGTCCGAGCTGGGCCCCGGTTCGAGACTCGGCTGGGGCTGGCATTTCCACCTCTCTGGAACCAGTGGTCTTAAATTAGGAAAACGCGGCCGCTTATAGTCTAACTCCCCTTATCACCCCAAAAAATAAATCTTGGTCGCATTTCCAGTATGAAAGACACCTTCTGGACGCTGCTATGAATGAATTTTAAACCATTTCTTGATTTGCCTTTGGGTTTCGAATGCACTGTTCGTCCTTTCAGAAGCTTTTGTTACATGGACAGCTGGCTGCGCAGATGTTTGGGAGTTAAACGTATTAGATATAAGTGAATTCATTTTCAGATAATATATATACGTGTATCATCATCATCATCATTGTCAACCATTATCAATCCACTGCTGGACGAAGGTCTCCCCAAGTTTCCTCCACAACGGTCTGTCTTGTGCCAGTCTCTTCCATGTCACTCCCGCATACTTTCGAATTTCATCCACCCATCTCCCATGTGGTCTTCTTCTGGGTCTTTTCCTCTCCCTTGGAATCCAATCTAAAATTTCGGCTGTCCATCGATGGTCTGTCCTTCTGGCAGTATGCCCAGCCCATTGCCATTTCAGGGATTTAACTCTGATCATGATGTCTTCCACTCTTGTCATTTTTCGGATCCACGAGTTCCTCTTCTTATCTCTCCTGGTTACACCAAGCATGCACCTCTCCATGCTACTTTGAGTTGTCTGCAGCCTTTGTATGTCTCTTTTAGTAAAGGTCCACGTCTCTGCACCATACGTAAGCACTGGAAGGATGCATTGATCAAACACTTTTCTTCTTTTAAGACATAATGGCATATTACTCTTGAAAATTATGCTGTTTCTTCCAAAAGCTCTCTAGGCAAGTTTTGTACGCCGATTAATTTCTTCATCAATGTGACCCTCACTTAATATCTGCTGTCCAAGATAAACGTAGGTATCTGTTATCTCCAGCTTTTCTCCATCAATCGATAAATCTTCATTTCGTGTGAAAGCATTGAACATCACTTTTGTCTTCTGAAAGTTCATTTTTAATCCCACTTCTTTACTCTTGTAAGCAAGTTCCTGGATCATACTAAGCAGCTCTGATGGGGTAGTTGCGAAAATGACTATGTCATCAGCAAAACGAAGGTGGGTTAGATAATCTCCATTAATCTTTATCCCTTTGTTTTCCCAGTTCATTGATTGAAAGACATTTTCCAATGTGGCGTTAAAGAGCTTCGGAGATATGGTGTCACCTTGTCTCACTCCCTTTCCAATTTTTATGTGTGTTGTATTTTCAAACAGCCGAATCTTTGCACTTGCATTTTCATATATGTATGTGTGGCGTTTTCCCCTTGTCATACGACGGTATTTTTTGGTACTTTCCTTTCCCAGAAGCACGTATCCTTAAATCAGCAATAAATTGCACATCTTAGCTTCCCATTCGACACCACTTAGGTTATCAAACTTCCAAATAAAAGTGCAACACAAAAAAACACATACATACATACAGTGGCATAGCTAACATAGGACGGGGTGGTACAGTTGCACTAGGGCCCAGACCCTTGAGGTTCCCGTTACCGTCTAACGATAAGCTACAGAAGGGGCGCAAGGTAGCTATGAAAAGTTGATGATAATAAACTTACAATTTATATATAATTTATGACAACAAAACTTGTGGTGTTGAGATAAAATAAAAATACCAACATTTACCGCAATCAAAGGTTTATTATACATCTACTATAATTTCGCAGAGCTATTGGCTCGGCATCATCAGGACAAATGATGCCGTACAACCCGCAAAAGTGAAACACAAAATTCATCCCACAGCAATCCAATACAAGACAATGGCAATGTAATTAATTATCGTGCATTATTGCGCTTATTGAACACTCGTCCATCGTCAGGTTGAATCAGTTATTTTCATTACGAAATAACTCCGAGAATGTACGCTTTTCCCTGCCATCTCTTTCTCTCGTTTAAGCCGTATTCTATGGTAAGCCTCCTTATGCGAGATGCGGTGCTTTTACTCTTGACAACTGTTGGAGACGATGCTTCGTTCTCATGCTCGGTCCCTTCGATTATTTACATATAACCAAACGTTGTAGGCGGCTACATCAGAGGTATAGTAATAGTAATAGTAGTAATAATACTTAAGGTTTAGGTCCAACTCACATTAGGTTGTATGGAGCGAAGAAGAAATAGATAGTTTTGGGGTAGGGTCCCCTGATTGGAAAGGTTTAAAGAGGAATAGGAAAATAGAGTTGCAGATTTATACTGCTAAAAGTGAGCGCGAGAGAATTGCACTTTTAACAGTTGAGAAAAAAGTAACAGCTCCTGACACTAACAAGGAAGCAGTGGCAAAAACAAGAGGGCAGGGGCACTAACAAGGAAGCAGGGGCACAAAAAAAATGGCAGGGGCACTAACAAGGAAGCAGGGGCTGTCTGGCCTGTGAAAAGGAGGCGGTGCAAAGGGATAGTCCGATGAATTCCCGTGATGGTTGAGCATGGCAATTCCGATAAATGGTAATTCCTGGTGATTTAGTAATTCCGTGAGGATTTGGTGGTGTACAGGGAATTTGAAATGGAGAAAAGCATAAGGGAAATAGTGAGATTTTTTTTTTTTTTACTCTCTCAGCAGTAGTTTTCGAGACTTTACTTACCTGTGGTGGGGTTCCCCCTTTTTTTTTATTATTAAACGAAAGTTGCGATAATGGGGTGAACTGCTTGAGTAGTAGTGGAAATTAGGAGCTAAGGAGTTAATCCTTTTAAGGGCCAAACTAGGGACACTTAGTTGGAAGTGGAGATAAAAAAATTTTATAAAGTGGAGATAATGTCCCGGAAATTTGAAGAAATAATGAAATTATGAAATTAAATAAAATTGGAACCATTCATGTCTTTTGCTGTATCTTTCATACTTCCCGTTCTATTTGCGGGAAAGAGTGAAAAGTAGAAAGTTTAGAGATTCAGTTCTTGGGAGATTTTCGCGGCTGATGCACCTTTAGTTTTGGTGAAATTACGTGAAGCAAAAGGACAAGTTCAGTGCGGACCGCAGGGGGAGCTATTAGAGCGGGGGAGTGGGTGGCGGTGAAAATTCTCTCCGCTCATGGTGGTTTTAAATCATTTTTGGTGGGAGATTTTATTTTTTTATTCGTGTGATTTTTTCTGAACTGTTTCCTGGGCTTGGGTGGAAGTCTTGGGAGCATATTGAGCATGAATCTGGGTCTTTTGTAGGGTTGTACAAAATCAGTTGAATATTCATTTACAACTTGTAGGGTGGGGTTCGGGTGAGATTTTATTTTTTCGTAGTATTTCTCTGCATGAGTGCCAATGATTTCCTTGATGGAAGGTATTTGCAGTTTATTCCTGATGTTCACCGTTCCTTCCCTGGGGTGAGCATTTGATAATTGACGGAGCATTTTATTTTGAAATTGTTGTAATTTTTTCAGGTGAGATTCGCTGCAAATACCCCAGATGTTTGATCCGTAGAGGATCAGTGGGCTGAAACACATTTTCCATAACATGATTTTGTTCTTGAGGGAGAGTTTTGAGCTTCTGTAGATAAGGCATCTCAGGGAATGTTTTGGAATGACGGCCTTTTTTATGGCATATTGGACGTGGGGTCCCCAGAAGAGTCGCTTATCAAAAATAATTCCGAGGTATTTGACTTTAGAATTCCACGGAACTGTTTCGCCATAGAGCTTAATTTGTTGGGGATGACGGAAATTGCTTCTTGAGAAAATAATTCCTTGAGTTTTTGTTGCATTTACGGAGATTTTCCATCTGGCATAGTAGATTTCAAGCATATCAATAAATTTCTGGAGTTTTTTGGCTATGAGATGAATATTCGTTGAAGAGCACATGGTTGCTGTGTCGTCAGCAAAGAATGCTAGTTCGATCCCAGTTTGCGCTGGAATATCTGCAGTGAAAATGAGATAGAGTGTTGGTCCAAGTACCGAACCCTGCGGTACCCCTGCGCAAACGTTTCTTCTGCTTGAATTGGCTCTATTTAGTTTAACAGAGAATTTTCTGTTAGTGAGAAATGAAGAGATGAGATGGATGAGCCAGGGGGGGGAAATTGAACTTAATTAATTTGTAGATTAAGCCTGCGATCCAGACTCGGTCGAAGGCTTTGCTAATATCCAGAAAAATTGCACCTGTGGATTTTTTGAGATTGAAATTTTTGTAGCTTATTTCGGCTACTCTGGAAACTTGGTGATTAGGTGAATGTTCTGGTCTGAAACCGAACTGGAAATTTGGGATGATTTGGAGATCTTTGCAGATTTTTTGTAGGTGTTTTAATACGATCCTGCTACCGGCTGCCGTATACGTACATCCGTGTAGCTGTGCGCCGGTCAATGTTGAGAAAACAAGGAGGAGATCCTTCCTTCAGTGTTGATCCGAATATCGGTGAGTAGACAGCCTTCTATTTGGCAATCTATACCTCGATCGCATGACGTGTTACCGGCATGCAGTATGTAAAATGAGATTCGTGGCAATACCCTTGCATACCCGACATAACTGTACGATATTTCTACGGAACAGTGGGGCCCACTGCATGATTCTGCACCAGGGCCCCAACATTACTAGCTAAGCTAATGCATACATGCATGTAACGAGGGAGACGAAAAAACTCTTCCAATGGGTATTCAATCTTAATTCTCAAGTCTTAAAAAGGGGAAGAAACTATCTCAGCCGAAGAAAGGGAAGAGCTATGTGGTCTTCATTTCAGTAGGAGGAAATTAATTTCACACGAGTCGAAATATTAAACTGAAAATTCAGGAAGACGAACAGGTGGCTGTTTAATCTTTAGCGTTCTGAACCCTTACCTTTGCAATAAATAATAGAACACTCGCTTATAATTTATTACGTGTGGTTTCTGATTGTGGGAAGCATTGATCTTTCTTACATCGGGTGTAATTAGTCATCAGCTCGTGGAAGTTACTCTCTTATCGCAGTTTCCGCATCGATCCTAGAATAATCGATATAGCTCAATGGGAGATGAGAAACCCTTGTTAGTAGCAAGAGCTTGGGATTAAATTTCCTAAGCCGTCTTTCTTTTCTGGATGTAGCTCTACTGGATTATTCAACAAACTAGGAAATAGAATAAAAAGTAACTTTCATTTAATTTCCTTTCCACAGTATCCTAATGTCCTACGAACTTCGAGAAAAGCACCATCACCGTGCAAATTCTCAAACATTTTGCTATAATAAAAATTCAAAGTCCTAGGTGGTTTAAGTATCTATCGCTCGAAACTGGGTTTTGGTTGTAGGTGTTATACACTCAGAGTAGACAAAACATTAGAGATATGGATGACTGACAGTTGACATGGGCATCCCCCGCGCAGAGTGCAACACACCCAAACCGAGCTCAGGTGATAAATAGGCGAACAACAGGTCTTCCTAACAGTATATCGCAATCGACGAACATGGGTAAACGTGGTGATCTGAGCGACTTTGATCGTGGACGCATTGTGGCCGCAAGAAAACTAGGTCATTCTATCACCCAAGTGGTAAGAACGCTAGAGTTCTCGAGGGCAACCGTATCAAGGGAATACCGCGAGTATACCATCGACGGACGTTCCGGCGCCCAGAGAACAAGCGGTGGCTAATCACACGCCTGATGACCGGCGTTTACGTAGACTATCCAGTCTTGTACAGGCCGATCGCTTGGTAATAGCGGCGCAAATCCCATCCAGGTTAAATGTGGGAGACCCAAGCAACGTCAGCGAGCGAACGGTGCGGAGCTCAGTGCGTACCCTGGGCTACGGGAGCCGACGCCATACTCGTGTGCGACTGTTGATTGCTCGTCATCGAACATTACGCCTCGCTTGGTGCTGATAACATCAAAACTGGACCTCTGAAGAGTGGCGCAGGGTCGTGTGGTTAGATGAATCCCGTTTCCAGCTGTACCAAGCTGACGAGATGGTGCGGACGAGGGGCGTCGGCAGCATGACGCTATGGCCCCGTCACGCCAGGTCGTTTCTGTTCAAGGCGGTGATGGCTTAGTGATGGTTTGGGGAGTCTTCTCATGGGATACCTTAGGTTCTCTTAATGTGCCTTGAGAGGTCCTTAACAGCTCCGCGCTACCAGCATGTGCTGGCTGATCGCCAACACGCTTTCATGGCCTTCGTGCATTCTGCAGCAGATGGTCTGTTTCAACAATACAATGCGCCACCTCACCGGGCCGCAACCACCCAAGCATGGGTCGAGAAACACTCACCTGAGTTTGGAACCATCGAATGGCCCCCAAGGTCCCCGGATTTAAACCCTGTGGAAGCTCTCTGGGATGCTTTGCAGCGGAACATCAGATCCATTGATCTTGGGCTGACATCTCTGGCAGATTTGTGGACAATGATGCAAAAGACATGGGTAGCAGTATCTCCGGAAACCCTCTAGCATCTGGTGGAGTCGATGCCTCGGCGTGTACATGCTGTTATTCGCGCTAGAAGAGGACCAACACGCTATTAGGTAGGCATCTCTAATGTTTTGTCTATTGGCCGTCAGAAGCCCAGCTACTTTTCTGGGCAGTGTGAAGGATAATGCAAACCCTTAGCAAAAACCGATAATGGTAATGCAAACCAGGATCAGCCTGATAATTTCCAAGAGTACTTTGGTTACACCTTAAGAATTAATGGGAATACCACAGGTTCATTTCTATCAACAAGAATAACAGGAATGGACTTGAGATTGTGTTGGTTCCACAGTTCTGATTCCCTCCTCCACTGAAGCCAGTAATCCGGAACTATACAGTAGAGCAACGGCTACTCAAAGCAGTACACTGCCATGTAACAAATATCACTGGTGAAAAAATCAGAAATCAGGTTTTATGACAAAAAAATACAAATAGTGGTCTAATTGGTTAGAATACTTTATAATGGTATTAAAATATTCTAACCAATTAGACCACTATTGTATTTTTTTATTATTTAATTCTAATTGGTTAGAATTAAATAATGGAAATTAGACAGAGTTTCATAAATATATGAAAATGTATTGCCGTTTTCATTAAAAAACGACTTAGTCGCATAGTGACTAATAATTATGTAAGTGCATCGGCAGAGGAAGGGGGAACAGAGAAAGGGGAACACACGGAACAACCGAAGACAGTGCAAATAATTATATTTATATACAGGCTAAACTGAGATCCAGTGGCAAATATACGGGAAATCTTAGTAAGATTTCAAAATGTTAAGACAGGCTACACCAGATGCAGTCTTAGTAAGATTTCACAGTTAAGACAGGCTAGACCAGATGCAGCGGCAAATATACGGGAAATCTTAGTATGAATGATATGCATCTGTACCAAAACAGCTTTTAACCCCTTCACTAAAAACAATGATATTACGACAGTTGCAGTTGCATATTTATGAAGCTAGTGGTAAAAATCTGTTCCAGGAAAAGCTGGGAAAGATTAAGAAATTCTGGGGTATCCTCTTGCTTAATCAACTCAAAACAAAAAGAACTACACTCACGGAAAATGAAATTTGCGCACCAAGAAAGAAGCATCGAATTGAACTGAAATTTTATGGGCGTAATGATACGGATGAATGATATACCTGATGGCAAAAACAGAGCTGCAGGACCATTACAGAGGGATCTGTGCCACGCAGTCCGGTCATCTTCAATAGCGCGTCGCACCACCTCGGGTGGCGATACATGCTGCAATACGGTCCGGCATGGAGGCGAACAGACGCCTGATGTTGTCCTGAGGCAGACTGGCCCATACGTGTTGGACGGTGTGCTCCAAATCCCGGATAGTGTGGCACGGCGGCAGCTGGCGTTTCAACTGGTCCTACACGTGCTTGATAGGGGACATGTCCAGGGAGCGGGCAGGCCATGGAAGTGTCTGGACATAACGTAGGCAGTCCTGGGCAACCCAACCCGCGTGCGGGCGGGCATTAATCTTCTGGTATAGCGCACCTGGAATCCCGGCCAGGAATGGGAGCACATGGGGCCGTATGATCTCATCCACGTACTGCTGGCCCGTCAATAATCTACGTACCACTACAATAGCTAATCAGCAATGGCTCCCCAGACCATAATGCCTGCATTGGGGGAGATGTGGCGCTCGATAGCGAAGTTGGGATTGTTCCGTTGACCCGGGGACCTTCACACCCGGACACGATTATCATCTGTCCCCAAAACGAAGCTGCACTCATCGCTAAACACCACACGTCGCCAGTCCGTGGCGTTCCACGTCGCTCTGACATGGCACCACTGCACACGGAGCCGGCGATGTTCCGGTGTTAATGACAGCACACGTAAGGGGCGCTGGGATCGCAGATTCGCTTCCACGAAGCGTCGGGAATGGTTCGTTAGCACACAGGAGCCGCTACATCTTCCTGTATAGTAGACCGGGCTCCCGTGGGATCCGTTCGTGCCTGGCGCATGATCCGTCGATCCCTTTACCAGTGGTCCTCCTGGTCTTTCCGGAGCCACTCCGTTGTGTGGCAGTGCTGTCACGTGTCCACAGCTCCCAACACAGTCGGAAGGTATGGTCAGAACGATTCACGTGGTGGGCTATACGGCGCGCAGACCACCCTGCGGTTTTCAGATCGATGATCAGGTCTCTCTCAAAGTCCGTAAGTTGCGTAAATTGATTTCTCTGGCGTCTACCCGGCATTCTTGTTACTCTGTACGCTTGCTTGCGTCAGTCGGTGCTTTTCGCTTTCATGGGTCATCAACTACATGCAGGTTTAGAAAGCTACTGGTTCGTGCTTGCAGCGCCACCACAGGGTGTGCGGTCGTGCGCACTCGCACCAAACGTGGATCATTTGCATACCAGCACGCACTATTGCCAAGTTTCGCGGTTGTATCATGTTCTGTTCTAGGTGCGCAAATTTCATTGTCCGTGAGTGTATTTCAATTCATTTCCTAGAAATAGTGATACCGTGACAAACAGAAATATATAATAATCCTGTGTAGGAAGAAACGGAACACCGCAGACTGATGGAAATACAGGAAAACTCTCGGATAAAGATAATCCGGTGAAACAAAAATTTTACAGACTGACTTATAAAAGCGGAAACATCGTATCCGCAGTTGGTCGAACAAAACTGTAAAACAGGTGCGTCAGTTTTGTCGATGTGTTGCTCTTTCTTGTTGCATATTTTGCTAAAATGAGAAAATCAATTCTTTGATGCTCTAACACCTTAAAAATATTGTCACAACAGCGGCGGTTTGCGACATTCAAACCAGGCTGAGAATTTTAGTCTTGCGGTCTACTATGAAAACCCACATATTTACAGAGAAACACCTCATAATTTTCCTCGTGAACAAATTCTGTTCAATCCTGGATGAAAGAGAACTGCTGAAAAGTGCATTGTAAAACGAATTCAGTCGTGGACAAATTTTAGCAACTTAACAGTGAAAGAATTTTGAAAATCCGCTCATGATTGAATGTTGCATCAAACCATGCTCAAAACCGAGTGTTATAGCAGATAATTATTCTCCTTTGAAAAATTTAGTTATGGAAAATTTGGTTTTGATTAAAAACCAAATTTCCGAGTCTACCTTGAAGACCCCATTTCCAAGTAAATCACTAAGAAGATCATTTCGAAAGTCGAAATGTGCACATACCACACAGCAACTTTCCAACGCAATTATTTTTTATAATCGATCACCGATCGCCTACTGCGCAATGGTATTGGTATCTTCTTCATGAGTAGACGGATTTTCTAAGCCAAACTATTATTTTAACCTATAATCCACCATAATGACCTGTGAGGCGGTGGTGGGAAATCTTTGTTCCTTTTAAAATAAATGTTTTCGGAATCTTTGTCGGGGAATTGCTTTGTGAACTGTGTCAGTCTGTGGATACGGAGGTGTGGATGAAGGGCCATCACAATGGATAGTGTCTTCTTCAAGATTAGAAAACGAGGGTAGAGCATACTAATGACTCTGGGCTCCAAGTCATTCAACAAGCTACGTCTAACTGTAGTTAACTTTAGCTTAATTAATTTATAACAGTAATCTCGGTCCTGTGGTACTTTTCTCACATAAGTACAAAGAATTCTATGTCATTTCAGCAGAAACGCTCAATATGTAGATAAAAGGAAACGTTCTTCCTTTCTTTTCTTTTTTTTTTCTTTTTTAGGAAAATAACTTTTCAGGCAGAAATAAAAGCTCAAGGGAAGTTAAGGATTAATATTCATAAGTACCAAAATAATTATTCATTTCTCCCAAAATATCCAGGGGTCCGAGTTCGAATCCCGATGAGGCATGGATTTTGTGTTTACGTTACGGCCATGTCTCTCTTCCTTCCTTGGAATCAATTGCCCTAAAATATGGACCAACGACTCCTTATGGCCCATTGAGTTGCTCACTGTGGTCGTTAAACCACAAACAAAAAATTCAGCCCAAAAAATACGAGAAAGTGGGCCATTTCTTGAGTGGTCCACCGGAGTAAATACGGTATCTCTATGTGTGCCAGTCCACCTTTAAATGTCGCTATGACATGAAAAACACAGTTTGTATTTTGTCCGTATTTAGTGTTTTCTTTTAGCTGTTATGCAACTGTAAGCTGTTTCGTTTCTAATTTTGCGTACTCTGTCAACTTAATAAAAATATCTTCACAAAGCTCTAGCAATTGCAGAGATGGAACAATATTGCACTAGCTCACTCTACTCATAAAAGCGACATACCAATTTTCAATTACGCAGAAGCTTTGTAGCATAGTCCTCTGAAGACCGTTATTATCATCCTTTCATTGTCGTCTGCATCAGAAGCGCTTTGTGTTCTTTCTATCGATTCACGTTGAGGCGGTAATATCTACGTGTCTCTTCTAATTTGAACAGCTTTGTTCAAACACTTTCCCTGAAGCTCGCCTCCGAAGCATCCATTAGCTCCTGTTCCACATTATTCATTTCTCTCACGAAAAAAAAAAAAAGGGAGGTTTTGTCTCCATGGAGGCTTTTGTTGAGATAGTGGGTAGAAATTTTCGAAAAATATATCAGCATCACATTTGTTTCACATGCTAATTAAGTTTTTCTATATTAAACACGGTCATCCACCTCTGAATTTTCATCACTAGAAAAGAACGGTTATCAACTCACGATCAGTAACAATACATATTTCAAATAATCGAGGTTTCCTTTCCTTTGTTTTTCCGTCCTTTTCATTTTTTCCTTTCTTCTTTATGTTCAAGAATCTCATATCCCCTCTGTCTCTCATCCAGCAGAGTCACTCGCTAATTCCGTCCACAACAGAATATTATTGATCACGACTATTATCATGAGGGTGGCTTGAGACGGCGTTCAGTAAAGAGAATTGCCTAAATTTCCTTCGAACAACACGTGAACGTGAACAAAACGATTAAATGGTTTTATATTGAAACATGATCCAGTTCAGTTCTCTGGCTGCAGCAGGAATGTGACAGGCCATCAGCCACGTAATTCACGAATAAGAAAGAAACCGTATCCTTTAAATTTGAACGAGTTGTGCCAAGAGTTCTGTTTTGACAGTTTTCTTTAATTGATATTCTCTTTCTAGAACGAATTAAATCCCTATAAAGCAAAACGATAGACTTCTGTATAGCAGTTTTATGACATGCTGATTCACAGCGCCATTCTACAATGTTTGTGGAGCTTTCCGCATATATGGAAGTGCAACCTCTGCGTTTATCATTGTCTTGCACTGTGATATTAGGATCATCTTCAGGGGAGACCCCAGAAGGTCGAGGTCTATGGCAACTGCCGGGGGAGTTTGTAGATTGGAACGTCCATGCAGATTTATCTTATTTTGGATCAGATAGTTTTCAGAACAAGACGCTGATAAACCACTTTGGAATCGAAATGATATCACTTACTATTGTGTACATTTCCCAGACAAAAACGCTTTACACGACATTACATTCATAGTCCAGATCATTGTGGCAGCCGCCCCGGTGGCGCAGTGGTCTAAGCGATGGCCTCTGATCATTCGTCCGAAGGGGTCCGGGTTCGAATCCCGGTGAGGCATGGGTGTTGTGTTTGTCTTTCGGCACTGGCTCTCTCCCTTCCCTGGAACCAGTGACCCTAAATTAAGGACGGGCGACTGCTTATAGCCCATTGAGTTGCTCACGGTGGTCGTTAAACCTCCAATAAAAAAAAATATGGCAACCTCTGTTTCCACAAGTGGACACTCCCCACAGCACATAAGAGTTGTGGAATTGACCGGCGCAGAATATACACATAGACAGAAAGGGCAGAGGTCGTGCCAGTTTGCCTGTGCGTAGCCCATGCAATGGGGAAAGGGAAAGCACTTGTCAGAGTGTGACCGGAGAATTATTATGAACACAAAGAAGGCAGAGACCTGCGTCTAACCAACTGCAGATATTGTTGGCTGCTCGAGGACCGCCATAGTAAAGGTATGGCAGGAATGGTACGAGGGACACACGTCCACCCAACGTGTCAAAAAGAGAAGACCACTACTGGTTGATAGTCGAGATGAACGCCGGCTGGAAGGTGCATTCTGAAATGACAGATGGTGAACTATACCTCGATTAGTCACAGGTCGCTCCGAGAAACGTGTCGAACACACAGTCAAGTGGACGCTTTTGCGGATGGGCCTTAAGAGTTGGCGGCACGCACGTCCATGTGCCCATGTTGATCGACTGTCACCGATATCTAATCCTGCATTCGACACTGGTTCACTGAAAAGACGCTGGACGACTGAAAAAGAGTGTTCCGATGTGTCGGATTCCAGCTTGAACATACCGATGAAGAGGTCCGTATTTAAAGCCGTACAGGTTAAGAGTAGCAACCAGACTACACTGTCAGAAACAAACTGTTCGTCGGCGGAGGTATCATGCTATGGGAATTGTTCTCAATGATAACTGGGTCATCTCAACCCCGTTGAACACATACACACATCATGTCGAAGCATTTTCTGTGATCCCATGGTAGCCAGATTCCCCCAACTTAAATCCCATCAAACATTTGTGGAGGTATCATGCTATGGGAATTGTTCTCAATGATAACTGGGTCATCTCAACCCCGTTGAACACATACACACATCATGTCGAAGCATTTTCTGTGATCCCATGGTAGCCAGATTCCCCCCAACTTAAATCCCATCAAACATTTGTGTAATGCAGTAGAACGCAACATTCGTCGGTCTACACTAGAGCAGGGCTCTACCGCTGAATTCTGAAACGTGATTTTGTCCATCTAGTATAGAATACCTGAAGATGCCTGACGGGGTCTAATGGAAGTGATGCAACTCTGGGTGCGTGGGTTGTCGGAGCTAAAAGCAGCTCAACACACTCTGAGTTAGGTGGTCGTAACATTATAGGTTGTGAATATATGTTAAATAAACTGCTCAAAGAACGTTAGGAATGTTACAGAGAAAAGGAGATCGACAATACGCAAAACAACCGTATGTATTTAGTTACGGAAAACCGGATGCAGAACACAAAACAAACGTAAAATGGTTAGACAAAATGTGTAGAGTGGTACTTTTGGCATTTTTTATTTTGTTTGGGGCTTTAACGACCACCGTGAGCAACTCGATGTGCTAAAAGCAGT
This sequence comes from Macrothele yani, assembly GCA_039090855.1. Classification (NCBI taxonomy): domain Eukaryota; kingdom Metazoa; phylum Arthropoda; class Arachnida; order Araneae; family Macrothelidae; genus Macrothele; species Macrothele yani. The sequence continues at coordinate 54,238,040 of CM077017.1, forward strand.
CTTTTTTCCCTAACTTAGGGCTACTGGTTCCAGGGAAGGGAAAGAACCAGCGCCGAAAGACAAACACAACATCCATGCCTCACCGGGATTTCGAATAGTCAGAAATCAGCGTTTAGACCACTACGCCACCGGGGCTGCTTCTTTGGGCATTCAAACGAGAGAACGGCTTATTGCGTCCGAAGAAATGAGAAGCACACGAAACTTATCTTGGTCAGTCCGTACATTGTGACACCTCATCGGTTGTTGACAACCGCTTGGAACTCCGTGGCATATTCCGGATGAAATGATTCAGCTGGCTTTTGGGTTGCAACGCTCGCAGTCGAGGCAAAAGGTCACAAAATCAGGAAAGTGTCATAAGATCCGGTGAGAGCAACTGAACAACGGGCATGGAGTGTACTTATCCTACTATCAGATAAATGAAGACCTGCTACAACATCAGTCTGTCTGAGCACGGATTAAAGCATTTCGATGACCCTATTGCTTTCTCCGACCGTCAAATGTATCTTTTGCGTTGTTTACAGCCTCACAGCATCTTTCACAGACGTCCAACGTTAAAACACACCTCAGCACATTGACTTTTTCGAAGTACACGTATCTCTCACTCACCTTTCTTGCACCTTCTCTTACGCGACAGCAATGCGGAATCCAAAATTTGTACATTGTTGAGTTTTGTACTTTCCCAGCTTCATCATTCTGACCTGACAACATTTGCAATAAACAAGCGTGCCTAGCTTTTAAAAAATCATAATATCCCTAAGTTTTCTTCAGCAGTTTGCATCTATAAGAGTAGTTGTATGATAACGCACTTTACATATAAGAATAACTTAGGTGATGGTATTTCTAGATCATTGTTTGATCCAGTTCGGTCTGGATAAAGCACATGATAGGTCCTGGAAACAAAACGTGTTTGGTCTTCAGAATTTGTGAATTGGGACTTATGAACTTTTCGAATTACTAACCAACTCTCCACCTCAGTCAAGTTCGTTAAGTAGCATAACTACTGTATCGTAGAGCGATTTCCAACAGAAGGTAAAGTGTGTTTCAACTATGTATTTTGTCCTTTTCGCTGTGAAACGTTTTGAATATTGCGCTGAACGAAATTGTCGAAAACCTGGATAGTTGTTCACATCTTTCTTTCCTTCCACGATTTTAATGTGGATGCAGAAGTTTGGCCCCCAGTTAAATCATGAAAATGTTCTGCACGTTTGATAAAGTATCTTATATAAAAGCAACTGTAACGTGTCATGTTTTTCTGCGAAGCGAAGTTTTACACGTTCCACAATTGAAACACTTGATTCGAATTCTTTGCTCTATAAAATCCCTCATTTCAAAAACTGTAGATCTCTTTAAACACATCCATACTCAACACTGCCTTGGAAGTGACAAAAGAAGCATTAAGTTGTGGACGATACGTCAACTTGTTCACACAAGCGCGCCCTAAGTAAATGAAAAAAATTATCTAGCGTGAGAAAGGGTGTTGTACCATTGCTCATAATATTTTCTTGTATTGAATATTCTTATGGCTTTCTAATAACACCTCCCACATGCTTGCGAAATTGAAATTTTTCTCGCTTGTTGAATTCAAATCAAAGTATTTTAGTAGAGTGGATGCGTCTCAGATCACTTGGCCACCGGGACGGCTCATCAGTGATGGTCAGTGCAATAACCATCTTCATAATTTAGAAAGCTATTCCATAAATATGCATTCCCGCATGCGTGCGTACGCAATATTTCTGCTTATTTGGATTTTTATGACGCAACACCCATGTTTCACTACAGACTTTAGGGATTTTTATGACGGAACATCCATTTTTCACTGCAGACTTTAGGGATGTTTATGACGCAATATCCATTTTCCTGGTTTCTTTCGAGGTTTAACGACTACATAAGTAAATCCTACACCTATAAACAGTCTCCCGTCCCTAATTTAGAGCCAATGGTTCTAGGACGGGGATGGAGCCAACGCCATCAGTACACTACTTATGCCATACGATCCTCTTCCACTCTTCTATTCTCTACGAGCGACGAGCAAGACACAACTGCAGTCGTTGCCCAACATTGCCTGGAGTGATGTAGGGCTTGTGCGCAGTTGACCTAGCTAGGTAAGTGTGAGAATGCACTTCCCGACGGAAGGTGCCTGCTCTATGCCTTGGAAGCCCAATACGAAGCTTCCTGCCAGGCGACCCTAAATGGCAAGAACGTATGCATTTACCCAATATAATCCATGTAAATCACATACTATCTCATTTCCAAATGCAGTATCTTCCAGGTAGGAGTCTTGATACATTTCCATTTAGATCTAGACCTGATTTCTTGCTGGAATATTTTCTTTCGCATCCTATTCCTGTAGGCATAGCCATAGTTTTTCATGGCTTTTCCAGCTTCCCTGATGCAAAATTTTTCTTCTTGATAGAGGAAATTCAGATATTTCTTTCAACCGTACCGCAGCTTTCCAGATCATATTGAAAAAACAATTGTCATCGGCTAGCTGGGAGCACGATCAATATTTATACACATTCCTTCTTCTTCTTCAAATGCATTATCTTTTCATTAGAGGGAGCTGCTACTTATTTACACTTTTCACTATTTCTGCAATTCTAGAAGTTCTATTTTTATGATTATTTTGTGTTGTGACCGCGACCATGATTTATCATGCAATTTCCAGCTTTTCTGATGCAAAATTCCAGCAGTGATACCTGAATGATTTCGGTCTTGTTCCAACGAGTCATTTGTGAGGTCATTCCGAAAGATTTGTGAAGTGCGCAAGGATGTTACTCCTGTTGTCAGTGCTATTGAACTTGAAAACATTTCTTTCTTAATGATGATGTCAATGCTGAAGAAGTTGAAAATAAGTCTTTTTGAATGCCGTCAGTACTGTAGAATTTGAAAACCTGTCTTCTTGGCTGAAGCATGTCGCCACATATTCGCTTGCTTCTTAATTTATCTCGATTCTCACCTAAGTTTATAAAGAAACTTTGTCACTTATATAACTGTGTCATACAAAAGACATCCTTCGTGCGGTTAGCTTTTTCATACTGTACAGAAGCGTAAGGATACAAAAGACACATAATGTTACTGATATTTGGGGAAATATAGAAAGATGGTCGCTCCGCACACACATGAAACGACCGGGCTTTCTTTTCTCAGACGTAAGGGGGAAACATTGGTTGTTGAAGTCCACTACTTTGATACTGTACCACCGAGACTGTCGCTTTCTTGTTCTTGGGCATATTAACCTTACGTGGCAGGCTCTGTGGGGACCATCAGGAAGGTAACAAACTGCATCGTATCAAGCTAGTTCTTACGTTCGGACTTCATCCTTTTGCCGGAACCCTGTTATCAAGCTAGTTCTTGGAGTTTGGACTTCATCTTTTCGCCGGAACCGACTGGCACATCTCTACATTGGGCTTTGTTGTTTCACTCACCGCTATCTGCTTCGTCTTCGTGGCAACGCGACGCTGTCCCTCTGTGTGAGACGTGTAATGCACTTTATGCGTGTTTTATGTTCGCGAAGGAGCTGGTTTTCTGCTTTTACCCACTCTACCAGACGACTCAGAAACTTTGAGTCACCTTTTAAGTGATCATTGTGATGTGTCTTCTGGTTTCTTTTTTTACGTCGTACCTATTGCTTTCGTTTTGTATAGTGCGTTGTATGATTGTCGACCATTTACACAGTTTCTTGAGTTTCTTTTTTGTGACATCCGTTTTTTTATGTAGTTTTCATTACTATTATAACGTGTTAGACTTGGCGCTATTCGACCCATTGAGATCATTGTATCAATGAACGCAAATCTATCAATCAATTAAAAATTGCATTGCTTGTTAAGCGTTCTGTGATCCTCCAGAAGGCGTAAGTATGTGTGACTCAATCTACCTCACACGTTATCCATAAGTTTCTGCTAACAGGAGAACAAGACATATCGAGGTGACCGAGTGGCCAGAGTTTTTGACTGGTCATCCGAGCCAGTCCCAGACCTTAGCTCGAATCCTTGGGGCGACACGTGTAGCACGCCTGACCCACGTCACTTCACATCCCCTATCTTTAAAGCAGTGGACCCAAATTAGAGACAGGAGTTACCCATAGCCCTTACAGTTCCTTATGGTGGTTGTCAAACCACAAAAATATGTTGAGACGCTACATGAATTTTATTCTGAGATTTAGAGATCCCCATGATCATTTAAGGCTATAAGGAATCGCCCGTCTGTGATTTAGAGCCACTACATCCAAGAAAGGAAGAACAATCAACGCCATAAGTCAAACGCGTTAGTAGTACTTCATGAGTTGGCCGGATGATTGGTCCGAAGCCATTGCCTTTCACCACTGCGCCATCGAGGCGGCCACTCAACTAGGACATAATTTAAATGTTGGTAGTACAGAAGGACTGCATAGTTTTTTTAGTAAAAACTAGAGAAATTCAAAAATTTGTAGCTAACATTGTATTTTGCTATATTTTACTATTGTGGACTTTTTAGATTGGTCCAACGAAAGACGAAGTTTTAATACACTTTCGATAGTATTTCCAGCACATGTCTATCTCGCAATTGCTCATTCGGCATTTCAAACGGGACTTTCTGTGTCGACTCCTGAGAAATAATACAGAGTCTTCAGATTTATTTGTTTGCACCAAAAAATCACAAAAATAGCACCACAGCATATCCTTGTCTCTCTGGAATGGATGTAGACATAAAAAATGCAGTTTTTGTAATGCCATAGCTGCAAAGATGGCATTCTTGTCACGTTCCAAAAACAAAACTGCGAAAGCACCATCTAGGCTTCGTCTTTCATTTGTCCATACCGAAATGCTCATAAGTTGGATGTCAAAATCGCTGAAGAAAGCGTTCTCCCTTACCATTGCAAATGTTTGATTTTGACGATTTCAAAACTTTTGTGGTGACGTATGTAAGATACTTTTTCATATAAGTTGTAGAATGATGCCTCTCTGGGCATATACATCCATAGTTTGAGGGAAAAGATGTCACTAAACTGTTACAGGCACTCTGAAGTCTGGATTACACGTCAAGATATCAAAATGTTATAATAAGTAACACCTGATAGTCATATTGCTACCGACTTAAGAAGGATAACGATTTGAGATTCCAGCTAACCTTCACGCACCATAACTATAACTTTTTTGGAAACCCTGAAAGAGCTGATGGCTAACATTTCGGGAATTATTAAATTTATCTAACTCAATGACACGGCTTTTTTTGTAATGCTCACAGTTTGTGGGGTAAAGATTATTTTATTCAACCTTCAACACGCCATTTTTTCCTAGTCTGATCTTTTCTTTTACAGCGTCTCAGTCCTTCCTGTCTCCATGAAAATTCATCGCAAAAAACTTCCACAGAAAGCTTTAGTAATGTGATTTATCATCGAGCTAACAGCAAGTACGGAACAGACGTCAATTCTAAAACGATCAATTTCTTCCTTCTTCTAACTCGAGAGAAGCAAACCCCGAATCTTTCTCTTCTTTCAAAATCAGAACGCGCCTTTGATGAACTTTCTGAGAAGACGAGTCGCTTCTTATTAAAGAGCCGAATCAGTATTAAATAGGAATATTTTCTTCATGGTTCAGCCACAAGTTTAAAAGAATTTGTATTACATCTCATTCAAACATTGAATTATAAACTTTATTTTCATATTTCCCAGCTTAAACTGACTTTCGTGGAACTCCTTCCCGAACATTTTCACTAATATACAATAGGACCTGGAAAACCGACAACACTTCGATAACGCTATCGTTATTGGTAACTGTAGAAAAAAAATTTGCAAAATTTTAAATTTTCCTGTTGGGGCACGCGTAGTTAGCTTAATTTTATTGCAAAATCTTTAGCTTATTTTAAGCTTTGGTGATAGGTACTTAACGGATTTCTTAAAGAAATTATATTGATGCACTCAAAAAATCCCCTCTGTTTATTAACAACATAATGCAGTTGAATCCATATATAGTGAAGTTGAAGGGAGAGGCAAAAACATTCGATATATATATATATATATTGTTTCGTCCAGCAGTGGATTGATAATGGTTGACAATGATGATATTGTTGTGGTCGCGGTCCCACCGCGGACCACCAATGTTGTAACCGTGGTCCCACCAAGGTAACGACCGTGGCCGAGCAATTGTTAAATTTGCCGCCCCGGTGGCGCAGTGGTCTAAGGCGCTGGCCTCTGATCATTCGTCCGTAAGGGGTCCGGGTTCGAATCCCGGTCAGGCATGGATGTTGTGTTTGTATTACGGCACTGGTTCTCTCCCTTCCCTGGAACCAGTGACCCTAAATTAGGGACGGGCGACTGCTTATAGCCCATTGAGTTGCTCACGGTGGTCGTTAAACCTCCAATCAAAAAAAAAAATTGTTAAATTTCTTATCCACGGTAATTCGACGTTGTTCTTGGCGCGAAGACTGTATTGTATGGGCACACACTTAAACAATTAAAACCAATCACACTCGTACACATAAATAATGTATCCTGCAAATGCCCTGACTGCTCTAAACATAAACATTTAATTGGCTATCAAAATAAAAATGGCACAAATACGTATAACAATTAGTTGTCTGCTGATCTTAAGTGCTGGCTCATCTATGACGGAAATTTGTTCCCGTAATAAAGTTTTAGTGAACTTAATCCACAGTTCAGTTCTTACAATTTACCAGTTCAGTTCCTCTACTAATCGCGTAGCAGATGTAACAACAATAACAAAATGGTTTTACTTACATGGATGGAGCTCTCATCCGTAAATCCCATAAATTATTTCACCTGTTAATTGGTAAGGTATCCAACACACTTCTCTTACGCTGCCGATTTCTTTGCGCGGGCTGTGTCCCGTCGCACTCACGCGTAGGGGTTGCACTGCTCCCCTTTACGAACACACGCACATGTTTTCGTTGGTGGAGCGTCGCTTCGCCTCGTAAGATAAGCTCGCCTTTTTTACTACATCCAGGAGGGGATGATTGAGATAATGGATCCACACCGCTGTTGTTAGCATTTCCAGCCAGAGTTTCGTTTCTTGGCTTCGCTTCTCCTTGCAGGACCAACGCCAACTCCCCGACTTCTGTATTTCTTCGAAGCTTCCCTTTTTACTGGACTAACAGGTCGTTAATTTCCATTCGGCTCACAGCACAGGAATTGCTGCTTTATCACGCGGATTCAAGCATTCCGCTGTCTTAATGGCAATCTGGCCTATCCATATACCCCGAGTTGCTGAACTCCGTTTCTTTCAAAATGCGGGAAGTTTTGCTGCTTCATTTTTCAAATCACATAGCAGCCCAAAGACACCTAGTCTTTCACATCGGAGAGCGTACAGGAAACTGAAATTTCTTCCTTATTTTCAACGCCAAGTGCGCAATCTTACTAACCCCCGGACCATACAAAAAGAGAGCAATTGTACTCGAAAATGCTCTAAACAATCGACGAATTTACGATTATTCGCTCACCTCTTGTCCCCCATCTTCATTTCGTTCCACAAGTGGCCCGCAATGTCTCGCTTCGAAACGTTCCTGCTTCCCGGTTGTTTAGACTAGACGTCAGCTGCGACCTACGATTTGCGACGTCAAAGCGCTCGAAACTCCGACCACCCAGCCAGAGTGAGAATTCTTCGTCTCTTTTGTTTCCTAATCCCAGATAAAACTTTCCTCTGTCTTTACACTTTTTAACCCCAATAAAGCCTCAAACTTAATTAATACCTAATTAACTTCATACATCTACTACGCTATTAATTCCAGAATTAATTGCGGGGGTGGGTCGTAAAAATATCTTATGTGTGCGAACTTCGTTATAACCGGACAGATAAAAGAAGGGCTATTTTTGGCATATTAATACATTATGTTAAGTTAAAAATTAGTCAATTTTAAACCATATATCAATTAATCAATGGTAAATCATACTTATTAATTGAAAACCATAGCTAGCAAACTAATATGAGTGAGATCTGCAATAAGCAAAACGTTAAACTAATGTGAAAATTAAAGTAACTGCCAAGCATTTGACATTTCACCAGTTACATGTTACGCCGGATATATGAACTAATTCTTGCTTTTTTGTGCTTATCGTGATTGTTGTTTTAAGTATTTTTAAACTTTTTTTTGTGATTGAAGGTTTAACGACCACTGTCAGCAACTCAATGGGCTATAAGCAGTCGCTCATCCCTGATTTAGGGTCACTGATTCCAGGGAAGGGAGAGAGCCAGTGCCGTAAGAGAAACACAACATCCATGCTTCACCGGGATTCGAACCCGGACCCTTCACGGACGCATGAGCATAAACCAGCGCTTAAACCATTGTACCACCGGGGCGGCATTTTTAAACTTCCTCTGAGGCGGTGGTAATGATGTTTCTAGATGCAAAATAGAATCTTAAGATTTTCTAAACACGGATTCGGTGAATGAAAGGTGCGAGGGGAGGTGGAAAAAAACAGCAATTCACCAGGAGCTGTATGTTTGGCAAGTGTGAGGAGGGAGATGGTAAAAAAAGCAATTGAAATATTCTCGTTTTCATAGGAACTGACCTACTAGTAAGGGGCATCACGGGATGTGTCAACAGCAGGTAATGAGTGAATGATATTTATTTTGTTTACTGATAACCGTGGTGAACTTCGATATATGCGGCTTCTCCAAACAATGTTCATAGTATGCAGTTAAAATAACAAGAGAGAATATTAAGGAGTTCAAGGGATCTATAAAAACTTCAGTTTATGCGGAACTTCGTATTATACAAGTTCGGTATATGTGTGTTCTACTGTATTGTTAAGATTGTTTCACTGAATTTTTTCCCATGGTATTTATGTACATTTTTAATTAAATGTAGGGTAACTGTTCCTCTTAAGATAGCTTTTAATTAACTTTAAGGTTAATTGTTGAAGGTTACGATACGCTTTTTACTTATATTTTTGGTAGCTTCCATGAATACATTTTAATTTCCTTTCACATGATTGATTAACTTCAAGCACAGCCCCATTCGAAAACTAATTTCAGGTTTTTATCACTATGCTTTTTTATATTGTGTCGCAAAAAAAGTTTTCAAATACTGAGGGGGGAAGGCAAAACTTCCCTCTTTAGCTCACTACTTGCCTTCATTCACAGCCAGTCCGCTGCAAAAAAACTATCGCTCGTGTTCGTACATGCACTCCTCAAAGCAAGATCATCTACCAAATCAAAATTACTGATGATGTTTGGCTTTACGTATTGTTGATGCATCAAAGTCTCTATTTACAGAGATGTTGACACACAACTCGAGCTTCACTGGCATCCATCACACGTCCCACTATAAGACTTTTTGCTCTTAATTATGTTTCTCTTGTTGATATTCCTGAATCTGGTCCTCTCAAGATTTCCCCTGCATTCCTCTACCTTTCTGGCCACTTGAGCTGAATAAATCCTCTTGATTATCACCTCATCACTCATTCTTTTAACATGACCAATCCATCTCACAATATTTGTCACAACCCACTAATAACATTTATGTCCTCCCTGGTTGACATATTCCGAACTGGTCTGAAGTGAAGATACTCAACTCCAATGTCACCAAACGAACTGTATTTTTCACAGAGAGCCTGTTTATTCTAAAGTATGGTGAAAGGTGCTGTAATTTGGAACGTCCGTCATTTGTGCCCCGTCAGTTGAGACGTTTGATTGAACCATCGGAGCGACGGTCTGAAGGTGAGGAATTATTTTGATTTCCATCGATTTTTGAACTTTAACCATATCAAACTAGCATCACCGAAAGGTGAGGCAGGAAACGAGATGTATTGTGGGTCTACCGCAGGCGCTTATAATGTAAGCTCCCCAGGTGTCTTGTCGGCACTTGACCTGATGATGGAGCCTAGTGAGCTCCGAAAAATCTTGTCTTTTTTAACTGACTTTTAGACTTGTAAATAAATATGGTTTTAATTTGCAATTTTGAAAGCTGGGTTTTTCATATCGTACGGAGACAGCGTGATACTCAAATTACTATGATGTGCGAATAATTTTTAATTATTATACAGAAATATATTATCACTGTATTTCATGCAGTTCTACCGTTGCTTACCAAAATAATAGCTTTTTATGCTGTTTCCTCACATGTTACACTAAAATGCGATGATCATTCTAATTTTACCCACTTATTAAGTTCTTCACCTATTTCATTGCATATATGTAACTATGACGACTTCTCCCCAACATCAACTTTTTAATCTGTAAACTCAGAAAATTTCCCAGAAATTCAGCTTCCTGTGTCACTTCGGCGAAAACATTCCGGTCTTCCGGTCGAATGGTTTGTTTCCACCTCATTTTCACGCACGTATATGTGAAGATCTGAACTGCTGATTATAAGGTTTTTTCACGTTACTGCTGCGACAACAGTCCGGAATTTTTTCCATAAAAGTAAGCTTGAATACCGATTTCTCCGCAAAAAATGTTTTTTTTTTTTTTTTTTTTTTTTGATTGGAGGTTTAACGACCACCGTGAGCAACTCAATGGGCTATAAGCAGTCGCCCGTCCCTAATTTGGGGTCACTGGTTTCAGGGAAGGGAGAGAGCCAGTGCCGTAAGACAAACACAACATCCATGCCTCACCGGGATTCGAACCCAGACGCCTTACGGACGAATGATCAGAGGCCATCGCTTAGACCACTGCGCCACCGGGGCGGCCAAAAAAAGTTTAGTTTGATGATTAAAGAGTTAATGAGACTTCCCTTAATTTTCGCCCGGGCATCTTCACACCTGACCTATCGATTGACCTGTCAATAAATTTATGGCGTATTCTGTAGAACCTAACGGATAAGCAAATCGGCCTTTTTTATGGCCTATAACGAAGTAAATTTCTCCGTCATTTTTATCCGCGCCGGGGCTCGAACCCGGATCCCCTCATTCCGGAATAAGTCACTCTACCAATTGAGCTACGCGGACATTTTATTCTGATTCCTATCTGCCTTTATGTCGTGTGCGTCCTTCTGGCAGGTACGTCACATCTCCCCCTTATTATTTTTTTTATTCGAAGTGCTGCTCTTATTTTTCCTATCTCGCGGTGTGGAAATAACATCACACCATAGCGAGATTTTGAACGGTCGGGTCATCCGGATAGTTCGGGCGCCATTATAACGAAGTAAATTTCTCCGTCATTTTTATCCGCGCCGGGGTTCGAACCCGGATCCCCTCATTCCGGAATAAGTCACTCTACCAATTGAGCTACGCGGACGTTTTATTCTGATTCCTATCTGCCTTTATGTCGTGTGCGTCCTTCTGGCAGGTACGTCACATCTCCTGGTACGTTACAGGCCCTATGTCGATATAGAGAAACAGGAGGCAATGGAAATTACCTCTTTCGTACTCAGGCATTTTCTTGTCACGACGCATAAATATTTTCCCGGCGTAAAACATTGTTCTTCACGTTTTTTCCAAACAATAATTTTTGTTGGTAACGTAACATATACAGACATACATACAGTTTCACAGCTTTGCGATTTATCAGTTACAAGAATACCGTGACTAATGCGATGCTAACGGGTACGGTGCTTCAAGATAAATCGCAATAGCTTAATTTTGAGTATAACAGTAACCTAACTCAACCTGAGTCTGCCGCCCCGGTGGCGCAGTGGTCTAAGGCGCTGGCCTCTGATCATTCGTCCGTAAGGGGTCCGGGTTCGAATCCCGGTCAGGCATGGTTGTTGTGTTTGTCTTACGGCACTGGCTCTCTCCCTTCCCTGGAACCAGTGACCCTAAATTAGGGACGGGCGACTGCTTATAGCCCATTGAGTTGCTCACGGTGGTCGTTAAACCTCCAATCCAATCCAATCCAACCTGAGTCTTGGTTAACAAGCACTTTCCTGTTTCAATGAAGTTCTTCCAAAACGAAAACCATACTTGTGCGTTCTACGAACGTATTGCCTAATCATGTCAGAAGCGAAAGAAGCATAGTACTTTCTAGTTACCTTTCTGAGATAATTTCTTTATGAATCCGGGATTAAAACCTCTCCATATGCAACACTTATATTTTTCTGCTCTGGTGATGGAGTGGTAAGAGTTGGTTTGTAAAATAGAGGTTATTAGCTAAATAGCATAGATGATAGTCAGTATATTTTTATAGAGCCCAATGTTTTTATTCTCACTCTTCCTGTGCTTGGTGTTGTTTGGGTACGACTGGTTCTTGCTGTCCGGCTTCATTAAATCCTTAAACTTTTTCAAATTTCCAACGTGGAATCTTGTAAAACTGTCTTTTCAATTTTACTTGGACATTTTTAGCGTGCGCTTCACTGGTCAAATGGAACTTCAAGAGCATGCTTTATATTTTCATCTATGCGTAATACCAGCTAATTCAAGAATTTCTAACATCCCCCTCATTTCTTTTCTTCCACAGACATCCAGAGATAGAAACGGGTCACGGGTCAACGGGTCAACAATTTCTAGCGGATCAGACGGGTAGGGCAAAGGTGTTCCTGATCCGATTTTGATCCGGTTTTATTTCAGTTTGATTTTTGAAAATTAAAAAAAAATTCAAAGAAAAATGTGCACTGTGTAATTTTGTGCTCAATGCTGGTGCCCGCGGAATGAAAAAGGATTCGTCACGCAATATGAAGGAAGAGTGCCCTCAGAAGGAAAAAAGTCTCTTCTTGAGGGGCAGTGATGAAAACAACATTCACATTTTGGAAACTTTCAACTCATCAGAAACTGTTGCAAATTGTTGTTGTTGTGAAACATATTCTGAAGCTTTATATGTTATAAAAAAACAGCAAAAACTGAAATTAAACATACAAGCTGCTTAATTCAAAACTTTTGACTGTAGTGCCCTCAAAATTAGGTGGAGCAACCATAACATTATTGCGGAGGGACTTTTGGCTCTCGCAGATGTGTTTGAAAACATGAGTAAAAAAATTGGGTATTTCTTGCAAATGAAGGGCGACAATTTCAATACTTCCTGTAACTAAGTGAGTAAATTATACGTTCCTGTAACACATTTGTTTAATTTCCATATAACCAAAGATACTCACTACGGAGAGACGTTTTGAACGCCCAATATATATTTTAGCTCAAAGCAGATTTGTTCGGGTCAGGTACAATTATATGACGTGCGGCTCCGGGTCGGCTCTGGGTCCAAAATTTTTGACCCGTTTCCAACTCTTCATACATCCTGCGTTATTACGCAAATCGTTCACATTTTGTAATTCAAATGTAGGAAATAGATGAAAACCTCCGGAGTGACAGCTTAGCTTGTCTTCGGTACGTGGTTTACAGACAAATGTTCTAAGGAGGGGATTATGAAATATCAAATTATAACGTTTTCAAAATAAGAAGTCGTAAAGTAAAGTAGTAAAGGGGATCACTTTAAATTCATTCAAATTTCGTCTGTAATTTAATGAAGGTTATGTGAATTTATACCACATTTTTCAAAACATTACGTTCATTACTGCGATCACTTTGGATTGACTTCTGTAGTTTACGTTTCCGTTTTAGTAAGTTATTTCTCTCATGTTTGCTTGCATTTTAATGGTACGAGTATCATATCTGTTCAAACAACGCCATGCCGAAAGGCCTTTTGCGATGGTCGGCTCTCACCGTATTGACATCCCTCCCCAATCTACATGAAAATAGTGGATTCTCTGCAATAGGAGTTCGATATATTGGTATCAACAACTAGTTTTATAGTGTCAAATCAGAATCAATTGTGGGAGGAAATTTTCAGTTAGATGACGGTCAAGGTGTTGAAATAAAGATTACGTAATTTGTTATGAAATATTGATTACGAATTTTGAAGGGCTGTTTGAGCCTTACAGTATGTATATGAGTTATAAACGTGATAACGAAGTTATGTGTTAAGAGTTAGTAAAAACTGGTTTGCAACTTCTCTACGTGAATCGAATATACAATTTATATATATATATTTCTTTTTTTATTTTGTATTGCGTTGTATTTAGGAAACATACCGAATCCAGCATAAGATGCACAATACACTTCGGTACGTGATAATGTTACAGCTAACACGACAACAAAATCAATTAGTGCGTACTGGTCATTAATTGCGAAGAAAGAAATGCCTTATTGCCTTGAAATCAGTCAAACAAATTTCAATTCCGAGGGACCGCAAAAGTGAGCATTTTTATACAAGGCTGGCTCTCTAGCTGCATTATTATTTCTATATAGTACATAAAACCGACAAAAAACAAAATTACTTTCAGGGAACGCAGCGATATAGGCATTTCTGCTGTCTTCTACAGATAGCAATATTAATTAGCGATATCCAGCCAGGCACTGCACAATGCCAGTTTATCGTAAGTTGGATTTCCGGCGAACCAGCGAACCGCACTTTTGCACGAGAAAGAGAAAACCGGAAGCTCCCAGGATATCACCCACGGGCAGTTTTCCACTGAGAAGCTCATTACGACAGTTAATTGGGAACGACAATGGCATTTTCTAAATTGAATTGCAAGTCGGTAAAGTGATGCTATCAGAGCAGCATAATTATTCGTTCGGCTGAATTACCAAAAGTAAATGAAAAGGTACAAAGCAGTTCCTTTGTTAAAAGACCGCGGTTACTTCCTCTCGCCCAAGGAAAAAAAATCAGGCAATTAGCAAACTGTTTAGCTACATTATTAAAGGTTCCGTCTCTTAGAAGATATAGCAGCTGTTGAAAGAGTATGGCGAGAAAAATCCAGTTATTTATAATGCTGAGTATTAATATAATTGTCATGAGCAAATTCAAAAGTCGTGTAATAATGTCCCAAAATAAAACAAGCTCTCTCTTTACGGATTGCCGTTTGCTTACTGAGGACGAATGTACACTCAGTAGACAAAATATTCGAGATAGAGGTGATGGGAAGTTGACATTGGCAGCGCCCACGAAGAGTGGAACAGACCCAAACCGAACGAAGGCCATAATTAGGCGGACATCAGAGCTTCCTAACAGCGTATCGCAATTGACGAACATGGGTAAACGTGGTGATCTGAGACACTTTGACCGTTGAAGCATTTTCGTCGCCAAGGCAGATGGGTCATTCGCCGAAGCAGTAAGAAACCTAGGGTTCCCGAGGGCAACCGTATCAAGGGTCTACCGCGAATGTACGATCGATGGGAGTACTAGGACCCAAATAGCAAGTAGTGGCCGGGCACACGCCATTGATGAACTGGGTCGATGTTGACTACCCTGGGTCGTACAGACAGACTGCTTGGCAACCGCAGTGCAAATCGAATTCAGGTAAAATGTCGGAAGCCCAACAGTGTCAGCGAACGAATGGTATGGCGCACGGTGCATACCCTTAGCTACGAGAGCCGACATCCTACAAGTGAGCCGCTGTTAACTGCTCGTCATCAGACATTGCGTCTCACCTGTTGCCGGGAACCTCAAAACTGAACCTCTGCAGAGTGACGCGGCATCGTGTGGTCAGACGAATCCTGTTTTCAGCTGTACCAAGCTGACGGGAGAGTGCGGGTATGGCGTCGACAGCATGAGGCCATAGCCCCGTGATGCCAGGCCGACTCTGTTCAAGGCAGTGGTGGCTTTATGATGGTGTGAGAATCCTTCTCATTTGACACATTAGGTTTCTCAGTGTGTCTGCAGAGGTCCTTAACCGCTGAGAGCTACCAGCATGTACTGGCTGATCACCTACACGCTTTCATGGCCTTCGCGCATCTTGTGGCATATGGTCTGTTCCAGCAGGAAAATGTACCGCCCCACCGATCCGCGACCACCCCGGCATGGCTCGAAGAACACTCACCTGAGTTTGGAACCATCCAGTGACCCCCACGTTCCCCGGATTTACTCCCTGTGGAAGCTATCTGGGATGCCGTGGCGAGAAACATCAGATTCAGGGATCCTGGGCCGACCCCTCGCGTAGAGTTGAGAATAATGCTGCAACAGGCATGGCTGGCATTACGTTCGAAACCCTCCGCATCTGGTGGAGTCGATGCCTTGGCGAGTACAGGTTGTTTTTCGCACTAGAGTAGGACCAACACGTTATTAGGTAGGTACCTCTAATGTTTTAACAACTAAGTGTTCTTTATTGCCTTATTCCAAATGCTGTGGTGTCAGCATACATTGAAATCAGCATACTCAACCTGAGTTACAAATACATTGTTTTGGGGTTTAACGTTCACTGGGAGTAACTAAGTGTTTTAAGCAGTCGCCAGACAAGGCCAGCTTCATTAGGCAAGTGCCCCAGCAGGCCACAAAGACGGCTTGCTCCTTTTGTTCTCCCGTTTGTCTGTTTATTTGTATGGAAGCAATATCACTACTCCTATTTTATTAGGGAGCGGAAAACGTTTAGGACAACCATGAGCAACTCTAAGGTTTATAAGTAGTTTGTCATCCCTAATGTAAGGCCATTAGTTCCCGGTAAGACAGACAGCCTGCGCCATAAGACCAACACAACACCCATGCCTCATCGTGGACTTAAATCCGGGCCCAGATCGGACTATCTAGAAACCGACGCCGCTTACCGCTTGGCCACGGGAGGCATCGCCATTTCCAAAAGTCAGATTGAAAACATTTTTTCGTGCGCAGTATAAAAGAAAGAATGGTCCATGATTATTCGTTTTATCGGTCTTTCTGTCAGTTTACGGGCACAATATCTCTTCTTCCAAAGACTAGAATGAAAAATTGTTTTTGCATCAATCACAGAAAAACATGAGAGACGTTCTGCTTATATTGTCCAATTTTTCCTGATACAAATTATTTCATTGAGGATGGAATGAATAAGTATTTTCTCTTGGAGGGGAGGATTAACGATAACCATGAGCAGCTTCTCGAGCTATAAGCAGCCGGCCGTTCTTAAATTGGGGCCATGGGTTGAAGATAAGTGGATTCAATCCAGTGTACATGGGCTGCAAGTATGAAAGAGAAAATTAAATTTAGGGTGTTAATATGCAGAAAAGAATGATCAAAAGTGTGAGAAGATTCAAATGCCTGGTATTGATGAAGGAGGGAGGTAGAGAACTGAAGGAAGAAGTAAAGAGCAGAATACCAGCAGGATGGGATGACTCAATAAACAAAAGATGTGTACTGGGTAATAGATGGGTGCCGGTCAAAACGCCGACAATCAAAACACCGACAGGTCAAAACACCGACACCGAAACACCGACAGGTCGAAACACTGACAGTCAAAACACCGACACCGAAACACCGACAGGTCGAAACACTGACAATCAAAACACCGACACCGAAACACCGACAGGTCGAAACACTGACAATCAAAACACCGACAATCAAAACACCGACACCGAAACACCGACAGGTCAAAACACAGACACCGAAGCACCGACAGGTCAAAACACAGACACCGAAGCACCGACAAGTCAAAACACAGACAAATCATAACACCGACAATCATAACACCGACAGTTCATAACACCGACAAATTATAATACCGACAGTTCAAAACGCCGACAACCATAACATCGACAGTTTCAAACACCGACAATCATACCACCGACAATTATATGGACTATAGTCCGGCGAGAAGAGTAACTCTCTTCCGAGCGATGCCAAAATCACAGTGGGTGGCAATGGGGAAGACAACACCCAGTCGATGGATGTGCTTGGATGCATAGGTGTTGGATATGTCGATGCTTATGTGCTGCCACTAGCGGCAAACGACGGAACTTCATTAATTTTTATTCCGACCGACGGCAACATATTTTTATTACGAGCGATGGCAACATATGAGAGGATGAGTGGGAAGGGGGATGCATAGGTGTTGGATATGTCGATGCTCATGTGCTGCCCCTAGCGGTGAACGATGGAACGGCATTAATTTTTGTTCCGAGAGATGGCAACATCAGAGTGGGTGCACAAATGGGTGGGTGATGGAAGTGGATGACAACAACCAAGCGATGCTTATGTGCTGCCTCTAGCGGTGAACTTTGTCATTTGAAGAGACCACTTCTTCGCTGCGCCGTTCCTGTGACGTCGGATATTTTCTGTCGCAGTCTTTTCCTACCAATTTAGCTGCATCTACTTCTCATGATATATCTCTGGGAAACCTATCCGAACACCGAGTTTCATTGGCAGGAAATAAGGTGGCAAAAATTGATTGATTTCACGGGTACTGTTAGGGTTCATATTCGAAGTTGTACCATGAAAGTCTCGGAACTATACCCTTTCCAATATGGTCTCCCTATGTCTGCTCAGACATTTAAGGAATCCATGACCAACTGTTGTATCTGCGACGGAAGAAATGAAATCGCCGTATTCAACAAAGAGTTGCTTATGAACTGTTCTCCTTCTCCTCGAGAAATCGATTACCGTTTCCAGCAACTTCCCCATACAGTCTGATGATTCATTGATGTTAAATCGGTCGTCAGTGTCTTTAACAAGTGACCAATTTTGAACTCTGAGAGATGTGTGTGATCAACTTTGGAACAGAGTAAAAAAATTAGTTTGGGCCTCCTTTCCAGGATATAGTGGTACAACATCAAGGAACTTCTGTTGCCTTTCCTGAAAACATCAAGCTAGTGAATTGTATTCTTGTGGATGTCGTAAGAGTTTCGTCAAAAAAAAAATGTGAGAAAAGTAATCTACTGCATTGAATGGAGGGGTTGATCTTGTATTACAGCGTCCTCCTTCAAACGGGCACTCGGAACCATCTGCCTTCACAATTTCTCGAAGCGGTGAGTGGAAACAGCGCAGAAAACCTTTGACCCACCCACAGATATCATATAAGAGACCAGTTTGGCTGCCCGCTATTTCTGTAACATTCTTAAGATGTGGTATCAACGAGCCCCATTGAGCGGGTCAGTTGGAGAAAGGGCTCTGTTATGCCTATGCATGTTATTTACAAGATATACAAAATGGTAAATGCTTGTTCTGCAATAAATTGCAGTGACAGAGATAATAAAAACAGCGAAAGACAATCGGGCATCATTTCACAGGAGATTGTTTGTAGTCAGTTTTACGGATTTTAAGATGTCTGTCCAATATTAAGTTGTCCCAATGGTAGTGTGTAAGATTTATCTGAGTAAAACATACCACCTGTTAATTTGTAATAGCTTTAAAGTATAGTTAATTAATAAGAATTACAGTTTGTAATGAATAAAAATAATTCTATGTTAATTACTTTATACTGTATTAGCTACGTATCTCTACAAATAGATCTAAGTATCAAAAAATTTTAAAAATTGCATATTGTTTATTAATATTACTTAAAATGTTTGGAACTGCAAAATGTAAGTTGTTTATGTCCTATACCCGACACGAACGATATTTATGTCATATACATATGAAAGATACTTATGTCCTTTATATATATATATATATATATATATATATATACTTAAGAGCAAAACTGAAGACTAAGGAAAAACTTTAGAATTTAAAACGAAGGTTGCAAAATAACCTGAAAATCAAAACGCGCAACGCAGCAGTTTTGAAAATTCAGAATTCACATTCTATAAAGAAGATACCTAAGCAAAAAAATACAAATATAAATTTATATTTGTATTTTTTTGCTTAGGTATCTTCTTTATAGAATATATATATATATATATATATATGTGTGTGTGTGTGTGTGTGTGTGTGTGTGTGTTAAGTAAGGCCTTGTCACCTTGTAAAATACATCTTATGTGTTTGAAGACATGCAATGAATTATCATTTTTAATATTTATTATTAAAGATACACAAACACTGAATCAAGTTTAGACAACAAAAATTAGAAATGAATGCACAGAAACAAAAGTTCACACATAGTTCAGGAGTTTAAGTTTGACATTAAAATGTATTTTTTCTTGCTTTGAAATGCACGAAGGAGTGCACAACATCGTCGAACGATAATTACTTAGCAATATCTCTATGACATGATAGCAAGACCATTAAGTCTTTGTTGAAGGATTGTCGATCGGAAGTTATTTTTTTACCAAGGCCATTTTCGAAAAAGAACGCTCTGCTTGACAGTTGGTTATTGGTATTACCAAATATAGTTTTAATATGGTAGGGTCTTTAGGTGGGGTATTACCAAATAGTTTTAATCCGACTCTGTGTTTATGTGAAATGTTTGGTGCTACAAAGACCACTTAAGTGATGCTGAGTGGCAGTCTTTAAGTAATGCATTTTATAAATGGGAAGACTTGGAACGATATTTTAATTACTTAACAGTTCAATATATTTTGCCAATGTACCTATTATGAAAATTTCTTAAACTGTATATGCTAAAGTTAGGTTCATATGGGCCCAATCTATATAAGTCTGTTTTAGAAATTTTAAATAACCGAGTTAAAGACCTGAGGACTCATGGATTAATTAACATCGGAACGGGAAATATCCACATTATTCATAATAGGTTTGGTCAAAGTTTGAAACTTGAAAAGCTCAGCAGTCTCACTGACTTTTTGGAAGATGTACATTCTTGGTTTCGGAAGTATCCTTCACGACTGTAAGAATTGAAATTTTTTTTAGAAAACTTGGACGCAGATTATGTTACAATGCTTACATATGTCAGCAATCGGTGGCTCTTCATCATTCCAGTTTGTGAAGGTATTCTGGAGCTATTTTCAACTCTAAAGACATACTTCCTGTCAAATCTTCCAGAAGACAGAAACAGTAACGCAGCTTGTGGGTTGTTCACGGGCAGCTGTAGTGAGTACGAATCAAACGTGATGCACAGATGGCCAAACGACGAACCGTCGTCTAGCCGTGTGTCGTCCGCAGCTCATTGATGCCAGAGGGGAGCGAAACCTGTCGCGCATTGCTCGCGGCGACCGCAGGGCCACAGTGCGACAAATCACCCGCAGCTACAACAGTGGTAGTCAGGGCAATGTGATACACCACACAGTTCATCGCAGCCTTCTGCGCATGGGCCTGCGTAGCCGAAGACACAGCCGGATCCCCATGCTCACTGCACGTCATCACCAACAACGCATGAAATAGGCCCAAGATCATCGAGATTGGACCGTGGATAATTGGAAGAAAGTAGACTGGTCCGACGAATCAAGATTCCCGGTGCATCACGTAGACTGCCAAGTGCAGATACGCTGATTACCAGCGGAGGCTATGGCACCTGGATACACTGTTGGGAGGAAACAGGCCGGCGGCGGCCGTGTTACGCTGTGGGCGATGTTTTCGTGGGACACTTTAGGCCCCATTATCCCAATAGCGCAATCCCTGACAGCTGTCAGGTATCTGAACATCATTGCGGACCAAGTTCCCCCATTCATGCAAACTGTTCCCTGCTGGTGATGATCATTACCAACAGGATAATGCGCCATGGCACAGTGCCAGAATCGCCAAGAAATGGTTCGAGGAACATGCTGGTGATTTTCTGTTAATGGTCTGGCCTCCAAATTCACCTAACATGAACCCAATCGAGCATTTGTGGTTAGATGTAGAAAAGCGGGTAACTGAAGGATCTAGATGTGGGGAACTGGAGGATCTGCTGTTGACATTATGGTACCAGATACCCTATAATACCTATCGCCACCTCATCTAATTGATGTCTCGCCGAGTGGACGCGGTTTTGCGGGCTAAAGGGGTATCCTACAGCTTATTATACTCCGAGTCAACCTAAGAGTGAACCACTATGAAGGGTACGAAACAGCTACGGTACGAAAAATAGTCCCTATCGTTTAGAGCGAAAAGCATCAGAATTATTGCTTAGAACCCATTTTTTTTGGCTCAACAGTTTATCAGACAAAATTGCTATCTAAAAAAAAATTCTAGAAGTTAGAGCTCTTTTAGAAATAAATTTGTTCTGAGCGGTTGCTGAATCAAGAGCTTCGCACTTTCGGCTATTTCTGCTCACTTGAGATACAACTCAGACAGGAGGAAGGGCTGGAAGACCTCTCCCAACATTAACAACACAGAGGCAATAAATCGACAATCGGGGGAACTTGAACGGTGTGTTACTTAAACGGGCAGTAGGGGAAGCAGTTTGGCCTCCACCAGACCCCCACTGCTTGTGAGATGGGTGGGTGGGTGGTTGGATCAGAAAGGAAACAGTAAGAAGGGCAGATTGACGCGGATGGATACCGTTCTTGCGTTCCACGACGAGATGTGATAAAGTTCTCCCGCCTTTCCCAGTAGCACACTTTTAGTGTGAATTGGAGTAAAGGTAGGTGGTCATAATGTAATGGATCATCGGTGTATGTGTCGTTTCTGAAGTGCTACATCGTCAACCACATTTACAGTTTCATCGAGAGGTGATCGCAATAGACAAATCGAAATCCCGTAGTGCATCGCACCGTAAACAGTTTTGTTCTCCTATTTTAAGACATGGAGCTACTCGATAGAAGTTTATCAGAAGCTGATTTAAATAGCTCATTGTTTAAGTTTCTTGGAAGATGTCACATGATAAGAAATTTCCAAAGTTCTGAGTTAGCAAGAATGAACGGGTAAAGCAAAAGGATTAGTGAGACATGGCATCAAGTTTTAATAGCAATGTGGGTGTTTTTCCCCAAATGTGGGGAACAATGTTCTAGGGTTGGATGAAGTTATAGTTTACGTAGTGTACAAAATTGTTTCGAAAAAGAAATTCTAGCCCTTTTAGAAGTATATTTTACTATGGAAGAAATGTGTTTATGCCAAGACAAATTAGTGGAAATACTTAAACCGACAAACAGGATAGAAATGTTGCTTTCGAATGGCTGCCTGACAGGAAACATAAAAACCTGGATGAACAAGAGACTGAATTTTACAAAATTTAAACCTTTAACCGGCTGGAACGAATTTACTTGGGCAGAAATGAGCTGGAACGAATATATATATTCGCTGTGTGAAAAGTAGACCGAACGCTGCTGGTACGAGTGAACCTGAGCATCAGAAAGTATTGCTTTTCCTTTAGCTGTGTTGTTCAACGTGAGCATTTAGGGGAATGAATGACATTAATGCTTTCTGACTGTAACCTGCTAGAAAGGCTGTAATAATGGACAAGACCCTAAGAAAGAAGATGTTTGAATCATTTGCTTCTACCCACAATGGCATGTTTTCCATGTCAGAGTGTCTAGACCTTTCCAATCTTTCCTTGGGTCATGCAACAGAGAATAAAGTAATAGAATGAAGTGCTTTTCACTTTTAACAGATTTATAGTCTGTGCTGCTGAAATGTGAGGGAGAAATGAATTGTTTTGCCTTGGCTTTCGTAAAACCCGGCAGCTATATGAGCATTTTTGTTTGGGGAGCGCAGAAAATTTTGGATGCCATTTGGTTCAGGTACATCGGGCCGCTTAAAGTTTTACATTTTACCAGCTTGGTCTAACTCCAAAGACAAATGGCATTAGTGTAGCAATTCGGAGAGAAAAGAACACTATAGAACACTATACTTAGACCGCTAGAAGATCTCGTCCTTTTAAATTGTATCAAGAAACCCCGAGTTTGGATCCGCTATGCTGACGACATATTCTTCATATGGGAACATGGAGTAGACGAATTAAATGATTTCATGCGCAAGATAAACAGCCTACACAATACAATAAAGTTCACCATGGAGCTTCAAAAAGACGGGACGTTGAATTATCTTGACGTCGCGCGCAGAAGAAATAGAACATCCAGCTTCGATTTTAGCGTTTATTATAAACCGACCGCAGTACCGAACCTTGCCCCTCCTGATTCGCACTGCCCAAAGGAGTACAAACATTCCGCATTTAGAGCGTAGTTCTATAGAGCGTACAACGTATGCAAACCCGACTACCTAAATAATAAAGAAATTGATAATATTTATAGCAAAAGTCTAAAGGCTGGATATAAGAAGGATGACATAGACAGAGTACATAGGACTGTGAAAAATCCTATAATATCAGCAATAGCAAAATTGCCTAGTAGGGCAATGAGATACGCAGGATCCATCACATATATCCCAGGCTTTACATATTGGTTAAAGAACTTATTACGCAAATACAACATATTAATAGCAATGAAGTCCCCGACCCCGTTATCATATATAAAATCAACTTGCAAGGAGACAGTATGAGAAAGAAAAGGCGGGCGTGTATGCTATACCGTTGGTATATCTTGACAACACGGAAAAGATATATATCGGAATGACAAAGCGATCTTTGGACACTAGATGTAAAGAACACGTACGAAGTGTGAACCAGGACATACAGAATACAGCCCTCGCCAGAGAAGTCATGCATTGCTCCGCCGCTCCTGTATGGAATAATATTAGAAGAATTGCCCCTTACACGAATTTAAAAGAGACTGCCATCAGAAAAACAGTGCAAATCCTATCCAGCAAAGTGGCATGCAATGATATAGTCTCTACTGAACTACCAAATGGTTTGGCATGCGTTATTAAAAGATGGAAAGACATCACGGCGCACCGTATAATTACGTGATAAAAATTCATATAATATGCTCGTGATGTCACCCGCGTTATTTTCAAAAATCATCTTCGTTCTTTACATGTTCCAATTTTCTGCATTATTGTGTCTACCATTGTCTTGAAAAAGCCTCCCAGTGGAGTGCGAAAACTTGGCAAATCTTTGTGCTGACTGCACCTCAAAAATAAACGGATTTAATACGCTATATGCGTTTCATTATTATAGACCACTATAGAGTAATTGCTGGAAATCGTCAACAAGAAGTAAAGAACATAGTGAATAAAATTCAATGGAAAAACTGTTGTCTCCAATATTGTTCATAGGATTAAGTTACGATGTTTGGAAAGTCACTGATGTTCTAAAGAAAACCGAAGCTATCCGAAGCCCTCACTGAGACATCCTCACACTAAAAAAAAACCTCTTCGGAATATGTATGTGTGTTTAGCAACTACGCGGAAATGCTACGGCAGCAGGAAAGCAGAAAACTAGAGAGCCAGTGTGACACAGTGAAGGGTGTCTTAACATATCTTGCTCCAAACTTTTCCAGAACCTTTGTAGTATCAAATGTTACAATATGAGTTTCAAAGAACATTTCCAGAAGAGTATTCCCGACATGATTACGTAGACTGAAATATCACCTACTGATCGATTTGAACGAAATCTATACTGATACCTATTAATGAGCTTCAAAAGTTTTAGATGCATAGTAACTTCTCATTAATTGCCTTCTACGTATCTTCGGCCCAAACAAATGGCACAACCATCAGACGATAATTTAAGAGAGATGATTTACTTTGTATTTTGTATAAGTTAAACGTAAGAAAGTTTCCAACCTGTTAAAACTGCAACTGGAACAGACGACATAAAACGGTTATTAGTTCCACTGCACAGTATTTCGGAACAATGAAAGCTATGCCATCTAAATAAAGCAGATGTTTTATTGATTTTCAGGGAGAAATCGATGCATCCAATACAGCTGGTGCATTGGTGCCAGAAGAAGGTGGAGGAAATTTTTTTGTATAATTTGAGTTAGAGTTCTCATAAATAGGAAGATGCAAAGAGATCAGCTTCCTTCTTATGGGAATTAACAATGGTACTATTTGGCAGATCAAAGGAGGAATGGAAGAAGAGCAAAATGTTGACCAAAAACGTTGGTATTCTTGCCGACGAAAATGCCAATTGAAACAAACGACCACTATTGCGACAGGATATAACATTTTCATATTTGCTTCTGTGAAATTCCACTATTACTTCTTGCTTATATTTATTGCATACTTTAAGGAACTTTTGTCTTGATTTAGATAATAGGATAAATATTCAATTGTGAGTTGGAATATTTATCCTTTTATCTAAATCAAGTTTTGAAAACGCCAGATAAGAGAAGGTAAGTTTCTATTCCATCACATAGTACAGTAATCATATCTTGGGCTCAGACAGAAAAGCAATCAGACCTCAGAAAATCCATGGATGGCATTCAAAAATTTCCAAATTCGTGTATGATGCAATAATGCATGGATACTGCAAGTGTTTGTTAGTACTGCATCGTCCTTCGGCAGTACAACGCAGCCAGTGGATAATATCAGTTTTTAACGTTCAGAAAGCTGATTTGTTACGTCAGCAATGTCGAAGGAAATTGTACATGTGAAGCACCGAGCAACGCTTAAAATTGCAAAATGTGGAATGACGTCAGTTAGCGTTCGCGAGCATACGGTAAAATTCTGTGCAGCTCTGTATCATCCTATGCTATTCTGTAGCTCTTCATCTTCTCTACAATCATGAAACCTCTTTCAGGAACTGCGAAGAGCTCCAGAGATCCGCAGAGGCCGTTGCGTTGTATGAGACAAGATAGGTTTTTTTTTATCACCAAATGCTAAAAGAGCTGGAACAAAGATTTGCTATGTGCCCTGAAATTACTGCCGGTTACGTCGAAAAGTAATAGCACAATATGACCAAAATACAAGGCATAGGCATGTTAATTTCATAGCTTATTCAACGCACTTCCTTCATCAAAATTAAAAAGAACACATACCACTGGGACGATTTGCAGTGCCATGCACCACGTTGGTCTGTAGAACGTATGTGGTGAAGAATCCGTGATACGTGCATAATGAGGTAAATGTCCCTAGAAACAACAGAGGATTCATAGCTGAAAGTTTTATTGGTGGACGGTCAGGACTACCAAGGTCGTTACACAAGACATCTTCGTGAGTGGAATGACAACCAACTACCCTAAAACCTTGCGATATGACAAGGCCTTGTGTTCCTCTAACTTTTGGATCACTATGAGTGTCATGAGGAAGTCAGTGTAGTAGATTATATACGTTGAAGACTCCGAGAGCATTGTGCAGATGGGAAACTGGATTCGACAGTATCAGCCTTCACACAGAGATATTCAAACGGAAAACTGTAGTCGGAAGAATATTAGAGGCAAGGGATGAATCTGATGAAACGGTATAAGATTCTGAGATACTTAATGTACGCGGTATTTTTAGGCAATTATTCGACAACATTAAACGCCAGACTTAACCCTTTAACCTGCTGGAATGCATTCACTCGGATTAAGCAAAATGGGCTGAAATCAGCTTGAACAAATACATGCACTGTTTAAAAAGTGGATCGAACGCCGCTAGAACGAGTGACCCTGCGCATCAGCTTTCCCCTTAGCTTCGGTATTAAAAGTGGCTCTTTAGGGGAACGACTGACACTAATCCTTTTGGACTGATTACCTTATACAAAGCATATAACAATGGCGACGAACCAAAGAAACGAAAAAGAAAATACTTGAAAAACTTGTTTCTAGGCAGTGATATGTGTTATATCCGTGTCAAGGGGACTAGCCCCTTCCACTTCATGCCTCGGGTCATAGAGCGGAAAATAGAGAATTAGAAGACAGCGCTTATCAGTTCTGACAGGTTTATGATCACTACTGCTGAGATAAAAGGGTGAAAGAAAATGTGTTGCCGTAACCTTCGTGAAACCCGGCTGCTATACGAACATTTCTATTTGGCGAGTGCAGAAACTTTCGGGCTCCATTTGCAAATCAGGTACATTGACCGCTTAAAGCATTAGTGAATACATGGTCGTATCAGAATAATATCACCACCACCCCTCCGGAATCACAGTGTACCCGCTCAGGCGCGTCACAGAGTGCACGTGACAAGATCGACCACACGGAGATATAAGCAGATGGCCAGGACAGATGAGCCGTAGTGCGTGATATAAGCTCAATGGGTAGAGGTAGTGATTTGACGGACGTTCAAAAAGGAAGGATCATCGGCTACAGCGCCAAGGGTGGAAGCATCTCAGAAACAGCAGAATTCGTGGGCTGTTCACGAGGTGCTATAGTAATAGAATACCAAGAATGGACTGCTGGCACACCGAGTATCTCCCGACGTCATAACTGTGGAACCTCAAAAGCAATCGACCCCAGAGGAGAACGTCGCCTCCGTCGACTGGTAAAGGGCAATCGACGCGCAACAGTATAGAAATTGACGATGCAAATGAACGCTGGAGCACCCAGGTACGTGTCCCCGATAACGGTACAGCAAACCCTGTTACGCATGGGTCTCCGGAGTAGACGCTGCGTCAAAGCGCCCTTATTAACCCAGGTCCATCGGCTACGACGCCTGTAGTTCGCATCGGACTGCCTTCGTTGGACAGTGAAAGAGTGGGAAAAGGTTACTTTCTCCGACTAATCCAGGTTTCTACTCCACAGAAACGACGGACGGTGGCGGATACAGCGCCAGAAACACAAGAATGAACATGAGGACACGCTTGTCTGTCAAGTACAGGCCGGCGGTGGCAGAGGGCATGTCTGGGAGAGGTTTTCCTGGTATGACCTGGGACCGCTGGTACCAGTGGATGGGTCCCTGAACGCCAATGGCTACCTGCCCATCCTCTCTGACCGCATGCATCCCTTCATGTTGGACGTTTACCCTTGTGGTGATGGTGTCTACCAACAGGGCAATGCCCGTGCCACCGTCGCTAAGAAGGCGCCTGACTGGTTCCAGGAACACGAGAGCGATGTCTTCGTTCTGACTTGGCCAGCGAAATCGCCAGACCTCAATCCCATAGAGCACTTTTGGAACTATTTAGATTGACTGGTTCGACGTGTCGACCCACAACCGCGTCATCTCCGAGACCTCCGAAATGGGCACGAGTGCCTCGAGCAAGCTTCCAGGGCTTCATTGCGTTGATGCCACGTCGTCTCCCTCGCTGTCATCCAGGCCAAGGGTGGTTATTCCCATTATTAGGTAGGTGGTGATATTTTTCTGACACGACTGTGTGCATACGCACGCACCACTTTTGCAATGAATGTTATGGGAAATAATGTAGCGTGGGTACTGAAGAGGTGCAGTATTGTGACATGTGGACATCTGTTTCAGTTAGGAGAAATTTGTATGGATTTATCACTTCTAGATGTTAGTGGACAGCACAAAGATTAGAACCCAAGCCTCGGATATTGGTGCAGTGAGTATGAAAATTGTGTGGATCATGATAAACCGAAGTTTCAGACCATACCACCATTTTTTATATGATTTCATTATGAGACAAAATTTGTGATCTGATGCATTTGTTAAGTTTACGAAAGAGTAAAGCCGAAACTCTACTCACTTGGCTCACACGTTAACTCTAGTAACTATGCTCATATGTATATCTGTATCGGATTCTATTCAGGCAAGACATGCCAGAGCAGAGACAGTGAAATCTAATGTGGAAACTTCACAAAGCGTAACCATCAGAATGCATCTAGAAGCCGAAATAAACAGCCGTTTTAACAGAGCTTATATACGGAATACCGAACCCAACCACGTAAGCCAAATTAGCAGATCATTAGAGATTTTAGCAAAATCAATAACTAATTTGGAATCCTCGTCAAGAAACCTGAACGTGAATGTACCCCTTCATGATTTTCATAGATTGCAGTAGTAGTACTGAATTATATGAATGACCATCCATTTACTGCCTAGGATAGAAGGGCATCCATCCCCTTTGATACAGCCGTACATCTTCTTTTTGTTTCAGAACATTTCCAGTACACACCTCTTAGAGGAAAGGGTATGAGAGAGAGACAAGGGAGAACTAGTCATATAATAGGCCGGCGCAGTTATCGGGCCTGGATAACTAAGTTTCTGTTGAAGGCCGATTCCTCAATAATTATTTAAATAAAATTAAAATAACAATCGTATTGTACGGTATGTGTAATAAATTTTCTCAAGCTGGCTTCGGAAAATGAAAGTCATGTCTCAGCTTACAAACAGAACTGGTAGATATCATAACCTACAAAAAGGCAGAAAAAGACTGCTGTTCCCTCAGGCAGAGCAGCCTTGCAATTTAACGTCGGCCCAACACTGAGCCACCGTCTTTTAGGAACAGAAGACGGTGGCTTAGTGTTGGGCATACGTTAATTACAAGGCCATGCTACCTGGGCCGCAACTGACACCATAGTGATAAATAAATCTTTTTCTGACACCATACCGGTATAATACGTTGCAGGAACAATTTGCATTTAACCCTAGAATACACAGGAGGGGCTGCTACAGTACCCCAGTAGTTCTTCGTTTGCTCACAGATCGCGCAGTGTTTGCTAAGGAAGGTTGTGGTTTCGTGTATTCTCAGTCTAGACTGAACTGTGTGCATTCATGGAGGTGTTGCGGCAGCTGTGTTCTATGTATCAGTCAATTTTGTTCTGATAAATTGAATGATTTTCCCTTGAGGTTCCCTAGTTCCCCGCCTGTGTATTAGGAGGTGAGAAAATAGTCTGTGTATGCTAGGGTTAATTGAATCTCAAAATTCGTTTTCCTGTGTATCCGCATCACTAGTTTAAGAACCGGAAATCCCTAGTAATTCAACTAGAGAGTTTGTACCGAACACATAACTTACAATAACTGAAAGGCACAAATTTCAGCACAAACACAAAACACTTTAATATCCAACAGAGGCCAAACACGAGTACATGTGAATGAACTTAATAAGCATTACCCTGAAATCACTACCAACAGCCTGTTAATGCATTACTACTCACAGGACATTAATAAACATTAACCGGAAATTACTACCAACAGCGTATTAATGCATTGCTACTAACAGAGCATTAATGAACATTACTACAAACTGAATATTAATAATGTTATTACCAATTGCCCCTCAAAACGGCTTCTTTCTTTTTTATCAAAGTGCTACTCCCATCGTCAGGACAATTCCTTACTTCTTTAAATAATCAATTTATCCATTTTACTTTCTACAGTTGGGATTTGTAACAATTCTATTAGTTATGATCAAGAAAACTGTTACATTCTATGATTTACATATTTTACATATATTAATATTTTACGTTATATTTGTATAAATATTTTGCGTAATAAAATGATATTAAGATATTTTTTTCATTTCCACCTCATTACTCTAGTATGTAGCACAAATACCAAAGCCGTTAAAAATTCGAAATTAGTCCACCCCTGGTAGGAGACTATGTAACAGGAGTTGTCAGTTCTACATATTTTCCCCAAAGGTCAGCTTGTAGGTCTTCTTCCAATTTGAATACCAGTTACCATATGCAGTGGAAGACATGGTATAACGAAGTAAATTTCTCTGTCATTTTTATCCACGCCAAGGCTCGAACCCGGGTCCCCTCATTCCGGAATAAGTTGCTCTACCAATTGAGCTACGCGGACGTTCGTTCTGACTGCTATCTGCCTTTATGTCGTGTGCGTGCTTCTGAGCAGGTACGTCACATCTCCCCCGCCCCCGAAGGAGGGCCGGGGGCATGGCCTACGGGTCAGCCGTGACCATGAATCGTCGCAGGCGGCCATTCGCTGTAGAACGTGCACTTGAGAACTCCCAGTCTTTTTTTTTTTCGAAGCGCTGGTGAAAGGATTCTCTGATTTTTCCTCTCTCGCGGTGTGGAAATAACATCACACCATTGCGATATTTTGAACGGCCGGGTCATCCGGAAAGTTCGGGCGCCATTATAACGAAGTAAATTTCTCCGTCATTTTTATCCACGCCGGGGCTCGAACCCGGGTCCCCTCATTCCGGATTAAGTTGCTCTACCAATTGAGCTACGCGGACGTTCGTTCTGACTGCTATCTGCCTTTATGTCGTGTGCGTCCTTCTGGGCAGGTACGTCACAATGGCCTAAGGATGTTTCCCACCAGTCAGGCAGAAAAGTAGCTCACGCTTTAAAAGCTTTTGGTTCGAACCTCATAAAGAATAGGGTAGGTTACTAGGTAATTAGCCTAGCTGGCTCTGCACATCGTTCCCTATGGACAAGTAGTTTTTTTTTTTTCCTGTTCAGATATCAGTTACCATTTCATTGTCTAAAAACAATTATTTCTAATGCGCTGAAAGTGTCTAGCAGCATTTTATTGTTTTGGAGTCATTTCGGAGATATGAAATGCATACATGAGTCGAAAAAATAAATAGGCTGAACGCTGTAGTTCAGATGTGACGAACCTATGACGCTCTGAAATGTTTTGTTGGAACGTGGCATGCAGTGCCACCGTTATTATTTACACTACACCCATAATAAATAAATACATATGTTGATTATCTTTATTGCCAAATGAAGCAGCTGTTGTTAAGATATTTTCCAGTTGCTGAGGATAGCTTAGATAATTTTTGTAAGGAGATTTGTTTCAGTTTAAAGCGTCTTCTGAGGGAAATGTCCCAAAAGAGGACCTCCAGACAGACAGACAGACATACAGACAGCGAGAAGGTGATAGTTCGCTGGGTTCGTCTAAGAAGGAGCGCGAAGGGATTTTCCCTGGCCGTAACTCGAAGGGACATTAGTGGACACTCTGATAGCGGAGGGTTCAATGATCACGGTAGCACGCCAGATCACGACTCTCTCAGAACCAGGAGGAAGGGATCCTTTTTAGCGACTACAAGAGCTTTCCTCGCAGGCCCAATGTATACATCATGAGTAATAATAGAAGTAAACGTTTGGCATTTGCTTCGCCCTGTTTCTATTTTTCTCCTGTTGTTTGTAAGAAAACAGTGGATAAATAATTAGTAATTACCTGCTGCTGAAAATTCCCATGGCCAGGCAAGATAATTTTTTAGGAAATAACCGGCAAAATTTGGCTACACGCTGTCGAAAAAGAGGTTCGCCACCCCGCTATAGTTCCTCAGCCACGAGTTTCTGGAGTGTATATGGTGATATACCAACCAAGCGAACAGATCAATAAAAAAGTAATTTTGATCTTTCAGAGAGACTTAAAAGGTAGCCTCATGTATTAAAAGCTAATAATTTATAACAGAGTTTGATGCATTAAACAAAAATAGATGCATCATAGAGTGCTGTGTGTTAGAAGATGTGCAAAAGAATCTGATGTGTTAGAATAAAGGTATTTAAGAATAGAGTCCGTTTGTTGTAAATGCAGACTGTAAATGAGAAAAAGAATCCTAGTGTTAAAAGCAGACGCACATGAGAAAAAGAACTTGAGTTCAAAAAGTAAGCCAATGTGCTTTGACATATACGGTCTGACGACTAAGAATCCTATGAACATGAGCGTTTGAGAACTGCCAAAAACAGACATGTGTCAGATTCTGATGTGTTAAAAGCGAGTATACGTGGCAGATAGACTGACGTGTTATAAGTTGATGTGTGCTAAAGCGTAAAGTGTTAGTGGCTACGTAGTGAGAAAGTAAGATAAGAATGAAACTA
Organism: Macrothele yani; assembly: GCA_039090855.1. NCBI lineage: Eukaryota > Metazoa > Arthropoda > Arachnida > Araneae > Macrothelidae > Macrothele > Macrothele yani. The sequence continues at coordinate 54,270,915 of CM077017.1, forward strand.
CGAAATGAGACATAGATTCATGATGATAATGGAAACGAAGTGTTCAAGTAATAAAAGCATTATAAAGAGCATGTGTATTCCCTTTAAAAGGTTTCCGTGGAGTATGAAATATTTATCCGGTTAGCTGGAGCCATATTTTATTTCCGCCACAGGCATCATGACCAAACTAAGAGACTCCCTGCGATCTTTAAAGTCCCCTCTGTAACGAAACGACATGCAGTCCCATTTACTTTTTCTTTATCCCATTTCCAAGCAAATGTTAGCCATTCTGTAGAGGGAAAACGACAATAAACAACTCACTGGCTTAAGCCCTTCTTTAAGAATCGTCGTCCCTGCTTTCGTGTAGAACTGCGATGACGTCGCATTTCATAAATCAGCAATTCAGTTTTCCAAGAAAATCACGATTAACAATTAATGGAACGTTCAACGAAATCGCATTTATTCGGAAGCTAGCGATTTGATCGCCCCTCCTCCCACGCAGGAGCTTATTATTACCTCAATTCCTCCCACGCTAATCTTAGAGTTGAAAGAGTAAAAGGGAAGCGTGTCTCTGTGTTTGCTACCGTACATTCTTTGCTCAGAAGTATCGATCGCTGCGTGAAGGTTAACGTGATATCACTCAGGTTCCCGCCGTCTATAAATAGGAACAGTTGCGTCATGGAACTTGTACATAACCATGCTTGAATATTTGGTAAAATACGGGTATACGTAATTGAAGTTTATTCTCGCTATGTTCACAGATTAAACATTTATCGACCACTACCGAACATCTCACCTGTGCGAGACCCAGAGGATCCCTAGAAGGCGTACTGCTATCATGTGGACGTTACTATGCTAACCCAAAGTGCCCACACGTAGTGGCGCAAACACCAATACTTTCATGAATGTTTAACCACCATGCATGCCATTGCGTTCCAAATAAAACCAGAATGTTCTCTTCCAGTGAAGCAAATTTCGATGTCTCAGAGTAGTAGTACTACGGGAAAAGATCGGGATGCTCACGGAAAGGAAGAGGAGTTAATGATTCTCAAAAAGGGAACTGCCGAAAAACCATCAAAAACTAGGGCGCGGAATTTATTTCAATCCTAAATAAGCAAATAATGAGTAAATCATATGTTTGATTAATTAGCATGTCTGAATGAGCTACTCGTACTACATTCTTTCAGTCACACCGCACATGTACTGGAAATGTTTTGAAAATAATCATGATTGTCCACTGCTAACTAATTGTACTCATTCTTGTAAATCTCAAAAATAAACCTAAAGCAGTTTGCGCCGAGTTTGGAAAATGCGAATGGGAGCAGTGAAAGCAGGACATTTTTTTTACTTACTAGAAAACAAAAAATCGAGAGAGTACTTTTTTGTAGATAATTTATGCTATGCATCTTTCGCATGCCAAGATCTTCGTGGGTGTGAGATAAAACGAGTGATTCGAAAGTATACATTTATTTACGTGCAACACATTGCATTTATCCGCCTCACTCACGACCACAGTTAGATAGATACTAAGTGGAATTAATTCATAACAACAAACAATAAGGTGTACTAATTTCTGAGACTGAGCGGTACTTATTTAGATAGGTGGATTAATGAGTGTTGTTGTTGCAAGAAGATATGTGAGTCATAAAAGTGAATACAGTGTAACCTCCTTTAAGGGACACATCTATTTAAGGAACGATTCTCCTAGTCCCGGTCCCTTGGTATAGGGTTCCTAATGTAATTACCTCCGAATAAGAGACATTTTACTTTAGGGACACTTATACAAACCAAAAACTTCTTTAAAAAGAAATTGTTCCACTGAAAAATCAGAAAATTCCTAGTCATAACTTTAGTAGCACACACTGCTTGAAGGTCAAGTTTGTGATTAGGAAACAGGGGATAGAGGCACATGTCAGCCATTCCTTTTCAAAGCATGGTAGGGATAAGGGTACTCTTGTAACTAATGACAATGAGCCTATAGTGAAGGGTACAATGCACACGAGACTAGAGACAGATAAGACTTTCAGATAGGAAAACAGATATTAAACATTGTTTTAGGGTTGAAGTTCCTATTGGATTAATAATGCAGAGACATGTAGTCTTTCAAACTTAGGAAGTTAGGTGTAGTAAGCGAAAGGAGTACGTAGTTTTGGCAGCTGCACATCTTTTTTTTTTCATTATCAAAGCTGTGATATCAAAGACTTTAAGGAAGTCTTAAAATATGCCGGACAGTTGCATAATTTTTTTTAAAATGTCAGTGAGGGTAAAATTCCTATTACATATTTATTTGGTAAACTTAATATTCGTGCGGAGAAAAATGCCTGCAGATTGAAAGCTTCAAAACAGACCCTTTCGTCAGATTATTTCACATAAATACGTACTACACGTACTATCCACTGTTTCATATACAGGTACGGTACTTTTATATATGTACTGTATTTCTGTTTTTTACATATGTATTTTTTATTTTCATCGTATTAAGAATTTCCTGTTACTTACATATAAAATTTACATTTCTTATTAAATTAAAATGTCTATTAGATATTCATTTAATACGTATTTTGTCAGGAACCTCCCGATAAGGGACGAAATGCCCGGTCCCATGGATGTCCCTTATTGAGAGGTACTATTGTATTTACTAATCTACGGCGGCAATAGTAAGTATTTCGACTGTTTCGTTTTTCAAAACCAATATTTATTATTATTATTATACATTACAGGTTTAGGGGAAAGTAAGAAACGACCCTGACACCGATGAAATGTGATGTAGCGAGGAAAGTCCATCAAGCTAAAATCTGACCTCAGATAGCTCTAATATAAAAGCTGTTTTATAATGAACTTCGAACAGTGTAATTAGAGTAATTAATTTACAGAGCACAACATGGAGTTCTCACCCGTCCATGTAGCCAAATTATTGGTCGATGGCGCGGGCTTCGGACAATTGCCCGGTGTGTGGGTGTGTGTGTGGAAGGGGGGGGTATTACCGCCTTTAACGATCATAGAGAGTTAACGATCATAGTAAGGGCTATAAAGCAGTCGTCCTGTCCTAATTTAGGGCTACTGGCTCCAGATGGGCAAGAGAGTCATTGCCGTTAGATAAGTGCATCGCCCTTGCTTCGTCCGGAACTCAAACCCGAATACACTTAGACGACGCGACGGTCAGAAGCCGACGCTCAGACCACTGTGCCACTGGGGCTGCCATGCCTTGGTTCTGGTCCCAAATGAGGTGACGATGATGCGTTTGTATCATGGCACTGGATGTGTCCCTTCCATGATACCACTGGCCTTAAATTAAGGGCGGTTATATCCTTGTCAAGACGGTTGTTACACCCCAAAACAAGGAAAGGAAGATTTTATTAATCAGTAAATTCATATTCATTCAAAACAAAGGATTTTCAACTTCGAGATGCCTCACGCTTATTGCTTCCAAGGCTTCGATTCACAGTCCTTAGGTAAAAGTCACAAACTTTGTTTCATTCACATTATGGGAGTTTTACGCTTAAAGCTGTTTCGTAACCACAGTGTTGGGTGCATCCAGGATCAATATGAAAACTTTTTTTTTATCTCTAAGGGAGACCAACCAGTTACTTCTGGTATGGTGCAGGGTAACACCGCAATAGATTATCCATTCCTTTGAGATTTTATTAAAGAAGATGAGAAAACGAAACTTACAGCTCGAGCTTTCCTGCATAAATTTCCATCCCGCCATTTCAACAAGTATTCCACGTCGAATGTCGAACTAGAAACACACTTCCTTACATACTGTTTTTCAACTTTTTTAGTACAATGTTGCTGCGATGACTCAAATTCTATATCATCAGTCTTGAATGTTTTTAAACTTAATTTAAAATGCAATGTCTTCTTGTGTAACCGCGTAGAAAATAATATCTCTAGATTATTTCCACAGACCGAGGAAGCCAACTAATACGACCTCCTCTTTAAAGCCAGAAGTAAGATAACTGTCCTTACAAAATATGCCTGACTTCAAAACAAGTTAGGAGGCACCGCTTCCTGTTGAAGAAAAGAATCCGTGCATTGTTCGAGCGGAAGCCCCATATACAGCCTAAGTGAATCAAGTCAGACTGGATGTGAAATGGTTTTTTTTTTTCAGCAAAAGAGAATGGTCATAAAACTTCATCATGAAGCTTGAGCATCACACATCACTTATGAAAGAGTCTCGTTTAATATGCATGACCACGTGAAGACTTTTGAAACTCAATTCCTCTCTTTTGGTACTTGCAGCTCAAGACACAGAAAATTTTTCGTCACGGTACATACTCATTTTTTTTCAGAAAATTAGAATGTCCTACCAATTCTGAAATGCGAAGATGTGGAGAACTGCTTTGTCAAACTGCTAACACTTTCGAATCATTAGAATTTGGTAGCATAGAATCAAAATTAATACCTAAGGAGCTTCATGAACCGTTGACTGAGTTTCTTCCAAATATTTACTTGCTCATTTTATTAATTTCGTTAAATTATGTGAGACTGCTTTTTTCACAGAATTAACATTAGACTTGGCCTTTTCTGGGTAGTTTTTTATTATCATGTCTTTTAAAATACGGGATATTTCAATATTCGTGGTCCTTAGTGTGGTTACGTCTGTGAGTTAACATATCTCTGCATGGAGCATATCAGATGCTGGAAACGTTCTGCAGAAATGTTTTACCATGCGGAAATGATTGAGTCGCACAGTTGTTGCTGGACGGCGGCATAGTTTTTAAGCGAACAGCCCATTCCTTCTAATCCGAGAGATGCTCGATGAGGTTTAAAACAGGAGAATGTGCAGGCCACTGAAACAATGGAGACTCGTCGGCAAGTTCCTGAAACCATTCAATGATGATACGTGCTTTGTGAGCTGAAGCGCTATGCTACTTGGTGTGTCCTTGAGAATAAACAGTAGTCATAAAGGGAGGAATTTGGTCTGCAACGATGTTCAGATACGCCGTGGCATACAGATGTCCGTCGATAGGTATCAGAGGGGCCTAATGCCTGCCAGTGAAACATTCCCAACATTCGCTACACCAACATAACTACTCCATCGGCTTGTCCTGTTGACACTTGACAATATGGCTCCATGGCCTCTGATCGTTTGCTCAAATTTGAATCCTGCCATTTGCATGATGCAGCAGGAACCTTTATTCGTCCGTCCGGAAGATATTTTTGCAGTCCTCAACGGTCCAGTGTCGATGTTCCCGCGCCCCCACCGGAGGCGTGTTTCCATGTTCTGCGCTAACAACATCGGCAAACGATATAGTTGTCTGTTTTAATTCAATCGTGACATGGTCAGTGACCCAACACACACACCAATGTTGAATTCTGCGGTGATTATCCGAGTTGTCTCCCGTCTCTTCGCTTGCAAGATTGTCACCTATCTGCTTCCACCCCTCTGGTCCATCAGCTGTTTTCGTGCACAGGCTTGCCGATTGCTGGAAGGTTGCTGCGTGTGGCACCACTGCCCGTAAACCTTTGCTACTTTTGGATGTTTAATACCCAGGAGAACGACTGTTTGAGAGATGCTCGAACTACACGCCTGGCCCCAACTATCATGCCACGTTCAAAGTCGCTCAGATCACTCCTTTTGCCTATTCCGACCCAAATCAAGCGTTCTCGCATTGAGAAGCCTTATCACGGACCGGACTTCGCAGACGGCGGGCCGTTCTATTAACTTAAAACATTGTTAACGCACAGCACAAACCTCTAGCGTAAGCACAACGTCACGAAATGTCGTCAGGACATGGCAAATGGATGAGGGAACACAACTGCGCATGCGCGACTCTGAAGCGAATGCTTTCGCGGGAGTGATGCGCGAACGGTATTTAGTTTCTGGATGGTCCTAGTAATAACAATAAATATTGTTTTTAAAAACTAAACAGTTGAAATACTTACTATTCGCATCGCCATAGTTTAGTAAATATATACTTCTATGACTCACAAATCTTAATTCATTGGTTTAACGACAATAACATTCATTAATCCACCTACCTAAGTACCGCTCAATGTCAGGCATTAATAAACCTTATTGTTTGTTGTTGTGGTTTAATTCCACTTAGTATGTACAGGACTGTAGCTCGGTGTGGTCGTGACTGACGCGAATAAATCCAATGTGTTGTACGTAAATAAATGTATACTCTCGAATCACTCGTTTTATTTCACACGCACAAAAGATCTTGGCATGCAAAAGATCCATAGCATAAAGTATTTGCAAAAGTACCCGGGTACTCTCTGATTTTTTTCCTATCATAATAGGGTCTAACACAGTGAACCAGTTTTGGGGTTGCTTTAATTACTACTAAAAAGTTAAGTTATTTGGTATTCTCATGCTATTTAGTTTTTATATACAAGTGTATGAAACTTTTCCAATTAAATGGAATATTCGTGTGTGACGTACCTGACAGCAGCACGCACACGACATAAAAAGGCAGATAGAAGTCAGAATGAACGTCTGCGTAGCTCAGTTGGTAGAGCGACTTGTTCCGGAATAAGCGGACTCGGGTTCGATTCCCGGCGTAGACCAAAAATGAAGGAGAAATTTACTTCGTTATATGTGTTTAAGCGGAACTAATGATAAGGTGTGAGATAATGCTTCAACTTTGTTAGCTTTACTAACTTCAACTAAAAAGAAATACAATAGCCGCCCAGGTAATAGTGGTCAGAGGCGCGGATCTCTGGCTAGTCGACCGAGCCAGGTCAGAGTTCGCGATGAAGAATGAGTGTTGCACCTCCCCCACTGCCTTGGTTCTTCGCTCACGGGATCCAGCGCCCACAAATTAGGGACAGGCAACTTCTCTTAGTCTTATATCCCTAAAAGTTGTCCATGGTGGTCTTTAAATTCATAAATAAAATAAGAAAATTGCAAGGGATATAATGGGATGCAGTCTCTTACAGTCGGTAAATGTATCAAAGTATTTTGGCATACGTGTATCACATGAAATATTTCTAAGTAATTCCGAGAAACATGAATTAATTTAGTTTTTCCACTTGCAGAGAATGCGAGATCTTTTTATGGAATTAATTCTTGTCCTACAACAGCTGTGTAGTTATGTGAGAAAGATTCACATGCGACAATTAAATGCAAAGTTCGTGCTTGAAGTACGTAGATGCAACAGCACGTAAATTTGGTGCGCGCTATCATTAGTGTACGCTTCCTTTATGTGCACGGGGTGATCATTATGGCACTACGTAGAGTGCATTTGGGAGTGGCTGTCATGTGTTCGTTCTTCTGCGAAAATAAAGATAAAAAGGACACTCATTGCATATATTTATCTTACAAAAAATACTCTTGTGAGGCAAAACAAACAATCAAATACTAAGCATTTTCTGTGAACATGGAAACAACTGTGTGTTTGTGTGTGTGTAACATTGCACTAATATTAATGGTCTTATTTCTGAGACCTCGCCATAAACTGGAATTAAAATGTTGATTCAAAAATCAGCGTCTGTTTCTTGTATTGATAATGACTGGAAACATTAAATTTCGTGAAACTCCTGATACGTGTAACCAAGTATTTTTTATTCTCTCAGTCTATAATATTTTCAAGTTATTTTTATGTTATCAGCTTGCGAAACAGTAACTGAACTCTGTGCTTAGAAAAGAACACTAACCGCCAGGGAACAAAAAGGCTAATGAAATTATTTACAGCTTTTTGTTCAGTTCGGGCTTCCCAATCCACTTATCAGATAACCCAGCTTTTTCTTCTTGGGGTTTAACGACCACCGTGAACAACTATAATGGCTATAAAAAATCGTCCGTCTCTAATTTAGGACCATTGGTTCTAGGGCAGTGCAAGAACCAGTGCAGTAAGACAAGCACACCATCCATACCTCATCCGGAACTCGAACCTGGGTTCCTCTCGGACGAACAGTCAGAAGCTAGCACTTAGACCACTGTGTCATCAGGGCGGCTGACACAACCTGAATTACTTTAGTATTAGCTTAACCATTCCAGTCATAAGTTAATAGCAGCAGGTTATACTCATTCATTGCACAATAGCAGGTGATATTCCTTTTACAAGACTATAATAACATCTTCACACTTTTTTCAGACTATATCTTTCTCGACTCTCCTCACACCATATCAGTTTTTATTTACCTTTTGAGTAGCTGCCATTTTTGGCTAAAACGTGTGGAGAAACTTGGAGGTCCCGATGTAAAGTTCAGAATGAAAATATACACTGAGTGATCACTGAATTATGACCACCAACCTAATGTTTCGTAAGTCCTCCTTTCGCCCTCAGTACAGCAGCTATCCAACGTGGTATCAATTCAATAAGATGCCGGAAGCAGTTGGGAAGTATGGCCAACTAAACTGTGTGTAATGCGGTCTTCAGTGCAGGTATGGAGGTGATTGGTGTATCCAGACGCCGTATATGCCGTTCCATAGTGTCCCATTATGGATTGACATCGAGGGAGTTCGGAGGCCAACCGATATGCTGGAAGTCCGAACTGTGTTCCTCAAACCATTCCTGCAAAATATCGGACCTGTGACTCTGCGCATTGTCATCTTGGAGGACACCGTTGCCATTCGGGAAAAAGTGCAACATTGCTAGGTATTGTAAGCAATTCATGATAATGAGCATCAGTTATTCATTCGTTGCTCCACGTGCACCACGGGTCCAAGTTCCAGCCAGGTAAACATGCCCCACATCATACAACCGCCTCCATCGACTTGCAATGTGGGGACTATGGAGGATGGATCGAGTGCCTCATGTTGTTTCCGCCAAATACGTACACGACCATAATCGGAGTGGAGTAAAAAACGCGATTCGTCAGACCAGCACACTTTTTCTCAGTCATCCGACGTTTAACTTGCATGATCTTTGCACCAGGCAACTCTTCTGAGCCGATAAACCGTGGTAAGGAGAGGATGACGTCTGGGTCATCTGCTGTTATAGCCCACTAGGTGAAATCCTGTCAATAATGACGGGGGAAATAATATTTATGATACAGAAATTATTTACATTTATTTATTGTGTTTTTGAGTTCCACGTCAATAGATGGCGACGTTGGCTCACAGCTTTCTGAAAATTTCCCGAGCAGTCGGTTATGGAATTTGATAAGGGCTGTCTGTTTGTTATGTGTTTTTTTTTTTTTAGGTTTAACGACCACCGTGCGTAACTCAATGGGCTATAAGCAGTCGCCCGCCACTAATTTAGGGTCACTGGTTCCAGGGAAGGGAGAGAGCCAGTGCCATAAGACAAACACAACATCCATGCCTCACCGGGATTCGAACCTGGACCCCCTTTCGGACGAATGATCAGAGGCTATCGCTTCGACCACTGCGCCACCGAGGCGGCGTTATGTGTTTTGTATAAAACCTTTAGTCCCTATTTCGTCCACACTTCCTGGTACACAACATTTTTCGTATACACTGACTGTGAACCCTGTATCAATTTCCCTTGTTCTTTTCTGTGAACTATTTTTATCTTGACGTCGTCAGATCCCCGTACTCTTAACGTTGCAACATACAGATGGCAAAACACCGGTTCAGGTAGTGAACCAAAATTTCTGATATAAAGTTTTCCTATCCCTAAAGAGTTGACCAAGTTGACCGTGTAACGTAACGCATCTCTGACGTCATGTGAGAATGATTTGGATTAGATGACGTCACACCAGCAGTGATTTTCCCAAAGTGATTTTCCACTTGATCTGTGCTCGTTGCAGGTGAGGACGTCACCTACACGAAAAGCTAAGCGTGACGTCACAAACATTTGTTTCTCGGTTGTTGCTATGACGACTTAAAAAGTGGCAGGGAGGAGGAGGACTCTAGCAAATTATATATTAAGATACGTGCGATGCATGGTCATGACAGACACTGTTCCGGGTTGATCTCTGTTGTTATGGGTAGTCAACTGTTGAACTCTGTTGGCCTGTACGAGTCATCGGACCAGGCGCTCACCTCTTACATCAGTCTTTCGCTATCTTGCGCAGTTTTGCCTCCGGTTCTTTGTTTGACCATTTTCACGCCAGTCTTGATGCGCTTTAAGTACGACGACTCGCGAACAACCCACTAGTTCAGCCGTTTGGGAGATCGAGGCACCCGCTCTCCGAGCTCCCACAATCTGTCCTTTCTCAAAGTCCGATAAATCCTTCCGTTTACCCATCACGCTCCAGAAATCACGAGGTCAACGGGCTTCATCCATTTTTCATAGGGGTGGTCATAATTTAGTGATCACTTGGTGTACGTAAGAGGTAACTAAATGTGCATATGAAAAAGGAACTCCAAAAGGAAGATTAATGTGCATATACGTATACGGCACAAGTTCACGATTATTAGGGAAGATTCCGTGTATTAAAATTCATTAAAATACTTTTTTTTTTTTATTGGAGGTTTAACGACCACCGTGAGCAACTCAATGGGCTGTAAGCAGTCGCCCGTCCCTAATTTAGGGTCACTGGTTCCAGGGAAGGGAAAGAGCCAGTGCCGTAAGACAAACACAACATCCATGCCTCGCCAGGATTCGAACCCGGACCCCTTCCGGACGAATGATCAGAGGCCATCGCTTAGACCACTGCGCCACCGGGGCGGCTAAAATACTCCTAATTATTTTCCTCTAAGTAAGCTAATTTTGATAGTGTAAATAGGTAAACTGATCCGAATCATGGGCTATATAAGATGTCCTCAACAAAAATTCATCAATGCAAAAAGGAGTTACAGCTTTCTACTCCTTAGCTCACCTAGCCTAACAAGATGACGTTATCAGAGAGAATCTCAATTTCCAGTTTGTCGCCGAGGTAGTAGAGTTTTGAAAGACACGGGCCCTTGGATAATTATCCGAGTTATGCCCGGTCTCGAGTCCTAGAAGAGACATGAGTGGTGCACTTGCGAACGGCGCTTTTTATGTGACCCCTAAATTAGGGGCGGCCGTCTGCTTATAGCTTTAAAAGCACGCGGGAGTCCTTAAACCTCGAATCAGAAAACAAAAAGGTTTCAGTGAGTGAAGCAGAAGTCTCTGTTTGCGACTTTCAAATTCGCAAACTACTAAACGCATAGTAATTAAATGTTCGTCGTGAATTTCTTTCAGAATTCGATAATGTTGGATTCTAAAAGGACGCCACAGTGGCTGGGTGGTGACAGGCTGGCTGATCCTCCGAAATGGGCCAGTGCTTGAGTCCAAAATGAGGAACGTATTGTGTGTCTGTCCAACGGCGCTAGCTGTCCCTTCCCTGAAAACAGTGATTCTAAATTAGAAACAGGTGACTCCTTATTGCCTTGACGCTAGTGGTGAGTAGTAATATCCGAAACTAAAAAATGTAACACAAATTCCGTACATTTAGAAGTGTGTGGATGCTATAAATTTACGGTATTTAAAGCTTAATACAGCCCAGACGAATCTGCAGCGTCGTTTAGGATGATATGAAAAGTCATGCCGCGTCAAATATCAACCAGGGATAATCAAAATTCAACACCGCATACTGTGTCTCCATTACAAATGGGTTCATGCTTGAGATACAGACATTAGCCATTAAGGCATGCTGAAGTAACTTACAGCCTCGGGTAGTAAATCAGATTACGAGCTCTCCAACTTTGGTCGACGAATCTCAGCACATCCTTCAGTTCGTCCAAATTAAATCGGAAAACTTTGAGGATATGTGATGACCAGAGTCCGGATTGCATGCAATGCAACCGCATATTTTAGTCATTTTCGATGTTAGTGCATATAAATGCATATTTCGAGCAAAACAATTTTGTATGCATACCGGCCACTGAATTAGAAACTTTTATTCAATACCGGGTTAGACCTCCTTTAGCCTAAATTACAGCACGAATGCTGTTTGGCATAGGTTCCACAAGGTCTTGGAGTACAACTAAGTCTATAGCATACAAGACGTTCACCAGAGAGTCCTTTGACAAGCTCAGATTTGACGGAAGAAGACTTTGCACCAGGATCTGTTTTTCTAACATGCCCCCATACATTATCAATGGGGTTCAGATCCGGGCTTCATGTTCGTGATAGCTAGGGAAGATGGTGGAATTTGCTATCATGCTCGCTGAATTACTGATTAACACATCTAGAGCGAAGGAAAGTAGAATTGTCGTCCATGAAACAGCCGTCACCTGCTGGATGAAAAAACAACATTGTAGGATGGACATGATCGGCAACAATGCTCAGATAAACCTTGGAGGACACCGACCTTCTAGCAATATCAGGGAACCCGGTCCGTAACAACAGAACGTGTCCTATACCACGACACTACCTCCAGACCCTTGAGTTGTGTTTACAAGGCAAGTTGTGTCCAGTGCTTCATGGGGCGCCCGCCAACCGTTGGTACAAAACAAGGTGTATCGCAACTCGTCGGACCACATGGCTTTTTCCCAGTGTCCAGTCACGGTGTTCCTGACATTAATGTAGACGAACTTTCCGGTTCTTCGCAAAAATCGATGATTTTCCTATAGGCATGCGACTGCTAGTACTGACCCTGTTCAATTCCCTGCACATAGTTCGCTGAGATATTGGTCAGGGGGAGCTTTCATTGGATGCCTCGGTCAATTGCTGAACACATGAAGTCCTGTTTCTCCTTACAAGCCTTCTCCGACGACGGCGATCTCGTTCCTGACAGATTGTCGTCGAGCCAAAGTTATTATCTTAGACAAGCGATGTGGGTTATTTTTCCATTGATTAAAGACCCTGGAAATCTCACCTTTTAAGAAACCAGTCAGCTCTGTTGTTTTCAAAATCGTCGCTCTAGCCAGACGAGCACCCACAATAAGCCCTTTATCGAACTCCGAAAGGATCTTTTGTTTTTCCCATTGTGATCAACAATACTCTTTCATGAACCCAAGGTTCAAAATTTTGAAGCACACACTTCAATAATTTTGAAAAACTCCATCCGATTACTGTTCCCTCAAGAAATTTAGTCGCCAGCATGCAAACCCAACCGGGTCGTGGAAGACGGGAAGAAGACGTGACGCCGTAGGTCCAACTGCCTTGAAAGGAGAACTTGCACAGATGTTCAGATAGGAAAGTGGTAATGAAAAGCAATGAAAAATTAGAGTTAGAGTATATGCATTGCCAAATATTGGAATGCTAAGCTGGAGAAAAGCTGTGTCATATATTGTGCGCTATTTAATAACTGCTGTTTTATTTTATTTGATAAGTCAGGCGCAGCATTTAATACTAAGGTGGGTGGGTCTGGGGTTATTCCGCGAACTGAATAATTAATTTAGTTTGGTGTTTTGTCTGTTTTTGTTTATGAGATGAGGGATGTTCATTGTTAATTTATTCAATTAATTATTTATTTATTTAAGTAATGAGTGCTGTATGTTTTTCTTGTTTTTTTTTAATTGTCATTGCTTTTGCCTTGGGTGACTTACGCCTGATCAACACTACTGACGAGCAGCAGTCTTAAATATTTGCCTAGATCGTGTGATGACGCACGTGACCACGTATTTTGCATATACGCTGCGTAAAGACGTTTACATACATCTGCATAAAGTTCACTTTAAACAAAAACTGCAGTCTTTAACCTCCCGAGACCCTGAAAAGCAAACAAAAATAACACAAACTTAAAAAAACTTCTGAATTCGGCAATAGATCAAAGGATCGGCAATCCACTGAAATGAAGCGAATGAAAAATAAATAAACTACCTTCCTCCACACGTGGCAGCTAGAAATGCGGCATCAGAAACGTCCTCTGCCGGTAGGCGTGATTTGATATCTGATCCTCCTGGGTGAAATTTCTTTCCAACTCCCACAAAAACTAATGCGAAATTCATACGGAGCTGCGCACAAACAAAGGATGCAACATTTAGTTTTGTGAATTGGTTTTCAAACCAAATCTCGTCACAACATATGTTAGCTACATCAAACCAACATATCAGATCTCTGGGTACGTGCGTTACGTTTGATCTATAAATAATTCAGCTATTTGGAAAACGCAGCTTTTGTAATGAGAGTAAACGACTGAAATACCTAAAATTAAATCAAGTACGGAAGTTTTAACCAAAGCGGGGATTCTGCCGTCCCGGTTGGGCAGTGGTCTAAGCGCTGGCTTATGACCGTTCGTCCGAGACGGGTCCGGGTTCGAATCCCGGTTAGGCATGGATGTTGTGTTTATCTTACGGCCATGTTTCTCTCCCTTCCTTGGAACCAGCGGCCCCGAATTAGGGACGGGCGACTGCTTATAGCCCATCAAGTTACTCACGGTGGTCGTTAAACCTTCAATAATAAAAAAAAAACGTGGATTTCCAACTACAGTACGGAAGGAAAAATTCTATGTTGTGCGATTTATGAAAGTAAAAAAACATTGCTTGCGATAAAAAGTATCAAATTGAACAGCGTGTAAAAACGGCCTTTCACAAATTAAGATGGTCTTGTGTCTCGTTCCCCACAAATCATGTGTGCAGATAAAAATGGTTTCGGGTGACAAACGATAAAACCAAGCAGCTGAACACTTATAATAACACATACTGTGGTCTTTCGCAATAAAACCTGAGGAGATTGCAGCAAAAGGGGGGCAGCTCGCTTTTCGACGTTTTGTGGGAAATCAGAAAAACATTTATAAAAAAAATGCGGTTTAACTGGGATTGGCAAAAAATTCCCCACTGTAAAGATAACATTATCTCTAATAAATACATGTATTTTCTGAATGGTTTGTCCCTTAAATATATATATATAAGGTAAATATAAATAAATTGGAGCTGCCACCTTTTTACACCGAAATGTCACAAATTTAATTAAATTTCCCATTTAGTAAAGGATAGAAAAACTAAATAATGTCAATAAAATGTGTTTAATGACCACTAAACAACGTTACAAATCTCTTTGTTAATAAACAAATAAAATACTACAATTTTATTCATCGGCCTGCATTGTACTTGCACCAAACGGTGACCGGCGCAGCTCCCAAAGCATTAATAAAAAAAAAGAGGTATTTGGTAAAAATAGAAAAGGTAACTAAAAATGAAAGTTAAATTAGAGTATACGTCACATCACACACAAATTAATACTGCATTAGTAAGCCTAATAACTAAATATAAGTTATAACAGATGTAATTAATAAACAAAAGAATCCTTAAATGATATATTTTCATACAGCATAATTTAGGAGTTTGCAGCAAAAGGGGGAAAGCTCCAATTTTGGTCGATTTTTACTTAACATATTTACTAATCTAAGAAAAATATGCCGGATCGATTGGTGCAAGAACGAGGCAGATTCGATATTTAATGGGTGAGGTATAGAAAAACTAAATAATTATACCTCACCCATTAAATATCGAATCTGCCTCGTTTTTGCACCAATCGATCCGGCATATTTTTCTTAGATTAGTAAATATGTTAAGTAAAAATCGACCAAAATTGGAGCTTTCCCCCTTTTGCTGCAAACTCCTAAATTATGCTGTATGAAAATATATCATTTAAGGATTCTTTTGTTTATTAATTACATCTGTTATAACTTATATTTAGTTATTAGGCTTACTAATGCAGTATTAATTTGTGTGTGATGTGACGTATACTCTAATTTAACTTTCATTTTTAGTTACCTTTTCTATGTAAATTTGAGTTCATTCTCCTTTAGCGTTTTTCAAACTTAACGTGATATCTTCTCTCTCGCAAGAGTATGGTTGGCAACACCTTGAGGTCGGAACGTATGACGTGTGTATGTGTCCGATGAGAACTGAACGTTACATAAGATTTGAGCAGCAGCAAGGAGGGAAGATGGTGGAAGTTATAATGTTATTTGTAAAAGAGACGTTGTCTAATTGAAATTGAAGTTTGAGCTATTTGAAGGCTGCGTGTTATATTCTAGTGTTGTTGTTGTTGTTATTTTCTTAAAGTGTTTTTATTATTGACTCACGTTCGTTTGATTAAGATAGTAATATTAAAAAAGAGTTGTAGTTACGCCTTGTTCATTGCCAAAGGATTATGGCTGAATAAAGACTAATCGTAATTAACTTTTTCTCGACGTTCTCTTGAATGACTCCTATTTCACTGTGGGTGAAGTTTTTGAGAACTGATTTATGTAGTGTTCAGTCAGCTATACTTACACGAACATTACACTGGTTCCTAAAATTCATATTCGAAAGACGTTTCTGGGTTCACAGTATTTATTCGAAGATAAACAAAATTTATCTATGCATTTTAAGTGCATATTTTGCTGTTGTGTTTTTAGTGCATATAATCTGGTCTCTAATTACGACAAAAGATATGCCAGAAAAATCAAGGAATTTACTTACATAAGTCTGAAAGCTTTAACCAAATCAATTAAATAAGAAGAGAAAGAAAACGAGGAGTTATTAGTTGCCAAAACTTGCCAACTTAAACAGATGATTCACTTTCTAAAGGACCTTTATAAAAACATGGTAGTTGAACTTTAGTAAACAGAAGCGTTAAACAGAGAAAATTGAGGCTTAAACCCTTCTTATGTGCATCTTCAAATAAACCTACAAAAATTACCAAAGCAAATACGGGGTGTGACAATTTAATTCCCGGAATACACATGTAAAAAAAATGTGTGCGTACCTGTTCACTAGCGGCTACTGTCACCTTCGAAGCAATCCCCTCCCGCAGCCATTCATTTAATTAGACTCTGCTGCTATTTCTGGAAACATACCTGGAACTCTTGTTTCTGGAATACTCTTGAGTTCCTTTGTCACATTACGATTGATGTAAGAAATGTCTGAAAATATTCGTCCTTTCATGGCAGGTTTTATTTTTAGGAAGAACCTAAAACCAGAAGGGTGAATACCGTGGATTATCCGATAGTGTGCTTGATTTCTTAGCCAGGAAGTCGCGAACACTGAGCACACCATGGCTTGGACCATTGTCAGGCCACAGTTTCACTCTTTTCCTTCGAACAGAATCCCGTAATCTTTTCAACAAACAGAATTGTAGGTTGACGGTTTGTCAATGTTCAATGAATTCGTGATGAACTATCCCCTTGTGATCAAAGAAATACAAAAGCAAGGGCTTGAACTGAGAGAATGACTTGTGTGTTTTTTTCTGCTGTTATGCCACTCAAAGACACTTGCCCATACTCCACATTCAGTAGCTCTAACATTTCAGCAGCACTTTTACCGATCTTCACACAGAATTTGATGTTAATGCGCAGCTCTAAATTTCTATCACACATTTTTACCTCAAAGCTCGCACACAGACTAGCATTGCTTTCGCAACTTTTCACTCACGAATGGCTCTACTGGTCTGCGGTTAATACATGCGCAATTTGAAATATACCCAGACACGCATATGCACGTGATTCTGCCCGCATCGTTACAAGGGCGACACTACGCGAACCGATCCAGGAATTAAATTGTCACACGTCGTAACTATAGCATGATTTGTATTGCTCGTCACCTTCAGACTTTCATTGTTTTCCGCTCTTGCCCTCACTACAATTAAGTCATTCAAAATAATTCATCTTCAGCCTCTCTGAAAAAAACATTTTCTCTTTATTCCTTTTAAGCAGTTCCTATGAGTGAAATATCTCCTGAAAGTAATAAGCTTATCACTTATATTTTTATTATTATTATTATTGATTATCTATGCATTTTTATTTAATGTGCTTAAGTTTACCTAACATACACTGTATAAAGTGCGAAATGTTAAAGCATTTCATTTTTGCATCAGCGATTTTAACGACTCAAGAACACAAACCACTTTTTCACATTGAAACGTGTATTCATCATTCACAACTTCTGATGCAAGAACTTAATTTTCTTGAATAATGATATTCTACTGTTTAGACCAAAAATGCTTAAAGGGTGCCCAGCGATCGGGATACTACCTGCGATTTGTTCGGAGAAATAACTGCAGGATGCAAATAAATTTTAAAACGGTGAGTCTCCGTGTGTTGTGTAAAGAAGAAATATATATAAACATATAATGCACGTACAGCCTAGAATATTAGCAAAACGTTCGGACAAAAATAATGAATCCCGCAAGCAAGAGCTAAGGATAAGCAACAAATCTGATCCACCTGAAATCGTAATTCGCTAAACAAACTGGGGAGAGCTCCCTCGCTTCGCTAAGTTCCTGCCAATTGAAACAGGGAACATACAAACAGATAGATACTAGAAGAAACGAGGGAGCTCTCCCCAGTTTGTTTTGACAGCCTCCTAGAGCGTTGCTGAGAGGGAGAATTTGCCGTGATTTGTATTATACCCACCCAGTCTAAGCCACGGTGCATGTGTCTTTAATGTTATCGAAATAACAAGGATGTCAGCACCAGTGACGACGTAAGCAGCTCAGAACTGGAAGGGGCGGGGGATCTCAGGGAAACACAAATTCTGAAGTGCTTCGTTGAGATTCTGCCAAAAAAATCTGTTCATGTGGATGTTTAGATATTACCCGATGCTGCTGATGTTAGCCCAAGTAAAAAAAAATGTTTTCATGTACATACTGTACGTAGTATTTATTAAGCATATATAGTGCTTTGAAACCGAAATTTGCAAAAAACCTGAAGATCAAAACGCCCATCGCAGCAGTTATGAAAATTCAGAATCCACATTCTAATAAGAAGAGACCGATGCAATAACTATTTTTTAGCTCATACCAAAAACAACATAGAAAAATTCATATACTGACAGGTATGAGTAAAAAGAGGATTAAAAAATGGGATAAAAAATAGCAAATTTGAATGTAGAAAGTGTCGAGAATGCCGAGCCTTGGCTTTATCAAGGACCAGCAAAACTCAGCATTTTTATCATATGGCATTTTGAATAATGAGGTTTTTCACAGCAAAGCTTAAGATTTTGTAGTACTTTTGTATTGCAATTCGTGTTTAAATTATCTCTTAAGCGGCTAGGTTACTAGGCAATGTGTTATAGCTGAATAATCCTTTTGATTCATTCAGTCACCACAATCTCACAACTTGTGTTTTTTTGTAATCGTTTTTCTACTTTTCAGTAGCAGATGATGAGCATGGGTTGGGCCAGGAAAGTTATAGATGCATGCAAAAATAATATTAACTAGTGTTTCATGATGCAACTCTGAGGAGGTTGTGATATTTTTTTTTTTTTGGTGGGCATATTAACTGCATCTATGGCTTTGCAGAAACCCATTTCCAACCAGGTCTTTGTGGAAGTGAGAAAATGCAGAGTTTTGCTGATCCTTGATAAAGCCAAGGCTCGGCATTCTCTACACTTTCTACATTCAAATTTGCTATTTTTTATCCTATTTTTTTATCCTCCTTTTACTCATACCTGTCAGTATATGAATGTTTCTATGTTGTTTTGGTATGAGCTAAAAAATCGTTATTGCATCGGTCTCTTCTTATTAGAATATATATATATATATACTGAAAAACACCATGACTGAAAAAATTGTTTGAATACTGATTAGCAAGACCAAAAATGTTACTAACCACAGGGATAAGAAGAGAGGGATATAGAGCTACGGGCATAGAGCTATACTGCTTTGGTCTTGCTAATCAGTATTCAAAAACATTTTTCAGTCATGGTGTTTTTCAGTATATATATGTTACCGCTAAAGTGCAGAAATCAGTTATTCTACAGATTATCTAGGTAATGTGCAGATTAACTATGGTGATCCGTTAAAGTGCCGAAAATTGTTTCATTGCTCAAATTACCTAGGTAATCTGCAAATTACCTAGGTAATCTGCAAATTACCTAGGTAATCTGCAAATTACCTAGGTAATCTGCACATTACCTAGGTAATCTGCAAATTACCTAGATAATCTGCACATTACCTACTAGGCACTCGTTAAAGTGAAAATAAGATCTTTGCTGGAACAACAACAACGTTTCTGTACGCTTAAATTAACATAATGTTATTTATTTATTTTTCGATATATAAAGAATCAAGTTAATACAATCAAACAATCAACAAATTAGTTGATAGAATCAATCATCAATCAATTAAAAACTATAATAGAAAGAATCAAACCGTTTAAAATATTATTATAATTAAGGAAATGAATTTGCAAAACATATGATAAAATTATGCTGACTTATTAGTGCAATCTAAAGATTGGTGACACTTTGAATTACATAGCAATTGGTTTTTGCGACAAGCACACCTATTTGTGGTACATTTAGATTTGCTCATTTTACTCACCAATTAGGTGCTTGCTTGCATACTAGGAGTTAAATTTATCTGCTTTAAAAAAATCACGACACAAATTCACGCGCTAACAGGCAGAAACGAATTTGAAAACAGAATTAGCTATGCTACGCACTGGCAGCCGACGCCAATTATGAGAAATAAAAACAACTGGCGACGACTGGCGAAACGAAACTAAAAGTGGAGGGAGAGGGGGAAGGTGTAGGGAAAGGAAATGAGAGAAACAAACTTTTGAACTTTAACGATACGGAAGCGGTTAATGTGCACATTACCTAGGTAAAATGCGGAAAACTCTTGATTCCGCACGTTAACGGAGCAAATCAGTTAATCTGCAGATTAGCTAGGTAGTGTGCACATTAACGGCTTTCGAGCTTTAGCGGTAACATATATATATATATTCGGACGTAAGCTATTTTATCGTTTATTGTGTCTCGTTTCTGTTCAGTTCTTGGCCGTTATAGTTTTGACTCGTTTTTATGCTATATATATACATTGTCAGTGCGACATGAAGGCAGAGGGTGCTAACAATCCTAGATTCTAGTTGGATTTTGGATTCCCGGGACAGCAAAAGACACAGAAGGGAAGACCACATGAGAGATGGATGAATGAAATCCGAAAGCATGCCGGAATAGCCTGTAGGAGGCAGGCTTAAGACAGATAGTTCTGGAAGAAAATTGGGGGAGGGAGAATTTCATGCAGCAGTGGATTCAAAATGGTTGACAATGATGATATATATATATATATATATATCTCAAAGAAAAGTCAATGTACTACTCATGTAATATAAACTACAACAAAACTGCGCCGTGCTGCAGGTATTAGATGTAGATAGTGTATGCAAAATAATATTAACACACAAGCAACCAACCTACATAAACCAATAACTATGGCCTTATGACTTCCAGATGAAGAAAAGCACAATAAAAGAAATTATAAAATGACCAAATGGTATTAAGTAAATTATTATAAATACACACTCAGGACCCCTGGACTACTCTTCATGGAAAGACATCCAGACGCCCGGAGCAAACAAATTCAGTTCAGGTTTCGTGAGAATGCTAAAAATGTCGTAAAACAGCAACAACAGACGTCTAAATTAAAATTGTGTGTTATAAATTTTAATGCATTCTGTCTTCCTACCTGAACTGTAGAATATACAAAAAAGAGCCACTGAAACTAAAAATTAACTATAAAACTCCTTACCAAAACTGTAATACTACCTGAACTGTTATATATACGAAGAAGAACCACTGAACCTAAAAATGAACCATAAAACTCCTTACTAGAATTGTAATCCCTTTAAAAAAAATAGCAACAGTAACTTAAATCATTCCACTGAATCTCCCTTGGAACAAATGTAAACATTCATAAAGAGTCACGGTAAGACCCAAATCCAAGTCGGAATATCAAACTTCAAGTGTGTTCAGAAAATCTCAGTGTGCCGGAAGGGTTTCCGACGTCTTGTTCAGGGCCTCAGATGTCTTTCCCTGAAGAGTGGTCCACGGGCCCTGAGTGTGTATTTATAATAATTTACTTAATACTATTTTGTCATTTTATAATTTCTTTTACTATGCTTTTCTTCATCTGGAAGTTATAAGGCCCTAGTTATTGGTTTATGAAGGTTGGTTGCTTGCTTGTTAATATTTTTTTTTTTGTATATATTAGGTGCTTGAATTAATTCCCGCATTTTTTGCCACGCAAACACCTGTGTTTTGCCACATAACGGTACAGGATAGTCTATTCAAAGTAGTGGCCGTTGGCAGCTACGACTCTTTCCCACCGTTGATGTAACAAATGGATTCCGCGGTAGAAAAATGCAGGTTCTTTCGAGGCAAACCATTCATCGAGCCATTTTTGGATATCCGCGACAGAAAGGAAGTGCTGCTCTGACAGGCCATGTTGTAGCGACCGGAACAAATGGACGTCCGAGGGAGCAATGTCCGGAGAATAAGGCTAGTGGGGTAAGAAGTCCCAGCCAAGTGCCTCCAAGAGTTTCTTCACGGATTTGGCGACATGAGGTCTAGCGTTGTAGTGGAGAAGGATAACCTTGTCATGTGGGATCAAGTTTCTGAGCTTCTGAATCATTCCCATTGCCTTTAAACGTTTGCTAACCGTCGATTCATCGACCCGTAGTGTTTCAGACAACTCGTGGAGCGTCTGACATGAATCCTCGTCCAATAAGGCCTTCAATGCGCCATTTTCGAACTTTTTCGGCTGCCCAGGACGCTTTTTATCCTTCGCGTCATGTTCTTTGGCTTTGAAGCGTCAGAACCACTCTCTGCATGTTGTTTCCGATATGGCATGTTCCCCATAAGCCTGCACTAGCAAACGATGACTATTCGCTGCAGTTTTCTTGAGATGAACGCAGAAGAGTAATGCTTTCCGTAAATGCTCCTTTTTTGGAACGAAACTCGACATCGTGAATGCGATACAAACTCGTGTTCTGTGCCCTCCGATCACGTGTCACACACTGCTTCGCCCAGAATACGGACGGTACGTGCGTGCGAAAGGGAAGTCACGTGTGGTCCGGGTCACAGCGCACCACTGCTGCGCTCTATTGGGCAACAGCGGCAGTTAATTCAAGCGCCTAATATATATATATATATATATATATATATATATATATATATATATATATATATATATATATATACATACATACTGTATACACACACACACACTCATATGGATAAAACATTAGAAATACCTACCTAATGGCGTGTTAGTCCTCCTGTAGCGCGAATAACAGCCTGTACACGGTGAGATATCGACTCCACCAGGTGTCGGAAATCCCCCGTAATCTGGTGTCAGCCATGCTTGTTGCGGCATTGTCCACAACTCAGCCAAAGACGTCGGTCCAGGATCCATGAATCTGAAGTTCCGCTCCACGGCGTCTCAGAGAGCTTCCATAGGGTTTCAATCCGGAGACCTTGGAGGCCACTGGATGGTTCCAAACTCAGATGAGTGTCCCTCGAGCCATGCCTGCGTACTTGCTGCCCGATGGGGTGGAGCATCGTCTCTCTAAAACAGACCATAGGCTGCGTGACCCGTGAAGACCATGAAAGCGTGTAGGTAATCAGTTAGCACGTGCTGGCAGAGAGCAGGGATAAAAAACCTATCCGGACACACTAAGGAAACTAATGTGTCCCATGATAGGGCTCCCCAAGCCATCACAAAGCCACCACCGTCAAGAACAGGTACGACCTAGCACGTCGGGGACATGGCCTCATGCTGTTGATGGCACACCCGCACCCTCCCGTCAGCTCGGTACAGCTGAAAACGGGATTCATCTGACCACACGACGCTTCACCACTCTACAGAGGTTTAGTTTTAATGTTCCCAAACAGGAGAGGCGTAATTTCCGATGACGAGCAGTCAACAGTGGTACACGAGTAGGGTGTCGGCTCCCGTAGCCCAGGGTACGCAGAGTGCCCCGCCCTCTTCACTCGCTGACGCTATTTGGGTCTCCGATATTTAACCTGGATGTGATTTGCGCCGCTGTTATCAAGCGGTCGGTCTGTACGAGCCTGGATAATCTACGTCGACCGCGGTCATCAATGTCGTGTGGTCTGCCACAGCTTGCTCTCTGGGCGCTGGAACGTCCGTCGATGGTATACTCACGGTATACCCTTGATGCGGTTGCCCTCGGGAACCCTTGGGTTCTTGCCACTTGGGCGATAGAATGAACCATCAATCTTGCCCCGACAATGCGTCCACAATCAAAGTCACTCAGATCACCACGTTTACCCATGTTTGTCGATTGCGATACACTCTTTGGAAGCCCTGCTGTCTGCTTATTTATCATCTACGTTCGGTTTGGGTATGTTTCACTCTGCGCGGAGGATGCCCTTGTCAAATTCAATTACTTCTATTTCTAATGTTTGTCCTCTGAGTGTATATGTATACATGTGTGTATGTGTGTCTTCTATCTGTCTTTTTAAACTATAATTACGAAAATTATATCTTTCTATTGTGTTCTTAGACATTCGCTCAGAGGACTCATCCATTTCAAAGAAATAGTACAATACTAAATTTAACAAAAAATCCATTTTATATAAAAAAATTCTGTGAATTGAAAAAATTAATTGCTTAAATATTTTGGGGGACTAAAGGGTGGGCTCAAAGAAATATTGGGTGGGCTGAAGCCCACACTAACCCACCTGTAACGTAGCGCCTGCTCTGCACTTTGCTTCCATTTTGTCCTTTTCTCTGTGTCAGCAACTTTGTCTGATACAATTTCAGTACAGAATTCCTGTGATTCGCGAGTTTTGGAGAGCACTAGCTGCCGCGAGATCAGTGCTGATTTTCCGTTAGTTCATGTAAAGTACATGATACTTTTAATGACATTTGTTAAGTATGTCATCCTGATACTTCTATCGAGAATAATAAAGAGCTTCACATATAACTTGTCATCAGGAGTAATCTGCAAGGGAAACACGTGTAGCTTCGGAAATGTGCATTTCACGTTGGCCACAGTTTTTTTTTTTATTGGAGGTTTAAAAAATTAAATTATTTATTGGACCTGGTGGTACAGAGACATGACAAAGAATCAGACATGATACAGATTTTACACAGCAACAAGTACATATCAAACATTTTACAGTATGTCAATTGATCAATTTACACAGAGAGACCAGTGTTGATCAAGTAACACAATGTGAACAAATACACATCAAACATGGTTTTACATTATGTTGAAGGACCAATGTACACAGAGAGCCAGTGTTGGACAAGTAACACATTGAGAGCCAGTGGCGAAAGACAAAGACAAACATCCATGCCTCACCGGGATTCGAATCAGAAGCCATCGCTTAGACCACTGCGCCCCAGGCCGGTGACTGAAGGTTTACAGACCACCGTGAGTCGAATCAGAAGCCATCGCTTAGACCACTGCGCCCCTGGGCGGCGACTGAAGGATTACCGACCACCGTGAGCAACTCAATGGGCTATAAGCAGTCTCCCGTCTCTAATTTAATGTCACTAGTTCCAGGAAAGGGAGAGAGCCAGTGCCGTATGACAAGCATACATCAATACCTCACCGGGATTCGAACCCGGACCTATCTGGGACGAATGGCCATAAGCCATCGCTTAGTCCACTGCGCCACCAGGGCGGCACCAAAGTTTTCGTTTTTTATTCATCCCATTCGACTAGCGAATTACAAACTAAAACACATATTTCTGTTGACATTTCTGCAAAAGCAACATTTTCACGAAATAAAAAGCTTATATTTAAAGTAAAAAAAGCAGTGAGTTCTTCTTCAGGGAACAGGATGGATAACCTCTGTGTTAATTAGCAAGCAAAGGATACCAACAATGACAGAAAACAGCATGGAATGCCACTATACAAAAAATCGCAGAAGGTCTGATCAATTTGTGGGTGAGCAAGGAAGCAAAAATTGAGTTTGTGCGAAGGAATGCCAGCAAAGCGATCGATATTTCGGCAAAGCGACATAGGCTAAAGAAGCTTCTGGCCATGCGGGTTATGCTGTTGTCTACGAAATCGCAGAACGAGGGGAGAACAACTGAGTTGTAGGGTACATAAAAAATTCATGTTGATGGTGCCAAATATTATGTACCCAGAGAAGAAAAAGAGCATTCCAAGATGTGAACTCGTCTCGAATAACAGTATCACGTAAAATATAGGAGGCAATAACTATCTGCGCAATGAACAACGCGACAATAAATACGGGAAAGTCATCTTGGTCTTCTGAATGGGTGAAAACAGGTTGTTAAGAGGGCGTTCTATTCCAAAGGAAATTATAGCCCAGGAGAAAAAAATAAGTAGGGTAGGCTCAGGAAGTTCTATATAAAAAGATGTACAGGGAAAAGAAGAGAGTCGCCATGTATGAAATGACTCCCGAAGAACAGGAAAGACTGGATGATTGATTGGTATCACGGCGTAATTGCTTATTTTTCTTCAAGGATTTTCTTTCAAGGTTATTGAAGAATTACAAAGCTCTTACATTTTAGAACTTGATGAGTAGAACAAGAGTTTTGGACTTGTTTTATGAATTATACGATGCGGTACAAGAACACTGCCTAAAATAGTTACTCTAAACGGCGTTTCAAATGATCGTACGCCAACACGACAGCAGAAAACCCAAGGTTTGCTGCCTTTGTGAAACAAAAGATAATCACTTAAGTAGATCTGAAGCCGTTATCATGGAATTATGCATTAAATGCTTATGTTTCCAGTTTTCGTAATATCATGCGTGTTGCAAGCCAAATGCGTCGACTCATTGCCCAAAATGGACGTAACCTTGTCATTTCAAGATATTCTTTGAGAACGTGAAATCGAACATGGTGATATAACTTTTCGCATCACTTTGACTCCTCGGTAGAAGTTTACCCCTGAAAGGCTTATTCATTATCATTCTTTGCAAGGAAGCTAAAACAAGAAAGATATTCGCCGCAATTTAGGGAAGACCAACGGCGTTCTTAGGTGACATTATGGAGATCTTAATGAAATAAGTTGAACCTCTTGGTTAACAGAAGCTCATATATACCCTGTTTGACCATTTGACGGCTTCAAAAGAATATACAGCAGCATCCAAAAATATTGGAAGCACCGTAGCTCACTTCCCGGGTAGTTAAAAATCATATGGAAGAAGCCCAAGACTAAAGTATTACATTTAACTTAGTTGGCTCCAAGATGACTTTGCACAAATCCAGCTTTTCCTAGAATAATGAACAGTTGTCCTCGGGAACAGAATGTGGATGTTTCGGAAGATCCTTTTTCATGCTGTGCTGATATTCTACCGCCAACAATGCAGACAAGTCTCACCAAATTCCAAAAGTGGACTGATATCGAAGACCAGATTTACTTAGCTCTTTAGCTGCCAGCTACACAGTTCTGAGAAAGCTTTGCTATCATACGGTATTTCGTTTTGAAAACACATGTCTACGATTTGCCTATTATGAAACTCAATGACTAAACTGTCATGCAAAATGCACAGATGAGTATCTTCATATTTTCACTCAGTGCTAGAATTTCAGCTACCACCTACAAGACAAAATTTCTTCGTGTGATTGCTGGAAAATTCCAACTGGCCAAATCCATCTTCACATTCGGTAAGCGATTTTTTAATATTATCCGTCACGAATATTAAGCTTTTGATAGCTTTAAATTTAGGTTGTTATTTAAGTAATCTGCTGGTTAATGTTCTGAAAGAGCTTCGTTGACATATATCAAAGTCTTGGAATAAGAAATTAACTATTAACGGCCAGAGAACAGAATCAGCAAGTGAAAATACACTTACGTTGCTCCAACACTTGATTCCTTCATTCTCTGAAAGGTAAACAACAAGATATACACTTTTATTCTCAGGTTTTCACATAGAATTCTCTCCAATGATAGCAATCTCTTTTATAACAACTTTTAACAATCAACTCTTCAACAACAACTATGGTCTATACATTTCGTAAGGTATAAATCCATCGTATGTAAATATCTCGCTACTCCACATCAACTACTATGCATCAGTCCTCTGCTCAACTCTCTGCTACATTACGCACATATACATCAACTACTATGCATCAGTCCTCTGCTCAACTCTCTGCTACATTACGCACATATACATCAACTACTATGCATCAGTCCTCTGCTCAACTCTCTGCTACATTACGCACACATACATCAACTACTATGCATCAGTCCTCTGCTCAACTCTCTGCTACATTACGCACATATACATCAACTACTGTGCATCAGTTCTCTGCTCAACTCTCTGCTACATTACGCTACATTACGCACATTATACTTGAGGTTCGAGAATAATGCGCGATGCTTCTTCCACAGATCGTCTGGAATTAATGAGAATTCCTTCTTAAATGCCTCGAGAAATGTGTGATGTCCCTTCGACACATCGTACGAAATTATTATAAAAAAATTCAATAAAAAAAATTCCTTTTTCTACCGTGAACTCTCCTTCAAGTATGGTTTGCGGCTGACCCAAAACCTGCGATCTGGTGCTCTCACTTTTTCTCAAAGGATGTAGGGGTATATGTGACGGACTACTGAGGAGACGCAAGAGTCGAATCGGCAAGTTGCAACGATAAGGTCAGTGTACTTATGTAGGGAGAATACATGGCCCCCGAGCGAGGAGACGTCGTTTCAGATCCACCACCGGGGGAAAAGGAATTTATTCTCACGGCTGTTCTGACTCACTGTCAGTGTTTGCCAAATTGTAAAAGCCCTTCGGGTAAGTAATATATCATTCAGTGAGTAAACGTTTAACCACACGTAATTAAATTTACATAAGATATCAAACTGAAAAGGAAGTTTAATTAGGGGTATATGAATATGTCACACCTATTCCAACAGAAAATCAAGTTTCCGATTACACGGCCCACGAACTTCACCCGTCCTACTACGTGGCCATCATCACTCAAAACTCTTGGCGTCGACGAGCAGTTCCTTGGATAGTTCTGACCAGTTATCTTTTGATCTTTTATTTTTCAACTGAATTAAGTCTCTGGAGAGGAAACAACAAAACTTTAAATAATATCTTGCAAGATATTGTTCCAGGCACTTTCTCTTCTGACGTTTGCCTTTTGCTGTGCGAACAAATTCAAATTATAGTTTGGTACTGTAGCGATAATGCGACTGTTATTACCCACGTGTCATATTCAGAAAAAAAGTTCATACAACCTGGAACACTCGGTTCTTGATTTGTGCGTATTTAAACCACGCGTTTACGAAGTAACACATCATATTTATATTTATTTTTAAACTTGCGTGGGCATTTTTTTCAAATAGTGAAGTTTGAACTGAGTACCATCACGCCTAAAACCCTTTGCCTCGGTGACCGAGTGGGTTGAGGAGCTATCCTCAGACCACTCAGCCACCGCGGCAGCTCTTTGAGGCTCTGACCTCAAACCGAGGCATTGGTGCGCCTCAAACCCTTCCCCGGAAGGGTGGAAATTGTCTAAGGGCGCTCTATTTTTCCAGGAAAATGCTTCGGTCAGCATGGTGTGCATCACGTAGGCAAAGTTTTGTGAAGTTCGCTTCGAACTGTTGAAACATCCTGTTTACTCACCGGCTTTGCCATTGTCTGATTACAATTTGTTCTACACATTTAAATACTTGAAATAAACAAAATTCAAGTCCATTTCAGATGCAATACACACATCAGCTGTTGTCTCGTAGTTTCTGACTCAATAATAAGATTTTTAGTTGGAAGGCTTAAAAGATGATGGAGCATCGTCGGAAGTGTGTTGACCTCGAAAGCGAAAATGTAGAATAGTGTATTAAAACCACTCCCCTGACTCCATTACTTTTATGAAAAGCGAAGGGCTTATCAGCAACTCCTCGTAGTAGTTCTGTCCATGGCCTAAAGATCACTTGACGAATTATTATATGAGATTTAATAAGCTTTCGACTGCAAAGTATAAATACACCGAAGAGCCAAAACATTATAACCACCTGTCCAATATGATGTTGGTCCTCCACGCGCAGCCAAAACAGCTCTTACCCGGCGAGGCATGGACGCTACAAGATTTCTAAAGGTGTCTGTCGGTATCTGGTACCAATATGTTACCAGCACATACTCTAACACTTATAAGTTACTTGGCTGAGCCGTCGCAGATTGGATTTGCTGTTCCAACGCAAACCATAGGTGTTCAATTAGATTGATATCTGGAGAATTTGGAGACCAGAGCGATACCTGAAATTATTCCTCATGTTCCGCGAACCATTTTCGAACAATCCGGGCAGTGTGGCATGGCGCATTATTCTGTGAAAGAAGACACTACTAGAGGCGAGTACCATTGCCATGAAAGGATGTACCTGGTCTGCAGTGATGTTTAGCTAAGTGGTAGATCTCATAGTTTCCTGCACATGAATGACTGGACCCAAGGTTTCCCAGCAGAACATTGTCTAAAGCATTACACTTCCGCCAACAGCTAGTTTTCGTGTGTATCCTGGTGCCAACATTTCCTCGAGTAAAAGACGCACACGTACCCGGACGTCCACATGGTGCAACAGGAAACAAGATTCATCAGACCGGAAGACTTTCTTCCAATCATTCAAGATCCAGTTTTGATGCTCGCGTGCCCATTGTAGGGGCTTTCGACGGTGAACTGGGGTTAGCATGGGCACTCGGAGCGGCCTTCGGCTACACAGCCCCATTTTCATCAGGGTTCGATGTACTGTGTGTTGTGATACATTACTCCCGTCACCAGCTTTCAAATTACCGGGAAGCCGCACCACAGTATCCCTTCTGTTAGCTCTTACCATACTGGATAGCTTTTGCTCACCTCTAGTATCGATGAGCCGTGGTCGGCTTACACCTTGCTGGCAGTTCGTGGTTTTTCCTTGCTTGGACCACTTTTTGAAGATGCTAACCATGGTTGACGGTAAGCACCCCACAAACCTTTTCGTCTTGGGAATGCTCTGATCCAGTCGTCTGACCATTACAATTTGGCGTTTGTCAAACTTGCTTAAGTCCGCTGCCTTTCCGATCTGAAGAACAAGATCAAAACTGATTACAGAGCTCAGTATCAGGGGTTATTTATATCGTTTCATGAACTTCACGCGCGCCGTCGTTTACCTGAAGTTGCTTCGATTTGCATAAAGACGCACTAGTCATAGTGTTTTGTCTCTTCGGTGTGTATGCATTAATTAGTTTCTGTCTAGAAACGTTTTCTTTCATGCTTAAGTAAAGCCTGCTTAAAGGAAACTGGGAAATAATCCGCTCTGGGCAGGAAAAGAGGAAATAGTTAGCTAAGGAATCTCGCTGTTTATGGGGTCAAAGATTCGTTACCGTGGTA
Organism: Macrothele yani; assembly: GCA_039090855.1. Taxonomy (NCBI): domain Eukaryota; kingdom Metazoa; phylum Arthropoda; class Arachnida; order Araneae; family Macrothelidae; genus Macrothele; species Macrothele yani. The sequence continues at coordinate 54,301,688 of CM077017.1, forward strand.
GGTTCTCAACTGACAAAAAGCAGAAACGAGATTTTCAGATGAACAGCAAAAACAAAGATCTTTTCATCAAAACAAAACAGGAATCTCGTGATGCATTTCAGATGCAGTGCTACAGTACTCTGTTGCGGATTTCTTTTCTAGAAGGGATAGCAAATAAAAACATTTTCAAGAAAATTAGACTAAAATTCCTAGTCAGAATGTGAAACAAAAGGAAGCTGAACTTCCTGAACATGGGCATTTCGAATGCCTCATACAGAACTTGAAACCACAACAAATTGAGAAGTTTTGTTATGGCCAGAATACCTCTTAAGAGTGTCATAGGTCGAGAGACAAAAATAGAGGGGAATGTGTTTCAGTTAGTGCCACGTAAGTTATAATACAAGTAAGAAACGGTGCCATTAATACTGAAAAAATCTGCAAGTTTCAGTTTGGATGAAAATTTCTTTCATGCTGGATATCTTTACGATAGAACAAAAACTGAATTTATTTTCAGTAAGTGAGAAATTAAATGAGAATAATAAAAATTATTCCTTTAGTTTTTATCGTAGCTCATTCAGACTGCAATGGAGGTTGACAGAAAACTTGAAAAATATGTCCAGGTAATCTTAAAATTAATGGTAATGAAGTCTTACTGTTCCAGCACCTAGATTTTAATCATGACAGCTCAGCAAACAATACTAACGTAACAAGTACTTCCATTTGCCGGCTTGTGTGCGTTTTCTTTTTATTTAAACAGAATTTTTATCGTCACCTGTCAAATCTGTTATTAATTTTTAAGAGATTTTTAGAGTCTTCTTTGAATGAAAGTATAATTATGGGATTTCTCCCTTTTTCAAATATTTTCCTCTTATTTAAACACTTCGAGCAAGGACTGCTGAAGTGAATAAATATTTATCAAAGTTCATTAAGAGTGAATAAAATTATTATTTTTTCTTTTGTGTGCACAAATCTGTGTTTCTCAAAACTAAATCAAGCTTGAAAATTCACGCCTCCCCAGTTAGGGGACTGTGAGCGCCAATTTTCTCTTTACTTAATCTTTCTAGCTGTGAATATCGGAAAACTGATCAGTTATTTCGACAAAGTAAACGCATAAACTTTTTAATTAAAGGATTGTTTCGGGAAGTGTTGGAGTATCTAAAGTTGATAGTTTAAGTACACCTTTTTCACAAGACAAACGTTTTACACTTGTTTTTGTTCACAGAGTTTGGTCGGAAAAGTGTTTTCCGAACTGCGGAGCCCGTCTCTTCAAGGAGGAAGGAAGGCGCCAATCAATATTTGTATTCAATAATTATTTCTTCTCCCAAGACAAAAAAAGAAGTACACTAGTTGTATAGAGTGTGATATTGTTGTAATTCAGCCTGCTTCATAAAACTGGGTCTTCATTGAATAATTACCTGCTTCTGCGTATAGAACTTTTCAAGATACTTTTCTAATTTTTTGTTGTGGTCCACAGCTTTATGAAGGCAATTAATTTCAGCTCTTTTTTCTTTTCAAATATCCTTCTTTTTAGTGAATTAACCAACTGACTGACTCTAGGTAAATTAACCAACTGACTGACAATCTGTAAATTTCAGCCATAAAAAGTCTTCCTCTTCAGGGACTTGTTTTTATGAATCGCAAAAAACGATATTAATTTCTGCACCCTTAATTTTTTTACTTAAAAGGTAATTTTTTGGCAGTATGAGTAAAAAATTCATTTAATATCTATTCGGTCATTTATTTAATATTCTTGATTGTTAGCAAAAAGCAGAACTCAAAGGTAGCAGTGGCTATTACAAAGGAACCAAAATCCAAGAAGTTCTATAGGACTTTGAGCTGGAATTTTTCCCGATATGCTCTATATGACCCATGTCATTCGTATAGACCGGAGTCCAATAGGGACTCGTGGAAAGTGAGAAGTTTTTAGAGTCGCGCGCGGGCGTGTATGTGTATGTGTTTCTATATGGACTTTAGAATATCGGTTATGCGTACAAACCTGATCTCGAAAGAAGATGTATAGTGTAAAAGCCCAAATTTGCCGGTGATGGAATTTGAACTCACATCTTCCTTCTCCGGAGTCGGATTTTTAACCGCTTGAACTACACCGACGAAGGCTTATCGCTGCAAATTGCTGTTGTTGACATGTGCGTCCCCTCTGAGGTTCGTACGTCACATATCC